>OY759265.1:34460753-35158253 GCA_963662155.1 Lamellibrachia columna
AAGTACATTGTGCACCTCTTTCGTAATCTGAAATAGGCAGTAAATAAATATATAAATGGATACACTTTTTTAACTGAAGAAAAACATGAAAATAAAAATCTTCTGTCATGATAGGTTGACTAGAAATTAGAATTCAACTATTCCTTGCATCAAATTCAAACTAGGTAATCTCCGCACGAAACATTACTGATTTACAGTCGTGTCAGTCATAGTCAGTATTCGGTAACAGCATGCATTTCTCAAATGACTTTGTTGGAAGACAGTGTTTACATCACAGATGATGCATTGCCTTTATTGTCGGTTCGCTTGTCGAAAGTCCGGCGTTATTTTTGCTTTTAAATTTTGCATTAAAAAACTGCATATTTCACGCTGAATACAGTCGTGAAAACATTGTATGAAAGCAACCAGATTTGTGTGATTTAATGACAGATCTGTCCACTCAGTGTCCGAATCAGAAGAGTGCATTCACAAGGCATAAAACCATCGCGTAGTGCCAAGAATATCACAGTACAACCTTATTCAATAAGATTACCTTTCATCATGTTTTGGAAATCGAAAGAATGTCTTCTCGGAATTGTTTACCTTTGAATTACTGCAATTCGGAGCAGAACACCACTCACAGTTATTTTGTCTTTACCGTATTTGCGTTTGTGTCTTACCCTACCGCTTGGTGGCGCTACCCGCAGTCGGCTTCACCGATAATAGGTGAGTGGCGTCTCTGCACTCTTTGGTGCTGGGCTCGGTGTCGGGGTCAAAGGGTGGGATTTGGGCAGTTGTCGACATAGGAATCGACATGGTCCGAATGAAATGTAGGAAGTGCGTGTGTAAGCGACAGCGTCACCGTGTGAGAAACGTTACCGTAATTGCGGGTATGTTGTTCGACGTGATCGTCCGCTTCTCGTCGCCAGAATGTGGTGTATACGTGCGATTTAAGTTTTCAATCTGCGTAGTCGTAAACAACCAGAGCACGGAGGTGTGGCCTAGAACGTGCATTTCTTTATCATATCTCTCCGAGACAAGAAAGTAAAATTGCATATTGGTTTTCTAGCTAATAAATGCATTTCACTACGGTACATTATTTTACAGAATACTACAACTTTCACACATGTACAGAATTGTGTGAACCTTCAGAATGTAAAATACATGTATACCTACTACACAAGCTTTTGAGCTTTCCATGACAAAGACTTAATACTTATCCGCTAGGTGGCAACACTTGTTTACACGTAGAAGTAGAACTTGCTGAATCAGAAGAACACTAGTTGTTAGAAGTGGCGTATATGTAGGATCTCGCAAAGGGGAGGCCAAAGGGGACAAAGCTCAGCCACCCATTAGTTTACCATGCTATCAGCCTCAGGTGCAACAGATTACATAAAAAATCACATATTTAAGACAAAGAGGGGCGTGGCTTAATGCCCCCCAAATACGCCACTGGTTGTAACATATCTAGACCAGAAGTATTTTGCATACTTTTGCTCAATGTATCATGTTAGCTGTCTACTGCCCTGCAATAGGCCGTTTGTTTAAAAAAAACGATATGTTATGGGAACATATAGCATCCTCAGGTAGCGTCTTTGGATCGAACATTCTCTTGTAGCTTCTTTGTATATGTTGCGTCTTCCATTCATTGACTAGAAAAGTATAACAAATATCACACTATGTGAGGCTCTTACTGATCGATCACTGTTCTTGATGGATACATCCTGGTACATATCAAACACAACACCGGTCCTTAGACTCTGACTTCCATACCCCAGTGTCATAGACATGACTGATCTTGCCACCACCCCAAACGTAGGGTGATCACCTTTTGCTCTCTGGACTAGGTTGATTCCATCCACAGCAGTTACAAAATTGCATGGAAGCTCCGCTGCCACCGCCAGTTGTTCTGTAGGCTGGAGCTAAAGTGGCGTTGCTAGGTTTCCTTAGTAATCCTCGTCGTTGCCATCATCTCATTGACATGCTGATCGAGTTTACTCGTAGTCTGACCTTTCTAACTCTTTTTAAATTATTGAACGTGCCATACCCGTCAATGTTTACCAATTTCTGCATGAATTACTATGCACACGTGCCTTGTGGCGAACAAATTGCCAAAAATCGTTCAGCCTATTGAAATAATCTAAAAATCCACAGTTACACTGTTAACAGGTTCTACCAGCAAACTTGCCAATGTGTCTGCTCAAATGCAGTTATTGTTGTGTTCTCACAATGATAACTATGAGACACGGGTTCGATTTAAATAGATTATATCGAGGAATTACAGAATACAACGTTTGCTGAAACACGCCTTTATTTTGTTCATCGTGCGCATGCTCAAGATAACGCACTATCATTACATATTCATGAGCTACGATCGAGTAGATACATTACATCTCCTCCCTTCTAACATAAATGTTAACCAACTCTCTGTGCATCAAGTCACAATATCTCTGTATCATTTCACTAATATAATGTATATTGTGAATGTCTCTACTGTTAATACGGTGTAGACAATAAATTACAACCAGCACTCGGTGACACAAGCTACTGATCAACACAGCAGATAAGCGTGCTACCTCAATTAGCCACGCAGCCTCTCATTTTACAAGTTTAAGCGATCTGGAGGATTCATCTGTCTTGTGGGATATCTACGCTCAGAAGAACTTGGATGAGAGATAGTGGACGCTGGAACCGGACTGCCACCTTCCCTAACTCCAGACTGCATATCCCTGTTTACCTCTGTTGTTTCATTAGACACTGTGATTCCCTTGTAAATACCCGGCTGGTCTAACTGTGCGTTCGCTGCATCTGACAATTCGCCACCGGACTGTGCTTGAGCATTCTCAGTCCTTGTTGGTCTAAGCCCTGGTTTGGGAATGACGGGTAATGTTTGTTAAATGTTTGAAACCGTTAGTGTTCACAAACTGCCTGAATTCATCTGATGTGAACTATGGTCCGTTATCCGACACTAGTTGCTCCGGAATCCCGTAAGTAGCGAAGCATGATCTCAAACATTAAATTGTCTTTGTAGAAGTAGTGGGCGTCAATGGAAATACTTCTATCCACTTTGAGTGCGAATCAATGAGCACGAGATACATTTGCTTATCTTTCTCAGCAAAATCGACATGAACACGCTGCCAGACACGTGCGGGCCACACCCAAGGATGCAATGGTGCCTCGGGCGACATATTGCGCATCGACTGACATGTCGTGCAGTCTCTTATGGTTTCCTCGATGTCGGCATCTAGCCCCTGGCCACCACAAGTAGAATCTCGCCAACCCCTTCATCCAGACAATACTGTGAGGTTCGTCGTGAAGTTCATTCAGCATACGTTCACGAAAGCGTGGTGGTATTACAACACGCATACCCCACAACAGGCAACCCTGATCTGCAGACAATTCATTTCTGCGCCTGTAGTAAGGTAGGTACTTGTCGTCTGTAACCTTGATTGGCCATCCATTCTGTATACATTCGACTACCTTAGAAAGGATAGGATCCTTCCTGGTTGCCTCGCTGATATCTTTGGCCATCACATGCAATTCGTCTGCAGAAGATATCAGGTTTATTGGAAAGTCGTGTATCTCATTACCCGGTTTAGACGATGCATCTGGCAGTCTCGACAAAGCATGATCAATCGACTTGCGATATTCTATGCTGTAGTCATATGCTGACAGGATCAGACTGAATCGTTGCAATCTGGCAACAGCAAGTGTTTAAATTCCTGTATTTGCTCCGAATAACGTCACCAGCGGTATGTGATCTGTTACCAAAACGAAATATTTTCCATACAAATACATATGAAACTTCTTCACGCCGAAGATCAAGGACAGTGCCTCCTTTTCGATTTGTGCATAACCCGTTTCCGCCTTAGTCAAAGTGCGAGAAGCCATGGCAATAGGACGTTCACTGCCTTCATCCATGACATGTGATATGACAGCCCCTATGCTGTAAGAAGAAGCGTCACAAGCTAGTCGTATCTGCTTCCCAACATCGTAATGCGTCAAACAACTGTCCTCTGAAATGCCATTCTTGCATAGTTTATAAGAAACACTCTTTCGTCCATTCCCATGGAACATCCTTTCTCAACAAAGCATTCAGCGGGCTCAGATTTCTGAAAAGTCTCCCATAATAGTTCACAAACCCCAAGAATGATTGCAACTCTGTCACATTAGTTGGTACAGGTGCATGCAACAGTGCCTCTACTTTGCTCTGTGTATGATGAACCCCTTCAAGATCGATAGTGTGCCCAAGGTAGTCAATGCTACTCTGCAAAAAAACAACATTTGTTGACGCGTGCACGAACATTGTGCTCCTGCAGTCTCTGAAAGACCTGACTGAGAATCTCATAAAGCTCAGCTTCTGTCTTAGAACAAATCATGATGTCATCGATGTAACACATCACACCATCTGCGGAGCTGTTTTAATGCCAAATGGCAATCGCTCACTCACATGCTAGCAAACCTATGATGGTGTTGACAGTGAGTAAAGCTTTGGATCTTTCACTCAACTTGAGTTGTTGGAAGGCATCTGTCAAATCAATCTTTGAGAAATATTTCGCACCGCTCAATTTTGCAAACAAGTCTTGTGCGGACGGGAGAGGATACTGGTCCCCGTCCAAACCCTGATTTACAGTGACTTTATAATCACCATACAACCTGAAATCACCTGACTGTTTCACAACAGTAACCTGTGGACTAGCCCATTCACTTGACTTCATGGGTGGAAATAAACCCTTGTCAATTCCTCTAAATGTGCCTTGATTCTGTCCTGAATCGCGAAAGGAACCTGATACGCCTCCTTAAAGATAGGATGGACATCATCCGATTCGTGCACATCTGCTTCAAAACCATGAATTTCTCCAGGCTCATCTGAGAAAATGCTCGCATACTTCGTTAACACCCTGTCGAGTGCTGCATTATTTTGCACAGCGAAAATCGTTCCCCAGTCTAGCTTGATTTTGGAAAGCCAGTTTCTGCCTAGCAAAGCTGGTTTATTACCCCTTACTACGACGCGTGGCAATGTTATACTTTGACCAGAATACACAACAGGCACTTGAGTTTCACCCAGTATGCTAGCTAATGGTCCCCCCACTGTACGACTTGAGAGACACACCGGTTGACCTTAATGGGAATTCGGAAAGCTGGGAGCGATACGACAACTGATACTGAGGCTGCTGTGTATATTTCGAAAACAACACGCTTTCCCTCGATGCTGACAGTAATCGTGAGAGAAGTCTGAGAAGTCCCATCACTCGCATCAAAAGTAGCACTTGTCGCTCGTACGCGGTCTTGTCAGCGGCGTCGCTGGGCGGAGTAACGTCCACGTGATTTATGGCGTATGCCTGCCTATAGTCCGCAGTCTGTTCTAGAACGCTGAAGAAAACCACTCTCCTTCAGATGACAGTTGTCTTTAATCAGGAAATGATCAACTGTTGCACTCTGAAAGGAGTAACAAAATAACATGAATACTAAATACTAGCTAACTAAGCTAAACAGCATTGACAGTGAAATGTGCGTATAGTAATGTATTTTGTACCTCAATGTAATGTCATCAGCACACAGTGTTCACTGTCGACCCATTCGTGTGGCAGGCTACTGGCACAATGTACCAGTGCAATTGACTGCAGTGGGCACTTGATGTCCAACCATGCATAACGATACGCATCACTGACCAGTGGCTACCACATATCTATAGGCCATACACTTGTAGGCCACTTGCTACATCTCATCATCCCCCCCACGTTCATGAACTATGAATGTAAAGACTTACACCCACGTCACTGACACTGGCTCGTAACGACGAGGCGGTCGACGCAATCGTGGTGCGCGCAGGACTCGAGGCGATGACTGTTCCGGAGGCCGTGCAGAGGGAGTACGAGGTAGCGATGAAGGTGGCCCGTCGAAGGTTGCTGGAGGTGCATCTACGTCAGGAGTTGCGGTAGCTGGATGAATCTCTGGCGCAGCGGCTGCTGGAGAAGCTGGCGTTGTTGCTGCCTGGGGTTTTGATACAGCAGGAGACGCTGGCGTAGCTGGTGGATGGAGCTCTGGCGCAGTGGCTGCATGATACTGATCCGGCGTGGTTGCTGTCATCGTGTATGGGCGTGGTTGGAGAGCAAGGTCGTTTGACGCGGGACACCGAGATGACAGTGGCTCGCCGATAGATGTAGAGGGCTGGACAAATTGCATTAAGAACCGTCTGTTGTGGAGGGTGAGTCGGCCCGAGCCGTCAATCTTGACCAGGTACTGTTCATTGTCTCCTACGTCCACGACGACGCCTGATCTGTCCCATTTGTTCGGATGGGGCCCACGCTGGTTTTGGACATAATACTCTCGCGCCGATCACCAGGGGCGGTAGGGCCCGCGAGTGGGCATTTAGGGCCTCAGAGGTGCGCGCGAATCGAGCGCGCATAGCATTCTCCTTTGCCGACCAAGCCTCCCGCCACATCGGGCGGATGGATGGATTCTCAAACTTAGTACACCTGTTGACGAATGAGAACGCGTCTCTGATGGGTCTGCCAAATATCACTTCCGCAGGGGATACGTTACAATCGGGGTCAGGTGTGTTCCTAAGTTGCAGCATGGCTCGTAACAGCCCATCATTATCTAGCGAGCCGGTCGGGCCTATGTTATCCATAAGAGTGCGCTTAGCCTTCTTGACCGCTACTTCAGCCCGGCCGTTAGACTGCGGAAAGGCAACCGAAGATATGCGATGGTGGACCCCCCATCGCGACAGGAAGTTGGAGGTTTCGGAAGCTGTGAATTCAGGGCCCCCATCACTTGACAGGATTTCAGGGACGCCGAAAGTGGCGAACATCTGGCGAAGACAGGCAATGAGGCCAGTAGCTCCGGAGTAGGGTGTACCCGGGAGCGTTTTGTAGATGTCCACCCAACCCGACAGACGGTCACCAACGACGAGATAATGGCATCCGCCGTAATCGCAGAAGTCCGCGAAAACTGACTCAAACGGAGTCGACGGCGTTTCAAGCGCCGCTGGGGGAGTCGCAGCTTGTGACGGTGCTGTTTTGTTGCATGAGCGACATCTATCTCGGGTCTCCTGAATGGCGGTGGATATGCCCGGCCAGAATACGATCGAACGGGCACGGGATTCCATCGATGACACTCCCTGGTGGGCAGAATGGAGAGTGCGAAGTACCTCGTTGCGAAGGGAGGGAGGAATTACCACCCGATCCTGGTATAGGACGGCCCCGTCTGAGACACAAAGGCTCTCGCGGTACATCCAGAATGTCGCAACGGTGTCTCCCGTTTCGCGACGTGTGTCTGGGAAGCCTTCTTCAATGGCCACCACGAGCAGGCGCATGCCAGGATCTGATGACGTCTCCATGGCGATGCGCTCCCAGGATAGCGCGGTGAATGATGAAGCATCGCGACGAATGGCTGCGATAATTGCGCACTCCGCAGAATCCATTCCGGAGCATAGGGTGAGACTTGTGAGCTCTGCATACTCACTTTGTGATGGATGGCGAGATGTTGCATCAGCAGCGGTTTTTGTCTTCCCGGGGAGATGCATCACTTCGAAATGCCAAGGCAGTGTCCGTTGTTTGAGGCGAAATATCCGAGAATTGTTAATTTCGTCGAATGTTCGGTCGCCAAGGATCTTGACCAGAGGCTTGTGATCAGTGACGACGACAAGGTCATCGCAGCCTTGTGTGAAGTAGCGTGACTGTTCTAGGCCCCATGCAACAGCCAAGGCCTCGCCCTCTATTGGCGCGTAGCGTTGCTCGGTAGGGGTAAGGAAACGGGAGCCCGCCAAGGTTATCTTCCATCCATCATCGCAACACCCCGGCAAGGTCGTTGCACAATCACAATGTTTTTGACTAAGGAAATAACCGATCCCGAGCTTCGACCAATCGGGTCGAAGGCACGTCCGTCTTCGTAGGTCGAAGATCTCGACACCATATCTGATTGCCTCGATAATGCTCGACTTTGAGGCTTGGAATGCGCTCTCCAGGTCTACTGACCAACGGAAGGGTGTTTTTGGGCTCAAGAATGGCTTGAATGGTCTCATGATATCCCGGAGTTGAGCATAGTTCGTCACTTGGTTAACCAAACCGAACCAAGAATGGACGTCGGTCGTGGATGTTTGTGTCGGGAAATCCCGGATAGCGCCCAGATATTTCGGGAGTGGCTCAATCGTAGCGTTGGAGATGCGGAATCCGGCGAAGTCTACGGTACGTTGTGCGAACTGGAATTTGTCCGGGTTGAGGACTACCCCTGCTCTGCCGACGAGGATGAGGTAATCTATGGTCCTCCACCAATGATTCTGCAGCTCAACATCCCAGTGAACGGTGTTATCGATGCATCGCTCCTTGCGCTGGAAGTTGGCAATGATCTCATCAAAACGGCGGTTGTACCCGTCCCTAGATGATAGGAAGCCTTGTGGTGCACGAGTGTATCGCCATCTGCCGAAAGGGGTGATGAACGTCGTCAGGTGCCTGTCCGAATCTCGGAGGGGAACAGAATGATAGCCGTTCCAAGCATCCGTTACGGTTTTCCAGGATTCGCCGGGCACGCGTCTCGCCAGATGGAATGGAGATTCACTGGAGAATGTTTCGCGTGCACAATGCTTGTTCAGTGGGGAAAGGTCGACAGTCCTTCGTGGGGAGCCGTTCTGTTTCCGGGTGACCACCATTCGGTGACACCATGTCACAGCTTCACCATGTGGCACACGTTCGATGACGCCAAGGGCCTCGTCACGCAGGAGATCCTGGTGTACGCGCTCCTGCCAATGCACAGGGATCAAGGCCGGGGTGTGCACCGCCTTGAGATGGATCTCCACTGGGGGCCCTGCCATGCAGGGCAGGGGGCGGTGAGGGCATGTGTTGAATGTTGACGATGCAAATTCCTGGAGTAGCCATGCCTTCATCTTTGCGTTATTTGCCTCCGTGCAATCGAAGGGAAGCACGGTTGGACGATTGGGGACTATAGTGCGTGGAGGGCATGAGCAGGGTCCGTCGCTCTCAGCAAGGGCCGATACGCACCCAGCGTTACTGGCACGGAGTCCACAGTCCTGTTGATTGCGGGGGCCAGGAGGTCCGTCGATGGAGGGTGCAGAAGCTGGAATGGGCGGTAACGGGCCGATCGAGGGGAAATCGACAGGGACGATGCCAAGGTCCACCATGGCCTCGCAGCTGAGGTAGAACCCGTGCGCGGCTGGGCTCACATACACCATTGTCGCGCAGGACTGTCGATCATTAGCAGAAGACGATGCTCTGAGGCGGAGAACCACGGCCCCAGTGATTTCAATACGCGTCTTGTTGGCCGCGGTCAAGTCAACAGACACAGGCAAGAGGTCTGCTGCAGAGAATCCAGCAGCCAGGAACCCTGACATCGACCATAGGCATGATTGCGCGCCGGTATCGGCTATGGCCGTGATGATTGACGGGTTGGTTCTGGGGCATGGGCGTCCGAAGGCGAGGTAGTCTGATGGTGTCACGGAGACCTGCACCTGGAGTGTCGGGTGGTCGAGGAACCGCGTCTTTCGCCACTCGCCTTTAGACCAGATGTGGTGCGACAATTTCACAGATGATTGCGCGGGTGGCTCGTTGGCGGGTCGCCGACGTCGACGACGACGGCGATGCTGGCATGGAGCACTAGTAAAGGCCGACACTTGGGTGAGCGTGGTAGCAACTTCCGGCTGTGGCGGCTGCATGCTGCGGTTGCGTGGTCGCTCGCTCGGGCGCCTTCCGCGGCGTGCTCGGTAGCAGGCGAGACAGACGCGGTGTGGTTTGGTGTTCCATCCTCTTGCGCCCTCAGAGAACAGAGCGAATACCGTCTTGCAATCGGGGCAGATCGCGGTCTGACCACGTCCCGGCTGGGAAGATACGGGCGCGGGTACCGAGGTCGTTGTGATTCTTTTGAAAGACGAGATGCCAGCAGCCGATGAAGGAAGGGCGTTTCGCGCCATCTCTTTTCCCTCAACTAGGGTAATGACATCGTTCACGGTGTGCTCGAGTATTTTGTCTGCCCCGAGTATTTCACGGCGAATATCCATGTCGGCGATCCCGGCGATGAGGACGTCCCTGACGATTATTTCTGTGAAGTCGACAGCGGTTGGAACCGGGCAGGCACATTGGACGGAGTAGGCGCAAGTTTCGGCCTTACCGCGTACACGGGCTGCAAACGACCGGAAAGATTCTTCGCGCTCTTGGCGGAGGAGAACCAGCTCAGCCCGGTTGACGCCGGTGGCGACAGCTATCACCGCCATGGCTTTCATTGCAGCCATCAGCTCATCTGTGGGCTTCACGATAATGCCAGGGTCCGATTTTAATAGTCCATTCCCGAGTTCATCGGCCGCACACTGGAATAGCTGGGAGGAGGAGTTGTGGGGATCGATGCCCGATCCCAGGGCAAACGCGACCCATCGGCGTGAAAAAACATTCCATTGTTCCTCTGAGACTCCCACATCGACCCGGGGCCGGTCCAATTTCGGCCCTCGGCATGCAGCAGCTGGTCCGGTGTAGGCCTGCTGGACGAGATGGACAGAGTTGTGGTTGCCCAAGAGCGCGATCGCTACTTCTTGGGGTTTCTGTCCAGTCGAGAAGCCACAGCCCGGCACGACACACTGGATGTCTATGGTCGCCATGCTCAGCTCAAGGGATGACGCGGGTTGCACTCGTTGCCGCAAATGACGTGCAGTTGATCATGAAGAAAACCACTCTCCTTCAGATGACAGTTGTCTTTAATCAGGAAATGACCAACTGTTGCACTCTGGAAGGAGTAACAAAATAACATGAATACTAAATACTAGCTAACTAAGCTAAACAGCATTGACAGTGAAATGTGCGTATAGTAATGTATCTTGTACCTCAATGTAATGTCATCAGCACACAGTGTTCACTGTCGACCCATTCGTGTGGCAGGCTACTGGCACAATGTACCAGTGCAATTGACTGCAGTGGGCACTTGATGTCCAACCATGCATAACGATACGCATCACTGACCAGTGACTACCACAGATCTATAGGCCATACACTTGTAGGCCACTTGCTACATCTCATCAAACGCTATGCACCGAAGATTTGGTCGATTACTTCGTTAGATTTGCGGTTCTCCACTTGGCAACTGCATCGCACCGCTTTTGTATGTGTCCGACACTTTTACATTTATGACACGACTTTGTCTTGAACCGACAATTGTCCGAATTATGTGAACCGATTCCGTAGCGCCAACACAATTTGCTGTTGCGCGACGTCTGCTCGCCTCATTTTGTAAACACGCGATGGATCGCTGTTCCGCCTTCCGCACTCCCCCCTTGGAAAGACGAATCAATGTTCGCGCATAGTGTCGCAGCTGGCGATTCTGCGATGGCAATTTTCACAGCAGCGTCAAATGCCAGGGTGCTTTCTTGCATTAGCCTACTTTGTACTTTGGGCATATTTAAACCCACCAGCAATTGCAGCACTCGCTATGTGAAACACGGGGTAATATGCATCATGCCACGATCATCCACAATCCTTTTTTCCTTGTTGGCGGTTCCACACTGTTTTGTAGTGTGACAAAACTTCCCACAATTATTTCACTGACCCATATATCCAATTTGTGTGGTTTATTTCTCGAAACGAGGCCAGTCGGTCAGTAGTATGTAGATTAGTATCTACTTGTCAACGGCTGACGGCAACTAGAAATCATGTGGTTATCGAGTGTGTTTATTATAGCGTCGTTCTACAGTCTGTTCTTGCTTGATCCTCACAGTAATGCAAACTGTGTAAATACAATACCATACACACCATTTACAACTTTTGCATTATATTCTCGGATACAGACGTGAAATGTACATGTGCCTTTTTCAAATGCTATAAAACATCGAGACATTTAGCCTTCAAGAATTCTGGTTAATGCAGTGTTGGTGTTTATTTAAAAAAAATTGTTAAAACATTTTATAAAGCTAATGTATATGGAGAAATTTCCCTAATGCGCGGAACATTCTCCTCTAGTACACATAATACTCCCAGTACATACACACCCCCTCCAGTACAGATATACTCCTCCAGGTACATACATACCCCGTCCAGTTCACATACTCCTTCCAGTACAGACATACTTCCTCCAGTACACAAACTCCTTACAGTACATACATACTCCCTTCAGTAAACATACCCTTTCCAGTACAGACAAACCTTTCCAGTACACATATTCCTTCCAATACAGATGTACCTCCTCCAGCACATATACTCCTTCCAGAACAAACATACCAACTCCAGCACACATCCAGTACAGACGTACTCCCTCTAGCTCACATACTCCTTCTGGTACAGACATACCCCCTCCAGTTCACATACTCCTTCCAGAACAAACATACCCCCTCCAGTACATACATACTCCTTCCAGCAAACACACTCCCTCCAGTACAGACATACTCCCTCCAGTACATACATACATACTCCCTCCAGCACACATACTCCCTCCAGTACACATACCCCTTCAAGTACAGGCAAACCCCCTCCAGTTCACATGCTTCTTCCAGTACAGATATACTCCTCAAGTACACATACTCCTTACAGTACAGACATACTCCCTCCAGACATACATACTTCCTCCAGCACACATACTCCCTCCATTACACATACTCCTTCCAGTACAGACATACTCCCTCCAGTACAGACATACTCCCTCCAGCACACATACTTCCTCCAGTACATATACTCCTTCCAGTACAGACATACCCCTTCCAGTTCACATACTCCTTCCAGTACAGACATGCTCTCTCCAGTACACATATTCCTTACACTACAGTAATACCCCCTCCAGTACACATACTCCTTCCAGTATAGCACACATAGTCCTTCCAGTACAGACATAACCCCTCCAGCACACATAATCCTTCCTGTACAGACATACCCCCTCCACAACACATACTCCTTCTGGTACAGACAAACCCCTCCAGTTCACATACTCCTTCCAGTACAGACAGACAAACCCCTCCATTACACATTCTCATTCTCCTTCCAGTACATACATACGCGCTCCAGTTCACATACTCCTTCCAGCACAGACATGCGCCCTCCAGTTCACATACTCCTTCCAGCACAGACATGCGCCCTCCAGTACACATACTCCTTCCAGTACACATATATATATATATATATATATATATATATATATATATATATATATATATATATATATATATATATATATATATATATATATATATATATATATATATATATATATATATTTCCTCCAGTACACATACCCCTTCCAGTACATACATAGCCCCCTCCCCCCAGTATAGACATGTCCATTTTTAATACAGACAAACCCCCTCCAGTACAGACACACCCCTGTGTTAAATTGCCCGGACATCAGTGTTCAGTTTGCAGTGCTGTCTAACAGTATTAATAACTACCAATTTCCGAGCCCAACCAGACACGTCTTGCAAGTACCTTGCACGGAGCGATCACACCGTGACCGACAAAATGTCTTGTACGATCACTGGCCTTGATAGGTGCCCGATATATAATACATATATTGAATGCCCCACCGGCGTGCCTATTGTTAATATTTTCTGGAGTGCATGTTCACATCTATGGCTGGTCGTGTTTGTGTGTCAAGATCTACATCTGACGTTACGCATCGTTACCCGTGTGATACACCTGTAGGTATTTGATCTATTTGAAGATTCACGTGACAGATTTGATTATTCACGTGTGTGTTGAGACCGTCAACCACTCCAGTACAACCAGGCCGGATCTACCCTCGCCACCAGGGGCCTCTGACTACATCAGTACCTCTGGCAGATCTACCCTCGCCACCAGGGGCCTCTGACTACATCAGTACCCCTGACAGATCTACCCTCGCCACCAGGGGCCTCTGACTACATCAGCACCCCTGACAGATCTACCCTCGCCACCAGGGGCCTCTGACTACATCAGTACCCCTGGCGGATAGACCTGTTGAAACGTGGAACTTTCAGTTGCTGTGTTAACAATTAATATTGTTCGCTCATATTTACAAGGCTCGCATACGGGAATTTAACTTTAATTGCATTAACACCACCACCCTTTCGGTCTCCTCTGGGTTAAAGTAATTTATTTGGTCTAGTTCTGCCCATTTTCAGATTTAGCAATTTTATCAAATGGCACATTAAGCTCTAGAAGATAGACGTCTTTGATGTACTGGCAATTTGCTTTAAAGTGTATAAATGATAATTAATTTACTTTACACATTTTTCATTAAATCGTAAGTAGCATAATACTCATATGTTGACAATAATTTAATATAAAACTTGTTAACTGGATCAATATCATTCTCAAAGTAAAAAGTATTATAATATGAATATTTGAAGGAATTTAAATTTAAAGTGTGAACATTTATCAACTAGTTTATACATGTCATAATTCAACTGAAGAATTGTCAAATCTATATTCATCATCACTAATGTGTATAATCCTACGAATTATAACATACTAAATGGTAATGATCTTAAGTGGTCAGTGTGTCTTTTGCAATAGCTGGGGCGTCTGGCTTTGCTGTCGTCTCGCTCTCAGTCGCCGACTGGTGGCTAAGTTCGTTGTCAGACTTCGCCGTTGTCTCGCCATCGTCCGATGCCGCTGTTTCGGGGCATGCTGGTCCGTCGTTACTATAGGCGTTGTTGACCGAGCCATTCTCCTCGTCCGAGTCGTCGCCGAGTGACCGTATCATGCGGCCGCCCATGTAGGTGAGCGCCATGAAGACGATGAAGCCGGTAACGATAATAGAAACTGTTATGATAACCAACGTCGTGTTTAGTTTGACGATGAAGCAGGCGCTCGCCAGTGCCACGATGTCTATGGTGTAGATAACAGCCGCCAGGACAAGTCTGTCGAAATATAAAGTTGGTGATGATATTATAAATAACAACGCCCTCAAGATATATTATAGTTATCACTATTATTATCACTATTACATATAAAAATTATATATATATATATATATATATATATATATATATATATATATATATATATATATATATATATATATATATATACATGTAATAGTATTATTATTAGTATTATTTTTATCGTCGCCGCCGCCGTTCATGGTTGTTTGTTTAATTTCGACATATCATGCAGTAATCGATCATATTAAAACATAGCTAATATTTCTGCCCCTGCAGCTGCTATCATGGTGATAAACTCAAGTTACAAGTTACGTGTTTTGTGTTATGTTACTTATGTTGCTTAAGTAACTTACTTATGTTACGTAAGTTATTTGTGTTACGTGAGTTACTTATGTTACGTAAGTTATGTTACGTAAGTTACTTATGTTACTGCGTTATTTTTCGTACAACCAAATAAAATATCTTTCACAGCTAATGGGGCAGAAACATCGGACATTCCGTTTACATCTATCACAGCCAATCGAGCAATAACACCGGACATTCCGTTTACATCTATCACAGCCAATCGAGCAATAACACCGGACATTCCGTTTACATCTATCACAGTCAATCGAGCAATAACACCGGACATTCCGTTTACATCTATCACAGTCAATCGAGCAATAACACCGGACATTCCGTTTACATATATCACAGTCAATCGAGCAATAACACCGGACATTCCGTTTACATCTATCACAGTCAATCGAGCAATAACACCGGACATTCCGTTTACATCTATCACAGTCAATCGAGCAATAACACCGGACATTCCGTTTACATCTATCACAGTCAATCGAGCAATAACACCGGACATTCCGTTTACATCTAACACAGCCAATCGAGCAATAACACCGGACATTCCGTTTGCATCTATCACAGTCAATCGAGCAATAACACCGGACATTCCGTTTACATCTATCACAGCCAATCGAGCAATAACACCGGACATTCCTTTTACATATATCACAGCCAATCGAGCAATAACACCGGACATTCCGTTTACATCTATCACAGCCAATCGAGCAATAACACCGGACATTCCGTTTGCATCTATCACAGTCAATCGAGCAATAACACCGGACATTCCGTTTACATCTATCACAGCCAATCGAGCAATAACACCGGACATTCCTTTTACATATATCACAGCCAATCGAGCAATAACACCGGACATTCCGTTTACATCTATCACAGTCAATCGAGCAATAACACCGGACATTCCGTTTACATCTATCACAGTCAATCGAGCAATAACACCGGACATTCCGTTTACATGTATCATCATATGTTGTCAATGGGAATTTGTTCCATTTGGACCTTCCCCATAAGGGTTTAGTGCGTGGATTGTTGATTGGCCGCTGAGTAGACGGCGAGCGGTACCTGTGGAAGTGACTGCCGATGAGCGAGCCGAAGGGAGCTCCGATGACGACGATGGGGATGCAGACGACGACGTACTGTAAGGCTTCGCCGGACATCTCGTGCATGACGAATGTTCTCCAGTACGAGCTGAACACGCTGTTGATGCCCATCAACGTGACAGCTGTCGGCGTCGCCACCTTCTCCGAAACTCGGAAGAGCAGGGTGAGCACGCTGTAGGAGCAGATGTCGAGACCACAGCCGGCGAACGCCGTCAGCACACCGCCGAAGAAACCAGTGAGGACGAGTACTTCCAGCTATAACATAATGAGCACTTTCAGCTGTAACAGAATGAGCACTCTCAACTGTAACATAATGTGCACTCCCATCTGTAACAGAATGAACACTGCCATTTGTTACATAATGAACACTCACAGGTGTAACATAATGAGCACTTTCAGCTGTAACAAAATTAGCACTCTCAACTGTAACAAAATGTGCACACCCATCTGTAACAGAATGAGCACTCACAGGTGTAACATAGTAAGCACTTTCAGCTGTAACAGAATTAGCACTCTCAACTGTAACAAAATGTGCACACCCATGTGTAACAGAATGAGCACTCCCATCTGTAACATAATGAGCTTTCCCATCTGTAACAGAATGAACACTCACAGCTGTAACAGAATGAGTATTCTCAGCTGTAACATAATGAGCATTCTCAACTGTAACATAATGTGCTCTCCCATCTGTAACAGAATGAGCACTCCCATCTGTAACAGAATGAGCACTGGAGCACTACGTATGAGCACTACGTTTGACGTAGATTACGTAACTCAGAACAATTGTATGTGCAATTGTTAACAACGCTACGCTTGCTTTCTACGATTGTTTCTAATTACGTGATCGACATCAAACGTCCACATACGAACGCTTCGTGAAACCGGCAGTTTATACATGATTTTGGTGGCATGAAATTGTCAATGCCATGGCACAGTCCTATCGGTATTTGACTGGGTAGTGCAAGGAGACATAAGCTCTTACAGTGGTCGCCATGTTATCCCGTGCAACGACGGGTAACTCGGATAGTGTATGTAGAAATGAAAGTTCAGTGTAGCGCCAATATTAAATGCCTTTGTTTATTATTGTACACCAATCTTCCATGACAGAACAAAACATCGTGATTGTAGACACAACACTTGCATTAACTTCAAGTGATAATATGTATGTTCAGCGTGTTGTTTGATGAAAGAGAAATCGGACAAATCAACCGTTCCAAGAATGACCGTCGTGTCTTCTTTACAATAAACGCACCTTCCACTCTTTCATGTTCGGTATTTCGGTGAACGTTTTCCTATCGTGGTATCGGTTGAGCAGGAAGAGGGCGAAGGCGAATGAGAAGTAAATGCTGACGAAGATCATCTTTTTCTGCGGCGGTGCCAGATAGGGATCAACCAAGTAGAAGCCGAACACCGCCCCGATAACGCCGCCGAGCGTGCAGAAAATCAAGGCTCGCATCTCCAGCTGAATACAGAATGACCACATGTATTGACAGCAATATTAGTATTTTGAAATGGGTTGCAAAGGTTCTTGTGGAAATATAGTGAGACTCGCTCCTTATAGTGGCTACTCCTTAAAACCCGTATGCCGCATTAAGAGGACATTGTGTTCAATATATATATATATATATATATATATATATATATATATATATATATATATATATATATATATATATATATATATATATATATATATATATATATATATATATATATATATATATAATGGTTGTACACAAATCAAAATAAAATAAATCTGATAACCTCCATTCGGTTATAAGGAAAGCCGAACGTATTATACTGAACATGCGTTTAGTCTTTGCTAAGAATGCATAATTATGGATAGCAAACCAATAAGAAAGAAACAGCACATAAACAACACATAAACAACACATAAACAAAATTATTTTTCATTCAATACGTGCACTTGAAATATACGAATTATAACTGGTCTTGACACTCCGTGTGTAGGCTCCTTGTTCTCGACAAACGGGCATCCAATTGAAAAGCGTGTGCTCAGTGAAGACTCGTGTAACCAACCTGTATGCGCATCAAGGCGATAGTCATTCCGGCAACGGTCATACCACACGCCTGGATGAGCAGTCCGAAGTCACGGGCAACCGACGGCATTATTCCAAGTGCTAGAGTCATGACTGGGAAGGCGATGGCTCCTCCGCCCTGACTCGTCATTCCTAGCGACACAAATACAAGAACATCACGTCAAATGCTAGAGTCAGTGAATAATTGCATTGTTAGCTGACCATTGTATGATGTCACGTAGGTATTGTTAGCTGACCATTGTATGATGTCACGTAGGTATTGGTTTTCTTTTACCAAAATTACCGTACGTAGGTTTCGGGCACCTTTTTTTTTAATATTGTGCGCGTCGTTCGCGAGCGCCGTGTTTCGCGAGAATACTTTTCGGGCAATAATGTGGGCGTAAAAACGCATATTTGTGAACAGTTTGCTTCTTCCGGTGCCCAGTTTTGACTATCAGCTGATTAATACTACTGTTGTATTTTCTCCGGCAAAGTTGGCGGTCACACGGTCCGGCGGGTCAACGTATATTACCGACACTGGTGTGTCCGCTGTTCTGCAATACGCGCCCCACATTGAAACGCAAATCAAACCGACAATAATGCATACAAACAGATGTGCGTTTTATTGTTGTTGTCGTAGCGCAAATGAACCGGGTTCATACTCATGCACAACATTTTATCTTCGCCAACTTATAGCGTGATAATACGATGATGATAATACGATGGTGATAATACGATGATGATAATACGATGGTGATAATACGATGGTGATAATACGATGGTGATAATACGATGATGATAATACGATGGTGATAATACGATGGTGATAATACGATGATGATAATACGATGGTGATAATACGATGGTGATAATACGATGGTGATAATACGATGGTATGAAGTAGACATTATAAAATGGGGAGCCTGTATGTTTAATTGTCACCGCACTTCAGGTTGCCAGGTTGTTCGACGGGCTGACCCCCACAGAACCTCGCTTCCGGTCCAAGCTCCCGTTCCCCCGCCACAGGTGACCGGACTACTTTCAAACGTTTTAACTGTTGATTATTATGATTTAAAATACTTGTTTTGCAAACTTTATTTGAGAAATAGTTTTTCGAAAATACTTTTACACAAATATTTTGTTCTGGTCTTTCAAAAACAATTAACGACAAATTTAATCTGCTCAATTTTTAAAGTTATTTGTATGGTATATAATTGACATTTTCGGTGTCGTTTAGCGACCACACGTTCGGGGAACGACGGTCTCGCTTGGCGCTAGTTAGAAGCATGTGAACACAGGTTGAAACCACTTTGAATTCATGTTCAGAGTGGTTGAGGGATCGCTCCCAAAGACCAAACAAAAGACGAGTACAGCCGAAATGCTTTAGAGACTGTGTGATCATTAATATCGTTGAAAGACATCAAACCAATAACCCCAGGTGTTTTGTAGTGCCTGCAGCCCACAAAGACAAATTCAAGAATTCCTATTTTGTAAAGACAATAGTTGAATGGAACAAACTTAGTGAGCCTGAAGTTCAGGCTAGAACAATAGGCGGATTCAGCCGCATATCCGGCCCACACAGCCAATAGCCTTGATGCGCGCTCACCCCTTCGTTGACTAGAGCCAGTATTGACTCCTTACGACGTAACATAATTAGTATTATAATTAGAATAGACGCATTATGCCCAAATCATACAAATTGCAGGCTAGTTGTTCTCGAAAACGCAAACTTTGGTAGAGTCGTAGATTGTGTATTACCAACACCCTGACTACATACTCTGATCGCCAACTCAAAAATGCATGCTTTTAATTCATATGCAATCAGTTTACTAAATATATATCAACAATAGTAAAAAATATTGAGTAATACTTAAATGTGAACCAACAGATACAGCAAGGGGTCCAATGGAAAAGTTAAAAAAACTATAAAGAAAGGGTAGAGCCTATATATTAAAATACATATAGGCCACTTTTTTTTATTGCAGCATGTATTATTTCCTATTATTATAACCGATCAATGTAAGGCAACCCACTACAACTCGTAAACACGTGCTGCTGGTCGTCTATGACGTATCCAACTAGTCGAAGCTAACGCAACCACACATAGTGTACATTTTGTTTAAACTTTGATTTAAACTTTTCCCGCCACCCCTGAACTTCTCCGTGAACTTACCTGATATGATCGAAGCTATGACCATGGTGATGGACATTTCGTATTTCTGTGGATACAGTTGCCATTGCCCGTAGCTGATGAAGGTCGACCAGTAGAGGAACTGTGCAATGCTGCACGGCAGAAGCATTGCGATCAGACGTCTGTTCTTCGCCAAGAACCGTTTGTGCCAATGCGCGTGGCTGAGGGCTTCCTCCAATTTCTGACTTTGACCTTTCTGCAGTTGTTGTCCTGTCGAAGGCCCGATCAAACATGTTAAAGACATATTACCTTACCCACCCAACAAATGCCTGCTAATTGTACATTATGTACCAGTCGCAGCACAAGCAGAAGTAGTATTTTGTATTGTCCAGGTAGCCCTATAACTAAACTCTCTATGCCCATTTGTTCCTTTATGCCTAGATATATTGTGCCCACATTAAACATAATGAACGATGGAACAATGGAACATGTAGCCTACTGTTGTAAGGTTGTTTGCTTTTTCACTTTATCTCCACACTACTCAGTCGCTTTGTATATGTGTTTGTCTTCATATTTCCCTTTAAAGGTGTGAGACCGACGAGAGTTCTTGTATTGCTGCGTAGCTTAGGTTGTTATACCTTCCGCTGTTTCTTATCGGCAGCCTTTTTCTTAATTCTTATATAATTCTAAACGCAATCTTTCCATCTTAAGTGTGATCTGCCCCTTTTCCTGCAGCCTCGTTGTTTCACCGCCCTGCTGTCTTTGGTAATCAGCCTTGCACCATATGTACCGTGACCTACCTCTGGTTCTTATATATCTAATATATATATATATATATATATATATATATATATATATATATATATATATATATATATATATATATATATATATATACCTATATATATATACATATATATATATATATATATATATATATATATATATATATATATATATATATATATATATATACATATATATATATATATATATATATATATACATATATATATATATACATATATATATATATATATATATATATATATATATATATAAATTGAATATATAAATTGAATAACAACAATGATTGATTGAAATCATATTATATTACATATTGTAGTATATTTCTATTTCCACAACACTTAATTAATAATTCCAAACAATTCTCTGCTTTTATAGTTTTCGCTTCCTTTCGCATAAAATACAGCACTATATTTTTTTCATTTTTAACACGCAGTCAACGAGACGATCATTAGAACTTATGCAATTCGTTGTATCCTTAAAATTCATATTATATAATATATTACACCAAAAACTATAATATTATATACAGTTGAATATTTTAAATAAATTAAATTACAATTATTATAAAATCTTGTTTCTATATTTCAGATTTTCAAGCGTTTACCCTCATCAGGGGAAATTCTTCCCAGTCTTTCTTTTTAATTAAATCAAATACAGAGCTTGTAGCGATCACGTGAAGCTTTGTGCTATAAATGACCTCATCATTATCAACACAGTCTTCCAACACTATGAGAGCGACATGGACTTCACCAGATGGAAGAACCATGAATCAAATTGACTATATTCTTGTCCAGAGGAAACCCAAAAGCCTTCTGAAAAACTGTAGAACATACAGATCGGCAGAACTTAGCTCAGATAACAAATATAGACGTCAAACCCTGTGTTTTAAGATCACACAGGAAAGTAGTCAAGAGGTACGATGTGGATACACTTTGTGACAGAGAGATAAGGCAAGAGTTCCAGGTGAAAATTGGTGGAGCGTTTGAACGTCTGTTGGAACTTGGTGATGGATCAGTGCAGGAACTCTGGTTAGACGTCGAAGAGACAACACATGAAATCACGAAGAAGGTGATTGGCTTCAGGTGTAGAAAGCAGGTCGTCAATCTTTCAAAAATTCTAGCAATAGAGTGTGAGGAAAGGAGAAGGGCACGCACAGAGTATTTGAAGAACACCTCAAATGCAGAGAAGCGTGAAACAGAGCTAAGAACAAACTAGGGAAGAAAGCAATAAGAACCCAGAAGAGAAAATAACTTGTAGAAAAGATAGAAGTTATGGAGGAGGATTTAAAGAAAATAAACTCGCATAATATGTTTAAAAATGTGCGAGAACTCGGCAACAAGTCATGTAGACACCCCATAGCTGCAAAGGATAGTGACGGAAACCTAAAAGCAGTTCCAGATGATGTGTTGAAATGTTGGGAAACTGACCAAGATCAGAGGAAGCGCTTGACGACATTCCAGATAACATCCCTGGACTGATTGGACTCCCATTCTCAATAGAGGAGGCACAGAAGGCTGTCAAAGCAAAGAAGTCAAGGAAAGATAACATCCCTGGACTGGTTGGACCACCATCCTCAATGGAGGAGGCACAGAAGGTTGTCAAAGCAAAGAAGTCAAGGAAAGATAACATCCCTGGAATGATTGGACTCCCATTCTCAAAAGAGGAGGCACAGAAGGCTGTCAAAGCAAAGAAGTCAAGGAAAGATAACATCCCTGGACTGGTTGGACCACCATCCTCAATGGAGGAGGCACAGAAGGCTGTCAAAGCAATGAAGTCAAGGAAAGCGCCTTACGGCGGACGCTTTGAAACTAGGAGAGAAGATGGCTGAGATGCTCCTGAAAATATTCAATGCAGTATGGCACCAGGATAAGTTACCAACAGATTGGTGCAGAGGTATGATCAACCCAGTACACAAGAAAGGGTGCAAGTTAACAACGTCAAACTATCGAGTAATTTCCCTGATATCCATCCCGGTAAGGTCTTCTGCAAGATGATATTCCTGAGGATAGAGGACAACATTAACACACATTTATCAAAGCAGCAGTTCGGATTAAGGAAGAACAGAGGGGTAGTAGATGCTATCTTCATTGTGCGACAGATCATGGAAAAGGCAAAAGAGCACCAGGTCTCGCTGCATTTTGTAGACGTCAAGGCTGCATTTTACATTATCTGGAGAGGAGCATTGTGGAAGATGTTGAGGTCTATTGGGTGGATCTCAAGATTACACCGCTAATTGAAATTATGTATGATAATGTTGAATGTGCAGTCGTCATCAGTGGTCAACTGACAGAATGGTTCAGAGTGGAAATAGGAGTGAGACAGGGATGTTTGTTATCACCTATCCTGTTCAGTTTGATCCTGGAGTTCGTCATGGCAGACCTGAAAAGCTTATGCAAAGAATTTAAGCTTGATACCAACTACAAGCTGCCTGTAGGAAATGGGGTATGAAATTAACTTCTCCAAATGCAAGGTCATCACTTTATTGGAGAAGTGTATTACTCTGGAAGGCGAAGAACTCGAGACTGGGTGAGTTCTGTTTCGTGGGTACCATAGTACCGTCTACACAGAGAGAAAGAGAGACGTTAGTCGACGCATAAACTTAGCACCGGCAGCCTTTGGTAGACTCAGAAATAGCATATTTGCCAACGACGCTACGATCACAGGAGATTAAATATTTTGAGATGCGCTGCTTGTGGGCTTTTAGAGGTGTTACCAGGGCAGATATATCACACAATATCAAGATCAGAGAGTGCACTTTTACCCCTGATTAGATGTCATCAGACACAGAAGACTCTGGTGGTTTGGGCATGTGTGCCGTATGCAAAGAGATTACATCGTTAGTCAAGCATACAAACATGACCGCGGAAGAAAGCAATACCACTGAAGAGATGGAGTGAACATATCAGGAATGTCACTGGTCTCCCACTATTGACATGCCATAAAGAGAACAGAATGGAGGGTGCAACTTCCCGGAGGACCGCGAGAGGTCAATGTGGCCTATGCTTTTAAGTCAAGTCAAGTAAGTCAATACTGAGCATTGATAGCGATAAGCGATTATTGTATTGTGAATACAACGGCGCCACCTGCATATGGTCTTTGATCTATACAGTGCTTTTCATCAGATCATTTTGAATGTGAAGCACGGTCTTTATTCACACCTGCTCACTGTACGAAACAGACAAAGCATTATACTTCAACAGTATCTAGCTAAAACGTGGCGTCCCTTTGATAACAAGTACAGGAATAACATTGTTTAATCCATTACTAACTAGAACTGAGTAGATCTTGCGTATCACATCAGTCACCGAATCACCAAGCCGAAACAACATGGCAGTTGGGCCGAATTCTCCGAGGGCCGATATCACCACCACCCGTCAGCTCTACTCCAGCTATTGTGATGTTTACTTTCTGACCTAACCATAAAAACGACCACCCAGAGCCGCCAAACTCCTCCTCATATATTTACCATAGATATAAAAAAAATTACAAAAACAACAGTTAGCTATATCTTCTACGCCTAGCTCCGGAAAGCTAGGCATAAGATATGACAAGTTTTCGTTTATTTTGATCTTTATTTGGAAGTAAGAGTCATGTTTGACCACATTACATGTGAGTGCGTCTGGTAGATATGTGAGAGGTTTGGCAGCTCTGTGTGGTCGTTTTTATGGTTCAGTCAGAAAGTAAATAAGTTCGAAGTCAAAGGCTACTGACGTCGCTAAACTGCTCCAAAAGAGTCGAATTCGAAGATGATTCTGCGGTATCACTCGCCGCTAGCGTTCGAAATCGTTACATTATACGTTTTATTCTGGAAAATTGACATCGCCATCACTCGCTATAGCAACGCGAGTGAAACTATAGTATATACTGAAACATTGCATAGAAATCACCCATATATATTAATCATCATTGGCGTCACAAAACCACGTGATCGCTTATCTCATTAACTTCGAATTTTTACTCGCGCTTTGCGAGTTAAACGCATTAAACATCTAATTTTACCTATAAATACATTGTTCCTAATTTTATTTTGGCATGTAGTACATATAACATTACACTTTGCGTACATATCGAAAAAGCATTTGAGCTAGCGCCTTGTTGTTAGTCCCTTTAATTGACACGTTTTGTATTATTATTTTATCATCATCATCATCAGTATTACTTACATTTGTAAAGCCCCATGTATCGGTGACCAGATCTTTCACATGTGTGACATTTTATTAAAGCATAGGTAACCTGAAATGGCACTCAATGACCTGAAGTATCAGAGTCCTATGCATATAGAAACTGTGTAAACTACCTGACCAATACAATAAATGATTTGAGAATTTAGTGTTTATCTCACCCGTATTTTGAACACTTGCATACCATAGATTATATATTTTGAAGAATAAAACACAACTATTTAGTTACTAATAAACCATGTTAACCCACAGTTGATACGTAAGTATGATTGTATGATTTAGGTTAAGTGTAATAATAATGTATTACCTTCCCAAAAGTACTTCTTAACCAAGCCTTGACGCTGCAATTGTGGTCGCCGTTCGAATGAACATCCTGCAAGCACCACACGCACGACGTCTCAGTGAAACAATGGAGTAATCAACACAATTCTTCACACTTCTCGTCGACCCCATTCCTTTCATTCTCTTTCACATTCAATCTCACTCGTTCTGGCATCCTATCGCTTTATAACATTCTTTGTTGCTCTATCTGTCTCATTCTCAACATTCATGTTTCAGAGTGCCTAACAACCGCCCGCCCGCCCGCCCCCGCCCGCCCGCCCGCCCGCCCGCCCGCCCGCCCGCCCGCCCGCCCGCCCGCCCGCCCGCCCGCCCGCCCGCCCGCCCGCCCGCCCGCCCGCCCGCCCGCCCGCCCGCCCGCCCGCCCGCCCGCCCGCCCGCCCGCCCGCCCGCCCGCCCGCCCGCCCGCCCGCCCGCCCGCCCGCCCGCCCGCCCGCCCGCCCGCCCGCCCGCCCGCCCGCCCGCCCGCCCGCCCGCCCGCCCGCCCGCCCGCCCGCCCGCCCGCCCGCCCGCCCGCCCGCCCGCCCGCCGCCCGCCCGCCCGCCCGCCCGCCCGCCCGCCCGCCGCCCGCCCGCCCGCCCGCCCGCCCGCCCGCCCGCCGCCCGCCCGCCCGCCGCCCGCCCGCCCGCCCGCCCGCCCGCCGCCCGCCCGCCCGCCCGCCCGCCCGCCTGCATACCTTGCTTCCTGTCATCTTGCGTATTCGCTCTCTGGTATTCTACAGTCCACTGGAACAACCTGAAAATACAAATTCCAATATTTCAAAGTGTCATGTGTGGCGTATGCTGTGATATTTGCACGAATGGAGCGCTGGCATAGCAAGGAGAGGCGATGCATTTGCTTAGTCTACCGGTTTGTCCGGTAGATGAGGTGTACCGGTTTTTCATTCATCTTCCGGTTTCACTAATTCTCTTTTAGAAGTACATCGTCACTGTTAGTACGGCAACATCGAGTGTATCGTAAGCATGTAGGCACAGCACTGCGTGTAACGTGGACATCGTTGGCCGTAAGCATGTAGGCACAGCACTGCATGTAACGTGGACATCGTTGGCCGTAAGCATGTAGGCACAGCACTGCGTGTAACGTGGACATCGTTGGCCGTAAGCATGTAGGCACAATATTGCGTGTAACGTGGGCATCGTTGCCGTAAGCATGTAGGCACAGCACTGCGTGTAACGTGGACATCGTTGGCCGTAAGCATGTAGGCACAATATTGCGTGTAACGTGGACATCGTTGGCCGTAAGCATGTAGGCACAGCACTGCGTGTAACGTGGACATCGTTGGCCGTAAGCATGTAGGCACAGCACTGCGTGTAACGTGGACATCGTTGGCCGTAAGCATGTAGTAACAGAACTGCGCGTAATGTGGGCACTGTTGGAAGTTAGCATGTAGGCAAAATATTGCGTGTAATGTGGACACAGTTGGCCGTAAAAATTAGGCATAACACTGCGCGCAGTGTCGGCACTATTGGCCGTAAGCATGTAGGTATATACGCAGGAACTCATTCGGAGAAAGAGTAATGTTACAATGACCTGTTTGATTGTTCTTGCTAAACATTGTCCGTACATTACCTTGAAGTGTATGGACAACGTTTAGAAAGAAGAATAAAGAAAGGTACGTTCTTATATAGCGAGGTATCCAGTCCTTGGGACTGTTCAAAGCGCTTTACACTTCACCCCTTCGCAGACATGTTCATTCAAACGCCATTTCGACTAATCTGGGAAGTATTTAGCCATGCTAAATGGTTGTCTTGAATGTACCACACATACATAGGATTGATTGCATTGTACGCTATGTACATTCTTTATGACAATCAACTCTACTCTATGGAATGCTCTGCCTCACGCAGTCAGGAATGCCCTGCCTCACGCAGTCAGGAATGCCCTGCCTCACGCAGTCAGGAATGCCCTGCCTCACGCAGTCAGGAATGCCCTGCCTCACGCAGTCAGGAATGCTGACTCCGTTGCCACGTTTAATACATTATTAAAGACACATTTGTTCCGACAGGCCTTCGTACAACTTTGCACTTTGCAGTCAGTGATATTCCAGTGACATTTGAGCTATACATTTTATTGATTTTTATTTATTATGTTTTTATAAACTAACTTATTCTATCTATATGTTTAACTAATTTAAGCACCTTATTTTTTTTTACTTATTTAACCTGTTAGCTCATTTAATTTATTCTTTTAATCTGTTTAGCTCATTTTAGTATATTTTACTTTTATATGTACAACTGTAGCGCCTTTGAGCAGGTGTATTACCCGGATACAAGGCGTGTTATCAGTGTTTAATAACAATAACTCGCTGTTCGGTCAACATGGTGCAGTAGCTGATAAGCTGATAAGTCTTGATCAGGATCTTGTAAAGAACTTGACAAGGAATGAATGCACCTGTTACACAATCCGGCCTCCTTAGCAACCTGTTAAATTGATAATTGATATATTCTTGTTAACGAAATCGTGCCCCTTTCCAAGGAAATGACAACAAGCCCGGGGCATCATGGACCGGGTCCGCTTATATAATTGCCCACCCCATCATTGACTTTGGGTCATTAGAATACATGACTGTTCCAATTTGGGGCCACTCAATGTCAGGAGTGTTCAAGTTGCAATCTTAGTAAATAAGTAAGGGTTATTTGTTTTGTACTTAGCGCATCTATTGACAAATGTGTATGATATATTTTAACAAAGCCCATTGATCGGCTAAAATGCCGTACGTTTTGCTGTATTTGTTTGGTATAAAATTTGCCGTTTTACGCGAAGCTTTGTTCACACCTGCCTTTTCCCATGACTCTCTTCACATTATCCAACCACCTTAGTTATGGTCTTCCTCTTCTTACACCTACCACCATCTTCTTGTTTGCTCTCTTTTTCAATTTTTTCTCATTCATTCTCTGAATCTGTACTGACCATCGTAGTCTGCTCCCAACTATCTTCCATTTCAGGCCTTTCTTCATTTCATTCCACCATCCTTCTTCATCTTACGCGCTTTACCCAAATCCACCGCTCTGCCTCTTCCCCTCTGTTTCTTGAACACCTTCTCCTCTTCATCATCTCACCGATCTCCTCTCTCTCTCTCTCTCTCTCTCTCTCTCTCTCTCTCTCTCTCTCTCTCTCTCGCCTGTCGCTGCGCCCACAGTGAGGGTGGCTGGCCGGACTTCGCCTGACATCCGATGCCGGCTGTTCACACAGGCCTTTGTTGATTTCGAATAAGAATGCCATTAGTTATGTCATACATAAAACTATGTTCGTCGAAGCGGGAGCGCAGCGAGCATAGCGTGGGGTGGGATTCCCAGAAAGTGGTTTGCAAGTCTACGCTGTGACATCGACCTATTGTGAGCCGATGCAATTATCAACATACACAATAAATGCATATTTTGTGCCTCACATTAGTCCGTTTCATACAAACGGACACATTTTTAACGATGTATAAGGACAAACGTTTCGTCGACTTCGACTGAAACCATCAAAATGGCACTGGTTTTACTTGTCTACTGGTCGACTTGTCATCAACAAAAGCAAAACCTTTGGTGTATAACATAAAATAAAACTAATGCTTCCTATATATCCTTCCTTCCTCCCTATCCACGACCTGACAAGTTATGTTGAGTTACTTAGCAGATATCGGGAATCAGTGTCTTCGATTGTTTGGTCACTGGTGTTATTGTTTGGTCACTGGTGTTATTGTTTGGTCACTGGTGTTATTCTGCGTGATTTCGGAACTTCAGTTATATCGGGACCATTGCTGATCCTTATCATGAGTGAGTCAGCAGAAACCCCCCGTACGCGGAGGAGTCGGCAGAAACCCCCCGTACACGGAGGAGTCGGCAGAAACCCCCGTACGCGGAGGAGTCGGCTGAAACCCCCTCCTACGCGAGTCTAATTTTTTTTTAAAACTTGCTTGCTATAATAGCGACCTGTAGTTATTTCGACCTCTAGTTATTTTACCAACTTAGATTAAATGCACTTGTTGTAAGTCGCTCTGAATAAGAGCGTCTGTTAAATGACTAAATCGTAAATTGTGATCTAAGCCATTGTTACTGGAGTAATGCGCTTACAGACATTCTGAGAAGTAAAATGCTAAGGTAAAATGTGCCTCAACTAGATATTCATCGGCGGCATTACTGCAGACAACCAACAGAAAACAAAACACAAACTCATCAATGATATGAGTGGAATAATTTCAGATGTTTTAACAGAGATTAACTGAATGACAATAGAATGAGTCAGCTAAACTATCAACATAATGATGTCGAATCCTGCAAAAACCGTCAAGTTCTGCGAAAACCGTCGAGTTCTTTCTGCGAGATCGATCGAGTTCTGCAAAAACCTCGCACGCAGCAACAGATGCAACTGCGGAAGGGTAATTACATCGGTACAACGATAAAATATGAGACCCCCAAGCTTACATTTTTCTTTCTTATGGGAGATCCCTCATGCCTTATGGCAGGACCCCCAAACCCCCTTCATTTCGAACACTGATGCAGCGGGAAACTGACGTCCACGAGTTGCTGGCTGAAAAGTTGTGAACTAGAATACTAATGCTTGGATAGCTCTACTAAGAGTCATATTTGAATATTGCCTTGTAACAGTTTTGGCATTTTTTGATAGCACAACTGTGGACAAGATATTTTCGTTCAATATAAGGCCGAAACTGATCCTAACGTAAACGTAAAGACTGAAGTATTAGCAGCCAGCTAACATTAACCCTTACGTAAGTAAAACGACACATGTGTCCCCCCCCCGGTTCGTAAGTAGAATGACATATGACTACGACTGGGTGTCGGATGTTTCGGCCCATAATATATATATATATATATATACATATATATACATATATATACATATATATATATATATATACATATATATATATATATATATACATATATATATATATATATATACATATATATATATATATATATATATATATATATATATATATATATATATATATATATATATATATATATATATATATATATATATATATATATATATATATATATATATATATATATATATATATATATATATATATATATATATATATATATATATATATATGTACATTTATTTGACATGTTTTATATTTAGTAGATCGGTTATAAGACACCTCCTAAGGGAGACTGTTAAACAGTTTAAATAGTAGCGGCGTTTAACCAGTAATGATCTTGTTCACTAGATGGAATCTATAACATACATATAATAATATAATATTATCCAGTCTGACACCGACAATTGTCTAAGTCAAACACACACAACATGGGACAGGTTAGCAACCGTTTTTATTTATTTATTTATTTTCCAAAATATGAGCCCTAATTATATTATCATAATTGTAAATTATAAAAATTATAAGAAATTTGTTATAACAAACTAATAATTTCATCCAAATTACGTGTAATATCCACAATTAAGCTAATAACAACGACCAAAATATAAGCATATCAACATTTTATAACCTTGTTTGTGACCCCGACTTCCGTCTATTTGGAGTCAGACCACAGTTGAAAATTGCATTGGTGGCCATGTTAACGTTTTGTTAGATTATAAGAAAACGTGACCACTAAAAATTCTAAAACTTTTTCACAGCATCTGCCATCATCTCATTGACATGCTGACCAAGTTTTATCAAAATCACATACCTCCAGCTCTTTTAAAACGCCCCGACGTGCGATGCCCATCAATTTTGACAAAAATAGCCTTGTATTCATGCGCCCACGTGGCCCATAGCAGAAAAATTCCCATAAATCCCTCCGCCTTTTAAACTCTCAAAAAAATGCACCATTTCACAGCCAATAGCTTCTACAAACAAACCTGTGAATATGTCTGCTCAATTGCACTTATGTCACATCATATGAATTCTTTAAATTCACATATCGCAATTTAATACGCCCTACGAAACAATAAACAGGAAGGTCAACTGTGGTCTTACCCCTATACCTGCTGCATCGATCCCTTTCCCCTCGATAGTCTTTCCCCTCGATAGTCTTTCCCCTCGATAGTCTTTCCCCTCGATAGTCCCTCGCTGCTGCTGCTCAGCGGCTGCTAACTGCGGTTTTCTCTGCGTAGTTGTCTCTTTTTCTTTCGCCTTAGTTCATTGGTCTTTAATTGTTAACTCAAAGTACACCGGTCGCTCAAAGCGAACCTGTTGGCTAATACTAACTACTAATTGTAACAATGTACGTTTTGGCAACACTATCGACATGAAACATACCTCAACCTTTATAGACGTCGACAGAAGTTCGGGTGGGTCACTTGCGTACGTGTGCTGTAGTCCGCGAGCAGAGCAGTACTAGCTGAATGAGCACTGAACGGCCGGTGACAGGGCTGGTCGCCCTACGCCCGGGCGTCGTCACGGTTGGTTCACGTTCCAACCGCATGGCAATACGTGCTCGCTGTGTACGATTAATGAATACCTACATTATTCTATGCGAGTGAAAGGCATTTAGAATGAGCGGCGAAATGTCGCGCCAATGTTATCCTGTTAAGTTACGCGTAACTGAGCGTTCGCTACCAAGTGTCTCACCGGTGCTTATCAGTATCGCACAATATAACAAGTCATATTAAGACGTTTCTACTCCCAAGTCGCGTACAGCGAGAGAAGCCTTGCGCCGCTCCCTGGTTTACTCCTGTGACATTGGCAAAACGAAATACTCAAAATTGCATATTATTAGAAATAGTATTTTCTACGGCTGGTGAAATAAATCAGAGGGAATTGTGGAATAATAGCAAGGTATTGAAGACATTCGTCAATTATAAACTGCTGGCACCAGTTAATTTTAGACGTAATTGTGTTTGTTCATAGTCATGTCTGACCACGTTCATGCCATGCGGTTATTAAATACCATTGCCAGTCGTTTAATGTAAACACATTTAAGATCTGCAACAGCACAGACAGGTTTTTGTTCGGATAAACGTGTCGGTTCAGCTTTAGGTAATGGATGTGATGGGTTGCATTGGGCGAGCTGTATCTAATGTTTGATTTTGAATTCAGCTATCACGGACACTAAGTAAGTCCTAATCTGACATTATGTATGTTAAAAGATATGTATTGCTTGATGTTTGTAGCTTTAAAGAAAACGCCATGCTTTCAGAAGCCATATTTGGATGTGAACAGTGATAGTGATTTGCCGCCAGTGACAGTCCCATTCCACCACGGGCTGACGATGATCCAGTGTTGTCAGTGAAGGATAATTATACTTTAGACAATAATTATACAATTTTATTATTGGCACAACTTTGAAGTTAAATTACTTTGGACGTTTCGGCAACCTTCAGTTGTCTTCTTCGCGAACTGAATTGGGGGAGTTAGATGTTCTGCTCGCCAGATATCATGGCGAGCAGGCTGTCCCACACGTGGCTGAGCCGGTACCTCTTCGTCTCGGTTCAACATCGGTGTTGTTTTCATGATACAGTGGGCCTCCATTTCTGTTGCTTTTGTTTCGCTGACCAGCATTGTTGTTGATTCTCTCCTATGTTCACAAATAAACCATCTGGTCGTGGTGGTCTCTTCCTCTTTTACCAATGTACGTGTAATTAAAATTTTTCCATAGGATCTGGTACACACAGTCTGTAATTCTACTGTGATCATGGGCATCCGTGGGGGGGGGGGGTAAGGGGGCAAGTGCCCCCTGGATCTGGAATATATATATATATATACTTGAAATTGTAATTTGTATATACATATATATATATATATATATATATAATATTATATATATATACACACATATATACATACATATATATACATATATATATATATATATATGTATATATATATATATATATATATATATATATATATATATATATATATATATATATATATATATATATATATATATATATATATATATATATATATATATATATATATATATATATATATATATATATATATATGTATGTATATATATGTATGTATATATATATATATATATATTATGTGGTATATTTAATTATCTTGCCTATGCTTTATTATGTCCCCAAATTCCTTGCCCCTCCTGGAAAATTGTCTGCGGACGCCCATAATGTAATATGTGTGCAACACTCAACACTGACTTAAGTTGAGATTTTCAGCTAAGATTATTCCTGTACAGCGCTTTGAGCGTTTTATTTGAAATTATGCTTTATAAAAAATTATATTATTATTACTTGTAATCATGTTTGATTAGAGTCGGTAGAATCGGCATTGAATGGTCTTCAATAGATGCGATAGGCGTAATCTGTACAGCGATGTGTGCTATCGTTCCTTACTCGGTTGGTTTACACAGTAGCGCCATCAAGATTGTCCAATCCTGCTGCGGTCGCGATCTTTTGTCACCAGTCTAGGTCACCAACGCCGAGATACAAGTGACAGTACAGCAGAACCCAGACAAATATATGCTTCCTCTATGCATATATATCATCTCATCTCATCTCATTTCATTTAGTTGTCAGAGAACGGGTCCCATAAAAGGATGTTCTATATATAGGAAGAGATACCGTGTTCTCAATGTGTGCCCACGACATGATGAAATGAACCCCCGAGGTAATGAATCCCCGAGAAAACGGGGTACTGAACCGGAAAACGTTTCGTGGTCGTAGCTCGCGCTTCACTGGTCTTACTGCACTGGTCTTTATTTGATATCGCAAGACCCGTCAGTCGACTGCGACATTGTTTGCGGATGAGAGTAATTATTCAAATTATGTATGCTCGGAGCCTGGATAACTGAGGCTAGGTGATTGTGTGCTGTTCATAGAGAGTGCAGAAGGGCGCCACGTCGCGGTGTAACCTGATGACGTTATATTCGTTACTGGAATAATGCGGAGAGAGTATCCGATGCTTATACATAAGAAGATATGCTTCATTCTCTGTTGAAGGACTCGTCCATGTCACATTTCAACGAAATGCGCATCGCTGTTTTCGCTGTGGGGTTGTGTAAGTAAGAAAAAACATAGTGAAAATAATAAAAATGATGAAAGAAATCTTACTCAAACAATCCCTAAGCAAACCTGCTTTTGTAAGGCTAATTACAAATGATAAAGCTACTGGATGAATAGGAAAATTCATCTGTATATCACCAGTGGCCTCTGTACACATCTACCCCACTATATTTTCAGTCACTAGCCGACCTAGCTGCTGACACAACATAGAATAGTACATCTGACGTTTAGTTTTACATAACACAAATTGTGTTTCGCTGATATACACGTTACAATATGTGTGCGAGCCACATGTGCCGAAACGACCGACTGTTAACTCGTCTAAGTACATTTAATTAATCGTTAAAGTTTAGGTCGAGATATAGTAGAAATCAATCTTCATAACCAATGTGACGTTCATTGAATAAATCAAACTAATGTGAAACAATTTGCAGCTGATCCAAGCCGCATTAATATTTAATTATCGTCTCCCATGGAATTAAACTAAAACAGTATGGTATTACCGCCTTGTTGAGATCGACCAAGACAGACAGACCAAGTACAGAGTGCATAGATGTCATGTCTTCTAAAAAAATTAATGTCACAGTGACATACTAGCTCCTTTTAACCTTCTTTCTCGGTTTTTATGATGACGCATCTACTAAACAATTTAGTATTGTATGCCGCCCGAATATTGTAATTTATTGTACTAACCGAGTTGCCCGGTGTTGCACTGGAGAAAAGGCAAGAACTGTTGGTTTCACAAAGAGTTCGTTCCATTCAAAGGAACCTAAGCCGGCGTTGGACGTAGATCACGTAACTCGGAACAATCGTAGAAACCACGCATAGCGTTGCTGACAATTGTAAGTAAATGATGTTATGAGTTACGTAATTTACGTCAAACGTCCACGAAATATTAATGAAATTAACTGATTAACTTCGATTAATGGTGGCTTTGGGAGGGAGGGAGGGAGGGAGGGAGGGAGGGAGGGAGGGAGTGTGAGCAACGTGTGAACGCTTTGTTTTGTAAGATCTAGTGTACTGGTTTATAGCCAGTACTGTAAATGCCAGCAGTGTAAATATTATGTTTAAAAACAAAATTGACAAACATCTCAGAAGGACGGGTTACATATAAATGACAATTTATTATACCCTCGATAAGCCAATGAGCCATGGTTGGCGTGGACGGTTATGGTTGCCGTGTCCATTAGATGGACATTCGGGAACGAAACTGTTATTTTTGCGGTCCGACGATAGTTGGGAACGCATTGGATTAGAATATTTTAAACCCACAATTTAATAAATTATTTGTGGTTTTACATTGTGCTAGGAACGACCTTGACTCGACAGATCTGTCCCTCAACTGCTCGGTTCGGAGAGGTTTTGTAAACGAGTTGGTGGAGATTGGCGTTAGCCATATAGGCTTATTAGGCGTGAGAGCTGGAGCCATTTATCACCGGAGGTGGGGACTAAGTGTGTGGCTGGTGTCAGCAACTTTGTTCAGGCGGCTTTAACGATTTAGGAAATGTTTTGAAGTTGAAGGGGTGTTATTGCGCAACCCACACATATGTAGTTGTTCGACGGCGATATAGGGGTTTAGTTTTTGAGGCCCCACGGCAAATACCACTCAAATGTTTGTAATAAATTGACAGTCATTCAATTAGTATACGTACCGTAATGGCAGTTTTCAATTTACATTTCTATCGTGTTTTGTCGATTGGTTCACAGTTTAGTTTAGCATTGCTATTTTCTTGATGTCATTAATATGGCATGGGATTCATGCCTCAGATCAATACTACTCAAGAACATGTTTCCTCTGAAAATAAGTCGGTTTATTGTCTGTGCTATAACACACCAGCATAGCTATTGCTTAGCTAGCTTATTGGCTATTTAGTGTTATTATTATGTTTAATATTTTGTTTATTCTTTTGAGCAATACATTAATTCTTACTATCAGGTCAATTGGTGCATTTTACAGTCCGGCCAGCTCTTAGTGCTGCATTCATTATGGCTATCTTGGCTCTCTAATGGTTGACTTAGTCTTATTTTTACTTTCTTGGTATGCCAAATCTATGTTTCCGTTTTCCAATTTACGTTTCCCATATTTAAATTCTGACGAATTGGTCAGTTGGCCCCTGGGCAAATCAGCTAGTATATGACATTTCGGCCTAGATGTCCAGATGTTCGGTTTTACACTTGTATGTACGAGACTTCTTACAAGGATAGATGTCTGAAAATTACAAGTGGATATTTATGATTGTGCCACAGCAAGATTTTCCATGACATAATAATCAGTAGAAAAACACACTATTTAGAAATAACTCACATTCATGTATGTATGTATTACATGGTGCTTTCTCGGTCATAGCCTATCCAATAAGCTAGCCTAGGCCCTAGCCCTAAAAAAAGTATAAATTAGGCAAATGAAAGGTCACACTATGTATATAAATTTAATGTTTTTTCATATATGTACTAGTGCTCCATACTTTTGAACACCAAATGTACTAATGCGGAATCGAGCGTTTCACCTCTTATTCGGTCCGTCCACCAGGTTTAGTGTTGATCTGCTCTTGGAGACCATCAACAGGTGGGACAACATTAGGAGGGTCCTCAGGCTCCATAGCTACGGCACAGTGTATGTACGCTAAAATCAGTAGTAGTAATCAACAACAAAGCACGCGGTATCATACATTGGCGACTTGCTCGTAAACGATGGCTCTGCTTTGACGCATGTCGAGTTGACGGTGCAGGAAGGACATCGAATCCGGTCGTTCGTCATGCGTCTGCCCTTTGACGCATGTCGGGTTGACGGTGCAGGAAGGACATCGAATTCGGTCGGTCATCATGCGTCTGCCCTTTGACGCATGTCGAGTTGACGGTGCAGGAAGGACATCGAATTCGGTCGGTCGTCACGCCTCTGCCGTCTCACATTCACAGTCTCGAGCATCCCATTTCTGACACCAACTGTACTAGTGCTCAATACTTTTGAACACCAGATGTACTACATTCAGCTAAATTCATGTGGCATTGACACGATTGTTTGGTTTGTTGAGTATAACACTGTTCAACATAGTAAACATGGGGGTACACTGTTGACCTATGTTGTATATTGTGTATGTATACTGTATATTGTGAATTATTTCTAAATAGTGTGTCTTTCTACAGATTATCATGTCATGGAAAATCTTGCAGTGACATAATCATAAATATCCACTTGTCATATTCAGACATTTTCCTTATAAGAAGTCTCATACAATCTGCTGAACATACAATTGGTTTGATGAATGTAACACTGTTCAATATAGTAAACATGGAGGTACATTGCAAAGTCAATGCAGACCTCATCGTAGAGACATATATTTTACAACTGTGTATATTGTGAATTATTTCTAATTAGTGTGTCTTTCTAGTGATTACTATGTCATAAAACATCTTGCTGTGACACAATGATAAATATCCACATGTCATTTTCTCAATCATCACTGTGAAATACATTAAACGGGCATATGTATGTATGTATGTGTGTGTGTGTGTGTGTGTGTGTGTGTGTGTGTGTGTGTGTGTGTGTGTGTGTGTGTGTGTGTGTGTGTGTGTGTGTGTGTGTGTGTGTGTGTGTGTGTGTGTGTGTGTGAGTGAGTGAGTGAGTGCGTGCGTGCGTGCGTGCGTGCGTGCGTGCGTGCGTGCGTGCGTGCGTGCGTGCGTGCGTGCGTGCGTGCGTGCGTGCGTGCGTGCGTGCGTACGTGCATGTATTTTTATTGTATGTATATATTATTGACTTTTTGTTTTAAATAAACATTTATTATTGTCATATGGCCGATTAATAACGGATTGAACATTCAGATTTAACTTTTCAACTTAACTTTATTACAACAATCAACATGGCTTCCTATTTTCCAGGCTGCATATACGACATCCCTCCCCTTCTTCCAGAGTAGATTATATCGGAACGACAAACAAATTAAATCATTTTAAAGGAAAGTTCCGACTGTGTTGTTGTCCATATCGATGTTCGCAGTGACTAGGAGGGTCTAAGTGAACGCCTAACATAATTTCACAATTCAAACTAACAGTTTTAACCTATCAGCAATTAACTGGAAACAGTTCTAAGCAAGTTCAAATATGGTTCAGTCCTCCACACTGGTCTATTGCACACTTGTCACATAGATATTAGACCAAACACGTCAGGTCATGTCTTACGGTATATGTGACGTAGTCGGCTAGTCTAATAGGCATCTGCCTCGTTCGTTTTGATATCATCGCTGGTGACGATTGAATGTCTACCGGTGCCGACACCTTCTGAGGGGAGCTTGGCATCTCTACGGCATGTTGCTCGGGCACAGGCGAGTGTCTGGCAGTCCCAAATGTGGACATGGACGTCGGTCGTCACCTTTTATCGTAAGTTCTTATTCCCAGCTTTTCGCCATCATCATCAGATGTTATATACTTTCTCACCTGTGCGGTATTTCTTGAATATTTAGCGCCAGCGGTCGACTCTATAATTATACGGTTTCCCAATTTACCCGCTATTGTGTTTGGGGTCGGGTTGAAGGTGGTGGAGAATTTGTTGATTCTGTCTTGCTTCAACAACACCTCATCCCCTATGTCCACGTTAGTGCATCTGGCCCCACGCCACTCATCAGCGTGTAATTTCAATAGACCTTTCTGCTCTGCGTCTCGATCTTGCACGTCCAAGTCGTCGCGAGATTCCAACGTGAAATCAAGCAGTTTCCTCCTGAATTTGCGAGTGTAGTTCAGTTTAGCAGGGCTTATGCCGGTGGTGCTATGGGGTAAACCTCGATACTTGGCTACGTACTTTCGCAGTTCTTTCTTCCAATCAAGGCCTGCGGCTTGGGCTTTGCGTATGCGCTTCATGATAGACACGTTCTGTCTTTCGACTTCCCTGTTAGCCTGGGCCCACTTAGCTGTCACCCTCAAGTGCTGGATCGCGTAATGCTCGCAATATTCACCGAACTCGTCCGATCGAAACTGTGGCTCTCATTTTATAGTCAGGCCATCCCTGTCGACTGAATATATCCGCGAGACTTTCCAACACAGAGACTTTCAGTCGTTGTTGAGCGGAGAACACTGTACTCATAGTATAGGCTCTAATAGTCTACGACGACCAGTATCGAATGTCCACAGAGTAGTGATCCTAGTACATCCACGGCTACAGCTTGTCACGGTAGTAGTATGTGGAAGTTTTTCGGACCTCCTTATCTGTGCAAAATCAGTGGACCAGACATCAAAGGAACATCAAAGGCAAAACACCGTAATATCGCCCACCGCTTCTGAGTGCGCGCAGCCAATCAGAGCGCCGCAGAGCGCCCCCTGGCGGTGGTAGCCGAGCGTGCGTGACGTAAGCGCCTCCTAGCGACTGGAGGAGGAACGAACATGGACCTAGTTACGTTTACCGAAGGGTCGTTAACCTAGTAAGGAGACGAACACAATCGTACGGTGCACACGTATTTTATTGAATACAACAAAGCGGCAGCAGTACAAACGAGGCGATCGTATGCGATTGGATACAACGAGCCGGGTATGACGAAGATGAAGATGAAGGCGAGGCGACTTGCGAATGGTGACCATCGCGCCAGAGGTCGCGAACTTACGGGTGTCTCCACCGCGCCAGAGGTTCGAGGGCGAGCTTACGGGTGGAGCGACCACCGCGCCAGAGGCTCAGTATGATACGTGATAGTACGGTATACCCTTTTTCAGCAGGTTAATCCAATCAAACACGCGACAATCGTTAGCGACCAGATCGGTGTGGAAAGCGTTGACGAAAGTTCTCATAGGAGCGCCGTTACAACGAAGCATGATATAAGTGACGCAATATTGTCCGCAAACGTTAGACAGAGGACTCTGAAGTCTCTTGCTGTTATGAGTCCACTCGGAACAGTGTTTGTTCAAGAAGGTGCGGAACGCCGCGTGACGAGGTGGCAGACCGTACGAACAGAAGTATTCGCCGCGCCCGTCGGAGGACAGGTACAGCGCTATCCAATGTTCGCCCGGTTCGTCGCCGTCGTCGGTGTTGCACACGAAGGCGATCGGCAAAGCGTCAATTGTTGCAGGCAGTCCATCTCTGGGTACGACGCCGCCAAAGACGGACGCGGTGTTCGGATCCATCGCCAGTAGACGGGCGATCTGCAGGGTGTCCATCTCAGTAGTCGTAGATGACGTTGCGGTTCTTGTCGATTTCCAGCACGGACTCGAATTCGGCGTAGGCGACGACGTTCACGGTGGTCTGAAGCGCTGCACGGAAATGGAATTCTAAGCGCAGAGGCTCAGTACGATATGCGATAGTACGATATACCCTTTTTCAGCAGGTTAATCCAATCGAACACGCGACAATCGTTAGCGACCAGTTCGGTGTGGAAAGCGTTGACGAAAGTTCTCATAGGAGCGCCGTTACAACGAAGCATGATATAAGTGATGCAATATTGTCCGCAAACGTTAGACAGAGGACTCTAAAGTCTCTTGCCATACGCATATTTTCGTTATATGTCAATATTGTTAAATAGTGCGCTCTTACACTTTACCCATACCTCCTACAGTTTACCCATAATTCCTACAATTTACCCATAATTCTCCTATTGAATAAGAGTACAAGGACATTTTATTAAATATTTGAAAATAATGACACAATATCATCCACAAACGTTAGACAGAGGACTCTAAAGTCTCTTGCCATACGCATATTGTCGTTATATGTCAATATTGTTAAATAGTGCGCTCTTACACTTTACCCATACCTCCTACAGTTTACCCATAATTCCTACAATTTACCCATAATTCTCCTAATGAATAAGAGTACTAGGACATTTTATTAAATATTGGAAAATAATGACAAAATATCGTCCACAAACGTTAGACAGAGGACTCTAAAGTCTCTTGCCATACGCATATTTTCGTTATATGTCAATATTGTTAAATAGTGCGCTCGTACACTTTACCCATACCTCCTACAGTGTGCCCATAATTCCTACAATTTACCCATAATTCTCCTATTGAATAAGAGTACAAGGACATTGTATTAAATAATTAAAAATAATGACACAATATCATCCACAAACGTTAGACAGAAGACTCTAAAGTCTCTTGCCATACGCATATTTTCTTTATATGTCAATATTGTTAAATAGTGTGCTCTTACACTTTACCCATAACTCCTACAGTTTACCCATAATTCCTACAATTTACTCATAATTCCTACAATTTACCCATAATTCCTACAATTTACCCACAATTCCTACAATTTACCCAGCACACATATGTAGTGAAGTGTGTTTGTTCGTTCACCTAGCTATAAAAAGAACGGGACTTTAGTTTCATACAACTAGAATATATATATATATATATATATATATATATATATATATATATATATATATATATATATATATATATATATATATATATATATATATATATATATATATATATATATATATATATTCACTGTACCCACAGTACAGAGCTAGAATACATAGTCACTGTCCCACAGTACACAGCTAGAACACATATACACTGTACCCACAGTACAAAGCTAGAATACATAGTCACTGTATCCAGAGTACACATCTAAATTACATAGTCACTTTACCCAAAGTACACAACTAGAATACGTAGTCACTGTACCCACTGTATGCAACTAGAATACATATATATATATATATATATATATATATATATATATATATATATATATATATATATATATATATATATATATATATATATATATACATAGTCACTTTACCCAGAGTGCACATATAGAATATAAATTCACTGTACCCAGAGTACACTGCTAGAATACATAGTTACTCTACCCACAGTACACAGCTACAGTACATAGTCACTGTACACACAGTACACAGCTAGAATACATATACACTGTACCAACAGTACAAAGCTAGAATACATAGTCACTGTATCCAGAGTACACAGCTAAATTACATAGTCACTTTACCCAAAGTACACAACTAGAATACGTAGTCACTGTACCCACTGTATGCAACTAGAATACATATATATATATATATATATATATATATATATATATATATATATATATATATATATATATATATATATATATATATATATATATATACATAGTCACTTTACCCAGAGTGCACATATAGAATATAAATTCACTGTACCCAGAGTACACTGCTAGAATACATAGTTACTCTACCCACAGTACACAGCTACAGTACATAGTCACTGTACACACAGTACACAGGTAGAATACATAGACACTGTACCCACAGTGCACAGCTAGAATACATAGTCACTGTACCCACAGAACACAGCTGTAATATATATATATTCACTGTATATACAGTACACAGCTACAGTACATAGCCACTGTATCTACAGTACACTGATAGAATATATATTCACTGCACCAACAATACACAGCTAGAATTCATAGTCACTATACCCACAGTACATAGTACTCAGCTACAATTCGTAGTAACTGTATCCACAGTACAGAGCTATAATACATAGTCACTGTACCCACAGGACACAGCTAGAATATATAGTCACTATACCCAGAGTACACAACTAGAATACATAGTCACTGTACCCACAGTATGCAGCTAGAATACATAGTTACTGTACAAAAAGTACACAACTAGAAAACATAGTCATTGTACCCACAATACACAGCAAGAATGCATAATCACTGTACCCACAGTATACAGCTACAATTCGTAGACACTGTACCCACAGTACACAACTAAAATGCATAGTCACTCAACCCACAGTACACAGCTAGAATGTATATTCACTGTACACAGAGTACACAGTTAAATAGAATAATTAGTCACTGTACGAAGAGTACACAGCTAGAGTACATAGAACTGTACCCATAGTACACGGCTAGAATGCATAGTCACTGTACCCACAGTAGTCAGCTAGATTACATAATCACAATAACCACAGTTCACAGGTAGAATACATAATCAATGTAACCACAGTACACAGCTAAAGTACATAGTCACTGTACCCACAGTACTCTGCTACAGTACATAGTCACTGTACCCACATTACACAGCTAGAATACTTAGTCACTGTATCCAGAGTACACAGCTATAATACTTAGTCACTGTACAAAGAGTACACAGCTATAATACATATTCACTGTATCCAAAGTACACAGCTAGAGTACATAGTCACTGTACCCACAGTATACAGCTACAATGCAAAGTCACTCAACCCATAGTACAATGCTATAATACATATACACAGTACACAGTTAAAATACGTATTCACTGTACCCACAGTAAACAACTAGAATACATAGCCACTGTACCCACAGTCCACATGTAGAATACATAATAACAGTCACTGTACCCACAGTGCACACCTAGCGTACAATGTTACTGTACCCAAAGTACACAGTTAGAATACATATTAACTGTACCCACAGTACTCAACTATAATACATAGTCACTGTACCCACAACACACAGCTAGAATACGTAGTCACTATACTCACGGTACACAAATAGAATACATATTCACTGTACCCACAGTACAGAGCTAGCATACATAGTCACTGTACCCACAGTGCACACCTAGCGTACAATATTACTGTACCCAAAGTACACAGTTAGAAGACATAGTAAATGTACCCACAGTACTCAACTATAATACATAGTCACTGTACCCACAACACACAGCTAGAATACGTAGTCACTATACCCACGGTACACAAATAGAATACATATTCATTGTACCCACAGGACAGAGCTAGAATACATAGTCACTGTCTCACAGTACACAGCTAGAATACATATTCACTGTACCCACAGTACACAGCTAGAATACATAGTCAATATATTCAGAGTACACAGCTAAATTACATAGTTACTGTACCCACAGTACACATCTAGAATACATATGTACTGTACTCAGAGTACACAACTAGAATACATAGTCACTGTACCCACATAACACAGCTAGAATTCGTTGTCACTATACCCACAGTGCACGGCTAGAATACACAGTCACTTTACCCACAGTGTACAGCTAGAATATAAAGTCACTGTACCCACAATACCCCAGCAAACATGGCAGTATTGGGCCAATGCTGGCAACATACTGGCGAGTACCGTTTGTACCGTCAACGGTACAAACAGTGTTGAGCCAGTACAATGTGCAGACCACAGTGAAATTGGCCGTATGGGCCCGGTACTGGTCCAATACTGGCTAGTAAAAATTGCAACGCCATCTATTAATTTATTGTATTTAATGTTTTTAATATGTACTTGTGTGCACTATTCAGCCTCTACGGTTGCAAAGCGAAATAAACGTATTTTTATTATCATGGGAATGCATTGTTGGCCGTATGGGCCTGGTAGTGGCCCAATACTGGCCAGTGTAAATTGCACGCCATCTGTTAATTTATTGTATAATATAATGTTTAATAATGCTTTTAGTATACACTTGCGTGTACCATTCAGCCTGTGTGGCTCCAAAGCGAAATAAACTTATTATCATTATGGGAATGCAATGTTGGCCGTATGGGCCCGGTACTGGCCCAATACTGGTCAGTGTAAATTGCAACGCTGTTTACTAATTTATTGTATTTAATGTTTTATAATGTTTTTAATATGTACTTGTGTGTACTATTCAGCCTCTATGGTTGCAAAGCGAAATAAACTTATTATCATGGCAATGCAATGTTGGTCGTATGGGCCTGGTACTGGCCCGGTACTGGTCCAATACTGGCCAGTGTAAATTGCAACGCTGTTTATTAATTTATTTTATTTAATGTTTTATGTTTTTAATATTATGTAATTGCGTGCACTATTCAGCCTCTATGGTTGCAAAGCGAAATAAAATTATTATTAGTATTATGGGAATGCAATGTTGGCCGTATGGGCCCGGTACTGGCCCAATACTGGCCAGTGTAAATTGCACGCCATCTATTAATTCATTGTATATAATGTTTAATAATGGTTTTAGTATATACTTGTGTGTACCATTCAGCCTCTGTGGCTCCAAAGTGAAATAAACTTATTATTATTATGGGAATGCACTGCTGGCCGCATTAACCGGTCGTGGACTAATTCTAACCAGATATGTTAAGTCTTCCGTTTCTGGCGGGAGGCTCCACTCCAGCTTTTGGGACCCATCTCCCGTTCTCCCGCGCGGGAAATGAAATCTCCCGTTTTCATGATTCCTCCCGTTTTTATGCTTCGTACCGTTTTCCCCCAAATGTTCTGTTCACGCTCTGTTTTTGTAAATAAATATTTCCCCATTTTTGTTATGGCGGAAACTTTCCGAATAGCAACACTGTTAATATATATTCGTGTCGTTGCATATTTCTGAATCCTCTCATCACCGGAATCATGCCATATACATTTTAATAGGATGGAAATTATCACGTGGTCTGCAAACATCGAATCAAATCAAGCGTTCGCGCGAATGAGCGTGAACTTTATCCTTTGACCGACGTGTGACGAATTCGTCGTTTAGTGGCTTGATTCGTGATTCTGCATCGCGCACAAATCTCCAGTTCTGTTTAATACATAACTGTATAAATACCGCGCGATGCTCAAACAAACATGAATGACTACTGGGCTAAATACGCCTCTGACCCGATTAAACGTTTGGCATTAGTGCGATCAACAGTTGTATGATAAATATTAAACTTTGTTTAATAAAAATAAACGGTTTAACGATTTTGTTAGCCAGAAAACAACGTTCATGTATTATCCATGAATGGGTCAAATGCCGTGGGCGTGGGCCTACTAGCAATTCCTTTTTCGGCGTTCATTCTGCTTTAATTTTATATAACAGCTGCCAACAGTCATGAATGTAATGTATATATTTGTAATATCAACCACTAATAGCGGTTCAACGACAAAAAAGTTGAAATGTCGTCCACAAACACGGTCATGGCAAAGTTTGCATATGATGGCATTCAGGCAGCCAGAGTTCTTTTCGTTTCCCCGCTTATAAAATGATCACGTGATCGGCGTTTGACGATACCCATGCATGGCGAGCTGTGAAACCCCAGTGGGCAAATTCAGCAACTGAACTAGTGTTCGCCCTCAGGCGGATTCACCAGTACTTAGCAATGAAGCTAATGATAAATACGTAGCATATCATTTGAAAAAATGGCTTTTAGCAAAGTTTAAAAAAAATATTTAACGCGTTATCTGATTTTGAAGAAAATATGCCTATGACAAATGTAGTAAATGAAAATGATAGATACATACAGAGAATTTTCAGTAGACCTCAAATCAAACCGAGCCTTTTTTGGTGCGGGGTAGCTCCTGACTTTTGGCGCCGGATTAACGGATTTAGTAGCTTCGACTACGGATTTAGTGAATTAAGGTTTGTGCAAATAATATGCATAGAAAGCCATTTTGGCGTAATTTGTATTGTATCTGTTGAATATTTTAGCACTATTTTGGTTATGAAACTTTTTGTGCATTGTATTTCATCATTATAATATTATTTTGTGAGCAATAATTCAGTAACTTGAAATTGAAAGTTTTGTACTTTTCTAGAATGAAAGAATCCAGGCCCATCTCAAATCAATTTCGCCGTTATTAACATGCAATCCGTATAATAATTATGCACAATGCATGCACAATGCTTATTTGTCTACAGAACATGTAATTTATTAAACATGTGCGTAAATACACATTTAATAACCTTCGATGCTCGCATTCGCATATTTAACTTGCTTTAAGTCAAAATTGAGCGGTGCCTTGCGAATGAAACTTAAAGGGTAAGGTGGCGCTCAATGCAAGTTAAATACGTTTTGGGTTATTAATTAAGTGGACCTAAGGCTAAGCCTAATGTTGTTTCAATAAGTCATGAACATAACTGGTACATCATTGATTTTTTTTCTTTAAGGTTTGGAGACGTATATAAATGGCACTATGTCGTATTGGACGAAACGTCGAAAAATTCAATCAGAAGTTGGGAAACACTTGCAAAATATTGCAAATGATAATGAGAACAATGAACTGACAGGCATGGCAAGGCATGGCATGGCATGTGGTCATGGGTCAGATGTAGGAAACAGGGTGAATGGTGTGGGGGTAGTGGGTGGCCCGGATGATGTACAAGTGCACAATGAAGTAGATAGTGACCATAGTGATATGGACGGGGGGTGCTTGGACTCCTCGGAGGGGAGACACACTCAAGACAGTGATCTTTCAGTCAATGAAAGTGAAGAAGAATTGATAGTGAATGACAATGATGGCCCACACTCTTCACCATCTTCATCTGGTGATGAAAATGAGCATGGTGAAAATGGTCTCCTTTCTTTGTTGGCTATATGGGCAATAGAAAATAAGATCACCCACACCGCTCTAGGACAGTTGTTGGGTGTTCTTAGAGTTTTCCACCCTGATCTACCTAAAGACCCCAGAACCCTTTTATTAACTAAAAAGGTTGATGGCATCAAACCAATAGCTGGTGGTTTATACTATCATTTTGGAATAGCTGGTGCAATTGAATCTGCACTTGCTCTTGATCCCAAGTTGAAAAACTGTGACACTATACAGTTGCAATTAAATGTTGATGGGCTTCCATTATTCAAGAGCAGCAATGAACAGTTTTGGCCTATTTTGGGGCGATTGGCACAGTCAAACAAACCAGAACCATTTCCAATCGGATTATTTTCTGGAAAGTCAAAGCCATGTGATCCTGAGGAGTTTCTACAGGATTTTGTGGAAGAAATGGCTGATCTTCAAACAAATGGTTTGAATTACAATGGTCAGATATTCAACATATCCATATCCAATTTTGTGTGTGATGCTCCAGCACGTGCTTACATCAAATCTGTCAAGTCACATTCTGGTTATTCAGGTTGTGATAAATGTACCCAGGCAGGAGAGTACAGGGGAAAGATGACATTTCCAGAAACTGATGCCCCATTGCGCACAGACATTGCATTTGATGAAATGGTGGATGAAGAGCACCACGTACAGCCGTGTGCATTGAGGCGGCTGTCACCATCTCTGGGCTTGGTTTCTCAATTCACATTAGACTACATGCACCTAGTTTGCCTTGGTGTGGTGAAGCGTCTCCTTTTACTGTGGATGAAGGGTCCTCTCCAGTGTCGTTTAGGGGGTCAGGCAAAAACATTCATTTCAGAATGTCTTCTGTCTATGCGTTGTCACATTCCACAGGAATTTGCCAGAAAGCCCAGGGCTCTTTCTGAAACTGAAAGGTGGAAGGCTACTGAATTTAGGATTTTTCTGCTGTATACAGGTCCAGTTGCTTTGAAAGACAAAATAGCCAAAGAATTGTATGATAACTTTCTATTACTATCAGTTGCCATCCATCTACTTGCAAATCCTACTTCAGCTACTAGTATCTGTAAAGTTCTCTTTCTGGGTTCAGTATAATAAGGCTAGCTTTTCAACTAACTGTAATATTTATTTGAACGGCTGTCTACATCGGTACAGTGCTCTAGCCAACTCACCCATGAGTGCCTACTCAATCATGCAACATAGTCCAGGATATTACATCCCCCTTTTTAACATAGTGAACAAGAACAGTAAACTATAACTTATTGTCTCTGCATGTATTGTATTATTCTAATATGGCGCACCTATTCTAGTATGGCACAACTATTCTAGTATGGCACACTATTCTAAATAGTTACAGGTCAAGCCTGTCCGGCTGCTTGACAGCTCTGCCAGACCGCGTTCGGTATGCCAGTTGCGTCGCGTCGTCAGCTCTTCTCGTGTGCTCATCGTGTTGCCCCGTTGTTGTGGGCTGTGCGCGGGGTGTGTCATCGCCGCCTACCGCTGTCAGTGTTTCGTCTGCGAAGTGTACCCTTCTTGGCGATGGTGTCGCTTGTAACTGACGTCGATTGCGCCTCAGGATGCGACCGTTCTGCGCCTCGACTAGGTACGACCGCGGCTCTTCGCAGGTCGCTGTTACAGTGGCTTTCTGCCACCGGCCAGACGCTTGGTCTTGTATGCGCACATGTTGCCCTGCCGTCAATTGTGACATGTCGTGCGCGTGCGCGTCGTGAAACGTCTTCTGCGTGTCCTGGCGCTCCTGCAGTCGCCTGTAGATGTCGTCTCTACGCGTCAACGGGTTGCGAATCTGGATGGGGAGGTCGCCTTTCAACTTCCGTGCGTACAACAGTTCGCTGGGTGACGGTAGATGATGATCGAGAGGCGTCGTCCTCAAGCACAGCATCGTCTTGCATGGATTCATGTTGCTCTCCTTCGCCTTCAGAAGAGTGCGCTTGACCGTCTGTATGGTGCGCTCAACAAATCCATTTGACTGTGGGAAGTGAGGAGAACTTGTCACATGCTCGAATCCCCATTCCTGTGCGAACTTCTTGTAGTTGACGCAATCGTAGTGTGGTCCGTTGTCGCTCACGACCTTCTCTGGAACCCCGTGTTCTGAGAATATGTCTGCCGTTGCCGCTACTACCGCGTGACTGGTACACGGTGTCGGCATCTTGCGTACAAACGGAAACTTGGAGTAATAATCAACTACTATTAAATACTCCGAGTTGTTGTAGTGGAACAGATCTGTCCCCAGGATCTGCCACGATCGTGTTGGCAACTCGTGCGGCAACAGTGTCTCTCTGGGATTGGTGTGCTGGTGTTCCTGACACACGGCACATCTCTTCACTACGTCCTCAAGGTCATTGTTGATGCCATTCCAGAAAACGCTAGTTCTCGCCCGCATCTTGCATTTCTCGATGCCTTGATGACCGGCGTGTATGCGCTGGATCACGTCCGCCTGCATACTTTGTGGTATAACTACACGCTCGCCTTTCAGGATGACTCCGTCCTCTACCGAGAGCTCATCACGGTAGCACCAGAATGGTCGCAAGATTATCGGGATGTCGGCACGCGTCTTTGGCCAACCTCTGATGATGACTTCTTGTAAGTCGCGGAGAATCGTGTCCGTGTCCGTCTCCCTTCGCAGTTCCAGTATCTTGTTGTTCGAGAACTGCACCATGCTGACCATCACATCGAGGTCAATTTCTTCTCTACTTCGAGGGTTTGGCAGTCTCGACAACCCGTCGGCTAGGAGCAACTCCTTTCCTGGCCTGTACTTGATAGTGATGTCATAGTGCTGAATCCTCAGTAGCATCCTTTGCAGTCTAGGTGGGGCTGCCATCAAGTTCTTCAGCTGAATCATTTCCAAAGGCTTGTGGTCGCTCTCAACTACGAAGTGTTTGCCATACACGTATGTTCTGAAACGTTCTGCGCCAAACACAACAGCGAGTAGTTCTCGTTCTATGTTGGCGTACCGCTTTTCGGTGTCTGTCAGGCTCTTGGAAGCGTATGCGATTGGTCTTCCTTCCTGTAACAGGACAGCTCCCAATCCTCTTCCTGACGCATCAACTTGTATTGTATAGTCTTTATCACAGTCAAAATACGCGAGTGTCGTCTCAGCGCATATCGAGGACTTGACCTTATCGAAGACTTCTTGGTGCATCTGTGACCACTGGTATTCGACGTCTTTCTTCAGTAGGTCGCGCAACATTGCCGTGTTCTGCGACAAGTTGGGTACGAACGGGCCCATGTATGTGACGATTCCCAAGAACTCCTGCAGTTCCGTTCTGTTCGTTGGAGCTGGGATCATCTGAATGTCCTCCACCTTCTTCGGGTCTGGGTGATCGCCCTTGTCGTCATACAAAATACCAAAGAAGCTGATCTGTGATGCCTTCACCACACACTTCTTGCTGTTGAACACCAAGCCGTACTCACGGGCAACGCTCATGAGATTCCGTAGGTTGGCGTCATGCTCCGCCTCTGTGCGTCCAAATACGGCGACGTCATCAGCTATGCCGACCGTCCCGGGACAGTTGTCGAGGATCGCGTCCATCTTCTGCTGGAACACGTCTTGCGACATGACGAGACCAAACGGCATTCTTGTGAAGCAGTACCTGCCAAAGGGACTGTTAAAGGTCGTCAGAAGGCTGCTTTCATGGTCCAGTTTCACTGACCAATAGCCGTTTTTTGCATCTAGCTTTGAGAAGTGCTTCGCGCCTGTGAACTTGTGAGTGATTTCTTCAAGTGTCGGTGTCTTGTGGTGGCATCTCCTTATGGCTCGGTTGAGATCCTTGGGATCCAGGCATATCCTCAACGAACCGTCCTTCTTGCGCGAGAATGCCAGACTAGATACCCACTCTGTTGGTTCGGTGACTCGCTTGATGACTTTATCTTGCACCATCTTGTCTAGCGCTTTCTGGAGCTCCTCCTTCAGTTGAATCGGACACTTCCTTGGCGCGTGTATCACTGGCTGCACGTCTGGGTCTGTCACGATGTGATATGTTCCTGGGAAGTTTCCCAAGGTGTCGAAGCGATCTGGGTACGTCTGCTTCAGCACTTGCGTTGACCCAATCGGATCGGCTTGTTGACTGATCGTATTCTTCTCTATGGCGCAGTGTAGAGTCACGAGTCGTAGTTGGCGAGAGTTTGGTAGTCCTAGGATTGCTGGACCTTCTGTGTCTGCCACAAAGAATTCGGCGTCCACCCAATCGCTCTGCTGATATCGACATGCCAATTGGATTGTTCCATACTGTGGAATTCGTGTACCGTTATAAGCAGACAAGATCGTGTGGTCTCGCGGCATCAACGTTCCATGTGTCGGGTGTTGTCCAGTTATCGCGTCAGGGAACATCTTCCTGAATACCCTCAGCGGGAGTATGTTCCCTTGGGCCCCTGTGTCCACTTTGACCTTCAGGTCTGCTGTTTGCCCCTTGCGTATATTGGGCAGTTTGATGTCGAGATTGGCGAATACTTCGTCGCGTGTATCCATTGTAGTGCCGTTTGTCGTCAATGATGCGAAGCTCAGGTGTTCAAATTGTGCTTCCAATTTGTCTTGTGGCTCCGCGTATCCTCTCTGCAGACCTACAGCGTGGACGTCTCGCTTCCGCCTGTATGCTGCGGATGCCCCGTCGCTGTGCCATTCGCGTCTTGTCTTGGATCGCGCTCTGACGACATGCTGTCCTCTCCCCCTTTTAGGTTGACCTTGACCCCCATCAGACTTCTTACACACCGCCTGCCAATGATTTCTGCCGCCACATTTCTTACAGTTGGAACCGTATGCTGGGCATCTGTCCTCTTTTAGGTGAGCCCTCCCACAGAATCGACAGCCTTTACTGGGATTGGCTGCGCGGACATAGTGCACGTTGGTGTGATTCGACTGTACGCTTTGATGCTGCGTCATGTGACTTATTGACGCTTCTGTTGTGCGCCCTATGTCCAGTGCTTTTTCTAGCGTGAGTTTATCGTCATGACCCAATAGCTCTTTTTGTAGCTCTGCAATGTTAGTGCCGATGATCAACTGTTCAATGAGTCTTTCCTCTGCTTCAGCTTGATTAAATTTGCATTTTTGCGCTTGCAGCTTGCACCGTGTGACGTAATCATCGATTGATTCACCTCCTGCCTGACTGTATTTCTGTAGATAAAAACGTTGCACCCTAAAGTTTACTTTGGGCTCAATGTGTGCTTGGAATTTTTCCCACACCAGTGATGGATCTGTTCTATCACTATCTGATAAGTTCCACGAATTGTATATTTTTATACCTTCATCACCGGCATATAGCAGTATATGGTTGACCATTTTGTCGACTTTTGTGTCTTTTACATTGAAGTATATTTCACATTTTTGCTTGAACAGTTTGAATGTTCCAGCTAGGTCTGCGTTAGACCAGTCCATTCGTGGATGGTCAGACATTATTCCGTGTTCGCAGTAGTCAGTTCAGTGTGTATTGCATACAATGTATTTCTTTATTTATAGCAATCACAACACGGCGTACGTCTTGCACGCGCTACACTCGTGCGTCGACGAGCATTACGTATAGCGTAGATCATCACACGTCTTCGCTTTTGTCGCGTCACGCTTTTCGTTGTATGTGCCGCTTTACTTTTGTAGCTTTCAATGTATTCATACGCCTGCTTTTCTAGCGATGGACGTCTCTACTGCGGTGTGCTGTACGTGAAAATAGTTCGGCTTCATTTTACTTCATTCGCTATGCTGCCTTCGTGGCACAACAATCGCATATTTCAAGTTAGTTTGACATTCAATGTTCTTACGTGGTCCATGCGTGCTTTCTTTGCATCGAACCGCTGCCACCATGTAAAGTTCTCTTTCTGGGTTCAGTATAATAAGGCTAGCTTTTCAACTAACTGTAATGTTTATTTGAACGGCTGTCTACATCGGTACAGTGCTCTAGCCAACTCACCCATGAGTGCCTACTCAATCATGCAACATAGTCCAGGATATTACAGTATCCCCTTGTGTGACTATGCTCATAGTCTCTTAGTTCTTTTTGTTCAACACTTTTCACAGCTGTATGGATCAGATAAGGTGACATACAATATTCACTGCTTAGTTCATTTAGCTGGAGATGTGAAAGTTCATGGTAATCTTGACATGTTCTCTGCATTTCCATTTGAAAGTTTCCTTGGTCGACTAAAAAAAATGGTTAGGAAGCCAAACTTTGTGCTCCAGCAAGTGATCATGAGAATAGCAGAGAAGTCCGCATTACCAGCTGTAGTTCAAGACCACCCAGACCTGTTTGTTCAGGGTTTGAAAAAACAGCACACTCGGGGCCCGCTCCCAACAGGAAACATGTATTTTCCATGTTCGCAATATGGGGAAGCACAGTTGAAAGTGTTTAATATTGCAGTAGAAATACCTAACAATTGTGTTAAAATTAATTCAGAGGTTGCTCTTGTGCAGAATATTATCCAATGTGAAACAGAGGTTTACATTGTGTACAAACTGTTTCTAGTACACAAGGCATTTTTTTCTTATCCATTAGATTCAAGAAAGCTAGATATTCATGTAGTAGAACATGTGAGTGACATACTCCATGTCATTAATGTTAAATCAATCATGGGGAAATATGTCTTGCTGCCATTTGGAAGAGCCCACATTGCAATGCCTGTCATTCATACAGTTTGATTTATCCTAACGTTGCATTTTCTGATATACCTTTATCATTTGTATTTAATTTTCGTTGGTCTCCAGCATGTTTGTTGTTGTGGTCTTCGGAGAAAAACATGAAGAATTGGTTGAATTGGTAGCCTCGAATTGGCTCATTACCAATACAACCTTGTACTGGCCGCCATTCAAGTCGACAACAGCAATCAGCAGAGCCGTGCGAGACAGGCTGGAGCCCGATCCCGCACTTTGGCAAGCGTACGATGTACGAGTGCTATGTGCATGTCGTGAGTGAACATTCTTTTTTCCTACACTTATTATGTATGGGTATATTTGACTATTTGTGTACATTATTTTTGAGATAATGTCCCTAACTAAAATAATAACACGTCTGTAATTTGTATCGATATTATTTTTAATGCTGCACGGGCAGATAGTATTTCGGTTATACACCTGTAGTATACATTACATGCAAACATATTTTTCAAAGTTTTATCGTTTTGAAAGTTGAATCTACGTTAAAAGCAAGCTTTGGAAACCGTTTCAAGTCGACACATTTGTAATGTCAATGCCAACGCAGTCAATTTGTATTGTGACACAAATATTGCGATGCCTATCGCATAGTGGCTTTGTGTATCATTACAACCTTAGTATGTATCTTTTTTCTGCATCTGGTTGTTGATTAACCTATGCTACGTGTACCAAAGTGGGATGTTGGCCTGTGACTTGTCTTGTGATGTCTTTTCATATTTGGATAAATTATACTGTAGAAACCTACGAAGATGGGCGAAGAAAAGCACGGAGAGCAGAAGTTACGTCCGACATCCAAACAGAGGACGAAGATGATTCTAAAAGGCCAGTTAGGTGAGTTATTGAATCAACTTCAGGGTAGAACTTTTTGGCAACAGGGCCAAGGGCTGATGGCATCAATACTAGGTACAACAGTATGATCCACCAATTTGTTCAATTTTTATTTCGCCAAATAGCGAAGTGTTTCACCTATGGTGCAAATGATGAATGGCAGTGCTATCCTAGAATGTATGCTAGTTTTTACTAGACAGACGGACTAGTTGATTGGGTAGTCCCACCCATTTCACCCCAGTATTATATTGGTAGTGCATACTAAATTGCATTTAAGACTGTTTATCTGATTCTTACATGAGGCGTATTTGTGAATCTCAATTGCAATTTACAAACAGTCGAAGCGAAAACAGCGACAACGATTGATGTCGGCTGCAGCGGAAAAAAAACACATTGACACTCGTTCCTTGACATTGGTCATTGTTCACTTAATATTTCTTGAGAATTGTCAAGGCAATATATTTCTTTAGCAACAGAAAGAGTTAACCTTAAACTCATTATAACTAAAGATCTGTATTTGCATGAAGCAACATGTTTGTCTGGAAAATAGTGCCTTGATATGTAATTATGTTAATAGTATTATGTTAGTAGTATTCAACAACAGATTTTATCTTTGTTCTAGAATCACATATAAACCAGCTCGTCTACAAGACGATAGTGATGAGGAGGAGGAGAAGGATGATGACGGCGACATGGCTGTCTCCAAGAACAGAGGCAGAAGTGGGAAGAAATGCCATCCAATTTTCCAGAGAGCACCAACACCACCACCTGTTCCTGGTATTTATCTTTCTGTCATTATAGGTGATTGTATTTTCAAAGAAATAATGCAGTGTGCAACAATAATATATTCCTATGTTTTTTTAGTCCTATATTTTTACTTCATAATTCCTATATTTCCTATAAATTTTACACCGAAAGTGGATGGGCACACTGCATACATATGTTGAAATGAATTTCATGATACATAATTTGAACAACTTCCATTTATGACATGTGTGTTGTTCAGCTGTATTCAGCTGCTTGTCATCTCCAGGCATTGTTCTGTAATTCTGGCATGTTTGTTTATATCTTTGTAAATATACACCTTACGGTTGTTTTCAGAATTGACTGTGACTGAAGACAGCATTCTAAACGGGAGAAGCCAAGCTGCAACAAGGACACCACTCACCCCCAGAACACCACTCACCCCCAGAACACCACTCACCCCCAGAACACCACTCACCCCCAGAACACCAACCCAGAGGACACCAACTGGACAGTTCACAGGTAATTATTCAAGAAACTGCATCATTGTGGAAGTAAAAAAAATAATATGCTAATTTGGCTTGTATTGTGTTCACCTACATATTCTCAAAAAAATCATTATGGGATTTTTTATGTGCAAGATCATGTATAAGTAGAGCCCACTTTACAGTTTGGCACTAACTATGCAAATTAAAATAATACTTTCCAAATGCAGTGTCTCCTCTTGTGTGTATACTTTTCATGGTGTATGGTATTTTTCAAATGTACTGGAAGTTCCATTTTTTTTTTGCAGCTTTCGAGAGGGAGATGCTGTCAGCAGTGACATCAATCCAAGTCACACTTGATGGTGTGGTGCGTGAGCAAGCCAGCCAGCGGAAGCTCCTCAACCTGCTTATGACAAGTTCTGCCAGTGCGGAAGTCAATGTAGAGTTGCCTGATGACTTGACCTTTCCGCTGTCAAGTGTGGAAGATGTAGAGGAGCTGGAGGTCAAGCTGCTTGACAAGACCATCAAAAACCTCGTGGTGAGCATTTGTATAATCATGTTTGTAGTTTAATCTTATTTCAATGCTATTGAAATAAGATTTTTTTATTGTTAATGCTATTCATGAAATACCTGTATAGTGGTGGTAGGGGTGTTCATTTTTAATGGTGGAGGTAATGCTATTATCACTTAAATTTAATTAAATTAGGAGAAAAAATCATCTGTAAAAAATTGCTTCCTGTCCCCCATACATTTCTTTCTGGAACAGCCCTTATATTGTCATCCAAATTATTGATATAACACATTAAGAATAGCATAGGTCATAATATTGATGCTTGTGGTACCCACTCAAATTTTATTTCCGATTTGAAACCTCCCCATCTACCACTATTGTGTGTCTATTGTCAGTCAGCCATTTTTTTATTCAGTTGATTTTGTCATCCCCTGTAACATGGGTTTTCGTTGACATTTTGGAGTATGTTTATCTTTGCAGATGCACGACTTGGCCATTATTGGCGGCAGTACGATGAAGGAAAATGTGCGGCGAGTAATGTCCCATGTGTTGGACCACGCTGTTGCCCTCCAGTACAACTGGGCTGGCAAAAGTGGCTGGAAGAGTCACACGGATGACATCAAAAGGGCGTTCGGCAGTCTACTGTTGAGCAGCGTGATTAAACGTATGTACCATTATAATTTTTTTTTACTTGCATACAGCACAACAATTGGGAAAAAAAGATTAACAGTTGTTAGGGATTAATTAATTAATATGACTGACTAATGTCTTGAAAAAAATAAAACTTCCATAGCGCATAAATCCTCGGGCATTGAGTGCAGAAGTGCAACAAACTGAAATCGTTAAATATGATATCGTAAAAAAAATATTGCGAACAGGGACATGCAAGAATCATCATAGTGAGGGAACGCCAAGGATTTAGGGTAGAAATGCAATTTCAAAAATATATGTCTTGAGGAAGGTAGCCAGAGTTTTATATGGCGTTAAAGTGATGGGGAGTTCATTCCATTTTTGTTTTATATACATTAATCCAAACCATGGTTGAAGCACAGTAGGCTAAACAAGTATAACGATGTTTATTTAAACATAACAGTTCTGCCAACCATAGTACATTACATAGCCATTAAAAAGTACCTGTATCAGATTGTATGTAGGGCCATTACAGCAAACCCTACATTTTCATGTGAAATCATGTTAATAACATTGAGTTGTTGATAATAAAAAGGTGGATTGGACAGCCATTGTAAAAAACACATACTTGTCATTTTGTAATTTCCCTTTAAATATTAATAAATACAAAAATAATAATTGTTACAGATAATTAATTCTACAGGCTTATTTCTAAAAACCTGGAACTTTCAAAGGGTGCATTAGTTACATCTCGATTGAATAAAAATAACTGTTACACAAATATAACACTGGTGTTTAGAGCAAACGTGTACATGTTTCAGGGGCCATTCTAAGAAACCCGCTTTTGGAAAAAGCCACAGACTCTGACGTACAGAAAGAGATGATGGTATGGTTAAGGAACTCCGGCGACAGGCACGGTGGGAGGAAGAGAAGAGCAGTGGCTTTGATGGAGGAGCAAGGGGAGGCAGCAGTGGCTTTGATGGAGGAGCAAGGGAGGCAGCAGTGGCTTTGATGGAGCAGCAAGGGAGGCAGCAGCAGGATCAATGAGTGCTTGAATTGTGACAATTTCAGAAATAAAGCTGCGTGCATTGTATGTCACATCGATCTTGGTGTTTGTTGCTACCTCACTGCTATGTAGACCCAGTACTGGACCACTAATGTTCCAGTCAGTAACGGCATGCTGTACTGGCCCAGTACTGTGCCAATGCCCTATTCCAGTATTGAACCACTACCATTCCAGTGTAGTACCAGTACGGGGCCAGTACAGCATGCCGGTATTGGCCCAGTACTGAGCCACTACCGTTCCAGTACTGGCCCAGTACAATATGCCGGTACCGGCCCAATTCACAGCCTCTGTGCAGAACTGTACTGGACCAGTAATGTTTAACAGCGTTGGGCCAGTACTGCGGTAGTTACTGGGCCAGTACAGGCCCATTACAGTCATGTTTGCTGGGACACAGCTTGAATATGTAGTTGCTGTACCCAGAGTACTCAGGTACAGTACAGTAAACAGTACACAGCTAAAAGTCATATTGACTTCATCCACAGTACACACCTAGAATATAGAGTAAATGTGCCCACATTACACAGCTAGAATACATAATCACTGTATGCACAGTACACAAGTAGAACACATAGTCACTGTATCCACAATACACAGCTAGAATATATAGTTGCTGTACCCACAGCGAAACGATGGCCAGACGTAACGCGAGCCGATCACAAGACCGGTGGACAAAGTACACCCAGCGCACAATAGCAGCATCACTTGCGCTGCCCAAGGGTGGTGATAAGAATGCGCGCCACAGCCAGAGGAGGCCTATAGAAACCAAGCATAGAGTTAACGAGCAGCTATCAAACATAGTCACTAGCTACAGTACCGTTTCACTGAACATACAGTACACAGCTAGAATGCATAGGTACTGTACCACTGTACACAGCTACAGTACATAGACACTTTACCCTCAGTACACCGCTAGAATACATAGTCACTGTATCCAGGGTACACAGCTATAATACATAGTTACTATACCCAGAGTGCACAAGACACAGCTACATTTAATAGTCACTGTATCCATAGTACACAGCTAGATTACATAATCACTGTATCCACAGTACACAGCTAGAATATGTAGTCACTATGTCCACAGTACACAACTAGAATACATAGTCACTGTACCCACAGTACAGAGCTAGAATACATAGTTACTGTACCCAGAGTACACAACTAGAATACATAGACACTGTACCCACAGTACAGAGCTAGAATACATAGTTACTGTACCCAGAGTACACAACTAGAATACATAGACACTGTACCCACAGAACACAGCTAGAATGCATAGTCACTGTACCCACTGTACACGGCTAGAAGACATAGCTAGCATACATAGACACTGTACCCACAGTGCACAGCTAGAATACATAGTCACTGTACCCACAGAACACAGCTTTAATATATATATATTCACTGTATGCACAGTACACAGCTACAGTACATAACGACTGTATCTACAGTACACTGATAGAATATATATTCACTGCACCAACAATACACAGCTATAATTCATAGTCACTATACCATCAGTATATAGTACTCAGCTACAATTCGTAGTCAATGTATCCACAGTACAGAGCTAGAATACATAGTCACTATACCCAGAGTACACAACTAGAATACATAGCCACTGTACCCACAGTATACAGTTAGAATACATATTTTTCTGTACACAAAGTACACAACTAGAAAACATAGTCATTGTACCCACAATACACAGCAAGAATGCATAGTCACTGTACCCCCAGTATACAGCTACAATTCGTAGTCACTGTATCCACAGTACACAACTAAAATACATAGTCACTCAACCCACAGTACACAGCTAGAATGTATATTCACTGTGAACACAGTACAAAACTAGAATACTTAGTCACTGTACCCACAGTAGTCAGCTAGATGACATAATCACAATAGCCACAGTTCACAGCTAGAATACATAATCAATGTAACCACAGTACAAGGCTATATTGCATTGTCACTGGACCCCGAGTATACAGCTACAGTATAATGTCACTGTACCCCCAGTACACATCTAGAATACATAGTCACTGTATCCAGAGTACACATCTAAATTACATAGTCACTGTACCCACAGTACACAGCTACAATTCGTAGTCAATGTATCCACAGTACAGAGCTAGAATACATAGTCACTATACCCAGAGTACACAACTAGAATACATAGCCACTGTACCCACAGTATGCAGTTAGAATACATATTTACTGTACACAAAGTACACAACTAGAAAACATAGTCATTGTACCCACAATACACAGCAATAATGCATAGTCACTGTACCCACAGTATACAGCTACAATTCGTAGTCACTGTATCCACAGTACACAACTAAAATACATAGTCACTCAACCCACAGTACACAGCTAGAATGTATATTCACTGTACACACACACACACACACACACACACACACACACACACACACACACACACACACACACACACACACACACACACACACACACACACACACACACACACACACACACACACACACACACACACACACACACACACACACACACACACACACACACACACACACACACACACACACACACACACACACACACACACACACACACACACACACACACACACACACACACACACACACACACACACACACACACACACACACACACACACACACACACACACACACACACACACACACACACACACACACACACACACACACACACACACACACACACACACACACACACACACACACACACACACACACACACACACACACACACACACACACACACACACACACACACACACACACACACACACACACACACACACACACACACACACACACACACACACACACACACACACACACACACACACACACACACACACACACACAGTACAAAGCTAGAATACTTAGTCACTGTACCCACAGTAGTCAGCTAGATTACATAATCACAATAGCCACAGTTCACAGCTAGAAGACATAATCAATGTAACCACAGTACAGGGCTAGAATACAGTGTCACTGGACCCAGAGTAAACAGCTACAGTATATAGTCACTGTACCCACAGTGCATAGCTAGAATACATAGTTACTGTACCCACAGTACACGTATAAAGTCACTGTATCCCCAGTACACATCTAGAATACATAGTCACTGTATCCAGAGTACACAGCTAAATTACATAGTCACTGTACCCACAGTACTCAGCTAGAGTACATAGTCACTGTACCCACATTACACAACTATAATACTTAGTGACTGTACACAGAGTACACAGCTATAATACATATTCACTGTACCCAAAGTACACAGCTAGAATACATAGTCACTGTACACACAGTACACAGCTAGCATACATAGACATTGTACCCACAGTACACAGCTAGAATATATATAGTCACTATACCCAGAGTACACAACTAGAATACATAGCCACTGTACCCACAGTATGCAGTTAGAATACATATTTACTGTACACAAAGTACACAACTAGAAAACATAGTCATTGTACCCACAATACTCACATAATCACAATAGCCACAGTTCACAGCTAGAAGACATAATCAATGTAACCACAGTACAGGGCTGTACACAAAGTACACAACTAGAAAACATAGTCATTGTACCCACAATACACAGCAATAATGCATAGTCACTGTACCCACAGTATACAGCTACAATTCGTAGTCACTGTATCCACAGTACACAACTAAAATACATAGTCACTCAACCCACAGTACACAGCTAGAATGTATATTCACTGTACACACACACACACAGTACACAACTAGAATACATAGCCACTGTACCCACAGTATGCAGTTAGAATACATATTTACTGTACACAAAGTACACAACTAGAAAACATAGTCATTGTACCCACAATACACAGCAATAATGCATAGTCACTGTACCCACAGTATACAGCTACAATTCGTAGTCACTGTATCCACAGTACACAACTAAAATACATAGTCACTCAACCCACAGTACACAGCTAGAATGTATATTCACTGTACACACACACACACACACACACACACACACACACACACACACACACACACACACACACACACACACACACACACACACACACACACACACACACACACACACACACACACACACACACACACACACACACACACACACACACACACACACACACACACACACACACACACACACACACACACACACACACACACACACACACACACACACACACACACACACACACACACACACACACACACACACACACACACACACACACACACACACACACACACACACACACACACACACACACACACACACACACACACACACACACACACACACACACACACACACACACACACACACACACACACACACACACACACACACACACACACACACACACACACACACACACACACACACACACACACACACACACACACACACACACACACACAGTACAAAGCTAGAATACTTAGTCACTGTACCCACAGTAGTCAGCTAGATTACATAATCACAATAGCCACAGTTCACAGCTAGAAGACATAATCAATGTAACCACAGTACAGGGCTAGAATACAGTGTCACTGGACCCAGAGTAAACAGCTACAGTATATAGTCACTGTACCCACAGTGCATAGCTAGAATACATAGTTACTGTACCCACAGTACACGTATAAAGTCACTGTATCCCCAGTACACATCTAGAATACATAGTCACTGTATCCAGAGTACACAGCTAAATTACATAGTCACTGTACCCACAGTACTCAGCTAGAGTACATAGTCACTGTACCCACATTACACAACTATAATACTTAGTGACTGTACACAGAGTACACAGCTATAATACATATTCACTGTACCCAAAGTACACAGCTAGAATACATAGTCACTGTACACACAGTACACAGCTAGCATACATAGACATTGTACCCACAGTACACAGCTAGAATATATATAGTCACTATACCCAGAGTACACAACTAGAATACATAGCCACTGTACCCACAGTATGCAGTTAGAATACATATTTACTGTACACAAAGTACACAACTAGAAAACATAGTCATTGTACCCACAATACACAGCAATAATGCATAGTCACTGTACCCACAGTATACAGCTACAATTCGTAGTCACTGTATCCACAGTACACAACTAAAATACATAGTCACTCAACCCACAGTACACAGCTAGAATGTATATTCACTGTACACACACACACACAGTACACAACTAGAATACATAGCCACTGTACCCACAGTATGCAGTTAGAATACATATTTACTGTACACAAAGTACACAACTAGAAAACATAGTCATTGTACCCACAATACACAGCAATAATGCATAGTCACTGTACCCACAGTATACAGCTACAATTCGTAGTCACTGTATCCACAGTACACAACTAAAATACATAGTCACTCAACCCACAGTACACAGCTAGAATGTATATTCACTGTACACACACACACACACACACATACACGTATATGGTACCAACCGAGGACACCGGAGTAGACCCCGCCAACCGGGGACTTCGTTAATAACAGACCGATATAGTTGTTGGGTTATCATATGTAAGCATTCATTTTAGTGATTTGAAAAACAGTGTATTTTTTTAATAAATCATAATTTTTAATCACCGGACTCTGTACATTCAGAACGAGGACACACACCATACACACAGTCTGTGTTGGTTACTATCCATATGCGGACTTGTGTATAATTATATAGGTTAATGCACGGCACACCGTGCACTAAATATATGTTATGCAGGAATTAGTTGTATGAGCCACTGTATTTACAGATGCGCCAATTGTTTGAATAGTCAGTCCAGTAGCTTTATCGGGGAAATGGTCAAGACGTTGCTTAAACTAGATCGATGACAGGACACGATACGCTCGCGTTTACTTTTGTCGCGTAACACTGAAGACTGAGCAACACCTGTGTCCCGTGATTTTGTTCAATGCGATACACAGTGGAGTGGTTCTGATACTGCCGAGACAAGTTTAGAAATCGTGTATAGCGCCGTTTTTTTTTTCGTATGCGAGTATTTATAATGCGACGCCTACTTGATATTGCGTCATCATCTTATGAATAAAGTCGGACACATGCGGACACGCGACTGACGTTACATTCAGTTGTTGTTGGTATGCAAATATGAACTCGGGGAAAGGGGATACTTAATTTCATTCCCACAATGCATCACTTCAGTGACACTCCGTATACTAAGATGGCGTCAGCTAGACGCAGTTTATTCTTGAGTCGAAATAACAAACTGGTAGCGTTTTGGCTTTATGTTGTGAACCAGCGGTTCCCAACCTGGAGTACGCGTAGCCCCGGATAAGCGAAAGGTTTTTGCATGGGGTACGCAAAGAGTTGGTTGAAACTAAGGTCAAGTAGGGCCTACAGTAATTTGGCCACCTTTTATAGACCATGATTAATGGTATGCATTAAAAACAAGATGTGCCAACCAGTTAGTTGCTATGGCTACGAAATGTAGTCGTAAAGACGTAAAGGCTGTGTAATTTATTATTTGTGCAAACCAGCAGCAATCAAGAGGTATTGGTATTCCCGATTTATATGAACCGTTTGTATAAACCTGTCATACATATTGCCAGTTGAGAGATATATATTGTACAGGATCACATTGTGTCAATACAATTGCATGTACAGGCTGTCAACAGTTGCGTGATTGCTCACGATGAATAATTTCTGCTTTTGCCTTATATTTAAGAAGTTATTATAACCTAAGAGGAAGATATGCTACTCTTTAGTATATAGCGAATTTACACTTATTTTAACATGCAATGACAAACTTACAGCGGCGGTGAAACAGCAAATACGTTTGATCCTAGGCAGATTTCGGACAAAACCTAGCGGAGTTGTCTTATGTAGATATATTTTGTAGCCTGATAAATGTTGACACTCAGTCGGAGTAGGAATGCATGGTATACCATGATATTACATGATATTGCATGTAATACCGTGGTATACGATGACATTACGTGGTAAACTGTGGTAGACCATGCATTTTTATATGTTGTGTATTTTAATTGCATGGTACACCATGGGTTACCTTTCGCAAAACAATATGGTATTTTAACATGGAATACGATGGTATATTTTCCTAAGGGCGGTAAAGCAATGAAAATGCTGTACGGATTTATATACAATTTGAAGATAAAATACCGACATCAACCAAACACATGTGACAGGTTTGTTTTAATCGCCGGACGAGAGCGTCGAATGTGATATCGAACTGTCGCCGGTCAGGCACGTGCGTGTAATAAGCGCTTTGCCGGAACAAGCACGCATATCAGATTACAAATGCATCGGTCAGATGCAACTGAGTTACCCTATGGGGGTTGGTGTAACATTTAGGAGGGCGTTACACATGACATTAAACGCGTAATTTGCTAAGACAATCTTCTTATCGTAAGGATCACTGGTAGTATAAGGAAACATTCTTAGCCGCAATTTAAAAAAAAATTGTCAGATGTATGTTAAAATTGGTTCACTGAATATGACACAGTTGAGTTATATATTTGCCTTTGTAGTGTGTATGGTGTATTAATATATTTACATATCTATCAAGGTGTGTCCCATATTATATAATATGCACAATCTTCTGACTTTTCTTGTTTGGGGGTTTCCCATCCAATGTATGTAAGGAGTAACTAACTATTACTAATTAACTGATTATTGTGCGTAATTGTATGCATGCAAACATTTGTAAAAGCAAAAGTAGCAGGTAATATGTGGCAACGCCGCGCGGGGGAGGGTTCGGGAGGTAGTTTCCCCTCCAACATGCGGATGTTGTATTTAGGTTCTTTTCGGTGTGTTCTGTTGCCTTAAGACTCTAGACGTCTTTTAAAACAGCAAACACGCAGCTGTTGTCTTCGGTCTCTATTTATTTTCCACGTAACTGCAGCCTGGAGTATCATAGCAATGTGGCATGCATCCCAACCTTTTGAACATTGCATCCGGGAGATTTCCAGGATTGGGGAGAGTGCCAGAGGGAGGGGGGATTCCCGGAAATATTTTTTCAAGCTGCACAATTTGGCTTCTGATGCATTATGATTCAGGAAATTTAGTAAACATAAGTTTCTTCTTAAATTTCCCGATTTTTACCTTAGTAAATGCCATTAATAATATAAACCTGAAACAATATAAACAGATGAAAGCGGCGGCTTATCTCACATTCATGAGTCTGTTTCAACTGGCGAACTGTTCCGCATAGCGAAGGTATGCGCTCTGCCGTTGTAATTATAATACTAATTATTACTGTTATTAGTTTAGTGCTGAGCGGGAGCCCTGCTGACATTTCAGGAAGATTTACAGTGTTCGACGGGAGGCGGGAGGTAGAGGGTGATTTTCGGTTGACTGCCGGTCAGTAGAGTTGCGATGCTTGATGTGGCATTGCGGCTTCAAAGGATAATCAAACAGCGTTAGTAAAATAATAGTGTAGATTGCTTTAAAAAAATACTAGTTCTCCAAGAGGCCGATAAATGAATGGAACAGTCCAGAACAGATTATCGACTGATTGTGTTTATGCCATCAGTATGAGTATGTTTGAATATAAAATTCACAAACATCTTATAAGCGCGGGCTATACTTAAATTACGGGAATCCGGCGACGTTTATTTCACCCTCCGCGCCGCCGACAGGCCAGGGAGCAATGGGGATATTCTATCAGACAGGCTCGACGAACACTAGTCTGGATGCTCGCATAACCCCACCGGCACAGCATAACATCGAGGACCCTAAAGATACAGGGACAAACAACCTCGAACCCCCGATGGTGCAAACCGACAACAGGGACGCCAGGAACACCAACGGGCATCAAGTTTCGTAAGAAAAACATCATGATTTTACAAAACAAGAACGTAAATTTAATGTGAAAGAATATCGGGCAATATAATACATGGCATATCTTAGTCTTAGTCACGCAATCGGACTTACCGTTCGTTCGCCACGAATTGAAGTTTTCATTTCCACCCTTCCGCTTTATATATTAAAAGCGGAAGGCTGAGACCCTTGCCTCCTTCCCTTCAGAGGAAAGTGGAAGGTTGAGACCTTTGCCTCCCTCCGCTCAGAGGGAAGCGGAAGGTTGAGACCCTTGCCTCCTTCCCTTCAGAGGAAAGTGGAAGGTTGAGACCCTTGCCTCCCTCCGCTCAGAGGGAAGTGGGAGGTTGAGACCCTTGCTTCCCTCCGCTCAGAGGGAAGCGGAAGGTTGAGACCTTTGCCTCTCTCCCCTCAGAGGGAAGCGGAAGGTTGAGACCCTTGCCTCCCTCTCTTCAGAGGGAAGCGGAAGGTTGAGACCTTTGCCTCCCTCCGCTCAGAGGGAAGCGCAAGGTTGAGACCCTTGCCTCCCTCCCCTCAGAGGAAAGTGGAAGGTTGAGACCCTTGCCTCCCTCAGCTCAAAGGAGAGTGGGAGGTTGAGACCCTTGCCTCCTTCCCCTCAGAGGAAGGTGGAAGATTGAGACCCTTGCCTCCTTCCAGGTTGAGACCATTGCCTCCTTCGCCTCAGAGGACAGTAGAAAGTTGAGACCCTCGCCTCCCTCCCCTCAGAGGACAGTAGAAGGTTGAGACCCTTGCCTCCTTCCCCTCAGAAGAAAGTGGAAGGTAGAGACCCTTGCCTCCCTCCCCTCAGAGGAAAATACAAGGTTGAGACCCTTGCCTCCTTCCCCTCAGAGGAAAGTGGAAGGTTGAGACCCTTGCCTCCCTCCGCTCAGAGGAAAGTAGAAGGTTGAGACCCTTGCCTCCTTCCCCTCAGAAGAAAGTGGAAGGTAGAGACCCTTGCCTCCCTCCCCTCAGAGGAAAATACAAGGTTGAGACCCTTGCCTCCTTCCCCTCAGAGGAAAGTGGAAGGTTGAGACCCTTGCCTCCCTTCGCTCAGAGGAAAGTAGAAGGTTGAGACCCTTGCCTCCTTCCCCTCAGAAGAAAGTGGAAGGTTGAGACCCTTGCCTCCTTCCCCTCAGAGGAGAGTGGAAGGTTTGAGACCCTTGCCTCCCTCCCCTCAGAGGAAAGTGGAAGGTTGAGACCCTTGCCTCCCTCCGCTCAGAGGAAAGTAGAAGGTTGAGACCCTTGCCTCCTTCCCCTCAGAAGAAAGTGGAAGGTTGAGACCCTTGCCTCCTTCCCCTCAGAGGAGAGTGGAAGGTTTGAGACCCTTGCCTCCTTCCCCTCAGGGGAGAGTGGGAGGTTGAGACCCTTGCCTCCCTCCGCTCAGAGAGTAAACTTAGTACTCTTGTACATTTAAATACTCCCATCAACATCAAATCCCTAGAATCTATCAACTAGCCTGGTTAATTTTATTGCACCTTCCGGTTACCAGCCGACGGTATTCAGCCTACATCGCACACCAGGGATGCCATTAGCAGCCAGATAAGATCTGACAACACTTGATTCTCGCCTTAATTGACTGCATTTCACGTAGTTCACAGTTCTTGCTCCGTCGTAAATGTGTCATTGCAGTACCAGAGTCGCTCCTGATAACAATTACGGGACGTGGATTATAAATTCACACATTTTGTATTAATTCGTCATACACTGAATTTACTTGATTTTTCGAATAAACAATCTGTGCCTCCCGATCCAGAAAGATGCAGTACAGATGCAACTGCATCGGTCAGATCTAAAAGGCATCGGTCAGATGCAACTGCATCGTGATGTGTCGCTTTGTGTGCAATTCTTAGATAGAAAATTACGAGACGTGGGTGTCGCGCATTCTTCCTTGTCGTGCAACACGGAAATGATGATGCTGCTGAACAACGGTTCGGACCAGAATTTATTTACAAATTCATATATTTTGTATTAATTCGTAGTACATTGCATTTCGTTATATGTTACTTGTCTTATCGAATAAACTAATAAAATAAAACTGCAGTTCAGATGCAAATGCATCGATCAGATCTAAAAGCAATCGGTCAGATACAACTGCTTCGTGACGTGCGTCAAAGCGAATGTTTGAAGACAGATTTTGTCGACTCGAGAGTCACATATACCTACACAGTTCACACAAAACCAGGCTCTGAACGGCTAACCGTGGTCTACATCAAATAGGCGGTAGGACCTCGGTTAGCAGGTGTGTATTCTGGCCAATGTCCTCGGTTGAGACATTTTACGTTTGCGTATATATGAAAGCACAGTGTAATAAGAAATATTGAATCTGTCAGATCTGAGGCATATATTTTGCACTGTGCTGCACCGTTGAAGATGTTAATTTGTAACGAAATAATAAACAATGTATTAAATGTTAATTAAACAAATGATACGTACAGAATATAACTTTCAGTAAACAATGTATACATACATTAATATTGTTTTATTAATGGCAAACATATATTGATATTGAGAACATGCAAAAAAGCGTCGAGTCTAAACAATGCGTACCAGACGCCATCTTAATATTTGGCATGTCAATGAAGTTTCTTATCGGATTTCATGTTAAGTATTGCCTCTCTCCGAATTCATATTTGCATACCGACGTCAGCCGAAAATTACGTCGGTTACATGAATATAGTATTTTGTAGACGATCTTTGCTGACACTTCCTTCATAAGACGAATACGTAATACCAAAAAACTTCGAATAACGGCGCTGTATCCAAGATTCGTAAATGTGCCATGGCAGTATCAGAATAGCTCCTGATAAAAATTACCGGACGTGAGTTATAAATTCACACATTTGGTATCAATTCGTAGTACACTGACTTTCCTTATATATTACTTGTCTTGTCGAATAAACTATTCAGATACAACTGCATCGGTCAGATCTAAAGGAATCGGTCAGATACAATTGCATTGTGACGCGAGTCAAAGCGAGTGTTTGAAGAGAGATTTTGCCGATTCGAGAGTCATATATACCTACACAGTTCACACAAAACCAGGCTCAGAACGGCTAACCGTGGTCTACATCAAATATGTCGTAGGACCTCGGTTAGCCGGTGTGTATTCTGGCCAATGTCCTCGGTTGAAACGTTTTAAGTTTTGCGTATGTATGAAAGGACAGTGTAATAAGAAATATTGATTCGGTCAGATGTGAGGCATATATTTTGCCCTGTGGTGCACTGTTGAAGATGTTAATTTGTAATCAATTAATAAATAACGTATTAAACGTTCATTAAACAAATGATACGTACATATTGAACTTTCAGTACACAATTTATACATACATTAAAATTGTTATGTTAATGACAAAAATACATTGATACTGAGAACATGCCAAAAGCTTCGAGTCTAAACAATGCGTAGCGCACGCCATCTTAGTATTTGGCATGTCAATGAAGCACCTTGTGGGATTTCATGTTAAGTATTGCCTCTCTCCGAATTCATATTTGCATAGCGACGTCAGCCGAATATTACGTCGGTGACGTGAATATAGTATTTTGTGGAAGATCTTTGCTAACACTTCATTAAAAAAACGGATGCGTAATACCAAAAAGCTCTATCCAATATTCGTAAATGTGTCATGGCAGTATCAGAGTCGCTCCTGATAACAATTACGGGACGTGGATTATAAATTCACACATTTTGTATTAATTCGTCATACACTGAATTTACTTGATTTTTCGAATAAACAATCTGTGCCTCCCGATCCAGAAAGATGCAGTACAGATGCAACTGCATCGGTCAGATCTAAAAGGCATCGGTCAGATGCAACTGCATCGTGATGTGTCGCTTTGTGTGCAATTCTTAGATAGAAAATTACGAGACGTGGGTGTCGCGCATTCTTCCTTGTCGTGCAACACGGAAATGATGATGCTGCTGAACAACGGTTCGGACCAGAATTTATTTACAAATTCATATATTTTGTATTAATTCGTAGTACATTGCATTTCGTTATATGTTACTTGTCTTATCGAATAAACTAATAAAATAAAACTGCAGTTCAGATGCAAATGCATCGATCAGATCTAAAAGCAATCGGTCAGATACAACTGCTTCGTGACGTGCGTCAAAGCGAATGTTTGAAGACAGATTTTGTCGACTCGAGAGTCACATATACCTACACAGTTCACACAAAACCAGGCTCTGAACGGCTAACCGTGGTCTACATCAAATAGGCGGTAGGACCTCGGTTAGCAGGTGTGTATTCTGGCCAATGTCCTCGGTTGAGACATTTTACGTTTGCGTATATATGAAAGCACAGTGTAATAAGAAATATTGAATCTGTCAGATCTGAGGCATATATTTTGCACTGTGCTGCACCGTTGAAGATGTTAATTTGTAACGAAATAATAAACAATGTATTAAATGTTAATTAAACAAATGATACGTACAGAATATAACTTTCAGTAAACAATGTATACATACATTAATATTGTTTTATTAATGGCAAACATATATTGATATTGAGAACATGCAAAAAAGCGTCGAGTCTAAACAATGCGTACCAGACGCCATCTTAATATTTGGCATGTCAATGAAGTTTCTTATCGGATTTCATGTTAAGTATTGCCTCTCTCCGAATTCATATTTGCATACCGACGTCAGCCGAAAATTACGTCGGTTACATGAATATAGTATTTTGTAGACGATCTTTGCTGACACTTCCTTCATAAGACGAATACGTAATACCAAAAAACTTCGAATAACGGCGCTGTATCCAAGATTCGTAAATGTGCCATGGCAGTATCAGAATAGCTCCTGATAAAAATTACCGGACGTGAGTTATAAATTCACACATTTGGTATCAATTCGTAGTACACTGACTTTCCTTATATATTACTTGTCTTGTCGAATAAACTATTCAGATACAACTGCATCGGTCAGATCTAAAGGAATCGGTCAGATACAATTGCATTGTGACGCGAGTCAAAGCGAGTGTTTGAAGAGAGATTTTGCCGATTCGAGAGTCATATATACCTACACAGTTCACACAAAACCAGGCTCAGAACGGCTAACCGTGGTCTACATCAAATATGTCGTAGGACCTCGGTTAGCCGGTGTGTATTCTGGCCAATGTCCTCGGTTGAAACGTTTTAAGTTTTGCGTATGTATGAAAGGACAGTGTAATAAGAAATATTGATTCGGTCAGATGTGAGGCATATATTTTGCCCTGTGGTGCACTGTTGAAGATGTTAATTTGTAATCAATTAATAAATAACGTATTAAACTTTCATTAAACAAATGATACGTACATATTGAACTTTCAGTACACAATTTATACATACATTAAAATTGTTATGTTAATGACAAAAATACATTGATACTGAGAACATGCCAAAAGCTTCGAGTCTAAACAATGCGTAGCGCACGCCATCTTAGTATTTGGCATGTCAATGAAGCACCTTGTGGGATTTCATGTTAAGTATTGCCTCTCTCCGAATTCATATTTGCATAGCGACGTCAGCCGAATATTACGTCGGTGACGTGAATATAGTATTTTGTGGAAGATCTTTGCTAACACTTCATTAAAAAAACGGATGCGTAATACCAAAAAGCTCTATCCAATATTCGTAAATGTGTCATGGCAGTATCAGAGTCGCTCCTGATAACAATTACGGGACGTGGATTATAAATTCACACATTTTGTATTAATTCGTCATACACTGAATTTACTTGATTTTTCGAATAAACAATCTGTGCCTCCCGATCCAGAAAGATGCAGTACAGATGCAACTGCATCGGTCAGATCTAAAAGGCATCGGTCAGATGCAACTGCATCGTGATGTGTCGCTTTGTGTGCAATTCTTAGATAGAAAATTACGAGACGTGGGTGTCGCGCATTCTTCCTTGTCGTGCAACACGGAAATGATGATGCTGCTGAACAACGGTTCGGACCAGAATTTATTTACAAATTCATATATTTTGTATTAATTCGTAGTACATTGCATTTCGTTATATGTTACTTGTCTTATCGAATAAACTAATAAAATAAAACTGCAGTTCAGATGCAAATGCATCGATCAGATCTAAAAGCAATCGGTCAGATACAACTGCTTCGTGACGTGCGTCAAAGCGAATGTTTGAAGACAGATTTTGTCGACTCGAGAGTCACATATACCTACACAGTTCACACAAAACCAGGCTCTGAACGGCTAACCGTGGTCTACATCAAATAGGCGGTAGGACCTCGGTTAGCAGGTGTGTATTCTGGCCAATGTCCTCGGTTGAGACATTTTACGTTTGCGTATATATGAAAGCACAGTGTAATAAGAAATATTGAATCTGTCAGATCTGAGGCATATATTTTGCACTGTGCTGCACCGTTGAAGATGTTAATTTGTAACGAAATAATAAACAATGTATTAAATGTTAATTAAACAAATGATACGTACAGAATATAACTTTCAGTAAACAATGTATACATACATTAATATTGTTTTATTAATGGCAAACATATATTGATATTGAGAACATGCAAAAAAGCGTCGAGTCTAAACAATGCGTACCAGACGCCATCTTAATATTTGGCATGTCAATGAAGTTTCTTATCGGATTTCATGTTAAGTATTGCCTCTCTCCGAATTCATATTTGCATACCGACGTCAGCCGAAAATTACGTCGGTTACATGAATATAGTATTTTGTAGACGATCTTTGCTGACACTTCCTTCATAAGACGAATACGTAATACCAAAAAACTTCGAATAACGGCGCTGTATCCAAGATTCGTAAATGTGCCATGGCAGTATCAGAATAGCTCCTGATAAAAATTACCGGACGTGAGTTATAAATTCACACATTTGGTATCAATTCGTAGTACACTGACTTTCCTTATATATTACTTGTCTTGTCGAATAAACTATTCAGATACAACTGCATCGGTCAGATCTAAAGGAATCGGTCAGATACAATTGCATTGTGACGCGAGTCAAAGCGAGTGTTTGAAGAGAGATTTTGCCGATTCGAGAGTCATATATACCTACACAGTTCACACAAAACCAGGCTCAGAACGGCTAACCGTGGTCTACATCAAATATGTCGTAGGACCTCGGTTAGCCGGTGTGTATTCTGGCCAATGTCCTCGGTTGAAACGTTTTAAGTTTTGCGTATGTATGAAAGGACAGTGTAATAAGAAATATTGATTCGGTCAGATGTGAGGCATATATTTTGCCCTGTGGTGCACTGTTGAAGATGTTAATTTGTAATCAATTAATAAATAACGTATTAAACGTTCATTAAACAAATGATACGTACATATTGAACTTTCAGTACACAATTTATACATACATTAAAATTGTTATGTTAATGACAAAAATACATTGATACTGAGAACATGCCAAAAGCTTCGAGTCTAAACAATGCGTAGCGCACGCCATCTTAGTATTTGGCATGTCAATGAAGCACCTTGTGGGATTTCATGTTAAGTATTGCCTCTCTCCGAATTCATATTTGCATAGCGACGTCAGCCGAATATTACGTCGGTGACGTGAATATAGTATTTTGTGGAAGATCTTTGCTAACACTTCATTAAAAAAACGGATGCGTAATACCAAAAAGCTCTATCCAATATTCGTAAATGTGTCATGGCAGTATCAGAGTCGCTCCTGATAACAATTACGGGACGTGGATTATAAATTCACACATTTTGTATTAATTCGTCATACACTGAATTTACTTGATTTTTCGAATAAACAATCTGTGCCTCCCGATCCAGAAAGATGCAGTACAGATGCAACTGCATCGGTCAGATCTAAAAGGCATCGGTCAGATGCAACTGCATCGTGATGTGTCGCTTTGTGTGCAATTCTTAGATAGAAAATTACGAGACGTGGGTGTCGCGCATTCTTCCTTGTCGTGCAACACGGAAATGATGATGCTGCTGAACAACGGTTCGGACCAGAATTTATTTACAAATTCATATATTTTGTATTAATTCGTAGTACATTGCATTTCGTTATATGTTACTTGTCTTATCGAATAAACTAATAAAATAAAACTGCAGTTCAGATGCAAATGCATCGATCAGATCTAAAAGCAATCGGTCAGATACAACTGCTTCGTGACGTGCGTCAAAGCGAATGTTTGAAGACAGATTTTGTCGACTCGAGAGTCACATATACCTACACAGTTCACACAAAACCAGGCTCTGAACGGCTAACCGTGGTCTACATCAAATAGGCGGTAGGACCTCGGTTAGCAGGTGTGTATTCTGGCCAATGTCCTCGGTTGAGACATTTTACGTTTGCGTATATATGAAAGCACAGTGTAATAAGAAATATTGAATCTGTCAGATCTGAGGCATATATTTTGCACTGTGCTGCACCGTTGAAGATGTTAATTTGTAACGAAATAATAAACAATGTATTAAATGTTAATTAAACAAATGATACGTACAGAATATAACTTTCAGTAAACAATGTATACATACATTAATATTGTTTTATTAATGGCAAACATATATTGATATTGAGAACATGCAAAAAAGCGTCGAGTCTAAACAATGCGTACCAGACGCCATCTTAATATTTGGCATGTCAATGAAGTTTCTTATCGGATTTCATGTTAAGTATTGCCTCTCTCCGAATTCATATTTGCATACCGACGTCAGCCGAAAATTACGTCGGTTACATGAATATAGTATTTTGTAGACGATCTTTGCTGACACTTCCTTCATAAGACGAATACGTAATACCAAAAAACTTCGAATAACGGCGCTGTATCCAAGATTCGTAAATGTGCCATGGCAGTATCAGAATAGCTCCTGATAAAAATTACCGGACGTGAGTTATAAATTCACACATTTGGTATCAATTCGTAGTACACTGACTTTCCTTATATATTACTTGTCTTGTCGAATAAACTATTCAGATACAACTGCATCGGTCAGATCTAAAGGAATCGGTCAGATACAATTGCATTGTGACGCGAGTCAAAGCGAGTGTTTGAAGAGAGATTTTGCCGATTCGAGAGTCATATATACCTACACAGTTCACACAAAACCAGGCTCAGAACGGCTAACCGTGGTCTACATCAAATATGTCGTAGGACCTCGGTTAGCCGGTGTGTATTCTGGCCAATGTCCTCGGTTGAAACGTTTTAAGTTTTGCGTATGTATGAAAGGACAGTGTAATAAGAAATATTGATTCGGTCAGATGTGAGGCATATATTTTGCCCTGTGGTGCACTGTTGAAGATGTTAATTTGTAATCAATTAATAAATAACGTATTAAACTTTCATTAAACAAATGATACGTACATATTGAACTTTCAGTACACAATTTATACATACATTAAAATTGTTATGTTAATGACAAAAATACATTGATACTGAGAACATGCCAAAAGCTTCGAGTCTAAACAATGCGTAGCGCACGCCATCTTAGTATTTGGCATGTCAATGAAGCACCTTGTGGGATTTCATGTTAAGTATTGCCTCTCTCCGAATTCATATTTGCATAGCGACGTCAGCCGAATATTACGTCGGTGACGTGAATATAGTATTTTGTGGAAGATCTTTGCTAACACTTCATTAAAAAAACGGATGCGTAATACCAAAAAGCTCTATCCAATATTCGTAAATGTGTCATGGCAGTATCAGAGTCGCTCCTGATAACAATTACGGGACGTGGATTATAAATTCACACATTTTGTATTAATTCGTCATACACTGAATTTACTTGATTTTTCGAATAAACAATCTGTGCCTCCCGATCCAGAAAGATGCAGTACAGATGCAACTGCATCGGTCAGATCTAAAAGGCATCGGTCAGATGCAACTGCATCGTGATGTGTCGCTTTGTGTGCAATTCTTAGATAGAAAATTACGAGACGTGGGTGTCGCGCATTCTTCCTTGTCGTGCAACACGGAAATGATGATGCTGCTGAACAACGGTTCGGACCAGAATTTATTTACAAATTCATATATTTTGTATTAATTCGTAGTACATTGCATTTCGTTATATGTTACTTGTCTTATCGAATAAACTAATAAAATAAAACTGCAGTTCAGATGCAAATGCATCGATCAGATCTAAAAGCAATCGGTCAGATACAACTGCTTCGTGACGTGCGTCAAAGCGAATGTTTGAAGACAGATTTTGTCGACTCGAGAGTCACATATACCTACACAGTTCACACAAAACCAGGCTCTGAACGGCTAACCGTGGTCTACATCAAATAGGCGGTAGGACCTCGGTTAGCAGGTGTGTATTCTGGCCAATGTCCTCGGTTGAGACATTTTACGTTTGCGTATATATGAAAGCACAGTGTAATAAGAAATATTGAATCTGTCAGATCTGAGGCATATATTTTGCACTGTGCTGCACCGTTGAAGATGTTAATTTGTAACGAAATAATAAACAATGTATTAAATGTTAATTAAACAAATGATACGTACAGAATATAACTTTCAGTAAACAATGTATACATACATTAATATTGTTTTATTAATGGCAAACATATATTGATATTGAGAACATGCAAAAAAGCGTCGAGTCTAAACAATGCGTACCAGACGCCATCTTAATATTTGGCATGTCAATGAAGTTTCTTATCGGATTTCATGTTAAGTATTGCCTCTCTCCGAATTCATATTTGCATACCGACGTCAGCCGAAAATTACGTCGGTTACATGAATATAGTATTTTGTAGACGATCTTTGCTGACACTTCCTTCATAAGACGAATACGTAATACCAAAAAACTTCGAATAACGGCGCTGTATCCAAGATTCGTAAATGTGCCATGGCAGTATCAGAATAGCTCCTGATAAAAATTACCGGACGTGAGTTATAAATTCACACATTTGGTATCAATTCGTAGTACACTGACTTTCCTTATATATTACTTGTCTTGTCGAATAAACTATTCAGATACAACTGCATCGGTCAGATCTAAAGGAATCGGTCAGATACAATTGCATTGTGACGCGAGTCAAAGCGAGTGTTTGAAGAGAGATTTTGCCGATTCGAGAGTCATATATACCTACACAGTTCACACAAAACCAGGCTCAGAACGGCTAACCGTGGTCTACATCAAATATGTCGTAGGACCTCGGTTAGCCGGTGTGTATTCTGGCCAATGTCCTCGGTTGAAACGTTTTAAGTTTTGCGTATGTATGAAAGGACAGTGTAATAAGAAATATTGATTCGGTCAGATGTGAGGCATATATTTTGCCCTGTGGTGCACTGTTGAAGATGTTAATTTGTAATCAATTAATAAATAACGTATTAAACTTTCATTAAACAAATGATACGTACATATTGAACTTTCAGTACACAATTTATACATACATTAAAATTGTTATGTTAATGACAAAAATACATTGATACTGAGAACATGCCAAAAGCTTCGAGTCTAAACAATGCGTAGCGCACGCCATCTTAGTATTTGGCATGTCAATGAAGCACCTTGTGGGATTTCATGTTAAGTATTGCCTCTCTCCGAATTCATATTTGCATAGCGACGTCAGCCGAATATTACGTCGGTGACGTGAATATAGTATTTTGTGGAAGATCTTTGCTAACACTTCATTAAAAAAACGGATGCGTAATACCAAAAAGCTCTATCCAATATTCGTAAATGTGTCATGGCAGTATCAGAGTCGCTCCTGATAACAATTACGGGACGTGGATTATAAATTCACACATTTTGTATTAATTCGTCATACACTGAATTTACTTGATTTTTCGAATAAACAATCTGTGCCTCCCGATCCAGAAAGATGCAGTACAGATGCAACTGCATCGGTCAGATCTAAAAGGCATCGGTCAGATGCAACTGCATCGTGATGTGTCGCTTTGTGTGCAATTCTTAGATAGAAAATTACGAGACGTGGGTGTCGCGCATTCTTCCTTGTCGTGCAACACGGAAATGATGATGCTGCTGAACAACGGTTCGGACCAGAATTTATTTACAAATTCATATATTTTGTATTAATTCGTAGTACATTGCATTTCGTTATATGTTACTTGTCTTATCGAATAAACTAATAAAATAAAACTGCAGTTCAGATGCAAATGCATCGATCAGATCTAAAAGCAATCGGTCAGATACAACTGCTTCGTGACGTGCGTCAAAGCGAATGTTTGAAGACAGATTTTGTCGACTCGAGAGTCACATATACCTACACAGTTCACACAAAACCAGGCTCTGAACGGCTAACCGTGGTCTACATCAAATAGGCGGTAGGACCTCGGTTAGCAGGTGTGTATTCTGGCCAATGTCCTCGGTTGAGACATTTTACGTTTGCGTATATATGAAAGCACAGTGTAATAAGAAATATTGAATCTGTCAGATCTGAGGCATATATTTTGCACTGTGCTGCACCGTTGAAGATGTTAATTTGTAACGAAATAATAAACAATGTATTAAATGTTAATTAAACAAATGATACGTACAGAATATAACTTTCAGTAAACAATGTATACATACATTAATATTGTTTTATTAATGGCAAACATATATTGATATTGAGAACATGCAAAAAAGCGTCGAGTCTAAACAATGCGTACCAGACGCCATCTTAATATTTGGCATGTCAATGAAGTTTCTTATCGGATTTCATGTTAAGTATTGCCTCTCTCCGAATTCATATTTGCATACCGACGTCAGCCGAAAATTACGTCGGTTACATGAATATAGTATTTTGTAGACGATCTTTGCTGACACTTCCTTCATAAGACGAATACGTAATACCAAAAAACTTCGAATAACGGCGCTGTATCCAAGATTCGTAAATGTGCCATGGCAGTATCAGAATAGCTCCTGATAAAAATTACCGGACGTGAGTTATAAATTCACACATTTGGTATCAATTCGTAGTACACTGACTTTCCTTATATATTACTTGTCTTGTCGAATAAACTATTCAGATACAACTGCATCGGTCAGATCTAAAGGAATCGGTCAGATACAATTGCATTGTGACGCGAGTCAAAGCGAGTGTTTGAAGAGAGATTTTGCCGATTCGAGAGTCATATATACCTACACAGTTCACACAAAACCAGGCTCAGAACGGCTAACCGTGGTCTACATCAAATATGTCGTAGGACCTCGGTTAGCCGGTGTGTATTCTGGCCAATGTCCTCGGTTGAAACGTTTTAAGTTTTGCGTATGTATGAAAGGACAGTGTAATAAGAAATATTGATTCGGTCAGATGTGAGGCATATATTTTGCCCTGTGGTGCACTGTTGAAGATGTTAATTTGTAATCAATTAATAAATAACGTATTAAACGTTCATTAAACAAATGATACGTACATATTGAACTTTCAGTACACAATTTATACATACATTAAAATTGTTATGTTAATGACAAAAATACATTGATACTGAGAACATGCCAAAAGCTTCGAGTCTAAACAATGCGTAGCGCACGCCATCTTAGTATTTGGCATGTCAATGAAGCACCTTGTGGGATTTCATGTTAAGTATTGCCTCTCTCCGAATTCATATTTGCATAGCGACGTCAGCCGAATATTACGTCGGTGACGTGAATATAGTATTTTGTGGAAGATCTTTGCTAACACTTCATTAAAAAAACGGATGCGTAATACCAAAAAGCTCTATCCAATATTCGTAAATGTGTCATGGCAGTATCAGAGTCGCTCCTGATAACAATTACGGGACGTGGATTATAAATTCACACATTTTGTATTAATTCGTCATACACTGAATTTACTTGATTTTTCGAATAAACAATCTGTGCCTCCCGATCCAGAAAGATGCAGTACAGATGCAACTGCATCGGTCAGATCTAAAAGGCATCGGTCAGATGCAACTGCATCGTGATGTGTCGCTTTGTGTGCAATTCTTAGATAGAAAATTACGAGACGTGGGTGTCGCGCATTCTTCCTTGTCGTGCAACACGGAAATGATGATGCTGCTGAACAACGGTTCGGACCAGAATTTATTTACAAATTCATATATTTTGTATTAATTCGTAGTACATTGCATTTCGTTATATGTTACTTGTCTTATCGAATAAACTAATAAAATAAAACTGCAGTTCAGATGCAAATGCATCGATCAGATCTAAAAGCAATCGGTCAGATACAACTGCTTCGTGACGTGCGTCAAAGCGAATGTTTGAAGACAGATTTTGTCGACTCGAGAGTCACATATACCTACACAGTTCACACAAAACCAGGCTCTGAACGGCTAACCGTGGTCTACATCAAATAGGCGGTAGGACCTCGGTTAGCAGGTGTGTATTCTGGCCAATGTCCTCGGTTGAGACATTTTACGTTTGCGTATATATGAAAGCACAGTGTAATAAGAAATATTGAATCTGTCAGATCTGAGGCATATATTTTGCACTGTGCTGCACCGTTGAAGATGTTAATTTGTAACGAAATAATAAACAATGTATTAAATGTTAATTAAACAAATGATACGTACAGAATATAACTTTCAGTAAACAATGTATACATACATTAATATTGTTTTATTAATGGCAAACATATATTGATATTGAGAACATGCAAAAAAGCGTCGAGTCTAAACAATGCGTACCAGACGCCATCTTAATATTTGGCATGTCAATGAAGTTTCTTATCGGATTTCATGTTAAGTATTGCCTCTCTCCGAATTCATATTTGCATACCGACGTCAGCCGAAAATTACGTCGGTTACATGAATATAGTATTTTGTAGACGATCTTTGCTGACACTTCCTTCATAAGACGAATACGTAATACCAAAAAACTTCGAATAACGGCGCTGTATCCAAGATTCGTAAATGTGCCATGGCAGTATCAGAATAGCTCCTGATAAAAATTACCGGACGTGAGTTATAAATTCACACATTTGGTATCAATTCGTAGTACACTGACTTTCCTTATATATTACTTGTCTTGTCGAATAAACTATTCAGATACAACTGCATCGGTCAGATCTAAAGGAATCGGTCAGATACAATTGCATTGTGACGCGAGTCAAAGCGAGTGTTTGAAGAGAGATTTTGCCGATTCGAGAGTCATATATACCTACACAGTTCACACAAAACCAGGCTCAGAACGGCTAACCGTGGTCTACATCAAATATGTCGTAGGACCTCGGTTAGCCGGTGTGTATTCTGGCCAATGTCCTCGGTTGAAACGTTTTAAGTTTTGCGTATGTATGAAAGGACAGTGTAATAAGAAATATTGATTCGGTCAGATGTGAGGCATATATTTTGCCCTGTGGTGCACTGTTGAAGATGTTAATTTGTAATCAATTAATAAATAACGTATTAAACGTTCATTAAACAAATGATACGTACATATTGAACTTTCAGTACACAATTTATACATACATTAAAATTGTTATGTTAATGACAAAAATACATTGATACTGAGAACATGCCAAAAGCTTCGAGTCTAAACAATGCGTAGCGCACGCCATCTTAGTATTTGGCATGTCAATGAAGCACCTTGTGGGATTTCATGTTAAGTATTGCCTCTCTCCGAATTCATATTTGCATAGCGACGTCAGCCGAATATTACGTCGGTGACGTGAATATAGTATTTTGTGGAAGATCTTTGCTAACACTTCATTAAAAAAACGGATGCGTAATACCAAAAAGCTCTATCCAATATTCGTAAATGTGTCATGGCAGTATCAGAGTCGCTCCTGATAACAATTACGGGACGTGGATTATAAATTCACACATTTTGTATTAATTCGTCATACACTGAATTTACTTGATTTTTCGAATAAACAATCTGTGCCTCCCGATCCAGAAAGATGCAGTACAGATGCAACTGCATCGGTCAGATCTAAAAGGCATCGGTCAGATGCAACTGCATCGTGATGTGTCGCTTTGTGTGCAATTCTTAGATAGAAAATTACGAGACGTGGGTGTCGCGCATTCTTCCTTGTCGTGCAACACGGAAATGATGATGCTGCTGAACAACGGTTCGGACCAGAATTTATTTACAAATTCATATATTTTGTATTAATTCGTAGTACATTGCATTTCGTTATATGTTACTTGTCTTATCGAATAAACTAATAAAATAAAACTGCAGTTCAGATGCAAATGCATCGATCAGATCTAAAAGCAATCGGTCAGATACAACTGCTTCGTGACGTGCGTCAAAGCGAATGTTTGAAGACAGATTTTGTCGACTCGAGAGTCACATATACCTACACAGTTCACACAAAACCAGGCTCTGAACGGCTAACCGTGGTCTACATCAAATAGGCGGTAGGACCTCGGTTAGCAGGTGTGTATTCTGGCCAATGTCCTCGGTTGAGACATTTTACGTTTGCGTATATATGAAAGCACAGTGTAATAAGAAATATTGAATCTGTCAGATCTGAGGCATATATTTTGCACTGTGCTGCACCGTTGAAGATGTTAATTTGTAACGAAATAATAAACAATGTATTAAATGTTAATTAAACAAATGATACGTACAGAATATAACTTTCAGTAAACAATGTATACATACATTAATATTGTTTTATTAATGGCAAACATATATTGATATTGAGAACATGCAAAAAAGCGTCGAGTCTAAACAATGCGTACCAGACGCCATCTTAATATTTGGCATGTCAATGAAGTTTCTTATCGGATTTCATGTTAAGTATTGCCTCTCTCCGAATTCATATTTGCATACCGACGTCAGCCGAAAATTACGTCGGTTACATGAATATAGTATTTTGTAGACGATCTTTGCTGACACTTCCTTCATAAGACGAATACGTAATACCAAAAAACTTCGAATAACGGCGCTGTATCCAAGATTCGTAAATGTGCCATGGCAGTATCAGAATAGCTCCTGATAAAAATTACCGGACGTGAGTTATAAATTCACACATTTGGTATCAATTCGTAGTACACTGACTTTCCTTATATATTACTTGTCTTGTCGAATAAACTATTCAGATACAACTGCATCGGTCAGATCTAAAGGAATCGGTCAGATACAATTGCATTGTGACGCGAGTCAAAGCGAGTGTTTGAAGAGAGATTTTGCCGATTCGAGAGTCATATATACCTACACAGTTCACACAAAACCAGGCTCAGAACGGCTAACCGTGGTCTACATCAAATATGTCGTAGGACCTCGGTTAGCCGGTGTGTATTCTGGCCAATGTCCTCGGTTGAAACGTTTTAAGTTTTGCGTATGTATGAAAGGACAGTGTAATAAGAAATATTGATTCGGTCAGATGTGAGGCATATATTTTGCCCTGTGGTGCACTGTTGAAGATGTTAATTTGTAATCAATTAATAAATAACGTATTAAACGTTCATTAAACAAATGATACGTACATATTGAACTTTCAGTACACAATTTATACATACATTAAAATTGTTATGTTAATGACAAAAATACATTGATACTGAGAACATGCCAAAAGCTTCGAGTCTAAACAATGCGTAGCGCACGCCATCTTAGTATTTGGCATGTCAATGAAGCACCTTGTGGGATTTCATGTTAAGTATTGCCTCTCTCCGAATTCATATTTGCATAGCGACGTCAGCCGAATATTACGTCGGTGACGTGAATATAGTATTTTGTGGAAGATCTTTGCTAACACTTCATTAAAAAAACGGATGCGTAATACCAAAAAGCTCTATCCAATATTCGTAAATGTGTCATGGCAGTATCAGAGACGCTCCTGATAAAAATTACGGGACGTGTGTTATAAATTCACACATTTTGTATTAATTCGTAGTACTCTGAATATCTTTATATGTTACTTGTCTTGTCGAATAATCTATTCAGATGCAACTGCAGCGGTCAGATCTAAAAGAAATCGAGCATATGCAACTGCTTCGTGACGTGCGTCAAAGCAAGTGTTTGAAGAGAGATTTTGCCGACTCGAGAGTCATATATACCTACACAGTTCACACAAAACCAGGCTCTGAACGGCTAACCGTGGTCTACATCAAATAGGCGAGAGGTTAGAAGGTGTCTATTCTGGCCAATGTCCTCGGTTGACACCTTTTACGTTTTGCGTATATACGATTGCACAGTGTAGTAAGAAATATTGAATCGGTCAGATCTGAAGCATATATTTTTTTGCCCTGTGCTGCATTGTTAAATACTTTAGTATGTAGCGAATTAATAAATACTGTATTAAACGTTCGTTAAACAAACGGTGCGTACATATTGAACTTTCAATATACAATTGATACATACATTAATAAACAGTGTTATTTTAATGGAAAAAATACATAAATAGTGAGAACAACAATTTCGAGTCTAAACAATGCGTAGCGGACACCATCTTAAAATAGGGCATGTCAATGAAGTATCTAGTAGGATTTCATGTTAAGTAATGTCTCTCCCGAATTCATATTTACACACCGACGCCAGCCGAATATTACGTCGGTGACGTCAATATAGTATTTTGCGGAAGATCTTGACTTAAGTACGTAATACCAAAAAGCGTCGAATAACTATCCGATATAGCGCTATTTGATTTTCGTAAATTTGTCATGGCAGTATAAGAAAAGAAAATTACGGGACGTGGGTGTCGCGCAGACAGTGAAATGCCGACGTTGCCGAGCAACGGTTCGGACCAGAATATTCACCGTAGAACCGAGGACGCGCGTCAAAACGAGTGTGTGAAGACAGATTTCGCCGACTCGAGAGTTATACACAAAGTTCACACAAAAACAGGCTCTGAACGGCTAACCGAGGTCTACATCAAATTAACACAGGAAACAACTAGTAGGCGTTTAAAAACGTGCCTGGACTAGGATTGAATACTATTTCCAACCGAGGACGTCCTCGGTTGGCGGTAGGACCTCGGTTAGAAGGTGTGTATTCCGGCCAATGTCCTCGGTTGACACCTTATACATACACACACACACACACACACACACACACACACACACACACACACACACACACACACACACACACACACACACACACACACACACACACACACACACACACACACACACACACACACACACACACACACACACACACACACACACACACACACACACACACACACACACACACACACACACACACACACACACACACACACACACACACACACACACACACACACACACACACACACACACACACACACACACACACACACACACACACACACACACACACACACACACACACACACACACACACACACACACACACACACACACACACACACACACACACACACACACACACACACACACACACACACACACACACACACACACACACACACACACACACACACACACACACACACACACACACACACACACACACACACACACACACACACACACACACACACACACACACACACACACACACACACAGTACAAAGCTAGAATACTTAGTCACTGTACCCACAGTAGTCAGCTAGATTACATAATCACAATAGCCACAGTTCACAGCTAGAAGACATAATCAATGTAACCACAGTACAGGGCTAGAATACAGTGTCACTGGACCCAGAGTAAACAGCTACAGTATATAGTCACTGTACCCACAGTGCATAGCTAGAATACATAGTTACTGTACCCACAGTACACGTATAAAGTCACTGTATCCCCAGTACACATCTAGAATACATAGTCACTGTATCCAGAGTACACAGCTAAATTACATAGTCACTGTACCCACAGTACTCAGCTAGAGTACATAGTCACTGTACCCACATTACACAACTATAATACTTAGTGACTGTACACAGAGTACACAGCTATAATACATATTCACTGTACCCAAAGTACACAGCTAGAATACATAGTCACTGTACACACAGTACACAGCTAGCATACATAGACATTGTACCCACAGTACACAGCTAGAATATATATAGTCACTATACCCAGAGTACACAACTAGAATACATATTCACTGTACCCACAGTAAAACAACTAGAATACATAATAATAATCACTGTACCCACATTAACCCACTACAATTCATAGTCACTGTACCCACATTACTCAGCTAGCATACATAATCACTGTACCCACAGTGCACACCTAGTATACAATGTTACTGTACCCATAATACACAGTTAGAATAAATAGTAACTGTTCCCACAGTACTCAACTTTAATACATAGTCACTATACCCACAGTACACAAATAAAATACAGCTATAATGCATTGTCACTACATCTCCAGTACACGATTAGAATACACAGTTACTGCTCACCCAGGACACAGCTCGAAATACATGGTCGCTGCAACCTCAGCACATAACTGGAATACATAGCCACTACACCCTCAGAATACAAAATCACACAATTTCGCACAACTTCACACAACGTTGCACAACATTACACAACTTCACACAACGTCGCACAACTTCACACAACTTCAGACAACTTCGCACAACTTCAAACAACTTCTGGCGAACAAACTAACAAAATGACACCATCTCAGCATACATTTATTTATTTTATGATAATGTCTCCATCCTGCTTTGCTGTTTCTCACCATCTCAGCATACCTTTATTTATTTTATGACACTGTCTCCAGCCTGCCTTGCTTTTTCTCAGCATCTCAGCATATATTTCTGTACTTTATGACACTGTCTCTAGCCTGCCTTGCTCTGTCTCACCATCTCATGCACTGTCACATGCAACTTGAAAAAGGTGTGTAATCACGCGCGCCCCTGCTCCCCCTGGCGACTGTACCATTACTCTATGGTGGGGGTGGTGAGGTGTGGGAACCAGAAGGTAATGGCTACACTCGACTTAGTGGTGTATTCTTGCTAGTGACACCCCTCTACATATATGTTTGATAGCTGCTCGTTAACTCTATGCTTGGTTTCTATAGGCCTCCTCAATATGACTTTTAACTATGTACATATATGTAGAGGGGTGTCACTAGCAAGAATACACCACTAAGTCGAGTGTAGCCATTACCTTCTGGTTCCCACACCTCACCACCCCCACCATAGAGTAATGGTACAGTCGCCAGGGGGAGCAGGGGCGCGCGTGATTACACACCTTTTTCAAGTTGCATGTGACAGTGCATGAGATGGTGAGACAGAGCAAGGCAGGCTAGAGACAGTGTCATAAAGTACAGAAATATATGCTGAGATGCTGAGAAAAAGCAAGGCAGGCTGGAGACAGTGTCATAAAATAAATAAAGGTATGCTGAGATGGTGAGAAACAGCAAAGCAGGATGGAGACATTATCATAAAATAAATAAATGTATGCTGAGATGGTGTCATTTTGTTAGTTTGTTCGCCAGAAGTTGTTTGAAGTTGTGCGAAGTTGTCTGAAGTTGTGTGAAGTTGTGCGACGTTGTGTGAAGTTGTGTAATGTTGTGCAACGTTGTGTGAAGTTGTGCGAAATTGTGTGATTTTGTATTCTGAGGGTGTAGTGGCTATGTATTCCAGTTATGTGCTGAGGTTGCAGCGACCATGTATTTCGAGCTGTGTCCTGGGTGAGCAGTAACTGTGTATTCTAATCGTGTACTGGAGATGTAGTGACAATGCATTATAGCTGTATTTTATTTGTGTACTGTGGGTATAGTGACTATGTATTAAAGTTGAGTACTGTGGGAACAGTTACTATTTATTCTAACTGTGTATTATGGGTACAGTAACATTGTATACTAGGTGTGCACTGTGGGTACAGTGATTATGTATGCTAGCTGAGTAATGTGGGTACAGTGACTATGAATTGTAGTGGGTTAATGTGGGTACAGTGATTATTATTATGTATTCTAGTTGTTTTACTGTGGGTACAGTGAATATGTATTCTAGTTGTGTACTCTGGGTATAGTGACTATATATATTCTAGCTGTGTACTGTGGGTACAATGTCTATGTATGCTAGCTGTGTACTGTGTGTACAGTGACTATGTATTCTAGCTGTGTACTTTGGGTACAGTGAATATGTATTATAGCTGTGTACTCTGTGTACAGTCACTAAGTATTATAGTTGTGTAATGTGGGTACAGTGACTATGTACTCTAGCTGAGTACTGTGGGTACAGTGACTATGTAATTTAGCTGTGTACTCTGGATACAGTGACTATGTATTCTAGATGTGTACTGGGGATACAGTGACTTTATACGTGTACTGTGGGTACAGTAACTATGTATTCTAGCTATGCACTGTGGGTACAGTGACTATATACTGTAGCTGTTTACTCTGGGTCCAGTGACACTGTATTCTAGCCCTGTACTGTGGTTACATTGATTATGTCTTCTAGCTGTGAACTGTGGCTATTGTGATTATGTAATCTAGCTGACTACTGTGGGTACAGTGACTAAGTATTCTAGCTTTGTACTGTGTGTGTGTGTGTGTGTGTGTGTGTGTGTGTGTGTGTGTGTGTGTGTGTGTGTGTGTGGTGTGTGTGTGTGTGTGTGTGTGTGTGTGTGTGTGTGTGTGTGTGTGTGTGTGTGTGTGTGTGTGTGTGTGTGTGTGTGTGTGTGTGTGTGTGTGTGTGTGTGTGTGTGTGTGTGTGTGTGTGTGTGTGTGTGTGTGTGTGTGTGTGTGTGTGTGTGTGTGTGTGTGTGTGTGTGTGTGTGTGTGTGTACAGTGAATATACATTCTAGCTGTGTACTGTGGGTTGAGTGACTATGTATTTTAGTTGTGTACTGTGGATACAGTGACTACGAATTGTAGCTGTATACTGTGGGTACAGTGACTATGCATTATTGCTGTGTATTGTGGGTACAATGACTATGTTTTCTAGTTGTGTACTTTGTGTACAGTAAATATGTATTCTAACTGCATACTGTGGGTACAGTGGCTATGTATTCTAGTTGTGTACTGTGTGTGTGTGTGTACAGTGAATTTACATTCTAGCTGTGTACTGTGGGTTGAGTGACTATGTATTTTAGTTGTGTACTGTGGATACAGTGACTACGAATTGTAGCTGTATACTGTGGGTACAGTGACTATGCATTATTGCTGTGTATTGTGGGTACAATGACTATGTTTTCTAGTTGTGTACTTTGTGTACAGTAAATATGTATTCTAACTGCATACTGTGGGTACAGTGGCTATGTATTCTAGTTGTGTACTCTGGGTATAGTGACTATGTATTCTAGCTCTGTACTGTGGATACATTGACTACGAATTGTAGCTGTGTACTGTGGGTACAGTGACTATGTAATTTAGATGTGTACTCTGGATACAGTGACTATGTATTCTAGATGTGTACTGGGGGTACAGTGACATTATACTGTAGCTGTATACTCGGGGTCCAGTGACAATGCAATATAGCCTTGTACTGTGGTTACATTGATTATGTATTCTAGCTGTGAACTGTGGCTATTGTGATTATGTCATCTAGCTGACTACTGTGGGTACAGTGACTAAGTATTCTAGTTTTGTACTGTGTTCACAGTGAATATACATTCTAGCTGTGTACTGTGGGTTGAGTGACTATGTATTTTAGTTGTGTACTGTGGATACAGTGACTACGAATTGTAGCTGTATACTGTGGGTACAGTGACTATGCATTCTTGCTGTGTATTGTGGGTACAATGACTATGTTTTCTAGTTGTGTACTTTGTGTACAGAAAAATATGTATTCTAACTGTATACTGTGGGTACAGTGGCTATGTATTCTAGTTGTGTACTCTGGGTATAGTGACTATGTATTCTAGCTCTGTACTGTGGATACATTGACTACGAATTGTAGCTGAGTACTATATACTGATGGTATAGTGACTATGAATTATAGCTGTGTATTGTTGGTGCAGTGAATATATATTCTATCAGTGTACTGTAGATACAGTCGCTATGTACTGTAGCTGTGTACTGTGCATACAGTGAATATATATATATTAAAGCTGTGTTCTGTGGGTACAGTGACTATGTATTCTAGCTGTGCACTGTGGGTACAGTGTCTATGTATGCTAGCTATGTCTTCTAGCCGTGTACAGTGGGTACAGTGACTATGCATTCTAGCTGTGTTCTGTGGGTACAGTGTCTATGTATTCTAGTTGTGTACTCTGGGTACAGTAACTATGTATTCTAGCTCTGTACTGTGGGTACAGTGTCTATGTATTCTAGTTGTGTACTCTGGGTACAGTAACTATGTATTCTAGCTCTGTACTGTGGGTACAGTGACTATGTATTCTAGTTGTGTACTGTGGGCATAGTGACTACATATTCTAGCTGTGTACTGTGGGTACAGTGATTATGTAATCTAGCTGTGTACTATGGATACAGTGACTATTAAATGTAGCTGTGTCTTGTGCACTCTGGGTATAGTAACTATGTATTATAGCTGTGTACCCTGGATACAGTGACTATGTATTCTAGCGGTGTACTGAGGGTAAAGTGTCTATGTACTGTAGCTGTGTACAGTGGTACAGTACCTATGCATTCTAGCTGTGTACTGTATGTTCAGTGAAACGGTACTGTAGCTAGTGACTATGTTTGATAGCTGCTCGTTAACTCTATGCTTGGTTTCTATAGGCCTCCTCTGGCTGTGGCGCGCATTCTTATCACCACCCTTGGCCGCGCACGTGATGCTGCTATTGTGCGCTGGGTGTACTTTGTCCACCGGTCTTGTGATCGGCTCGCGTTACGTCTGGCCATCGTTTCACTGTGGGTACAGCAACTATATATTCTAGCTGTGTATTGTGGATACAGTGACTATGGGTTCTACTTGTGTACTGTGCATACAGTGATTATGTATTCTAGCTGTGTAATGTGGGCACATTTACTCTATATTCTAGGTGTGTACTGTGGATGAAGTCAATATGACTTTTAGCTGTGTACTGTTTACTGTACTGTACCTGAGTACTCTGGGTACAGCAACTACATATTCAAGCTGTGTATTGTGGGTACAGTGACTTTATATTCTAGCTGTACACTGTGGGTAAAGTGACTGTGTATTCTAGCCGTGCACTGTGGGTATAGTGACAACGAATTCTAGCTGTGTTATGTGGGTACAGTGACTATGTATTCTAGTTGTGTACTCTGAGTACAGTACATATGTATTCTAGATGTGTACTGTGGGTACAGTAACTATGTAATTTAGCTGTGTACTCTGAATATATTGACTATGTATTCTAGCTGTGTACTGTGGGTACAGTGAATATGTATTCTAGCTGTGTACTGTGAGACAGTGACTATGTATTCTAGCTCTGTCCTGTGGGTACAATGAATATGTATTCTATTTGTGTACCGTGGGTATAGTGACTACGTATTCTAGCTGTGTGTTGTGGGTACAGTGACTATGTATTATAGTTGAGTACTGTGGGTACAGTTACTATGTATTCTAACTGTGTACTTTGGGTACAGTAATATTGTACGCTAGGTGTGCACTGTGGGTACAGTGACTGTTATTATGTATTCTACATGTGGACTGTGGGTACAGTGGCTATGTATTCTAGTTGTTTACTGTGGGTACAGTGAATACGTATTTTAACTGTGTACTGTGTATATGTATTATAGCGTTGTACTATGGGTTGAGTGACTTTGCATTGTAGCTGTATACTGTGGGTACAGTGACTATGTACTCTAGCTGTGTACTTTGGATACAGTGAATATGTATTATAGCTGTGTACTCTTTGTACAGTGACTAAGTATTATAGCTGTGTACTCTGGATACAGTGACTAAGTATTCTAGCTGTGTAATGTGGGTACAGTGACTATGTACTGTAGCAGAGTACTGTGGGTACAGTGACTATGTACTTTAGCTGTGTACTGTGGTTACATTGATTATGTATTCTACCTGTGAACTGTGGTTATTGTGATTATGTAATCTAGCTGACTACTGTGGGTACAGTGACTATGTGTTCTAGCCGTGTACTATGGGTACAGTTCTATGTACTCTAGCTGTGTACTCTTCGTACAGTGACTAATTATTCTATTTAACTGTGTACTCTGTGTACAGTGAATATACATTCTAGCTGTGTACTGTGGGTTGAGTGACTATGCATTTTAGTTGTGTACTGTGGGTACAGTGTCTACGAATTGTAGCTGTATACTGTGGGTACAGTGATTATGCATTCTTGCTGTGTATTGTGGGTACAATGACTATGTTTTCTAGTTGTGTACTTTGTGTACAGTAACTATGTATTCTAGCTGCATACTGTGGGTACAGTGACTATGTATTCTAGTTGTGTACTCTGGGTATAGCGACTATATATTCTAGCTGTGTCCTGTGGGTACAGTGACTATGTATTATAGCTCTGTACTGTGGATACAGTTACTACGAATTGTAGCTGAGTACTATGTACTGTGGGTATAGTGACTATGAATTCTAGCTGTGTATTGTTGGTGCAGTGAATATATATTCTATCAGTGTACTGTAGATACAGTGGCTATGTACTGTAGCTGTGTACTGTATATACAGTGAATATATATATATTACAGCTGTGTTCTGTGGGTACAGTGACTATGTATTCTAGCTGTGCACTGTGGGTACAGTGTCTATGTATTCTACCTGTGTACTGTGTGTACAGTGACTATGTACTGTGGGTAGAGTAACTATGTATTCTAGCAGTGTACTCTGGGTACAGTGAATTTATATTCTATATGTGCACTCTGGGTAAAGTGACTATGTATATATATATATATATATATATATATATATATATATATATATATATATATATATATATATATATATATATATATATATATATATATGTATTCTAGTTGCATACAGTGGGTACAGTGACTACGTATTCTAGTTGTGTACTTTGGGTAAAGTGACTATGTAATTTAGCTGTGTACTCTGGATACAGTGACTATGTATTCTAGCTTTGTACTGTGGGTACAGTGTATATGTATTCTAGCTGTGTACTGTGTGTACAGTGACTATGTACTGTAGCTGTGTACTGTGGGTAGAGTAACTATGTATTCTAGCAGTGTACTCTGGGTACAGTGAATTTATATTCTATATGTGCACTCTGGGTAAAGTGACTATGTATATATATATATATATATATATATATATATATATATATATATATATATATATATGTATTCTAGTTGCATACAGTGGGTACAGTGACTACGTATTCTAGTTGTGTACTTTGGGTAAAGTGACTATGTAATTTAGATGTGTACTCTGGATACAGTGACTATGTATTCTAGCTTTGTACTGTGGGTACAGTGTATATGTGTTCTAGCTGTGTACTGTGGGACAGTGACTATGTATTCTAGCTCTGTACTGTGGGTACAGTGAATATATATATATATATATATATATATATATATATATATATATATATATATATATATATATATATATATATATATATATATATATATATATATATATATATATATATTCTAGTTGTATGAAACTAAAGTCCCGTTCTTTTTATAGCTAGGTGAACGAACAAACACACTTCACTACATATGTGTGCTGGGTAAATTGTAGGAATTGTGGGTAAATTGTAGGAATTATGGGTAAATTGTAGGAATTATGAGTAAATTGTAGGAATTATGGGTAAACTGTAGGAGTTATGGGTAAAGTGTAAGAGCACACTATTTAACAATATTGACATATAAAGAAAATATGCGTATGGCAAGAGACTTTAGAGTCTTCTGTCTAACGTTTGTGGATGATATTGTGTCATTATTTTTAATTATTTAATACAATGTCCTTGTACTCTTATTCAATAGGAGAATTATGGGTAAGTTGTAGGAATTATGGGCACACTGTAGGAGGTATTGGTAAAGTGTACGAGCGCACTATTTAACAATATTGACATATAACGAAAATATGCGTATGGCAAGAGACTTTAGAGTCCTCTGTCTAACGTTTGTGGACGATATTTTGTCATTATTTTCCAATATTTAATAAAATGTCCTAGTACTCTTATTCATTAGGAGAATTATGGGTAAATTGTAGGAATTATGGGTAAACTGTAGGAGGTATGGGTAAAGTGTAAGAGCGCACTATTTAACAATATTGACATATAACGACAATATGCGTATGGCAAGAGACTTTAGAGTCCTCTGTCTAACGTTTGTGGATGATATTGTGTCATTATTTTCAAATATTTAATAAAATGTCCTTGTACTCTTATTCAATAGGAGAATTATGGGTAAATTGTAGGAATTATGGGTAAACTGTAGGAGGTATGGGTAAAGTGTAAGAGCGCACTATTTAACAATATTGACATATAACGAAAATATGCGTATGGCAAGAGACTTTAGAGTCCTCTGTCTAACGTTTGCGGACAATATTGCATCACTTATATCATGCTTCGTTGTAACGGCGCTCCTATGAGAACTTTCGTCAACGCTTTCCACACCGAACTGGTCGCTAACGATTGTCGCGTGTTCGATTGGATTAACCTGCTGAAAAAGGGTATATCGTACTATCGCATATCGTACTGAGCCTCTGCGCTTAGAATTCCATTTCCGTGCAGCGCTTCAGACCACCGTGAACGTCGTCGCCTACGCCGAATTCGAGTCCGTGCTGGAAATCGACAAGAACCGCAACGTCATCTACGACTACTGAGATGGACACCCTGCAGATCGCCCGTCTACTGGCGATGGATCCGAACACCGCGTCCGTCTTTGGCGGCGTCGTACCCAGAGATGGACTGCCTGCAACAATTGACGCTTTGCCGATCGCCTTCGTGTGCAACACCGACGACGGCGACGAACCGGGCGAACATTGGATAGCGCTGTACCTGTCCTCCGACGGGCGCGGCGAATACTTCTGTTCGTACGGTCTGCCACCTCGTCACGCGGCGTTCCGCACCTTCTTGAACAAACACTGTTCCGAGTGGACTCATAACAGCAAGAGACTTCAGAGTCCTCTGTCTAACGTTTGCGGACAATATTGCGTCACTTATATCATGCTTCGTTGTAACGGCGCTCCTATGAGAACTTTCGTCAACGCTTTCCACACCGATCTGGTCGCTAACGATTGTCGCGTGTTTGATTGGATTAACCTGCTGAAAAAGGGTATACCGTACTATCACGTATCATACTGAGCCTCTGGCGCGGTGGTCGCTCCACCCGTAAGCTCGCCCTCGAACCTCTGGCGCGGTGGAGACACCCGTAAGTTCGCGACCTCTGGCGCGATGGTCACCATTCGCAAGTCGCCTCGCCTTCATCTTCATCTTCGTCATACCCGGCTCGTTGTATCCAATCGCATACGATCGCCTCGTTTGTACTGCTGCCGCTTTGTTGTATTCAATAAAATACGTGTGCACCGTACGATTGTGTTCGTCTCCTTACTAGGTTAACGACCCTTCGGTAAACGTAACTAGGTCCATGTTCGTTCCTCCTCCAGTCGCTAGGAGGCGCTTACGTCACGCACGCTCGGCTACCACTGCCAGGGGGCGCTCTGCGGCGCTCTGATTGGCTGCGCGCACTCAGAAGCGGTGGGCGATATTACGGTGTTTTGCCTTTGATGTTCCTTTGATGTCTGGTCCACTGATTTTGCACAGATAAGGAGGTCCCAAAAACTTCCACATACTACTCACGGTCCATCTGGTAGGGTCGTTGATAAGATAGGTTCTGGTGGGTCCGGTCGTGCAACTAGTTGACACCCATGGCATGCTCTGCAGTATCTCTCCACAGCCTATGCTGGGCCACCACACCATACACGTCAATGCTTGTTTGGTCCATACCATACCCAAATGTTCCTCGTGGGCTAAAGCTAGCGCTTGCGGTCGGAGTTTGTGCGGGATCACAATCCTTGATACTCTCAGTACCAGTTGGCCTATGACACAAAGTTCACCGGATATGGCTGCGTATATTCTATCCGGGCAGTCGACCCATGCGCCCGTGTCAATGCACTTGCGTAACTGTTGTAGCTCAGTATCCTCGCCTCCACTTCTCGGGTCATCATCGCGTTGGGAGTGGCATTCACTGCTACGAATCTTACTTGTTCTTCTGCGGCTTCACTGATTTCAGATTCTCATGCATTATGCACCTTCAGAAGTCTCGATAGAGGATCGGCAATATTTCTCTTGCCGGGTAGGTACATGAATTGAACTCATATGGCTGCAGCCGTAACACCCACCTCTCGATTAGTGCACAGGGTTTTGATTTTGGGGAGTAGTTCGCCTTGAGGAGTTTATGGTCTGTCTACAATTGTCTAATCATTCGTGGTTTGCCTGCCGTTTGAGTTTTCTTTCAGCAACCGGGAAACTGCTGCCGTAGTACACGCCGATTATGTATGTGAATCGGAGCCCGAATCAAACTCAATTTCGAAGTCGACCGCAATCACGCTTGGTCACAGTAGCGTCTCGGTTACTAGGGTCAGGCACAACGATGTGCATCTCCGCCACCGTAACAAAAGATGTGGAAGGAATCGCTGCCTCAGATTGTTCAGGGACAGTTGTCGGAACGCTGCTCTTATTCACGTTTACGAAAAAGGCATCAATTGTCGTGGACTTTGACGCTGACATATCACGCCATCTTTTCACTCACTCTCGCTTGGCAGGTGCCATTTTGAACTCGCCTGTTACAACCAGTAATGTAATAATCGACCGGTAATGTAACAATCGACCGGTAATGTAATAAATCAACCGGTAATGTAATAAAAATGATGATGATAATCATTATGATGGTGATGATGATGATGTTAATAATGATGATGTAGAAGGTGATGATGAGGGTGATAAAAGATTATGATGATGATGACATTTAAGGTGTCATCTTAGTGACGATGATAATGTTGATGATGATTATGACGATGATGATGATGATGATAACGATGGTGATGATGAGGGTGATAAATGGATATGATGATGAGGAAGAAATTAAAGACAATTAAGCGGTCTTAGTGATGATGATGATTATGACGATGATGATGATGATAAAGATTATGATGGTAATGATGATAACGATGGTGATGATGAGGGTGATAAATGGTTATGATGATGATGAGAAGAAGATGAAAACAATTAAGCGGTTTAGTGATAATGATGATGATGACGAAGATGATGAGGGTGACCATTATGAGGACGAAGACAATGACACATTCAGCCTCATCATCCTACTCTTCCTCCTCATCGTCATCATCATCATCATCGTGTTCACTTTTATAATGGCTAGCCATGCTGACACCAACTCGACGTTCACAAACGTACGATTAACATAGGAATCTCAGAACGAGAGAGCCGCATCTTTTCTGGGAGGCAGTAACTACATGTTGGCAAACAATCGGACCGAGTCAGACAGTGGTAAGGAAGAAGGAGGGGGGGGGGAATTAGGTGAACATTTTAGTTGACTGAAATTACCCTTAACTTAATTTTTTGAGATAACCGCTTAATTGTTTCAGCTGGTTCCTTATTTAAACATTTTTTTGCGGTGAAACTTAAGTTTCTAATATAATATCACATTGCATTTTGAGATTTCCCCTACCTTGTTTGACATGACCCATTAATTTGAACAAATGATGATGATCAGTTATTAAGCATTTTAATGATCCCTTAAATAATTGTTTGAGATGATCCCTTAATTGAGTGTAGATTACCTCTTTCATGTGTTGAGGTGACTCTTTTTAATGACCCCCCCTTCTTCCTTAGTAGTATATAGAAGTTTTTGAAGCACCAAATTTAGGGCAGATTTTCGGTAAGCTTCTGATCGGTTGAAATTTGAAATGGAGCGTTCTGATTGGTCGTGCGCTTATTGCCGCCAGGGGGCGCCACGGTATAAGCCCCTATTATAGCTAAAATTGGCAGATTTTGGGTAAGCATCTGATTGGTCGAGAGCAGTTTCACCACCAGGGGGCGCCACAGGGTAATCCCGTATTATCACCCCATAAGCACTGTTTTACGGTAATATTGTCGCCAGAGGGCGCTACGGGTCAAGTGTGTCGACGGCTCTGATTGGTCGAGAGCAGTTTCACCACCAGGGGGCGCCATGTATCCCCTATAATCGCCCCCTGAGGCACTGTTTTGCGGTAATATTGTCGCCAGGGGCGCTACGGGTCAAGTGTGTCGACGGATCTGATGGGTCGAGAGCAGTCACGTGACCTACGACGTCACAGTTCCTCATTTGCATATCACGTGACCTCTCTATGGAGGCCGCCATCTTGTTTTGCTGCCATGTTGTTTTGCGATGATACGGTCACCAGGAGGCGCTGTTACAACGTCACAGTTCCTCATTTGCATATCACGTGACCTCTCTATGGAGGCTGCCATCTTGTTTTGGTGCCATTTTGTTTTGCGATGATACGGTCGTCAGGGGCGCTGCTACGAGCCAAGGTCAAATGTTTCGACGGTTCTGATGGGTCGAGAGCAGTCACGTGATTTATGACGTCACAGCTCTTCATTTGTATATCACGTGACCTCTTTATGGAGGCTGCCATGTTGTTTTGCTGCCATGTTGTTTTGCATTGATACGATTACCAGGAGGCGCTGCTACAACGTCACAGTTCCTCATTTGCATATCACGTGACCTCTCTATGGAGGCTGCCATCTTGTTTTGCTGCCATGTTGTTTTGCGATGATACGGTCACCAGGAAGCGCTGCTACAACGTCACAGTTCCTCATTTGCATATCACGTGACCTCTCTATGGAGACTGCCATCTTATTTTGCTGCCATGTTGTTTTGATTACCAGACGGCGCTGCGGGGCAAGGTCGAAGGTCCCCGACCTTTTGTACTTGTACAATTACCAGTTAGGGTTAGGTTAGTAGCCCTAAATATGTCGTCTGTAGTGAACCCTATTACGAACCCTGTAGGGTTAGTAACCCTAATGAAAGATCAAAGGTCACCGACCTTTTGCATTTATACAATTGCCATTTAGGGTTAGGGTTAGTAACCCTAATTATGTCGTCTGTAGTGAACCCCAATACAGATCCTGTAGGGTTAGTAACCCTAATGAAAGGTCAAAGATCACCGACCTTTTGTACTGATACAATTGCCAGTTAGGGTTAGGGTTAGTAACACTAATTTTCTCGTCTTCGGTTTAATACTGACGATTATGGCACGCTTTTCGAGACGTGTCTGGGTACAGAACCGGTTTCATGTAGTTTTTTTTTCTTCTTTTCTGGAACGTTCGAACGACGTCATGGAATTTTCCACGCTCACGAAAAGAAACACGATCCCGCATTTTCACCCTGCTAACAGACTGAAACCTAGCGGTCAAAAGTTCGTGCATGCAGCGGGAAAAACGTAGCCGTGCATTTAAGCTATACGACGCATATCGCATCGTTGCATTATATTGAGAACTTTTCGACGTATGTCGTTTCGCATCGACACCTACATATTGCCTATTTCACCACGAGTCTGCAAGAACACCGCCAGGTCAAAAGGTCAAGGTAAAAAAAAAACACAGCCGCTTTCTGGAACGTTCGAACGAAGTCATGCCTTTTCACCCAGCTAGCAGACTGAAACCTAGCGGTCAAAAGTTCGTGCATGCAGCGGGAAAAACGTAGCCGTGCATGTAAGCTATACAACCCATATCGCATCATTGCATTATATCGAGAACTTTTCGACGAATGTCGTTTCGCGTCGACACCTACATACCGCCTATAATGATACGAGTCTGCAAAAACACCGCGAGGTCAAAAGGTCAAGGTCAATAATGCATAAACACCGCCGCACCTGCGAGTTGTGTGTGTCTTACGCCAGCTGCATGTCCTTATTTGGTATTGTTCTGCATGCTGTACACGTGCTGTTCACGTGCTACGCGCGTGCTGTGCACGTGTTGTGCGTCAGAACCAGTTCAAACCAGTTCAACCGGTTTGAACCAGATTTCCCGCGAAATGTGTTTTGAACCATATTTCCCGCGAAATGTGTCCAGATGCATGTCATTATTGTTCTGCATGCTGTGCACGTGATGTTCACGTGCTACGCGCGTGTTGTGCGTCAGAACCGGTTCAAACCGGGAAAAACCGGATCAAACCGGGAAAAACCCAGGAAAAAAGTGCACCGTCAGCAGTAGCGAATGACTTGTGCGTTCCCACTCGTCTTGTCTTTTTTGACATTGGTCAGTCGCTGTTGGTGGACTTTTGCTTGTGCGCTTCCACTCGTCTTGTCTTTTTCACACTGGTCAGTCGCTGTTGGTGGACTTTGGCTTGTGCGCTTCCATTCGTCTTGTCTTTTTTGACACTGGTCAGTCGTTGTTGGTGGACTTTGGCTTGTGCGTTCCCGCGCGGCAGACATTTACCACTGTGTGATATGCATGGAAACATTGACCACAATTTGACATGCATGGAGACATTGACTGCTATGTGACATGTATGGAGACATTTACTGCTGTGTGATATGTATGGAGACGTTCACCACCATGTGATATGTGTGGAGACATTTACCCCTGTGTGATATGTATGGAGACATTTGACATCATGTGGTATGCATGAAGATATTGACTGCCATGTGACATGCATGGCGACATTGACCGTCATGTGACAAGCATGGAGATATTTACCGCAGTGTGATATGTATGGAGACATTTGACACCATGTGACATGCATGGAGACATTTACCACTGTGTGATATGCGTGGAGACATTGACCACAACGTGACATGCATGAAGACATTGACTGCTATGAGACATGTATGGAGACATTTACTGCTGTGTGATATGTATGGAGACGTTCACCACCATGTAATATGTGTGGAGACATTTACCCCTGTGTGATATGTATGGAGACATTTGACATCATGTGGTATGCATGAAGATATTGACTGCCATGTGACATGCATGGCGACATTGACCGTCATGTGACATGCATGGAGATATTTACCGCGGTGTGATATGTATGGAGACATTTGACACCATGTGACATGCATGGAGACATTTACCACTGTGTGATATGCGTGGAGACATTGACCACAACGTGACATGCATGAAGACATTGACTGCTATGAGACATGTATGGATACATTTACCGCTGTGTGATATGTATGGAGACGTTCACCACCATGTGATATGTGTGGAGACATTTTCCTCTGTGTGATATGTATGGAGACATTTGACACCATGTGGTATGCATGGAGACATTGACTGCCATGTGACATGCATGGAGACATTGACCACCATGTGACATGCATGGAGACATTTGCCGTTGTGTGATATGTATGGAGACATTCACCATCATGTGATATGTGTGGAGACAGTTGACACCATGTGACATGCATGGAGACACTGACTGTCATGTAACATACATAGAGACATTTGACACAATGTGACATGCATGAGGACATTGACCACCATGTGATATGTATGGAGACATTTGATACCATGTGGTATGCATGAAGACATTGACTGCCATGTGACATGCATGGAAACATTGACTGTCATGTGTTGGAAGTCTGCAAGTTGGAAGTTTGTGCTTTGGAATTTGCAAATTGGAAGTTCTCCACTCCACTCCACTCCACTCCACTTTGAAAGTTTATGTTATGAAAGTTTGCAAGTTGAAAGTTTGCTTTACCGAACACACATGTTTTGAAAGTTTGTGTCATGAAAATTTGTTTGGAGACATTGACTGCCATTTGACATGCATGGAGATATTGACTGCAATGTGACGTGCATGGAGACATTGACCGCCATGTAACATGTATGGAGACATTTGACACCATGTGGTATGCATGGAGACATTGACTGCCATATGACATGCATGGAGACATTGACCACAACGTGACATGCATGGAGACATTGATCACCATGTGACATGCATGGGGACATTTACCGCTGTGTGATATGCATGGAGACATTTGACACCATGTGACATGCATGGAGACATTTACCACTGTGTGATATGCGTGGAGATATTGACCACAACGTGACATGCATGGATACATTGACTACTATGTGACATGTATGGAGACATTTACCACTGTGCGATATGTATGGAGACGTTTACCGCCATGTGATATGTGTGGAGACATTTACCCCTGTGTGATATGTATGGAGACATTTGACACAATGTGATATGCGTGTAGACATTGACCCTCATGTGACATGCATGGATACATTTACCACTGTGTGATATGTATGGAGACATTTTACTCCATGTGATATGCATGGAGACATTGACCGCCATGTGACATGCATGAAGACATTGACAACCATGTGATATGCATGGATACATTTGACACCATGTGATATGCATGGAGACATTGACTACCATGTGACACGCATAGAGACATTGACAGCCATGTGACATGCATGGAGAAATTGACCGTCATTTTTGAAAGTTTATGTTATGGAAGTTTGTAAGTTGGAAGTTTTAGAAGTTTGCTTCACCGTACACACGTTTTGAAACTTTGTGTTGTGAAAAATGTGTAAGTTGGAAGTTTGCTTCACGTCACACACACACACGCACGCACGCACGCACGCACGCACGCACGCACGCACGCACGCACGCACGCACGCACGCACACACACACACACACACACACACACACACACGTTTTGAAAGTTTGTGTTATGAAAGTTTGTAAGTTGGAAGTTTGTGATGTGAAAAGTTCACGTTTTGAAAGTTTATGTTATGAAAGTTTGTTTCACCGCACACACATTTTGTGTGAAGTTTGCGAGTTGGAAGTCTGCAAGTTGGAAGTTTGTGCTTTGGAAGTTTGCAAATTGGAAGTTTGCTTCACCGCACACACATGTTTTGAAAGTTTGTGTTATGAAAGTTTGTAAGTTGGAAGTTTGTGATGTGAAAAGTTCACGTTTTGAAAGTTTATAAGTTGGAAGCTTGCTTCACCGCACACACATGTTTTGAAAGTTTGTGTTATGAACATTTTTAAGTTGGAAGTTTGTGATGTGACAACTTTATGTTATGAAAGTTTGCAAGTTGGAAGTTTACTTCACCGCACACACACACACACACACACACACACACACACACACACACACACACACACACACACACACACACACACACACACACACACACACACACACACACACACACACACACACACACACACACACACACACACACACACACACACACACACACACACACACACACACACACACACACACACACACACACATGTTTTGAAAGTTTGTGTTGTGAAAAATGTGTAAGTTGGTCTTTTTGACATTGGTCAGCCACTGTTGACAGACTTTAACTTGTACGCTCCCACTCGTCTTGTCTTTTTGACATTGGTCAGTCACTGTTGGTAGACTTTGATTTGTGCGCTCCCACTCGTCTTGTCTTTTTGACATTGGTCAGGTACTGTTGGTGGACTTTGGCTTGTGCGCTCCCACTTGTCTTGTCTTTTTTACATGGTATGCATGGAAACATTTGACACCATGTGACATGCATGGAGACATTGACCGCTGTGTGATATGTATGGAGACATTGACCACCATGTGGTATGCATGGAGATATTTACCACTGTGTGATATGGAGACATTGACCGCCATGTGACATGTATGGAGACATTTGACACCATGTGGTATGCATGGAGACATTGACTGCCATATGACATACGTGGAGACATTGACTGCCATGTGACGTGCATGGAGACATTGACCGCCATGTAACAGGTATGGAGACATTTGACACCATGTGGTATGCATGGAGACATTGACTGCCATGTGACGTGCATGGAGACATTGACCACCATGACATGCATGGGGACATTTACCGCTGTGTGATATGTATGGAGACATTTGACACCATGTGACATGAATGGATACATTTACCACTGTGTGATATGCGTGGAGACATTGATCACAATTTGACATGCATGGAGACATTGACTTCTATGTGACATGTATGGAGACATTTACCATATCACATGGTGGTCAATGTCCTCATGCATGTCACATGGCGTCAAATGTCTCTATGTATGTTACATGACAGTCAATGTCTCCATGCACATCACATGGTGTCAACTGTCTCCACACATATCACATGGTGGTGAATGTCTCCATACATATCACACAACGGCAAATGTCTCCATGTATGTCACATGGTGGTCAATGTCTCCATGCATGTCACATGACAGTCAATGTCTCCATGCATGTCACATGGTAGTCAATGTCTCCATGCATACCACATGGTGTCAAATGTCTCCATACATATCACACAGAGGTAAATGTCTACACACATATCACATGGTGGTGAACGTCTCCATACATATCACACAGCGGTAAATGTCTCCATACATGTCTCATAGCAGTCAATGTCTTCATGCATGTCACGTTGTGGTCAATGTCTCCACGCATATCACACAGTGGTAAATGTCTCCATGCATGTCACGTGGTGTCAAATGTCTCCATACATATCACACCGCGGTAAATATCTCCATGCATGTCACATGACGGTCAATGTCTCCATGCATGTCACATGGCAGTCAATGTCTTCATGCATACCACATGGTGTCAAATGTCTCCATACATATCACACAGGGGTAAATGTCTCCACACATATCACATGGTGGTGAGCGTCTCCATACATATCACACAACAGTAAATGTCTCCATACATATCACATAGCAGTCAATGTCTCCATGCATGTCACATTGTGGTCAATGTCTCCACGCACATCACACAGTGGTAAATGTCTGCCGCGCGGGAACGCACAAGCCAAAGTCCACCAACTACGACTGACCAGTGTCAAAAAAGACAAGACGAATGGAAGCGCACAAGCAAAAGTCCACCAACAGCGACTGACCAGTTTGAGAAAGACAAGACGAGTGGAAGCGCACAAGCCAAAGTCCACCAACAACGACTGACCAGTGTCAAAAAAGACAAGACGAATGGAAGCGCACAAGCCAAAGTCACCAACAGCGACTGACCAGAGTGAAAAAGACAAGACGAGTGGAAGCGCACAAGCAAAAGTCCACCAACAGCGACTGACTAATGTCAAAAAAGACAAGACGAGTTGGAACGCACAAGTCATTCGCTACTGCAGACGGTGCACTTTTTTCCTGGGTTTTTCCCGGTTTTTCCCGGTTCTGACGCACAACACGCGCGTAGCACGTGAACATCACGTGCACAGCATGCAGAACAATAAGGACATGCATCTGGACGCATTTTGCGGGAAATATGGTTCAAAACACATTTCGCGGGAAATCTGGTTCAAACCGGTTGAACTGGTTTGAACTGGTTCTGACGCACAACTCGTGCACAGCACGCGCGTAGCACGTGAACATCACGTGTACAGCATGCAGAACAATACCAATTAAGGACATGCAGCTGGCGTAAGACACACACAACTCGCAGGTGCGGCGGTGTTTATGCATTATTGACCTTGACCTTTTGACCTCGCGGTGTTTTTGCAGACTCGTGGTGAAACAAGCAATATGTAGGTGTCGATGCGAAACGACATACGTCGAACAGTTCTCGATATAATGCAATGATGCGATATGCGTCGTATAGCTTAAATGCACGGCTACGTTTTTCCCGCTGCATGCACGAACTTTTGACCGCTAGGTTTCAGTCTGCTAGCAGGGTGAAAAATGCCATGACGTCGTTCGAACGTTCCAGAAAAGAAGACAAAAAAACTACATGAAACCGGTTCAAATCGGTTCTGTACCCAGAAACGTCTCGAAAAGCGTGCCATAATCGTCAGTATTAAACCGAAGACGACATAATTAGGGTTACTACTAACCCTAACCCTAACTGGCAATTGTATCAGTACAAAAGGTCGGTGATCTTTGACCTTTCATTAGGGTTACTAACCCTACAGGATCTGTATTAGGGTTCACTACATACGACATAATTAGGGTTACTAACCCTAACCGGCAATTGTATATATGCAAAAGGTCGGTGACCTTTGATCTTTCATTAGGGTTACTAACCCTACAGGGTTCGTAATAGGGTTCACTACAGACGACATAATTAGGGTTACTAACCATAACCCTAACTGGTAATTGTATAAGTACAAAAGGTCGGGGACCTTTGACCTTCGACCTTGCCCCGCAGCGCCGTCTAGTAATCAAAACAACATGGCAGCAAAACAAGATGGCAGTCTCCATAGAGAGCTCGTGATATGCAAATGAGGAACTGTGACGTCGTTGGTCACGTGACTGCTCTCGACCCATCAGATGAGGAACTGTGACGTTGTAGCAGCGCCTCCTGGTGACTGTATCATCGCAAAACAACACGGCAGCAAAACAAGATGGCGGCCTCCATAGAGAGGTCACGTGATATGCAAATGAGGAACTGTGACGTCGTAGGTCACGTGACTGCTCTCGACCCATCAGAACCGTCGACACACTTGAACCGTAGCGCCCCTGGCGACAATATTACCGCAAAACAGTGCTTCAGGGGCGATAATAGGGGATTACCCTGTGGCGCCCCCGGTGGTGAAACTGCTCTTGACCAATCAGATACTTACCCAAAATCTGCCCATTTGAGCGATAATAGGGGATTATACCGTGGCGCCCCCTGGCGACAATAAGCGCACGACCATTCAGACCGCTCCATTTCAACCAATCAGAAGCTTACCCAAAATCTGCCCTAAATTGTGTGCTTCAAAAAATCCTATATACTACTTTCCTTACCACTCTGTCTGACTGGGTTCGAACGATGTGAACGACATTCCATTTGTCTTCCCTGAAAACATGCGGCTCACTCATTCTGAGATTTTTATGTTAATCGTATGTTTGTGAACGTCGAGTTGGTGTCAGCATGGCTAGCCATTATAAAAGTGAACATGAGGATGATGATGACGATGAGGAGTAGGATGATGAGGCTGAAGGTGTCATTGTCTTCGTCCTCATAATCGTAATAATGATCACCCTCATTATTATCATCTTCGTCATCATCATCATCACTAAGATCGCTTAATTGTTTAATCTTTTTCCTCTCATCATCATAACCATTTATCACCCTCATCATCACCATCGTTATTATCATTATCATTATCATCATCATCATAATCATTATTATCATCATCATCGTCATAATCATCATTATCATCGTCCAAAGATCGCCCCTTAATTGTCATCATCATCATAATCGTTTATCAGCCTCATCATCACCTTCTACATCATTATTATTAACATCATCATCATCATCATAATTATCATCATCATATTATTACATTATTGGTCGATTTATTACATTACCGGTCGATTATTACATTACCGGTCGATTATTACATTACTGGTTGTACCAATCGACCGGTAATGTAGTTACTAGACCGGTAATGTAATAAAAACAATGAAGATGATTATTATGACAATGATGATGAAGATGATAAATGATAATGATGATGATGAATAGGGGGAGAAAGATGAAGATAATTAAGGGTTTATCTTAGCGCTACCTTGGAGGTTATATGAACGACATTCCATATGTTCTCCCAGAAAACATGCGGCTCACTTTTTCTGAGATGCCTATTTTAATAATACGTTTGTGAACGTCGAGTGGGTGTCAGCATAGCTAGCCATTATAAGGGTGAATATGAGGATGACGATGAAGAGGAGGAGCAGTATGATGAGGCTGAAGGAGTCATTGTCTTCGTCCTCGTAATCGTAATAATGATCACCCTCATTGTCATCATCTTCGTCATCATCGTCATCATCATAAGACTGCTTAATTGTCTTCTTCTTCTACCTCATCATCATCATAACCATTTATCACTCTCATCATCCCATCGTTATCATCATCATCATTATCATCATCATTATAATCTTTATCATCATCATCATCGTCATAATAATAATAATAATCATCATCATCATCATCACTAAGTCCGCTTATTTGTCTTCATCTTCTTCCTCATCATCATCATAACAAGTTATCACCCTCATCATCACCATCGTTATCATCATCATCATTATCATCATCATCATAATCTTTATCATCATCATTGTCATAATCATCATCATCATTATCATCGTTACTAAGATAACCCCTTAATCATCATCATCATAATCGTTTATCACCTCTTCTACATCATCATTATTAACATCATCAACATCATGATCATTATGATTATCATCATCATTTTTATTACATTACTGGTCGATTTATTACATTACCGGTCGATTATTACATTACTGGTCGATTTATTACATTACCGGTCGATTATTACACTACCGCTCGATTTATTACATTACCGGTCGACTATCACATTACCGGTCGATTTATTACATTACCGGTCGATTATTACATTACCGGCCGATTACCGGTTGATTATTACATTACCGGTTGTAACACTCGCCCCACGACATAAAGGCTACAGGATTGTTTCTTCAAATGAGAACGCCGATGGGTAGGCAGGGTTCGAAATGACCATTGACTCTTGGGGGTCCCCTAAAAATATTGGTCACCCCCCCAAAACAATATTCTTGTTAAAAGTCTTCTTTTTAGGCACTGTAATGGCTATTAGTGCCTATTTTTGTGAAAAGACTTGCTTGCTATCATAGCAACCTGTATTTATTTTACCAACTTAGGTTGAATGAACTTGTTGAAAGTCGCTCTGGATATGAGCGTCTGCTAAATGACTAAATTGTAAATATTGTGGTCTAAGCCATTGTTACTGGAGTAATGCGCTTGCAGACACGGTGTAATTCTAAGTAAGAAGTAAAATGCCAAGGTAAAATGTGCCTCAACTAGACACTCATTGGTGGCATTACTGCAGACACCCAACAGATGGCGCCCTTAACCACAGAACACACACTCATTAATAATATGAGTGGAATGATTTAAGATGTTTTTAACAGAGATTAACAGAATGACAATAGAGTGAGCTGAATGAATCAGCTAAACTACCAACAGAATGATGTCGAGTCCTGCGAAAATCGTCGAGTTCTTGCTGCGAGATCGATCGAGTTCTGACGTGTTTCACAACCAATACACGATTACAATAAATATAGATCAACCGCAATATCACTAATTTTTCAACAATGTCAAGGTTAAAAATATATAGTCTAATAGATCGGCGGTATTCGCTATTCAGCCAACAACAACATTCGTCGAATACCGACCGCGTGCGCTAAGTTAAAACCAAATATTGTAAAAGAATCCTGTCTTTAATTTTTATTTTACCCGTCTTCATCAGACATTTGCCCATTTCCAAGACGTGCAGACGGGTCCCTGGCTAAGGACCTGGTCTAATGTAATTTTTCGTGGAGGCTGACATACTCATCAGTGTTTGCAATTTTGAATAATCAGCGGCAAGCAGTCCCATAACCCCCAACGCGGCTGTGACGTAGGCTGTGCTGTGCTATGCTGTTACATTTTTATTTGCTTTATTTTATATTGGATTTACACGAAGCAAAAACTCTTACAATGCTGCTAGGTATAGAGAGTTGTCTTTTTTATTTCCTCTGGAAAAACAGACAGTAGTGAAGCAATGAGAGATATGCTAGGGAGAGCTCACCTCAGCCTGGGAAGAGGCTGAGAGGAGGTAAGGTGACAGGTCGTAGGGACAGGGTATTTGTGGGGGGACTCAATAGTTAGGAAGACCGACAGAGTCTTAAACAAGGGAGATGACGTGGTAGTTTGCTTGCCTGGGGCCAAAATAGAGGCGATAACTGAGAGGGTAGAAAACATTGTGGGTTCGGGCAAAGATGGATCTGTTTTAGTACACATAGGGACAAATAATGTAGAGAGGGAGGGTACAACTGCCATAGTTAAGAAATACAGGAATTTGGTCAGAACACTAAAGCAGACGCGGGTTGAGCAGGTAATACTGTCAGGGATTTTACAAGTAATAGGAAGGAGGGGTCATAGATATCGAAATTGCTGAGGGATGGCAATTAACATGCTAGTCGAGAAGCTATGTAGGGAAGAGGAAGTTGGTTTCATGGATTTGTGGGGAAGTTTTGTTGGAAGGGTTGATATGTACATGAAGGACGGGCTTCATCTAAGTGGAAAGGGGGCAGCAGTATTTGCGGATGGACTCTCAGCAGCAGTAGACAGTGGCATGGGTAGCATATCAAATATTTTTGGTAGTAAACACTATTTAAACTAGAAGCGCAGGGGGTTATTTAGAGATGCCTCAAGCAGGACAAGAGGCCACTAGTACAGATAAACCAATAACAGAATGTCCGAAAAACATGTCTGAAGCAGGTTATAGATGTGTGTGTTTAAATGCTAGGAGTATAGTAAATAAGAAAAACGAATTAAACATTACGGTAGAAAATATTGACCCTCACATAATTGGTATTACCGAATCATGGGCCAACACAGACATAACAGATGCTGAATTAGGATTGACAGGATACGTAATGTTTACGAGAGATCGAATAGGAAGAAGGGGAGGGGGAGTTATTTTATATGTTAAAGAATCTATTCAGGCTTATGAAATAAAATTAGAAAGGGAAGCAGATTACGATGAAGCTGTTTGGTGCATTATATTTTCAGGAAATTAAAAATTAACTATTGGATTAGTTTACCGAAGTCCAAACATAAACGAAGAGGATAACACAAAAATACAAAATGCTATAAAGGAAGTTAGTAAAGGGGAATGTATCATAATGGGAGATTTTAACCATGGACACATACAATGGAAATCTCTAGAGAGCACAGGGGGTGAGGACCAACAATTTCTATTTTTAATTCAAGAGAGCTTCCTTACTCAGCACATGCTAGAACCAACCAGGGGAGAAAATGTAGTAGATATAGTTTTATTATCGCAAAAAGAATTAGTGGACAATGTAAAAATACATGAACCATTGGGTAATAGTGACCACAATCAAATACATTTTGACATCAAAGTAAAATCAGGAAGTAAAAATAAAAAAACATATAGGAGAAACTTCCATAAAGGTAACTATAAAGATATGAGAAAATACTTAGCAAAGCTAGATTGGAATAACATGCTGATGAATAAGACCGCAATTGAATGTTGGAATATTCTAAAATATGAAATTGGGAGTATCATCGTTAAATTTGTTCCCTTGAAAAAAACAAGGAAAACGGTCTAGAAAGAAACACTTGTCAAAAGAAGCTATTAGAAAAATAGTGTTTAAGCAAACTATGTGGAGGGTTTATAGGTGTACCAGAAAGGATGAAGACTATGCAAATTACAAAGAGGCACTTAACCTAGCTACAACTGAAATTAGAAAATCTAAAAGAACCTTTGAAAAAAAATTGGCAGGTAATATAAAAAATTACAGCAAGAGTATATAGTAAACAGAAAGTTCGAGATAACGTTGGACCACTGGAAAACAACAGGGGAAACATAATTTCAGACGGGTTTCAAATGGCAAAGGTCCTGAATAAGTATTTCAGCTCAGTTTTTATCACAGAAGATATCAGCTCACTTCCAGTTCCATTTACTAAATTTGAGGGCAATAAATCAGAACATTTAGGACAGTTATTTGTAACTCCTGAAATGATAGCAAAGAAAATTAAGAAGATGAAAGATAATAAATCACCTGCAGTTGATGGGATACCACCAAAACTGCTTAAGATAATTTTGAGCAAATTAGTACACCACTTGCAAAATTGTTTAACTTGTCACTAGAAGAAGGAATAGTTCCTTCAGAATGGAAAGAGGCAAACATTACGCCGCTATTTAAGAAGGGATCGAGGAACAAGCCAGAAAATTACAGACTAGTGAGTTTAACATCAGTTGTATGTAAATTACTCGAAACAGTAATTAGAGACCACATGAAGGAATTCCTTGTAAAACATAAATTAATAAATACATCTCAACATGGGTTCCTAAAAGCAATGTCATGTCTAACCAATCTCTTATGTTTTTTTGAAGAAATTACAAAGTGGGTAGATGACGGGTCACCAGTGGATGTTGTCTACTTAGATTTTCAGAAAGCTTTCGATAAAGTGCCACATCAAAGATTGTTACTTAAACTAAAAGCCCATGGTATAGGTAATGATGTAATCAACTGGATAGTAAAGTGGCTTACGCACAGAAGACAGAGAGTAATAGTAGATGGTGAGATTTCAAACTGGAAATCTGTTTTGAGTGGGGTACCACAGGGATCAGTATTAGGCCCTATACTGTTTTTAATATATATAAATGATTTGGAAGATGACATATCTAGCAAAGTACTGAAATTTGCAGATGACACAAAAGTATTCAGAAAGGTTACTAATGATACAGATAAACAAAGTTTACAGGATGATCTAGATAAATTAGTTAAATGGTCAGAAAAATGGCAAATGTTATTCAATTTTGGGAAGTGTAAATGTATACACATAGGACATGGACGAAGAGTATAAAATGGGGGATGCTGTACTAGGTAGAACAACAAAAGAAAAGGACTTAGGAGTAAAATGTAGTGCTTACATGAAAGTTTCAGAGCAATGTGGGATTGCTGCTTTGAAAGGAAATCAAATTCTAGGGCTAATTAGGAGAACTATCATGTATAAGGAGAAACAGCTAATTGTACCCCTGTACAAAGCAATAGTTAGACCACATTTGGAATATTGTATTCAAGCATGGAGGCCATATCGTAAAAAGGACATAGACAAGCTAGAAAGAATACAACGAAGAGCAACTAAAATGATTCCAGAATTGAGAGACCTTAGTTATGAAAGTCGATTATTACAATGTAGTTTGACAACACCAGAGACCAGGAGACTAAGAGGAGATCAAATAGAAGTGTTTAAAATAGTGAATGGTTATGAGGATGTTGGTAGGAATATATACTTCAAACTTAAAGAAGGCAGTAGAACCAGAGGACACAAAGCAGCATTAGTTAAGGAGCAGTGTAGGTTGGACATGACTAAGTACTCTTTCTCACAGAGGGTGATAAATGAATGGAAAAACTGCCAAATGATTGTGTTAATGCTAGTAGTGTGAATATGTTCAAAAATAGAATTGACAGATATTTGATACGGGCGGGCTACACATAGATGAGAAAATTGTTGGACTCTCGATAAGCAAATGACTTCCTTGTCCACTTGCCATCTGGAGCCTGTTGTTTGGGATGGCAATCTTGTTAAAATCTTGTTAAATCTTGTCAATGAATTCACAATTACAGACCGGCTGGTTGGAAGCCCACATGCCCAACAATCTTCCAGCATGTACCTCAGCTGAAGGCTTCGACACAACGCAAACACTCGATCAAGAGAACTGTGAAATCAGAACATGAGGAGGTTAGTAAAAAATTAATTATAGGACTATCTTGCCAAATAAGCTATCAGGCGTTTAAAATTGGAGTTGTGGAAAACCTAGTCAGCACTATTGACGTAGGATTCTGAACAAATATGGCACTTCCCATGCAAAAAAGATTTTCAGTGTTCAACAAGGTATATTTAGTTAACCACTTGCGTGATATTCTTGACTATAGTTGCAAATGGTTAGTTTTCAAGTACTCTTACAGGTGCAAAGGCCCCCAAAATGCCTTTGGTTTCACTTTAAAAAAATCACTCAATGATTTCTATTGTAATACTCAATGGTGTTAGTATTTAAATAATGCTTGGTACATTATTGCAAGTAGTTACAAAACTTTTACAAATTTACTTTGTTTAATAATGCATTTGTTGGATTTTTTTAATCAAAAAAGTTAACATGACACTTTGCCCTTAGAATGTGCCACAGTTGAAATTCTTTCTCTCTGGATGATATATGGTTAATTAAAAAAAGATCCATGCTTTGTTGACCCAAAGAATCCACAGTAGTGTGTATAAAAGTAATTGCAATAAAACATTTCTTTATTATCTAAACCATTTTACTAAGTATGTAATGGCACTAACAATTGGTCAATTGCCTTTTAACACTATTGCACCCGTCTGTGTTATGCATGTCCCTTCCTAACTGGTGTTGAATCTTGACAAGTGATCTGTTATTGGCTGGGCCACTGGTTTTGGGTCAACAATAAGAAGATAAGTGTATGGGGGTGTGTCTAACATCATTTCTACCTCTCCTTCTGGTCTTGGACCTGACGTACCCGTGTATGCCTAACTGCCTATTACTACTACTAGCCATTCTAGGTATATTTAGTGAAACGCCGGAGTATTGGCATAATTCCTGAATACTGCTTGGTTACCTTGACAGGCACTGGGCACCAGACCTTCGATCGTTTGTTGAAAATTCTACAAAACCTGTAAATAGATAAGTTTGTGTAATTTCTACTGACTTGGGAAACAAATTATCGTGTATAAAACGGTTTTTGTATAGTTAGCAATACATAGTTCAGTGCTACTAAATACTGTATGTATCCTGTTGTAACTTTTTGGATAAAACATATTTTCATATATTGATTGCTTCTGTTACCTTGTTTTTACACACAGGTATGTGCTGTATTAGCCAGTTTCTAAAAACATTCATGGCTTGTTTCATATTTTAGTACACAATTACTTTGGAGTGATATTAGGGTAATGATTTTGTCATACTTAAATGGAGTCATAACATGTGTAACAGAGAGTAGGGTTATTGCTATGAACATCTTTAGTACTTTAAAAACATTCACTATCAAGTGACCACCCACTGCCCATTACTAAATCTAGTCACTGCTTGCGTCATCAGGTATTGTCATGTCAAGAATGTAAACAAATTACCCACATCCAGACGAGTAAGGACAATTGTCCTGTGTTGAATATAAGTATACAAATAGTATGTGTTTAATACTGCATTGGAAAACTGCTGTTGTTTGTGAATATTCTGTATCAATGGTTTATTGTGAAGTTGTGCACAATCTCATAACTCACGTGATCTGGTTGTGTGCTTCGTACTTGTAGCGATGGTTCTTGTGCTGCTGGTAGTCAATAGCGGCCAGCAGTACGCTAGCCTCATAAACAGAAGGGCTATACGTAACATTCATTAGTGTGTGGGGGGAGGGAGGACGTGAACTATGTATACAAATATATGTAGAGTTGTGTATACATAGTTCATGTCCTCCCCCCACACACACTAACGAAGGTTGAGCCACAAATGTTGTTATGCATTTCTTTAAAAAATAATCACTTCCCATAAAAATTCCTTAAATATTGGAGATCAACAATATATATATATATATATATATTATTTTTCAGAAATTGAAATTGTACAAAAGTAATTTTTTCCAGTGCTATCAATTGCTAGCTTGATATATTGAAAATGCACACGAAACCAAGAAATACTATTTTATTATTTTTACATTATGATATTATTATAATTCAGTTTGTCATGTAGTTAACTGTTCATATTCTGTAACTATGTCTTGAAAGGGGAAAACACTTCATTAGTATTAAACTTCAGCTGCTTTCTCCTTTTCCATAATAAATTGTGATTACAATTTAAATCATGTATGCATTATAGTGTTATTGTGGAAATAAAATGTATTGTGTTGTATTATTGTATTGTATTGTATTGTATTGTATTGTATTGTATTGTATTGTATTGTATTGTATTGTTTCCCTATATATTCACCATTATTTGTAATGTGGCTTTCATTTAGAAAGTTGACTGAAATGTTATTCAAAATTTTTTTTCTCGATTACCTCATGTCATGACTGCTTGTGCAGAGACTGTCAACATCTTCATTCCTGAAAATATAATTATAACCTATATTATACTGTCCATTTATTTGTATTTCTTACAGATGTTACAGTGTATTTCTTCATGGAATGCTATAATATAACACAGCAGTCACACGAAATGATAAAAAGTAATAGTGAATCATTACAATTTTCTAATAAATACTTACACATTTTGTAGAGGTACTATATAAGAGATCCCCCCCAACTGATACATCAAAATTTATGTTGTCGCCTTGGTATGGTGCTGCACCCAGAGTCAAAGTACTGGTTTTGCAAAATGTGGAATATTCGTATATAAGCTTGTGTGTCACATGGACACCTATGGTGTTAGTTTGAGGAAACCCACTCATTCAGAATGTGAAGAATATAGTTGCTTGTTCTCCATCATGCCACATATTTGTTGTGCTATAACTTGAATTGACTTCTAGATGTCAGTGTCAGTGTAACAAATTATTGGAAGGCAACAATGACAAGTAAACATATATATTCCTCAGGTGACCATCTCACATACATAGTAACACATTTATAATATAAAATACCTCTTTCTGTCAATCAAAGAAGTACAATACTTTAGCATTAAAATATTACTTTGGGAAGTTGTTTGCAATCACATTAAGTTTATAATTTTTGCATCTTTATAGACCACATATTATATACCTAAATTGGATATTATAGAAAGCCAGACCACACCTATCATGTACTTGCTGAGGTTCGACATAATTGTATATTCAATTTGATTGCTCCAGGCATTTACACATGACATAGCAGAGCGGCACGAAGCTACACAACATTTTCACGGAAATGATAATCAGTGGATGGTAGAAAATCATAAATGTTAGTAATAAGAATGTTTTAATGAAATTTACCAGTCTAGAAGAAATGCTGCTACAGCTTCATCTGTTGCCAACTTGTAGCGCTTCTTAACTGTTATCCATCTTGCTTTTTGACTTCTCCCTATATTTACCTTTGCATACTTTCAGTGTCTATCCCGCTCGAGTTTGGCTGCTCTTCTCTCTGCATCTGTCGCATAACGGCTTTTCCAAACCATCTTCGGTTTAGCAATACATCAAAAGCCCTAATCATGAAAACCACTGTCATCTGAAATACGTACATGTTTTCAAGCAAGTAGAATTGATAAAACTCCAGAAATTGTTTTGTAAGAGAAATTAAGTAATATTTACAAGTTTTTAAAGCATGCAGCTTGGCATATTTAGGGGGACTGAGCTATGGCCCCCTTTCAGATAAGAATGTTTGCTATACCAAAGTTGAATCATAGATGAGCCGTTTCCATAGATGAGCCATTTCCACAGATGAGCCGTTTCCATAGATGAGCCGTTTCCATAGATGAGCCATTTGGGTGTATCTTTTATTCAGCCATTTCAACATCAAGGTGTTTGCAGAATAGCTTAGTGTATGGTTTTCCTTCTTTGCCTATGCCCATGTAAGTGACACTGATTTGAATCGTTTCTTTGTGTTACTCTCTATTGATGTTTGTTATTTCGCTAAGTTTCATGCGCTAACGACGAAACTCGAGAGTAACGTAATGTTACAATGCTAACAGGCAATATCGTTGCGTGTCCTAAGTTCATGCATCATCCAATTCCGTGTCCCCTGGGCCTTGGTATTGTGCCATTTTTCTCTTCTCTGTGAACGTTTCGGTGAAATTCAAGTGGGTGACATGAGTAAGTAAGAAGATTACAGGAAGGCGGTTTTAGAAATGAGTTGTACCTTTAACTTTATGACATATGCTAGCACCCGACATTTTGCAAGCATTTCTGTTGCATTTCATGTGCTACCACCAGTGTGAACACTTGGTTGGACATGTGCTACCACCAGTGTGAACACTTGGTTGGACATGTGCTACCACCAGTGTGAACTCTTGGTTGGACATGTGCTACCACCAGTGTGAACACTTGGTTGGACATGTGCTACCACCAGTGTGAACACTTGGTTGGACATGTGCTACCACCAGTGTGAACTCTTGGTTGGACATGTGCTACCACCAGTGTGAACACTTGGTTGGACATGTGCTACCACCAGTGTGAACACTTGGTTGGACATGTGCTACCACCAGTGTGAACTCTTGGTTGGACATGTGCTACCACCAGTGTGAACACTTGGTTGGACATGTGCTACCACCAGTGTGAACACTTGGTTGGACATGTGCTACCACCAGTGTGAACTCTTGGTTGGACATGTGCTACCACCAGTGTGAACACTTGGTTGGACATGTGCTACCACCAGTGTGAACTCTTGGTTGGACATGTGCTACCACCAGTGTGAACACTTGGTTGGACATGTGCTACCACCAGTGTGAACACTTGGTTGGACATGTGCTACAACCAGTGTGAACACTTGGTTGGACATGTGCTACCACCAGTGTAAACACTTGTTTGGACATGTGCTACCACCAGTGTGAACACTTGGTTGGACATGTGCTACCACCAGTGTGAACTCTTGGTTGGACATGTGCTACCACCAGTGTGAACACTTGGTTGGACATGTGCTACCACCAGTGTGAACACTTGTTTGGACATGTGCTACCACCAGTGTGAACTCTTGGTTGGACATGTGCTACCACCAGTGTGAACTCTTGTTTGGACATGTGCTACCACCAGTGTGAACACTTGGTTGGACATGTGCTACCACCAGTGTGAACACTTGGTTGGACATGTGCTACCACCAGTGTGAACACTTGGTTGGACATGTGCTACAACAAATGTGAACACTTGATTGGACATGTGCTACCACTAGTGTGAACTCTTGGTTGGACATGTGCTACCACCAGTCTGAACACTTGGTTGGACAATGAAACGGAGACCCTCGAGAAAACTCAACATGTCAAACTAAACAACGTTGAAGAAATTGTACTCAACTGCGCAACTGTTTATCTAAAAAGGCTAATGTCACAGTGACACTATCAGTATTTCGTGTTTTTTTTATGAAGCAACTACTAAATCAAATAAGTTGCCGTGCCAAGTGCTCCTTGATTTTTTAGCACCTTAATTGTTTATTCACGAATTGCTGCAAAAACTACAGGACGCCTGTTGGTCGTTGTATGGTCCTCCGTCATAACTCGAGCCATGTCGTGTTGATCTCAAGTATATTACTTCGACAAAGTATCATTGTGACCCCGGGTTTTCCAATCCATGGAATGGAAGGGAAGCAGCCCAGTGAGAGGGACAACGGGGTGGACAATGAGGGTGGTATGTTGTACCCTGTTTTATGGCGGCTATCATGCACGTGCTGCGTGATTATCATTGTTAGTATTCACATTTTAAATATACAGTGACAATAAAAAGCCATGGGACCCTACTAAATGTCGTGCAATAAATCTACATAAATTTTTATTAACTAATCTAAGTAGATGCGAAATGAAGTCAGTGTATTAGTTTGTAAGTTTTATTGCATCTAGCATATACCATTCAAAATAACGTAGTTAATACTTGGTTGAATGGGCGTTAGACTTAATTGCAGTAGCACACAGTTTCGGCATTGAATGCACTAACTTGCGGATAAATGTCAGAGTTCGAAGCAAACTCGGTGACGTTTATGGCAAGGAACATTTTCTTACTTTCTTTTCTCTGCAGAAGCAAGGCGATTCAACACTATATTATTCAAGCTTCTTTGTGCCTCCACAAAAGTACAATTGGCCAACGATGAGCTCCGATGTGTACATCCTGGTTGTGTGCGTGTGCGTTTGCGTGTGCGTGTGCGTGATGAACCAGTTGCTGCAGAGGCAGCGTCGAAGCGAAGGCCAACCAATGCGCCTTGCATTAGTAGTGTCACCTGGTGGATAAATTTTAATTAACACAGTAAAAGTTCGTGCGTGCGTGCGTGCGTGCGTGCGTGCGTGCGTGCGTGCGTGCATTTAATTATGATAAATCATCGGACAACGTATTACATTATTTCCGAGCTACCAAGTCTCACGCGTTTGGGTTGAGACTCACGCATTTGGCTTCCATATGACGCTCTCACGTAGCTATATGTAAATGTCACGCATATTGGCCGTTTCAATGAATAACTAATCATAAGACGTTTATTTCCATGCAAGTGTGACTTGACTTATACAATTATACACTTATACACTTGTACACTTGTACACTTGTACTCCGTGTGGAGCATCGGTCGACCACAAGCTTCCTCCACTTGGCCCTGTCTCGGGACAAAACTTCCAGCTGACCCCAGGAGTGTCCCAACGGTCGCCCCTCATTCTCCACAGACCTTCTCCAAGTGGAGTGGGGTCTTCCTCTCTTCCGTTTCCCTTGTGGGTTCCACTTTAGAGCATGGCGTACCACGCTGCATGGACATTGGTTTTCGCAGGGTGTAGCACAGCCAATCCCACTTTCTTCTCTTGATCTGGGCTTTTGCTTGTGCTTTTCCTGTTTTTCTCCTGATTTCTTCGTTTGTGAATTTGTCCTGCCATTTGATTTGAAGGATGGCCCTTAAGCATCTGTTAATGAAGGTCTGCACTTTGTGTATTAGGGCCTTCGTTATGCGCCAGGTTTCGCACGCATTAAGGACTGACTTTACGTTGGTGTTAAAAATCCGAAACTTGGTCTTGCCGGAGATGATCTGTGAAGTCCAAATGGGTATCAGGGTCTTCAGCGCTGCTGTGGCATTCCTTATCCTGCTTTTGATGTCTCGGTCTGTGCCACCGTCTCTGCTCACAACACTTCCCAGGTATGTGAACTGTTTCACGTCCTCTATGTCCTCACCCCTCAACTGGATGCTATTCTTGTTCACGTGATTTGCTCTCGTTGTCCTGGTTTTCTTTTTGCTGATCTTCAGACCCACTTTTGCAGCAGACTCACAGTGATGTCGCCTTGTCCTGCCTGTTGTCACGACGATGTGAAAGTAGTGCGACGTCATCTGCAAAGTCAATATCCTCTAGCTGTTTGGGTGTCCACTGGGTTCCCCGCTGGCAGCCTTCTATTGTTGATGGCATAATCCAGTCAACTGTTTGGGGAGTGTCCACTGGGTTCCCCGCTGGCAGCCTTCTATTGTTGATGTCATAATCCAGTCAACTGTTTGGGGAGTGTCCACTGGGTTCCCCGCTGGCAGCCTTCTATTGTTGATGGCATAATCCAGTCAACTGTTTGGGGAGTGTCCACTGGGTTCCCCGCTGGCAGCCTTCTATTGTTGATGTCATAATCCAGTCAACTGTTTGGGGAGTGTCCACTGGGTTCCCCGCTGGCAGCCTTCTATTGTTGATGTCATAATCCAGTCAACTGTTTGGGGAGTGTCCACTGGGTTCCCCGCTGGCAGCCTTCTATTGTTGATGTCATAATCCAGTCAACTGTTTGGGGAGTGTCCACTGGGTTCCCCGCTGGCAGCCTTCTATTGTTGATGTCATAATCCAGTCAACTGTTTGGGGAGTGTCCACTGGGTTCCCCGCTGGCAGCCTTCTATTGTTGATGTCATAATCCAGTCAACTGTTTGGGGAGTGTCCACTGGGTTCCCCGCTGGCAGCCTTCTATTGTTGATGTCATAATCCAGTCAACTGTTTGGGGAGTGTCCACTGGGTTCCCCGCTGGCAGCCTTCTATTGTTGATGGCATAATCCAGTCAACTGTTTGGGGAGTGTCCACTGGGTTCCCCGCTGGCAGCCTTCTATTGTTGATGTCATAATCCAGTCAACTGTTTGGGGGGTGTCCACTGGGTTCCCCGCTGGCAGCCTTCTATTGTTGATGTCATAATCCAGTTAACTGCCCCCAGGAAAAAATGGAGACAGCAGACACATTTGGCGGATCGTGATAATATGAGAAGGGTTCAGTCAAGGAGCCGTTGTGAACAACCTGGGAAGTGGATGGTTCATAAGGATCAATCTGATGATCTTTTCCGGGATACCGCAATGTGCAAGTAACTTCCAAAGGGCAGTACGGTCGACACTATCGAAAGCTTTTTCGAAGTCTACGAAAGTGATGTACACGGGAGAATTCCACTCCAGGGACTGTTCAATGATCACTCGTAGAGTAGCTATATGGTCCGTGCATGACCTCTCCTACCGAAAACCAGCATGTTCCTCTCGCAATAGTCTGTTTTCATTCTTTACAGAAGAATCCTGTTGAACACTTTTCCTTGTATTGACAGTAACTTGATGCCCCTCCAGTTTTTGCAATCTTTGTAACTGCTTTTATAGCTTTCGCTTCCTTTCGCATAAAATACGGCGTTACGTTTTTTACATTTTAACACGCAGTCAACGAGACGATCATTAGAATTTATACAATTCGTTGTATCCTTAACATTCATATGATATAATATATAATATATTACACCAAAAACTACAATATTATATACAGTTGAATAAATTAAATAAATTAAATTACAATTAACATAATATCTTGTTTCTAAATTTCAGATTTTCAATCGTTTCCCGTCATCAGGAGAAATTCTCGCCAGCGTTTTGTATTAAATCAAATGCAAAGCAATGACAGTGATAAGCAATTATCGTACTGTAAATACAACGGCGCCACCTGCATATGGTCTTTGATCTATACAGTGCTTTTCATCAGATCATTTTGAATGTGAAGCATGGTCTTTTATTCACACCTGCTCACTGTAAGAAACAGACAAAGCAGCTTGTACTTCAACAGTATCTAGCTAAACTTTGATGACAAGTACAGTATAACAAACCCTTAAAGTGAAAGCTAATCAACTACTAGCTAGAACTGAGTAGATCTTGTGTGTTACATCAGTCACCGAAATCACCAAGCCGAAACAACATGGCAGTTGGGCCGAATTCTCGGAGGGCCGAAATCACCACCACCCGTCAGCGCTACTCCAGCTATTGCGATGTTTACTTTCTGATTTAATAATGAAAAGGACCACCTAGGGCCGCCAAACTTCTCGTATATTTACCATACATATACACATGTCACGTGGTCAAACATTACTCTTACTTTCATATAACGATAAAACCTTACAAAAACAAAAGCTAGCTAATATTATCTTCTTTACCTATGAATAAATGTATCCTTTTTTTGGCATGTAGTACATACAATATTAAACGTTGTGTATACGCAGAAAAAGCATTTTAGCTAGTGCCTTGTACTAAGTAAGCTCTACATACAGGTATATGTCTAAAAACGTATGTATGGTGTAATATCATTCATTATATAATCGTAATATCATCTTAGGCCAGTTTTGCGACTTTAATTGCTCTTGCACAACAATGTAACTAGGAGAAACTGCTTGTGCATGTTATTTAACATCAACTTAACACAGGCAACAAGATTTAACACAATAAAGGCAAATTCTGTTTTATTTCACACACTTAATTATACAAAGTGTTGAGTGTTGCCATGAGCCGTGCACCTTTACATTCAACTTGTTTTAGCGCCACGGTTCCCGACGTTGCAATGCCTGCAAGCCCCCCGCAAGCCCCCGCAAGCCCCCGCAAGCCCCCCGCAAGCTGACGCACTCCGGGCTCTCTACCCTCTCTGCCATTGTAAACAAACAAGACGCCACCGACTAGACCCTCACTGCAGTAGGTGGTCACGTGTTTGTGACGCTCCAGTGAACGCTCATTCGCTGCGACGCATTCAGACTGCACACTTGTGTATCTCGCTGTTGGCTCAACCGCACCCACGCGCACCGGCTAGCCCCATCTGTCAGGCGAAGGCATTTTGCTAAAATGGCGACGGTAAGTCAGTTACAGCGGAGGTGTACGTCCAAGCATCGTGTCCGTGTCGTGTTCACGTAAGCCGGATGCATAATGGATGTCTCTTATGTTTCCTGTGCGGTATGCACTTCGCGGGGGCGTTTACTCGTATGGTCAGACGAGAATGACCGTTCACCAGCCACACACTGTGGGCGTGTCTACCCGCCCGGAATTTTGTGCATGCAGTGAACCGGTTGTTTAAAAACCTGTATAATGCACATGTGTAGCTATAGATATATCTGTTGAGAGACGGCCAATAAACGTTGAACGTAGGCCAGTCTTGTGGTTCTAAATATGTGTCATCGATTGAAATCGCATGATAATTTTATATATATCCCTCCCGGCTACTAGCACGCAGGTGTGACTGGCTCTGTATATATACGTGGCTGTAATTCTGCATATGCCTTATTGAAGTGTTCCCGCACCCGAGCTGTTCTAGTGATTGCCCCACTGTCACCCCTCCCTTGTCTCTCTCGCCGCGACCACATTCACCCCGGGTTTCAACCTTGTGCAGTGGATCGTTGTCCCAGCCATTGACGTAGCAACTATAACGTTGTCTACCCGGTTGCACAGTGTCTACCCCGGTTGCACAGTGTCTACCCCGGTTGCACAGTGTCTACTCCGGTTGCACAGTGTCTACCCCGGTTGCACAATGTCTACCCCAGTTGCACAGTGTCTACCCCGGTTGCACAATGTCTACCCCGGTTGCACAGTGTCTACCCCGGTTGCACAATGTCTACCCCGGTTGCACAGTGTCTACCCCGGTTGCACAATGTCTACCCTGGTTGCACAGTGTCTACCCCGGTTGCACAATGTCTACCCCGGTTGCACAGTGCACACGTGGTCTCCGCCCTCGGCGTCCTAATTACATCCGAGTGATCTGAGTGAGCTCAGTCTCTGGTCGGTGTATTTACAGTCGATGACCGAATCCTGTAAGCGATGACACGAGCACACACAAGCACGCGAATAATTGATGCCATCAACGTTGTGAATACAAAGTCAGTAGCCATATACATGCCAGTCCTCACGGGAGATTCGAGGGGGGGTTCGAACTTTTTGAGATATTTTTTTTAACTGTAAAATTTTTCAGAAATCATTCCAGAACTACCAGGCTGATTGTGAACCCCCAACCCCCCCCCTTTTGAAAACCCTGCGGACGGGTCTGGTATACACGTCATATTCAAAACATTGGCAACAGTCTAAGCCAAACATGTGACGTAATCCAGTAACTAACATACTCCTTATGACAGTGCAGATTGCTGTGACAATAGTTCACTAACGATATACGAACGCGAACTCGTCAAAATCGTCGTAGCGTTGTTCACTTTATACTTTAATTTATGAGGATCTCGTTTAACCACGTGGTCCGTTCCCGACAAAACTACCACCCGTTCGTGTCACGTGACGACCGGGGATGGAAAACACGTGTAGTGACGTAACAGCGGCGTCGTCAGCGTTAAGGCTAGTTAATAAGGCACGATACGTTATGGCGAACAGGTTATAATACGTTCGGTATATCTCACTTCACTATTTGTGTTAAGTAAATACGTCAATGCGCCGTTTTGTATTCTACCTTGACGCAATATGCTCTCACAGACAGAATACGGATCTCCGAGTGCTGCCATTGGGAAGCTGATTATGTTTCCTTAGCTACGATACTATTGTTAGCTCGCTTGATGTTATTATTGATCTGCTCTGATAACAACACCAGCAACTAAGTTCGTGACGTGTGATACATGTCATTATTCATTCATAATGTACGCATAGTGCTGTTTACGGATGGTTTGACAGCTTACAAGAACGTGATTTAGCATTCGATGCGTTAGTTCCCTTTGCATATGCCATACCCCAATATTGGTGCCGAAGCTCGTGCGTGTTAACGTGTAATAATGTTTCCTTATTCGAGTCAATAATCATATTCGTGCGGACGGTGCTAAAACGTAGTTTTAATAATTAACATACTACACTAAAATAAACTAACGCGCAACGACTGGCATCAGTTTCATCTATAGATCACGTCAACTGGCATCAGTTTCATCTATAGATCACGTTAACAGGCATCAGTTTCATCTATAGATCACGTCAACCAACAGGCATCAGTTTCATCTATAGATCACGTCAACAGGCATCAGTTTCATCTATAGATCACGTTAACCAACAGGCACCAGTTTCATCTATAGATCACGTCAACAGGCATCAGTTTCATCTATAGATCACGTCAACCAACAGGCATCAGTTTCATCTATAGATCACGTCAACTGGCATCAGTTTCATCTATAGATCACGTCAACCAACAGGCATCAGTTTCATCTATAGATCACGTCAACCAACAGGCATCAGTTTCATCTATAGATCACGTCAACAGGTATCAGTTTCTTCTATAGATCACGTCAACCAACAGGCACCAGTTTCATCTATAGATCACGTCAACAGGCATCAGTTTCATCTATAGATCACGTCAACTGGCATCAGTTTCATCTATAGATCACGTCAACTGGCATCAGTTTCATCTATATATCACATCAACTGGCATCAGTTTCATCTATAGATCACGTCAACTGGCATCAGTTTCATCTATAGATCACGTCAACCAACAGGCACCAGTTGCACACTTGACAGTTTCATCTATAGATCACGTCAACCAACAGGCACCAGTTGCACACTTGACAGTTTCATCTATAGATCACGTCAACCAACAGGCACCAGTTTCATCTATAGAACACGTCAACCAACAGGCATCAGTTGCACACTTGACAGTTTCATCTATAGATCACGTCAACCAACAGGCATCAGTTTCATCTATAGATCACGTCAACTGGCATCAGTTTCATCTATAGATCACGTCAACCAACAGGCATCAGTTGCACACTTGACAGTTTCATCTATAGATCACGTCAACCAACAGGCATCAGTTTCATCTATAGATCACGTCAACTGGCATCAGTTTCATCTATAGATCACGTCAACCAACCGGCATCAGTTGCACACTTGACAGTTTCATCTATAGATCACGTCAACCAACAGGCATCAGTTTCATCTATAGATCACGTCAACTGGCATCAGTTTCATCTATAGATCACGTCAACCAACAGGCACCAGTTGCACACTTGACAGTTTCATCTATAGATCACGTCAACCAACAGGCATCAGTTGCACACTTGACAGTTTCATCTATAGATCACGTCAACCAACAGGCATCAGTTTCATCTATAGATCACGTCAACTGGCATCAGTTTCATCTATAGATCACGTCAACCAACAGGCATCAGTTGCACACTTGAAAGTTTCATCTATAGATCACGTCAACCAACAGGCATCAGTTTCATCTATAGATCACGTCAACTGGCATCAGTTTCATCTATAGATCACGTCAACCAACAAGCACCAGTTGTACACTTGACAGTTTCATCTATAGATCACGTCAACCAACAGGCATCAGTTGCACACTTGACAGTTTCATCTATAGATCACGTCAACCAACAGGCATCAGTTTCATCTATAGATCACGTCAACTGGCATCAGTTTCATCTATAGATCACGTCAACCAACAGGCACCAGTTGCACACTTGACAGTTTCATCTATAGATCACGTCAACCAACAGGCACCAGTTTCATCTATAGATCACGTCAACCAACAGGCACCAGTTGCACACTTGACAGTTTCATCTATAGATCACGTCAACCAACAGGCATCAGTTGCACACTTGACAGTTTCATCTATAGATCACGTCAACCAACAGGCATCAGTTTCATCTATAGATCACGTCAACTGGCATCAGTTTCATCTATAGATCACGTCAACCAACAGGCACCAGTTGCACACTTGACAGTTTCGAGGGTATTATTCACTTATCAAGTAAAGACAAACAAAGTGCAATAGGGTGATATTTTGGACATATTTTATACGACACCTGTGTGGTGAGGTATAAAATATTCACGTGCTGTGTGTGGGAAGGCGGGCGTGAGGAGTAATCCCGGAAGGAACGTGTTCACACGCCTAACCATCGATCGTGGAACAATTTCAATGAGAACCTCGGGGGACGTGACCTTACATCTACTTTATTGACTTGCATCTTCCCACATTCCCTCGTTGCCGGGGCATTATGTTGTATACTGTGAGACGGTCTGAAAGACACGTGAGAGAATGTAGGAGTGTTTATAGGCAGTTCAAGGGAATGTTTATATACGGTCATTGGTTGAACGACTGAAGGACTGTTTTTCCGGTCATTGTGATACTGAATGTATTAGTATGTATAGCATCTCGTTTGGTTAAGCGTAGTATCCATGCAAGACGTGTTACAGTTGTCGTCTGTCACTGGAAAACACGAATACAATATGCCAGTTCTATGACAATTTTTCTTCAGGTGATTTGTTGGTCTGTCAAATTCCTGCTGTAAACAATATCTGGCAATAAAAATACCCAGCAATAAACATACTATAACAACGAAGCTCAAATGTGAAATATAACATTGTTAATTTAGATGTAAGCCTACTTTGAGATCGAAACATTCAGCGAATTGGGACATTTTAATTTTCCGAAACCACCAATTAGCTCCGTAGCTGTAAACCATTGAACGTCGCTCTACATTCATTTTAAATATGATGAGCAAGACCGATAAATTGCACAAAAACAACAATTTGGCAACAGTAATTTGCTGCCGTACGTCAAAGATGCTCCCGTATAAAGAAAATCACCATATGAAAAAGCGTACATGTTTCAGATTGTAATTATTTGTATAATATTATTTATATTACGCGTGAGTTTACGTCGTTAATCCAATAATGTCTCACTCGCGCATACACACAGACACACACCCGCGTACATATTTGAAATGTACTTGATATTTTGTCAAGTACATTTTAGCAAGTACAAATACTGAACTATTGTATTTAGGAACAAGAACGTGACCACAACCGTGGTAGTAGTGGTGATGATGGTGATGACGATGTCATGATGGTGATGACGATGTCATGATGATGATGACGATGATGACGATGATGATCTTGTAAGTGACGGGAATGAGTCTTCGTGTAGCTGCGTGCTATACAAAAGCAGACGGCCTCGAAATGTTTCCGCCTGCCTTAGACTGGTATTGATTGCCTTTGACGAGCTGTGTCGACGGCGGCCAGGGAAGTGAAGAGCAATGCCGTCGGCAACGGTCGCAATCAACGACGTCTTATACACACACGACTGCACACACACGCACGCACGCTGGCACGCACATCGCACACGATCACGCACGAACGTACGCACGCACGCACGCACGCACGCACACACACACACACACACACCTTGTATATGCGGTTGGACTTGGTCAGCAGGTAGACTTACCGTACGTGTGACTGTGCACGTAAGCACTGCAACGTACGAAGGAATGTGGGAAGATGCGAAACAATAACGTAGATCTAAGGTCACGTCCCCGAAGTAGATGTAAGGTCACGTCCCCGAGGTAGATGATAGGTCACGTCCCCGAGGTTCTCATTGAATTCAGTCCATCACCGATAGTTAGGCCTGTGGACGCATTCCTTTCGGGGTTATCGCTCACCCCGCCTTCCCAACCACGGCTCACTCCTGCCTTCCCAACCATTTATCACACCCGCCTTCCCAACCACCGCTCACTCGCGCCTTCCCAGCCACTGCTCACTCCCGCCTTTCCAACCATTGCTCACTCCCGCCTTCCCAACCACTGCTCACTCCCGCCTTCCCCAACCACTGCTCGCTCCCGCCTTCCCAACCACTTATCGCGCCCGCCTTCCCAACCACTGCTCACGACCGCCTTCCCAACCACTGCTCACGCCCGGCTTCCCAACCACTGCTCACGCCCTCCCAACCACTGTTCACTCCCGCATTCCCAACCACTTATCACATCAGTCTTCCCAACCATTGCTAACGTCCGCCTTCCCAACCACTGCTTACTCCCGCCTTCCCAACCACTGCTCACGCCCGCCTTCCCAACCACTTATCACGCCCGCCTTCCCAACCACTGCTCACGCCCGCCTTCCCAACCACTTCTCACGCCCGCCTTCCCAACCACAGTTCATGCCCGCCTTCCCAACCACTGCTCACGCCCGCCTTCCCAACCACTGCTCACGCCCGCCTTCCCAACCACTGCTCACGCCCGCCTTGCCAACCACTGCTCACGCCCGCCTTGCCAACCACTGCTCACGCCCGCCTTCCCAACCACTGTTCACTCCCGCCTTCCCAACCACTTCTCACGCCCGCCTTCCCAACCACAGTTCATGCCCGCCTTCCCAACCACTGCTCACGCCCGCCTTCCCAACCACTGCTCACGTCCGCCTTGCCAACCACTGCTCACGCCCGCCTTCCCAACCACTGCTCACTCCCGCCTTCCCAACCACTGCTCACGTCCGCCTTGCCAACCACTGCTCACGCCCGCCTTGCCAACCACTGCTCACGCCCGCCTTGCCAACCACTGCTCACGCCCGCCTTCCCAACCACTGCTCACTCCCGCCTTCCCAACCACTGCTCACGTCCGCCTTGCCAACCACTGCTCACGCCCGCCTTGCCAACCACTGCTCACTCCCGCCTTCCCAACCACTGCTCACGTCCGCCTTGCCAACCACTGCTCACGCCCGCCTTGCCAACCACTGCTCACGCCCGCCTTGCCAACCACTGCTCACGCCCGCCTTGCCAACCACTGCTCACGTCCGCCTTGCCAACCACTGCTCACGCCCGCCTTCCCAACCACTGCTCACTCCCGCCTTCCCAACCACTGCTCACGTCCGCCTTGCCAACCACTGCTCACGCCCGCCTTGCCAACCACTGCTCACGCCCGCCTTGCCAACCACTGCTCACGCCCGCCTTCCCAACCACTGCTCACGCCCGCTTTCCCAACCACTGCTCACGCCCGCCTTCCCAACCACTGTTCACGCTCGCCTTCCCAACCACTGCTCACACCCGCCTTCCCAACAATTGCTCACGCCGCTCTTCACAACCACTGCTCACGCTCGCCTTCCCAACCACTGCTCACGCTCGCCTTCCCAACCACTGCTCACGCCTGTATTCCCAACCACTGCTCACGCCCGCCTCCTCAATCACTGTTTTCGGTGCCGTATAAAGATCTCGGCTCAGTGCCACTACAGTGCCACTACAGCGCACACGCTAAAATTGTGATTTACATTCCCGGCAACTATTTTTTCGAAATGCTATGCAGTGATCTTACTTTGTCAGCTTTATATAATGTTATGTTTATCTTTATTTAGGACGACTTACTTACTTACTTAATCCTCTTCGTGCAGGATCACACATAAGGCCGACACCAAAGAACGCCAATGTTGCCTGTCCGTCCGTATTTAGGACGAACGTGCACTTTATTTTGATTATTGAGAGCGTGGTCGAGATAATTAAATCGCGCACATTCCGAAGCGGTGATGAATGTAAATACGTTTACGATGTAAGATTACGACGCCTTACCAACTGTTCATTAACGGCTCTGTTGTTCATATGCCAACTATTGTATGTATAACGCTAATGATGTCTTATGCCTGCTGCCACCAGCAATCACCAAACTACTAGGACCGCTTTGCTTATCGATCCACTCGGCATGTTTACTGCATTCTGCCTTTCTCGATTAGTATGTAAGAATGACGGCTAGACAAATGGTTATGGCTTAACAACTGATATTCCGAATGCCAATAAGTCCAAACATGCCGTCCGTCCTTGCCTCCCTGACTCCATTATATCCCCTTTACACACACCCCCCCCCCTCCCCCACCCGCATCTCTTCTCTACCGGTTGTTGAACAATAGTGCTGATATCAGCGTATCGGGCCACACTGCATACAACGGCAAACGATTATACACCCACAACTACCGTATGAATGTGAGATATACATATTGTTACGTCCGAGGTCACATCACTATTAAATGTACACCTTTCCGAACTAGTGGTGGAATTGACTGGACAGTTTCAAACGATGGTAACCCGTTGTTTAGGTTCTGCCGGCGGAAGACTTCGATGCGGCGACGGCCAGCGAAGTCTTCAGGAAGGCGATGAAAGGATTCGGTAGGTGGACGTGACTGTTGTGAGAACATGGGCGCCACGTTAAATATCACGCACACGCAAGAAAATATATCAGTTGCATATTTAACAGTATATTCAATACCACGATCAATGTCGCGGGATTTATACATGCACCAACATGATTTAAAATAACTCCTTTTAACAATAAATTATTGTTTGTGCGTGTGCATGTTTGCGTTTATGTGTATACGTGTGGGTGTGCGTGTATATATGTATGGGTGCACAGTAATATTGTAAACACGCACACATGTTTATAAACATTTTTATAGGTACTGATGAAGCGGAGATCATCCAGTTGCTGGCGAGTCACAGCAACGAGCAGAGACTGGAGATTATAAGCGCCTTCAAGACAGCCTATGGAGAGGTGTGGCTTTAGTGGTGGCTTCACCTATGTGTCCGTTGGTTCCTGTACACTGTTATTTATTAGGATACTCTTGTAATTTTACGCAACTACACACGAGTGTTCTACCGTGTCGAATCTGAATGGAAAATGTACAGCAAGGGTCTAAAAGCTGATAGCTCAAGGGTCTAAAAGCTGATAGCTCAAGGGTCTAAAAGCTGATAGCGTAATAGCTCAAGGGAATACGTTTAACATGTTTCTACGACTTCGTTATTGTTCTTTGTTATAATTATAATGTTGTTGAGATAGGAGCTTGGTGTTATAATTATAATGTTGTTGAGATAGGAGCTTGGTGTTATAATTATAATGTTGTTGAGATAGGAGCTTGGTGTTATAATTATAATGTTGTTGAGATAGGAGCTTGGTGTTATAATTATAATGTTGTTGAGATAGGAGCTTGGTGTTATAATTATAATGTTGTTGAGATAGGAGCTTGGTGTTATAATTATAATGTTGTTGAGATAGGAGCTTGGTGTTATAATTATAATGTTGTTGAGATAGGAGCTTGGTGTTATAATTATAATGTTGTTGAGATAGGAGCTTGGTGTTATAATTATAATGTTGTTGAGATAGGAGCTTGGTGTTATAATTATAATGTTGTTGAGATAGGAGCTTGGTGTTATAATTATAATGTTGTTGAGATAGGAGCTTGGTGTTATAATTATAATGTTGTTGAGATAGGAGCTTGGTGTTATAATTATAATGTTGTTGAGATAGGAGCTTGGTGTTATAATTATAATGTTGTTGAGATAGGAGCTTGGTGTTATAATTATAATGTTGTTGAGATAGGAGCTTGGTGTTATAATTATAATGTTGTTGAGATAGGAGCTTGGTGTTATAATTATAATGTTGTTGAGATAGGAGCTTGGTGTTATAATTATAATGTTGTTGAGATAGGAGCTTGGTGTTATAATTATAATGTTGTTGAGATAGGAGCTTGGTGTTATAATTATAATGTTGTTGAGATAGGAGCTTGGTGTTATAATTATAATGTTGTTGAGATAGGAGCTTGGTGTTATAATTATAATGTTGTTGAGATAGGAGCTGGTGGATCAACTCAAGTCTGAGTTGGGCGGTAACTTGGAGGACGCCGTGGTCGCCATGATGACCCGACCAAGTCTGTACGACGCCCGGACGCTGCGGGCCGCTATGAAGGTAGGTGCGACGTCCACACGTGTGTACGTAGATGTGGTATGGGGCGCTAGGGAAGAAATAGGCATTAACAGTCTCAGCCATCTTGGAGTGTGTGTTCTCGAAGGTCCGGTGGCAAAATACGAATCGTCCCTCCTGGATACACCACTGAATAATGTGCTGTCGATCGTGTCTGCAACGGGTGCCGAGATGAGCCAAGACCGGTCCGCAAGGACTAGTGCAGACACCCTTAGGGCGCGTCTGTGTGTGTTGGCAAATGTCATGTTGTTACCCACATTGAACACCAGTTGTTTTAATTATACCGATTCAGGATCGAGTCATGACTCATCGGACAGTGCTTCGTATGATTTTTTGTGTGTGAGAACATTCATTAATATCTGGTGTTAATTTCATTTTGTTAGTTTCTTAAAGTTGCCTCCTCAATTCGAATTGTTTTGCTAGTTTCATTTCAAATTCATTTTACGAAAAGTCAAACCTACCTAGTATCCACTGCAACACGCTAGCTCGTTTGTGCAACTTTTTGTGAAATCAGACAAACTATTAAATTACTTAACGTTTGGTCAAACATTAAGTGAAGTGAAATTGGAAACGCTAAAAACTCACGAATTTCACCCTTGGTGAAATTTCATAAGTTTGTCATGTGATAGACGAGAGGAAGGAAGTCACGTCCATGATCGGCATTGTTCCGCACAGTGTTTATTATTTTGGACATCCACTATTTTGAGCCTTACCAGATCTAACGACCAATGTAAATTCTCTCGATGATTTGAAAAAATATGTATTTTTTATTAAATCGACTGCAGATGTTACATAAACTATTAACACACGACATATTTACACACCAGCGAACCTGATTTGCGATAGGATAAATCAGTTGAGGATGGGATTTTAAGTAATGATAAATAACCTACAACGAACCGAAACATGTAACCAGAACCGGGGTAAATGACCAGAAACGCATCTTTCTGTATTGGAGCAAACCAACTCAGGTTATTCCGCTACTGTAGACGCGGGTGTTATGAATGACCGATTAGCCCTGTAAAAGTTTTCTCCAAGTTAAAAACCCTATTTCGTATCCCATCAGTTAACATGAGATCAGTTGGGAAGACTTCAGGGCATGTTCCACCTAGTTGACTATTACGATGTTTCATTGGCTCCTTCGAAACAGTGTTGTGTTTTCTTTGTAAATGCAAAATCTGAAAACTATATATTTCACAAAGAAACAAAGTACCACTTCTTTACTGTGCAATCGGATCACCAGCTATTCTTAACTATATATTGTCATGTCATAGCAAAAATGTCTTGAACAGTATAAAATACAGTAACTCATTTCCTTGAAAATGTAACTGCTGTGAATGTGAATCTAGCCAATTTCACAATCAGTGCCTTAATTTTTGATATGCCACATTCGCAACTGCGCCCTGTTCCGTGTTTGGACATGTTCAGGGCGCCGGAACCGACGAAGCGACCCTGGTGGAGATAATGTGTAGTCGTACCAACGACCAAATCGATGCCATCAAACAAGCCTACGAAGAAGGTTCGTCGGACATAGTCGTTTAGTAGCTCTGGCATTTACGAAAATGATGTTGAACATGAGGTGATGTAAGTAGTAATTCGGTATTTGCCAGTCACAAGCATTCGACTTTGATTGGCATATGCCAGCTAGTCCAATATCGGTATATATTCCATCCAAACTTTGATTGGCATATGCCAGCTAGTCCAATATCGGTATATATTCCATCCAAATATGTAAGCCGCCTAAGTGGGTTGACGGTCGTGTGCTTGCCCTGCCCTGTGCTGCGTGTGAGCGAGACGACGATCTAGCTGGTCGTTTCGCGTTGTGTAAACGACACGTTGTACAGTACGGAATTAGAATCCTACTAATGGCCAACAATAGCCAACGTTGTTGGTGTTCATTTGATCTTTTAGATCATGGAGTTGTCCAAACTACAGAAAATAAGTCTTAAATGGCCAAATTCCGTTGGTGAGTTAAAGGTTATATCGCATTTAAAAAAAATTATATCTGCGTTGTGGCCAACACCAGTTGTAAGCCAGGTCCTTATTCATTGTTAATTAATAAGGTCTTAATTAATTGAACCGTCCAAAAAAGTCGCTATTCTTTTGCACGACACCATAACACGTTTTACAGAATTTGAACGCAATCTCGAAGAAGATTTCCAAAACGAGACCAGCGGTAATTTCAAACGTCTTCTCGTCTCGCAATGTAACGCTGGACGACAAGAGGATGATGACGTCGACGAAGACAAGGCCAGGGAAGATGCGCAAGAAATATATGATGTAAGACCGATCATGGCCGAGTCTGGCCTTGTTGCTTAGTGAATATGACTGATAACAGCAACACATGCACCACAGCAGGATTCGTATAGCTGACATCATGCACACGATATAGAAGTAATTACGTGCGTGGATCTTCGTTCAGCAGTAGCATCGTTTAGGTTGTGATGTGTTGTCATTCTTATTACAGCAATAATGTTTCTGTTTGCGGTCGACTATCGCGGTCAAAACTCGAATGAGTCGGGCACTATGTGAGTGACTTCGAATGTTTGCCTACAATACAAGAACAGTTGTTAATGAGGTTGTTGATACGTTCTGCCCCAGGCGGGAGAGGGCCAGTTCGGCACCGACGAGTCCGTCATCAACATGGTGCTGTGTAGCCGCAGCTTCCCGCAACTACGGGCGACGTTCGACTCGTACAAGGACCTCGCAGACCGCGACATCGAGGACGCCATCGAGGCAGAGACGAGCGGCTCGCTCCAAGACGGATTCGTAGCCATTGGTAGGTCCAGCTTTGTTTTTCGTAAATTCCCGTATGATTCCTTTATAGTCTTATACTGTATGTATATAGCATACAATTGCCCAAACCCAAACATAATTAATTTTGGTCTACAATACACACATGTGTGGGGCGCGGTGCCTATGTGGTAGGACTGTTGGTGGAGGTGGCCGAGGCTTGAGACCACCTGCTGTCGCTTCGTCACCCCACTTTGCTTGTGTCTTTCGGAAAAAAATACTAAAATCAGTTTGTCTCTTTTGTATGTTGTCTATGCCACGAAACACGAAATCAACTGAAATATCAATGTTGCCTGTCATGTTATTTTCTTTATAAATCAAGTGCAAGCATATGAAATATATTGTTCATTGCACCAAGATTCCACTAGGAAGTAATAATTTACACTTACTTTGGAGCAAAAGTTTAAACGAAAGTCACACGAGAAAAATTAATGAGGCAATCTGTATAAAGCTGAGGGTCCCCACCGTGAATCGAGACCAGGGGTACCACCGTGAATCGAGACCAGGGGTACCAGGTCATCAGTGCGTGAACAAGGTCATCAGTAGACGTTCGAAACGTCGCAATCGTTTAAGTTTTTGCTCCAAAATAAGTGTAAGTTATTACTTTCTAAGTACAAGCATTTACTACATATACAGTACGCTTTCCTTCAGTGCGATGTGCCAAGGACATGAGCGACTTCTTCGCACGTCGTCTTTACAACAGTATGAAGGGCATGGGCACCGACGACGCTACACTCGTCCGGATCGTCGTGTCCAGGTCGGAGGTAACTAGACCACGCAGTCAACAAACTGCCAGATAACAATGAGGCTCACATAGTATCCAGGGTTGTGTAAGACAGTTGGCGGTGCCGGGTACGATTTTTCATTTGGGAACATGTTAATAATTACATTTCCAGATGGGATTAATTCATTATTATCGTCGTGTGGGTTGACAGAATGTGTGGGTCTGTTGTTGTTGGTTGGCAATAGATGGCGATATAACCCATCTATGTATGTCCCCAGCAAATGTGGAGCGTTTACTTCTACTGACGCAGATACCGGGTAAAGGGACTTACAACGTTAGTGCCTCATTAATATTTCCAACTTCCTACTCATGTGCATGCATTGAGCGAGTCGCCAGAAAGTGATATTTGTGCGAGGAATATACCAACCATCCGAATACCCAGTATCCCTACCTCGTCATAGTAGTAATTGTGGTTGATAAGGCATAAGAAAAATTAAATGGTGAACCGATATAGAACTGGTGCCTGTAAAGAAATTAAATTCACTGTATTGAACTAACTGACTTTGACGCAGATGGGTTGGATAAAAATGTATGTTTCCAGATTGACCTAGCAACAATAAAGGAGGCATTCCAAGCGAAATACGAGAACAGTTTGGCGGGGTTCATAACCGAAGACTGCGGAGGCGACTACAAACGCCTGCTGTTGGCCGTGGTCGGGGAAGACTGAGGCGCACCCCCCCCCCCCCGTTATTGGGTGGTCTGCATGGCGTATGACGATGAGCAAACATAGTTGCCGATCTCCGCAAAATAAAAAATAAGAACTAATGTGTACTGTTCAATGTGCTATGTAAATGTAATAAGGGACAAAGAACTCTGCTGGCTCGAACCATATGTCTCGACATGCCCCTTTTCCTTGATGTCATATAATTTTGTCTGTAGCAATGCCCAGCACATCTCAGCTTCTTTCCCGGTTCTTGCCTGCAAGTTTACTCATTCCCCTGTAGAGCTCCGTGTTTGTTAAATGTTGCTGCCAATGAATGTTGAAAGAGGTTGGAGGCATTCTTGTGTAACATCCATCTAGTTGTTGTTTTTTGAGTATTTTTGCCATTGGTCATGATTCGCATCGATAGAGGAGCGCAACCTACACTGTTGCAATGAAGAATAGCTGCCTGATTTTGCGCGGGAGTGTAGACTTTCATATTTTGCTAAGTTGACCGAGCGCTCTTTGTCATGTCGTTATGCATGTCTTCTGTGTTGAAATAGTGGCCCGATCATCGATGTAATTCTTGTGAGAATGCAACATCCGTGGTTCATATAGTTGTGGATGTGTTCTGTACTACGCTTTTGTGTAGTTTAAAGAGGAAATTGTTACTCGTTCTTTAATGAACTACTGCCTTTCACACTGCTGGTGTTACCTCACCTAATGTTAGTGTTACCTCACCTAATGTTAGTGTTACCTCACCTAATGTTAGTGTATTGTCTTATATGGGCGGGCATCCAAAGATGCAACTCGTCTGGTACCATTACTTACATACATTTGTTTATTAAATATTGTATACCTGCTGGCGAAATTCATTTGAAATGGCATAAGGCATCATCTACTTACAATATGTTGTTGTTATTAGACTATGCTTGTTTGAAACTTAATATATAATGTTACTTACCCTACGTCGATTAAACATTGTAGTTGAATACGATACAATCGCCTTTGCCTGTTGTCTACGAATTAGCCAACACCAACAATATTTATGTTCAACACCTTAGCTGGTGAATCACGTGTACCAGGCCCTCGAAAAAATACATTTTGTGGAGATATCCATAGAGACTACCGCCAACAACCAATGTCAAAGACACGACAAGCTGAAATTACAACCAACGATTACAGTGAACTAGACGAGGCAACGCTAGCATTCAGTATCAGCCCACCAGCCTGATGGGGAGTTACATGTCCGAAGTCAGCCGGTTGAAAAGTACACCATGTTTACCTGCCCTACTCATGGTGACATTACTGCCCTGTCTTATGACATACCTTCGTCATCATATCTTATCTGAGGCAATGAACCCCCGAGACAATGAACACCCGAAGTATTGAACCCCCGAGACAATGAACACCCGAAGTATTGAACCCCCGAGACAATGAACACCCGAAGTATTGAACCCCCGAGACAATGAACACCCGAAGTATTGAACCCCCGAGACAATGAACACCCGAAGTATTGAACCACCGAGGCAATGAACCCACGGGGTATAGCGAATGCAGGGGGTGTCTATCAGGTGCCCGGGCACCCCCTTTATTTTTTTTTATTATCACCAGTACTACCACATGTCCCCAGTCGTTCTGATTTGCCCCCCCCCCACCCCCAATCCAGTTTTATCTCCGCAGTGTCAAATACTATAAGCGCAGATGGATTCTTGTTGTCAGTGCAGTTTTGTAAATCAGTTAGAGAGACAAGCACATAAAAGAGATAATAAAAACTAACCACGTGTAACTAAAACCAAGAATATCACGCCAATGGTTTACTCAGAATGTGTTCTAAAACTGGGAGAATACGTTTATTTCTCCGGTAGACCGAGGGCTGACATGTTAACCACCGCGACCGATAAGCGCATGCACAGTTCTGTGAAATCGGGGAACCTAGACTACAAGTGACGTATTAAGCGAGGCCGGCATACACACAAAAGCAATGCAAAGTATGAAACAAACGTGTTAATATTCCAGAAAGAGAACTAGTTTAATAAATAAAGGGCAAAATATGTTATATAAGTTGCGTTTGGACACAAATAGCAAGGCCATATCCTATTGGCAAGTATAGAATAGGTGTATACAAATATATTTTCATTTGGCGAGCGACTATTGCCAGAATACCGCACCCGTGGCGTAGGGTTATCTAACAATATGACACGGCCCATCAAATTAAGATGTTGTGTGTTCAACAAGGTTTTCCTAAACCACTGGCTTATGTTTTAGTAAATCTTATAGGTGCGTAGGCCGAAAACCAAGACTAACTAATAAAGGACACAAACTTAACCAGGTGGAGACATTGGTATAGGCCCCTACCGTATGTCATTTAAAGATGCCTCCTCAAATGGTTCAGCCCATCGCGAATCCGGTTTACTTATGCCCAGAAGTGTAGTGTATGACTGGTTTAAGTAATTTGCGTAGTCTGTTTAATAAAAAATGCATATTTTTTTTCATATCATCGAAAGAATTTACTTTAATCGTTAGATCTGGTAAGAATTAAAATAGTGGATATCCAAAATGGTAAACACTGTGAGTCAGTGCAGGTCATGGGCGTGACCTCCATCCTCTCGCCGATCACATGACAAAGTTACGAAATTTCACCAAGAAATTTCCGTTAATGCTTGAGCTAATGTAATAGTTTGTCTGATGATTTCACAAAAAAAAAACAACATACAAAAGTTGCACAAACGAGCTAGCATGTTGCAGTGGATACTAGGCTGGTTTGGTTTATCGCAAAATTAATTAAAATGAGACTAGCAAAAAAAATCGAATTGAGAAAGCACCTTTAAGAGTGATGTGAAGCTTCGTGTCCTACTCTTTCCCTTTGTCCTATTTTGCTTTTCAACCCAAATGATCTTCTATATGTCAAAGGTCAATCCCTTGAATATCTATATGCTTATCAATTATAATGAGGTAAATGCAATTGTTCGTATCTGTTTTACTCACGGGAGTACTCAAATGTCCTCACCATTACGTGTCCCTGGTCAGAAATCCGTCTTTGATATTTCAAAACTTGAAGGTGACAAATATTTATATTATATAACAGGTTATTTCTATAAGTGAAGTGCAACTGTTTTATTTTGTTTATAAACATTTAAAGTTTGTCTCCACGCCGTAACGAAGACTAAATATCGCGGCGAATCAGAATCATTGCAACGGTGTAAACATTACAATTGGTTCATCTTGTAAACATCTGCTGACAGCTCGATTTGCAATAAGTTGTTTTTATGCATCAACAATTCATTCTTTTAACCGAATTCAGGCGCGTATGCTTTCTACCTGTCTGCACCATGACACCATCAATGCTATGTAATTGTTACAAAACAGGTCAACGTTGATATATGTTTTATATTTATATGGAATAATATAAATTATAAAAATAGCATAGTACTGGAACGAGCTTCTCCTTGCCGTAAACATACGTTTTCGGAACCATCTTGGAACCTTATGAAGTACGAGAAACAGAGCACTAAACATGTATTCCATGCCCCTATGTATTAGTATATATCTATTTTATTTATGCATGACATTAATCATGCATAAAAATAAATGATGACATTTTGTGGTGAAAACCGTATCATGCGACGTCGTTTATTTACGAAAATATCGCCCATTACTTATGATAAACGTACTCATAATCAACAATTTTATGCATATTATTTTTTGACACCAATATGTCACGGAATAAACGTGTGAAACGGTTAGTGCGTATCAGTTTTAAGTCTGAAGTTATTTTCTTCCGAGCAGAGCTGGGCCCAAGTCATTGTTCTGCAAGTCCAAGTCATTCTCAAGTAATCAACCCTCAAGTCCAAAGTCAAGTGTCAATTAAGTGATCAGCAGCCCTGAGTGCAAGTCAAATCATGTCGTTGTGTGATTATTTAACATTTGGTTAATTTTAGTATTTAGATAATATAATCATCACAACTTATCATTCATTTGTTTACATACAGATTGAATTCCTACACCACTATCCAGAACAAAACATCATACAAGAATGTAACATATTATCCATAGTATTTATTCTGGCTCAAGAAATAACGGAGACTTTCACTTGGAATGGCTTGTATTAATCAATCAATAAATCAATAAATCAATAAATCAATAAATCAATAAATCAATAAATCAATCAATCAATCAATCAATCAATCAACGTGTTCTGACGACAAACAATTGTAAAGCAGGTGATACCTGTGTCTAGATCTAGACATGCATGTTACATTTGAGGTAGATCAACTGTGTCACCATGGTGTCGGCCACTGATGGTCGGTGTGGGTGCATAATAATGCCTTCTTGGCTAAAAACCCTCTCCACGGGAGATCTGCTGGCAGGGACAGCTAATATTGATTGTACAATTGAAAACAGCTTCGGAAATTTAGTGCAATTGGCATCCCAAAAAAATCAGGCAATCTTTGTCGCATTCTTGGCTTTCTATGATGTCCAGGTACATTGTATACTCCGCGGCAAGCGACAGGGTCTGATATCGCCGTTGACTGTTAGTTGATTGGTACGCAAACAGTCGTCGATCCTTGCTGGGTGGTGGCTGGTCGGCCTCACTGTGTTCTGTGCCGCGGTCTGGTCATCCATGTTGATGGTCAGCACGGAGCCCCTTATGGCACGCTTAACTTCTTCTGTTTCGCTGTCGTGAGCCTGTTTTTCATAGCCTTGACTAGCCCCCCCCCCCAGGGAAACGCACGCTGTCAGTGTTCACCAAGTCATGGAGATGCTTGTAGAGTGAAAGTATGCAGGGCACCACAAGGGTGATGGTGACAATGTTTTTACCTTGCGTAAGGTCAGTTGTATCTGCAAATGGCTCTAAGATGGTAGCTATGCAGCTCCTCTAACTGACTCCACTATCTCGCTGTGAACATCAGTTCCTTGTGGCTTGTCCCTTCAAGAAGACTGTATAGCTCGCGTTGTCCCAGTGACACAACCGACATAATTTGCCGTAGTGTAGAATCTGGTGGCAACAACGGCAGAGATGCCTTTAGTGCAAAATGTGGTCTCAAATGCTTCTTTGACTGTGCAACTGGTGTGCAACAAAGAACTCAGCATGCACCACTTGGCCATGGTAAGTCTGATAGCCTTGGTTTCCCCAGGCCATTATTTACAGCGAGTTGTAAGGAATGGATGAAGCACTGTAAACTAGTTGTCTTGCAAGCATCCGTCATGCCACGTCAACACTGTTTCCTCTGATAACGCTTCCCATAAGTTTTCGTTTTGTAATTCAAGTTGCTGTTCTTCGTCGTCATCACCCTGAGTTGAAGGAATGGGAAATGTGACCGTGAAAGCTTTCCTCATGTTGGCAGCGTTGTATGTGGTTATATGAGTGATCTTACCCACTAGGTCATAGTCTGCACAGACTAAGTCAAAAGCCTCACTAATTCACTCCGCCGTATGGGATCCTTTAAAGCGGTCACATCCAATCAATACTGACATTGGTCGCACGAGATTACGATCCATGAAGTGTGCAGTGAAGCCCAGGAAACCCCTCATTGTCTTATCACTCCAAATGTCAGCAGTCAAGGACACACTTGCGGCTCCGATCAAAGAAGTCTTGATACGTTCTTTCTCCTCATTGTCCTGGGTAGTAATTATGGCAGTCGCACTCTTACGACTTACATTCTTGTAGCATGCATCAACAACTTACATTCTTGTAGCACGCATCAACAACTTACATTCTTGTAGCATGCATCAACAACTTACATTCTTGTAGCATGCATCAACAACTTACATTCTTGTAGCATGCATCAACAACTTACATTCTTGTAGCATGCATCAACAACTTACATTCTTGTAGCATGCATCAACAACTTCCTTACATTTCTGAAACCTTGGCGCTCTACAAGCGATAGTGGCACTCAATGATCAAGTTTTTGTCAATTGAATTGATGTACTGCGAAGCTGAAAAATGTTTGTCATCTTTCTCTGCGCATCATCCTCATCCGGGTCCTTTGAAGTCATGTAAATGGAGTATCTGAACAAAGACAACTTAATTAATCAGGACCCTACACAAAAAGCTATCAGAGAATGTGTAGTCCATCAGTACACCGTTTACATTATGCGTTTTCTATGCAAGCCTTGATCACAAACAAAAACAAAACCTCATAAAGTTGCATATGTATAACTGAGGTATGTGGCTGATATCAAGGCAGTGCCATAGAAAGCCAAGAACGAACAAAGGTGACAAGCAAGAAGGTAAATTAAGCATGCAGTGAGGTTAGATTATTTGATATTAACTAATTAAGCCATTACATTACTTATAATTGTATTCCGGTCAAAACAAATTATAACAATTTGTTTTACCTGGTGATGAAATAAATGTTAGTGATTTACAATATAGATTGACAGTTTGCTTCAAGTTGTTGTCAAAACGGCAAAGTATATTTCAATCTGTTTCATGCCACCAGAACTGGTTAGACTAGTAATAGTTAGTAGTAAACTAATATGTCTTCTATTTCGGTCACTCCTTTATTATGGCCCCCATTATAGACGTTGCCGTTTTGGAAAACACAGATTAGATCGATATTTCGATTCCGCAAGAACTGGTACGACACGAGAACAGGTTATTCTACTACTCAAACCCTGGCTTGACATAGACCTAGTCTTAGACTTAGTTAACTTAAGGACGAGTTGATAATGAAATGCAGCGCACTTACTTATGATTATGAGAGTAGTATGTAGGAGTTTAAGGATTGAAAAACTCCTACATACTACTTATGAGCAGACTTTTTAATTAAGTGTCTCACAAAATTTGAAATTGTCCCTGGAGCATCTCCAATACGATTATTACAAAATGTGCAGGTGGCTTTTTGGCTGTCCGTTGCGTCCGTACAAGAAATATTCTTACAACTATTTGAGCGATATTCATATACCGCAATAACTGGTATGACGCGTGTTATTGGTGAACAGGTGACTTGACCATAGTATAGCATAATGCATAACTAATTGACTGCTGCGCGTTGCCGTTGGCAAATCAATACGTTTTAGCTAGGTGCGAGACAGCATGTGTCATTTTCGAGTTAAGTCGCAAGTCAACAGAGCTCGAGTCCGAGTCAAGTCTCAAGTCTTTGTGTTGCAAGTCAAGTCAAGTCAAGTCCCAAGTTTAAAAAATTGCAAAATCGACCTGTACTCGTTAGTTTTTAAGGCGGCGGAAGTCGGCGTTTTTATTGAGTTTCCACTGGCCCGGTGGCAATGTCCCGAAATGGCACTTTTGAAAGGCATATCCTGATAATGCTTAATGTGGCAAGATTGGTTGGCAAGTTGGCCTAACGACTGGGGGGAGGGCGGGGTGGTAAATGAAATGGCTGGGAGGGTATACCCCCACTTTGGTTCACTGCCCACACATGATTAATCACTTCACTGACTTCACAGCTGGGGGACTCGAGTCCTAAAGTACCACTCGAATCGCATTCAAGTCGTTCTTTTACAAGACTTGAGACTTGAATTGAGACTCGAGCATTTAGGACTCGGGACTTACTTGGCACTTTTCAGTCAAATACTTCAGACTTGAGAATGCAGTCAGGGACTTGAGCAGATGGGTGTTTTTTTCAGTATTAGTCTTCGACTAAGACGCTAGATGGTGACACTAACCGTGACTGCTACTGCCATCTGGTGATAAATAAGGTCATCAACGTTTTACAGCATTTGCAATATTTGTAGTGCTAACAAAACCACATAGTACTATGGCGGATGATGAGCAAGAAACGTACAAGTTATGGAGGATCAGAAAGACTGTCATGCAGGTAATGAAGCGTGCACGTTGTTGGTATATTTGTTTGTTTTGTGTTGGTTGTTTATACGATCAGGCCATGTGTTGTGGGCGATAATCGAGTGTTTTAAGATGCTTCACAGTGATGTCGGGATCTCGGCCAGTGACCTCGACCTGTGCGGCAGGTAGTGAACTCGGCCTGTACAGCAGTAATTTCGGCCTGTATAGCCAGTGATCTCGACCTGATTGAGCCGAGGGAGTGATGATGGTCATAATTAATATTAATAATGCACGAATTGTACGATAATGAATCTGCACCAAACCTCCTGAAATGGGAGGATGTCACACTTAGATCAGGAAATAGAGGGCACTCCCTTAAAATATTTACCCAAAGAGCAAAAATAAATTTAAGAAAAAATGCATTCCCTCTTAGAGTGGCTGAACCATGGAATAGTCTCCCAAACTCTGTAGTACAAGCTAGATCAATTAACTCATTTAAAAACAAATTAGACAAATTCTGGTCTACCCAGGCAATAATATACGACTATGAATCTCTTTTAACAATAACTAATGGAACCGGAAATTATGATATAAAAATATTTGATTCTGAAGATCTGATCATGGAGGAACCAACTGGATCCTGCGATCAGAATCGTCATAAGGTAAAGTAAGGTAAGGTATTAAGTGTCCGGCAGTGAACTCGGCCTGTTCGACAGTGATCTCGGCCTGTTTTAGGGAGTGATGTTGGCCAGAAATAAGTAGTTGTAAAATAATACGTTGTATTATGCACAGCTGAGCTGAATTGGAATTGACAGATTTTGTGTAAGTTGAATTGAAATTTGAATTGAAAGAAAATGAATTGAACCTAATTTTCTTGTGCTGGTGCGATCTGATTTTATTTCCAGTACGGTCCTCAATGCAACCCTATAATTGCATATGAACTCAAAGTCTTTGTAGCAGCTAAACATACATTTATACACCATTTGAAGATCTGAGGTGAGAACGTTTGTCCAAATTTTAACAAAGGGTCTGCATGGGAATGTTACCATGTGGCAATTGGCAGTTTGAAAAAAAGAACTCAGAAGTTCTGCTGAAATCAAACAAGGGTGGGGTGTGGTGAGCTTACTTTGAATTCAATACAGGTTGCAGCTCCTGCTCTAAGATAACATTTGTTGTTTGCCTGCACATATCTGAAACCATGCCCTTTGTGTGTGCTATGAATGTGTGAAGCCATAGCCACCCCAATGGGGCATCTAGAGGATTAGTAATTTGCTTGCTACTCCTGCCAGGGTTGTTTGATTTAAATCATTGATTTAAATCACTCCAAAAAAAAATTGATTTATGATTTTTTTTTACTTCCTTCCGGTTTTTTTAATCGCTGATTTATATGAATTTAACACAAATAATTGTTTACAAGCATCGAGATCAACAAAGTTTTGTATGTGTTTTAATACAAAACACAAAGTGCGACACTTGTGTGGCTGTATTGTCACCAGATAGCCTGATAGTAAAATATTTTATGACATTGTGTATGTTTTCTGAATGCAGTGAAGCCACACAAACTTGTCTTCCAGAGGAAGTACCTTTTCAACACAGAAGCCCTGAGTTAAAGTCCACTTATAGCTTGTGCTAGTTGTTACCAATTCAGTATGTTGACTCAGTTGTTTAATACTATACCAGTTTGTATTCTGGTTAGAGACCTTTAGAGTACACAGAGCCCTGGATAGGTGCTAATCCACCGTATAGGCAAACAATAATTACCACTGCTACAGCCACAGACACACAGCATGCTTTCCTTTCCAAGACAGATTATGCAACTACAGGGGGTGAGGCCTTGTGGACATTGTCTAATAAGCACAAATCATGTACCCTCTGTTAAGACAAGAACCCAAATCGATGTGAATAGAACATGTTTGAAAGAGTTTACAAATTTAAACATCTATATAAATATCTATATACCAGATCTCCAAAAAATCAAATAAATCCGATTTAAATAAAAAAAATCCGATTAAAATTTTTTTTTTTAATCATGATTTTTATCAACCCTGACTCCTGCATTGTTTCATTGAGCTGGTATTTCTGAAACCATCAAATGATCAACCTACTGGTGTGTTCATGTTGTTTGAATAACGGCTCAGCCATTGTCTGTATATTGAACAACTAATGATGATTAGATGTAACGATGCATAAATGATATCGAATGCCTGTGCATGGTGGCAGCCCCACACAGTCTGTTTGTTGAGCAAGATATAAAGGATTGTTTGCTGAGCAAGGTATTTGCTATGGACGTTAAGGTATTTTCTATGGACGTTAACTGTAGTGTAATGTGTTTGGATTTACTAGTATTCTTAACTGTGGTGTAGTGTGTTTGGATTTACTAGTATTTTTTTTGCATTAGATGTGAAATAAAATTTCACTGTGTGAGTCTGTGTCTGAGACTGTGTATTCATAGACTAAATGCATTCATAATGTTCATGTAATTACTGAATCCTGTGCATGTTTTTACGTTTCACGCATGTTTGCGTTGGAAAATCTCCCATAGAATTAATTTGAATTGGATTGGAATTGAAAGATTTGAGCTGGAATTGGAATTGAAAAAAATTAAATACATTGGAATTGGTTAAATTGAATAGAAAGGAATTGGAATTGATTAAATGGAGTTGACCCCAGCCCTGATTATGCATTGTGATAACTGCTATATAATAGACTTAATGATGTTCAAAGGTGCATGATCGGAATGCCTTATTTTTGACAACGATCTCTGCCTGTTTTATAATGGGCCTTTTTATTATAGTTATGTTGGACATATTTAAATATAAAAATTATAAATTATCATCGGCAAATTCTGTGCGTTAAATATAGCAATTTTAATTCATCAGTTATGAGTAACATTTTATTATTATGCACAGTCCATTACCATGCCATGTACTGATATTATAGTATATGTATTATTTATAGACATTTGTTGGTTATAATGTAGATATATTTATTTTCATTATTCGTGTGGGACAACTTTCCGACCCGGGATCGTGGCTAGTTTGCAGAAGACAAAAGGCATAATGTAGAAAGTTTATATTTTTGTTAAGCCCAAAATTCCACATAATCAATACATAAAAGTTGTGACGTAATCTATACAATTCTAAATCTAATAAACAGAGTATCAGCAACGATGGGGGAAACCAACCACGTGTAGGTAGAGGAACCCACCCTTCACATCATAGTGTAAACATGATATTGCTTAAAGATTAAATCCCTGAGTATATACAGCAGACGACTCCAGCAGTGATGAGGAGGCTGAGGAGCCAACCGAACCAACTCCTGTGTTGACGACCAGGGAGGCCCTTGTGCGTGTGAATGAACTTGTGACGTTTGCCATTAGGGCTAGTGACCCAGCCATGCTGGAAGCTGTCATGAAAGTGCAGAACATGGTAGAAGACCACTGCATTAAGCAGGCAGCAGTGGCTAAGCAGAAGTCCATCAGGGATTTCTTCTCTGCTCAGTGATGTAAATGTGATGTGGGGTAATGTGGATATAAATATAAATACAGGGTATGGTGTGGGTAATTTAAATATAATATGGGTAATGTTAATGTTAATATGATAGAGGGTATGGGTAACGTGGATACAAATAGGTACATAATTGGGTAATTTAAGTGTGATATGGGTAACTTGAATGTTAATACATATGGGTAATGTGGATGTAAATATAATGTTGATGTAGGTAATGTGGGTGTAAATATGATGTTGATGTAGGTAATGTGGATGTAAATATGATGTTGATGTAAGTAATGTGGATGTAAATATGATGTTGATGTAGGTAATGTGGATGTAAATATGATGTCGATGTGGGTGCAAATAAAGATTGTAAATATGTTCCAAAAAATGTTGTCTGAATTTCCTGTCCCCCTGACTGTCCCTCTGATGGGGGGACACCTGTGATGTAGGGACACTATTGCTTGTCCCCAGTGGTGCCGCTACAAGACAGGTACTACTGTACATAATTCTAAGGGGAAAGCATAAGGTATACACACCTTCGCCCCAAACCCTTTGCACACATAATATAGGGATGAACTCAACAAAGTAAGAGTATTGAAGAATTAACAATTACCGGGGTATATAAAATTGCTATTATAATATATACCATACAACACAATTAAGTTGTGATCACAATATAAAATATGAATGTATATAATATATATATATATTATATGCATATAATATATTATGTACAGTAGTACCTGTCTTGTAGGGACACCGGTGGGGACAAGCAATAGTGTCCCTACATCACAGGTGTCCCCTCATAATATAGAAGTAGAGTAGAAAGATAGGCAACTGTTTGGAGAGCACTTAATGCATCACAGGGCCATACAACCAAGCAAATGTCTCCAGGCACTGCATCACTGACTTGTCCCCAGATCGACACAGCATGACAACCTTCCCCTGCAGGTTTCAAAGCATTAAGCGCACCCCGGTGTACTTTGGCCCCATTATTTTTTATACATCGATTAGAAAAATGTTGCCATCTCGCCACATAGCAATTAACTTTCGGGTTGTCATTATTTCTGTATAGTATCAACAGTGAAAAGAACTGTGTAACGCATGCTACATACCTGTCCCGCACACCCTGTGTTGCCATAAGTTGCACCCATCGCACAAAAGAGTCTCGTTCATGAAGACTCGCGATTCATGGCGGGAAAGCAGAATCGCAATCACAAACAATTAAAATCTTGTAGTCGCACTTTTATAAACTATTAAACTCTTATAGTTGTACTTTCACAAACAATTGAAATATCATACTTTCACGCTTGTAAATGAACCCCGTGTTGAGTTCTTGATATTCTCCTCTTTACAAAGCTGGGTGGCGACTACGATTCTGACCAATTGTAGCCCATTCTGGCCAATCATCGTTATGGAACAAGGCTCTTACCTCGACCCACATTGATCTGGGCCCACGCAATTAGTAGGGCTTAACTTAAGCTTTTGTAGGCCTACTTGTCCACAATGTCAAAGGGAGGCCATGTTCAAACAAACAAAATGAACAGATCTGCTCTATGAAACAATGCAAGAGTAGAAAGCCAATTACTACAGCCTGCCTCTACACATTCTTAATGCACACAAATCAAGGATAGACAACATGAAAAGATCAGCTCAATAAAACAAAGCAAGAGTAGAAAGCAAATTACTATGACATCCACCCTTTTAACGCATAAATAATATTTAAAAACTGATTACTGCATGGTAAATATTAACGGGATATTATGTTTGTGACGTCATTGCATCGCCTGTATCGGCTAAGAATAAGGTCATGACTGATTGTGAGAAACATCTTTATTGCACTGAATATTGTTTATTGCAACAATAAATACATGATACAACATATTATTGCACTGAATATGGCCGACATAACTATAACAAGGCCCGTAATAAAAAAACAGGCCAAAATCACTGCTGTACAGGCCAAATTCGCTGTTGCTAAGGCCGAGATACTGAAAGGCTGAGATCACCGGCGACGTTTAAGATTATGATGATCTGTGAATATTGTTACACTCAGCATACAGCGAACAATTGTCATGCACTTGGCTCCCAGAGGCAGAGGGAATAATGTAGAATCTTGCAGCAGCCATCTATTCAACATGAGAAATGTTGGATTCATCAGTGAAATACTGTGATTCCCTCTGTGAAAACTTTTATAAACATCATGTTGTATTGCAGGACATTATTTTACAAAAACAATGAAATATAAATATCAAAGTGGCTAGCGCTCTGGACCCGTAAGCGCAACTGTACAGCTATTGGTCCTGCTATGTATGTGCAGTGAGTGTGCACGCGTATACCCAGCAGCATGCAATGTACGAATGCAGATGGTCAACAAATCATTAATAAACCAGGTGCTAAGCACTGGAATATTATCTGATGCACTAAAATTTGACAAAATAATAATACATCATTATTTGAAAAGTATAGCTAGGATAGGTCTCTTCTCATCTTCAACAATCTCAAAAGTATTAGAGACATCTTTAGTTTAGGCAGGCAGGTATATCTTCATACTTCAATGATTGACAATGAGTACGGTTTTGTACATAACTGCGCTTTAACATATATATAATTGACAAAAATGATGTTCTAATTTAGCAATAAACATACGCCTCAACCTTTCAAAGACCAAGACATAGGCCTTATTATCCCCTACGTGAGATGTGCGGCAGTTAGTGTTGCAATGTTTTAGTGCCAGATCTATACAAGTATAGCTGATTCAAATCCTGAAGAAATTATTAAAATATATGTACAAAAAAAAAGTTATGCCATTTGAATCATACATTTATTGAAAGAAAACACAAATATTAGAGTCTTTTAAATGATCTTTCAACAAACAGTATAATTTGCTGATGACACCATGCTATATATATCAGTGGAAATGATATTACTAAACTTTACAATGACATGAATAAAGAACTTCAAGTATTAGCCGACTGGTTTCATGCTAATAAGCTCTCGTTAAATGTATCAAAATATATGTTTTCTATGTCTTGACATATACATAGTGAATAAACCTGTCCGATGAGATAATTCAGCCCACCCAAACTTTTTAGGCCTTATTATTGATGATAAACTTGACTGGCATGAACTCATAAATGTATGCAGAAAAAAACTTACATGTGCTTTATATGCTATAAATAAAGTGAATCGCTTTCTTCCTGTAGCATCCCTAAAGATAATTTATTATAAATTAGTATACCCATATTTTACATATGGAATAATCCTATGTGGATCTACACATAAAAGCCATATCATGAACTTGTTCGTTATGCAAAAAAAAAATGTTTAAATATACTAAAATTCAAGGATATCTATGATACAGAAATTGCCAAATTGATGTATAATTATTCCCATAACAACCTACCAGTATCGTTGTCAAATATTTTTACACTATCCTGTTATAGTCACAATCATGACACCACGCAACTTAGACATCCAATCAGCAGTTCACACGTCCAATCAGCAGTTCTACGCTGTGATCATCAAATAGTCTAATATGTAAAGGGCTGTTAGTATGGAATAAAATTTCACTTGATATTCAAGACAAACCTAATATTACCAGTTTTGTATCTTCTTTAAAGTCATGTGTTTTCGAAATCTATGGAAATACTACACCATATTAAATGTGTTACCACTGTTCTTTTTTTTTAGTCGGTTGTGAAAATTCTACTGCATATTAAATACTATTACTGGGTTTGTTCTTCTGGAATCTATCATTCTTGTTGTATATATGTATTAAAAAGTTGTATTTGACATGATGTACACTTTATAATTGCACAATAACTGTTCTGTTCACTTCTTCGTCTACTGACCTTGTCACAATTGTTACTCATTATTTATGGTAGTGTATTAGTTGTCCGTTTATAGTTATTAATTGCACGCTGTTTCTTATAACAATCAGTCTACCATTATCAGTGGTTGGCAGTGACCAGCGACACAATTCTTTTTTTTGCTGTACCTTTGTATTCAGAGGCCTGTATACATATAGATATATAAATACACTGGTAACAACCTCTGCTCTGCTACCAACCAGAAATTGTATATATTGCATTACTTTTTGTCTTTCATTTATGTTCTGTATTATTCAATTCCGAAATAAAACACTCACTCACTCACTCATGCTACAAATATAGCCGAATTCCATGCTTCCAAGGATCCCTGATTTGGGCCTGGAATAAAATTTTTAATTTTGTGCTTCCATAATTTGTGCTTCCTTAATTCTCAGAAACTCGATATGGCATACTATTAATATTATTGGTTACAAGCGCTATTCGGCTGGTCTGCTAAGTGCCTGTGTCTTTTGGAAGAGACACTAAAAGCCGTTGGTCCCTTCTACCTGGTGTCTATGCCAGGGGAAGTAAAAGATCCCACACATGGGGTAAATGTGTCACCTGCTGTGGACTCCGTCTCTCATGAGCCACTGCAGAAGTGTCCACGGCGCGGCTCAATCAATTGTGCTAAATACCTCACAAGAGGATACGATTGAATAAATGAACAAATATTGATCAACGGTCTGGGCAATGTTGACCAGCTTTTTCTAACCTTATGCGTTTACCTTTCAGTTGTGTCACGACAGAGGCTACCTGGTGACACAGGATGAGTTGGACCAGACACTGGACCGCTTCAAACAACAGTTTGGTGACAAACCCAGGTAGGCCATCCCACTGCACTTCTGAAGTCTGGCCACACTGTAAGTTGACCCTGTAAATGACTACGTGGCTGTAGACAGTGGTGGATAGTACTGAATACATATGAAAGAATAGTCTTGGTGCAGTAATTGCAGCCTGGCTGAAGTCAAGTTGGCATTGAAACGGGCGTGTCTGTCAGGACTCAGGGGGTGGAGCGGTCCCATGGATCAGATACTACCGGCACATGGATCAGATTCTACCGGTACATGGATCAGATACTACTGGCACATGGATCAGATACTACTGCTACATGGTATAAGTTACCTTACTTTACACTCATATACAAGCATGTGTGTTTGTACATACATGTTTGTCATGCAGTGTTTTTGACACTGTTTCAGTGAACGTCGCCCTGCAAGAAGTGACCTCATCATTCTCGTGGCCCACAATGACGACCCGACAGGTGAGATCAATCCCACACCAATCAGTAGACAATAATAATAACACGTTGAAACTGGCGTCTTTCACAGAAAAATTGTCAATTATGTTTTTTGTGAAAGCTGCTTATGTTTTCTTACTGTTGACCAGTAAAAGGTGAATAAATTTAAAAGTTCACCTGAACTTACTATTTCTCAGTAGATAATGGTCTATTAAATAAAATAGATTACTATCAAGCTAGATTAAAAACAATAATCACACATCTTTTCTAGTTGATTGTCACAGCAAGCATTTTGTCAGTGGCGGTGTTGACTGTTTGCAGATCAGATGTTTGTGTTTTTTCCGGAGGAGCCAAAAGTGGGCATCAAAACCATCAAGACGTATTGCCAGCGGATGCAGGAGGAGAACATTTCACGGGCAATCATTGTTGTCCAGACAGGAATGACACCATCCGCTAAACAAGTGTGTATATCTGAGTGACACAAGTTGCATTAATAGGCCCTGGTCGCCCTAATGTAGGTCCAGGCCACCTGTTGTCATCAAGTAGGTCCTAGCCACCTACTGTCATCAAGTAGGCCCTAGCCACCTGCTGTCATCAAGTAGGCCCTAGCCACCTACTGTCATCAAGTAGGTCCTAGCCACCTACTGTCATCAAGTAGGCCCTACCCACCTGCTGTCATCAAGTAGGTCCTACCCACCTGCTGTCATCAAGTAGGTCCTACTCACCTGCTGTCATCAAGATCGAGTAGGCCCTAGCCACCTGCTGTTATCAAGTATGTCCTACCCACCTGCTGTCATCAAGTAGGCCCTAGCCACCTGCTGTCATCAAGTAGGTCCTAGCCACCTGCTGTCATCAAGTAGGCCCTAGCCACCTGCTGTCATCAAGTATGTCCTAGCCACACAGTATCGGTATTAATTAAGCTGTCTATGCAAGGCTTCAACACAAGATTTATTTGTGATATAAAATTTTTTTAGTAACCACGACATGTTATGTCCATCTGTCAGGTGCAACTTTAATGTGTAGCATAGTTTGTTTAGATTTATGTTTCAGGTTAGGAAAGTTCTATAAAATGGAAATTATGGTATTGTCTGGATGTTTTGTAGCCATTTAATTTATTAGTTACAAACAGTTGTTTAGTACCTTATTCAGTTCAACCTAATTGGTAATAGTAACAAGCCAGGTGATGTGGGCAGGAGGGCCAACTACCAAATATAGCAGAGGTGATGAAACAGCAAGGCCATAGGAAAAGGGGTCGGACCGCAACTAAGATTGGAGTATGCATTAAAGAGGGATGTAAGAAAGGCAGAGGGAGACGTGGAAAGGGATAACAGTTTGGGCGATGCAGCAATACATGAACTAACCTCACCCAGTTAAAAAGGGGGCAGCAAGGAAAAAACCAGAACGTTTAGTACATTAGTATTTCAAATATCCTGTTTCAGTCATTGGTTGACATGGCGCCCAAGTACATCCTGGAGCAGTTTCTGGAGGCAGAGCTACTTGTCAATATTATTGAACACAAGGTTCGTGTAGCTTTGTTTTTGTTCAACTGTGTATCTTATATAAAGGACATATAGTCCCATTAATTCGGTCACCTTGCTATTCAGGTCACTTTGGCCCAGTCCCGAGGGTTACTTTAATAGTCAGTTTCCATTCTATATCTACTACTGTATGTTTTGGAAGATAAATGTAGTTTTGGAACATATTTGACATGAATGTTCTTAAAAAATTCAATTAATCAAATTATATATTTATTTTCATCTTTATTTGTGCTGACATCTGTCAAAAGAATTACAGTATTTTATTTTGTGTCTAATCAATCACCTATCAACAAACACTGTGTTCAAATGTTCATTGTAATATTGACACTTTGCAGCTGGTTCCTGAGCATGTGTTAATGACCCCAGAAGAGAAGAAGGAACTTCTGGCCAGATAGTATCCTTGTAGCAGTAGACACTGGGTGATGTTGAGTGGGGGCAGCATAGTTTCACATTTCTTTCTTGTAAATGCCTTGTTATACACCATGGCTGTGATTGAAGTAGGGGGCAGCATAGTTTTGCATTTCTTTCTTCTAAATGCCTAGTCTCACACCATGGCAGTGATTGAAGTAGGGGGCAGCATAATTTCACATTTCTTTCTTGTAAATGCCTTGGTATACACCACGGCTGTGATAGGAGTAGGGGGCAGCATAGTTTTGCATTTCTTTCTTCTAAATGCTTTGTTCTGCACCATGGCAGTGCTTGAAGTAGGGGGCAGAATAGTTTTGTATTTCTTCTAAATGCCTAGTCTCACACCATGGCAGTGTTTGAAGTAGGGGGCAGCATAGTTTTGCATTTCTTTCTTCTAAATGCTTTGTTCTGCACCATGGCAGTGATTGAAGTAGGGGGCAGAATAGTTTTGTATTTCTTCTAAATGCCTAGTCTCACACCATGGCAGTGTTTGAAGTAGGGGGCAGCATAGTTTTGCATTTCTTTCTTCTAAATGCTTTGTTCTGCACCATGGCAGTGATTGAAGTAGGGGGCAGAATAGTTTTATATTTCTTCTAAATGCCTGGTCTCACAACATGGTAGTGATTGAAGTAGGGGGCAGCGTAGTTTTATATTTCTTCTAAATGCCTTGTCTCACACCATGGCAGTGATTGAAGTAGGGGGCAGCATGGTTTCACATTTCTTCTAAATGCCTAGTCTCACACCATGGCAGTGATTGAAGTAGGGGGCAGCATGGTTTCACATTTCTTCTAAATGCCTAGTCTCACGCCATGGCTGTGATTGAAGTAGGGGGCAGCATAGTTTTATATTTCTTCTAAATGCCTTGTCTCACACCATGGCAGTGATTGAAGTAGGGGGCAGCATGGTTTCACATTTCTTCTAAATGCCTAGTCTCACACTGTGGCAGTGATTGAAGTAGGGGGCAGCATTGTTTTGTACTTCTTTCTTCTAACTGCCTAGTCTCACACCATGGCAGTGATTGAAGTAGGGGGCAGCATAGTTTTATATTTCTTTCTTCTAAATGCCTTGTCTCACACCACGCAAGTGATTGAAGTAGGGGGCATCATAGTTTTATATTTCTTCTAAATACCTAGTCTCACACCATGGCAGTGATTGAAGTAGGGGGCAGCATGGTTTCACATTTCTTCTAAATGATTTGTCTCACAATTTGGCAGTGATTGAAGTAGGGGGCAGCATGGTTTCACATTTCTTTCTTCTAAATGCCTTGTCTCACACCATGGCAGTGATTGAAGTAGGGGGCAACATACGTCTGTTATTTTCTTAATTCTGTGGTTTCATTTCCTTAATGTTGTGTAAAGTAAACTGAAGGAGTCGCAGTTGCCTCGCATACAGGCCGGGGACCCAGTTGCACGCTACTATGGTCTCAAGAGAGGACAGGTATAGTTTGGGAATTACGTTTTTTCTTAATACACTGGTAGTGTCTTAAATGTTGCTGAAAGAATAACATATTATATTTTACGTTCAACAGCAGCAATCATGTTGCTTCAATATTGCAATTACGCTGTGTATGCGTTTTGTTGGTAATGATGATATTTTATATATATATATATATATATATATATATATATATATATATATATATATATATATATATATATATATATATATATATTTATATATATATATATATTTATAGATATATATATATATATATATATATATATATATATATATATATATATATATATATATATATATATATATATATATATATGTTGTTTTATTGAACACAATCTATGTTACAATATCATACTCTATTTATATATATATATATATATATATATATATATATATATATATATATATATATATATATATATATATATAAATAGAGTAAGATATTGTAACATAGATTTTGTTTAATAAAACAACATTGTAAAAGTCACATCATGACATGAGGGCAGCTGTTCTTCCAAAGAATGGCATATATGGCCTGGAAGATATTAGCATTAAAATTTTTGAACAATGCAGTGACTGCGTGCATGTTTTAGTAGAAGGATTGTGCCAGTGCCCGGCTCCTCTTGTTGATCGTTGCAGGTTGTAAAGATTATCCGTCCAAGTGAAACAGCAGGTCGATATATCACATACCGCCTGGTCGTATGAAGGAGGGTTGCATAGTGCACACCATGATGATGTGTCTCAGGTAATACAAGTACACCAGGAGTTACTTGCACAAGGGTACATTATTGTTTCATGTTTGTATTGCAAGTAGAAAAGAAACTGTTTAATTACAAGATTACTGTAAAAAAAATGTGGGTGGATGTGTATTATAAATTTGTTTACATTAATGTAGCATTCTATCAATGTGTTTTCTCTTGCAGCTTTCCAAAAGTTTCTGTCGTGGGTATCATCCAAGATGTCAACGCAGTTGTGTCAGATGTTTGATGGTATGTTGATGCCGCTACTGGTGTCTCGCTGCCGCTATTTCCCAGGACGATTGTCACTGTGCAAAGCATTCACACAAACTGCTACAATGCCCCGAGTAACCGAGTGCAGCATATCTTGAAGGAGAATGTGTATTAGATATTACACAAAAGGCAGGTTGAAACATACCAAGTCATATTCATACAAAGCATGAAATCTCCTACTTTGTGACAGGCCGTGTGTTCATTAGTATATGGTGAGAATTACTCTTATAAACTATAACTAACATGTTTTTTGAGAGTTGTCAATCTGTGAAATATATGTAAATATAAAGCATTGTTCAAAAATGTGTTTATTTGTAAATGTGCTGGTTGTTAGTGACTATTGACAAGTTAGAAAGCACACATTCTGAATGTGACATTCATACACATTATATCTACGGAATCTGAACTATTACCTTGCAGCTGACCAGAGGTGCTGTTAGCTGATGGAGTGCAGCTGTGCACCAACTATGTCCATGACTTGTTTTAGAATAATGCTGTTTAATGTATTGGTACGTTGTATATAAGTGTGCTACAATGATAAACTATTTTGTAGAAGTACTTTGTTGTGGCAATATAGAAGCAGAATTATATAATTGGTAGTACATAATACATGTACAGGTGTATTTCAATGTGGTTTTGATATACCTATTATTATCAGGCTCGAGTAGAAATGTCAGGCTCACTGTGAAATGGAGAACATATCACCATGTCCACCCCTGTCTAGTGCTGTACGTTTCACTGTCACCTGTGTGATGGGTCAAATGGGTTGTGGCCAAATGCTACCCCACACTCTATGCATGCAGTTGGGTGTGCTTGGGAGAGCAACTGAGCACACACCAAAACGGAAGCTTGCGAATGACCACGATTTATTTGGCTTCACGCCAAATGGACTTCTGACCGTGTTAGATGTGACCAACTGACGTCAGTGACCATCCATGTCATTCCAAGTAGCCAACATTTGAAAAAAATGAGTAGATTTACTTGAAATTTCAATTGGAAGGGGGTGTTGACATGGTGTAGCTGTGTATAATAATAAAAAAAAAATTATTCAAAATAAACCTTATAAAATATGCATTTATCTTCCTAAGGGTCGTGATTTAAAAATAGATAACTACTATATAAGTACATATAAATAGTGTAGAGCTTGACACTAAATAATGTTGTGAACTAGTAAAGTGTAAAAAAAAATTAATATTCATTTAAAATATAAAAATCAGATAAGTTGAGTAGAATGTAAAAAATGTGTGATTTAAAGAAAAGGCGATGAGTAAAATGTATAAGATGAGTAAGTTGACTAAAAGTCAGCTAAAATGTTGATGGTGTTAAGAGTCACTGTTACACCTTAAACCAAACATATTGTTCAGATATGCATGTAGAGAATTGCATTGTCTTAGTGCTGGGATAACATTGTCTTAGTGCGGGGTTAAGATTGTTCCATATCTTCGGACCGGTGATGGCTATTGAATTTTTGAATATTTGAGTTCGTGCTTGTGGCATGTACACGTCTCCTTTGTGTGAGATCGAGTGCTTCGGTTAGAGACACTCGAGACTGGCTGAAACATCTCACACATGTATTGTGGGGCGAGTTGTTTTACTCACTTGTAAACCAGTTGTGCTTGTCTGTACTTTTTACACCCTCTGGTAATGGTGGTCAATGTAGCTGCTTCATGAGTGGGACACTCTCTGGTAATGGTGGTCAATGTAGCTGCTTCATGAGTGGGACACTCTCTGGTAATGGTGGTCAATGTAGCTGCTTCATGAGTGGGACACTCTCTGGTAATGGTGGTCAATGTAGCTGCTTCATGAGTGGGACACTCTCTGGTAATGGTGGTCAATGTAGCTGCTTCATGAGTGGGACACTCTCTGGTAATGGTGGTCAATGTAGCTGCTTCATGAGTGGGACACTCTCTGGTAATGGTGGTCAATGTAGCTGCTTCATGAGTGGGACACTCTCTGGTAATGGTGGTCAATGTAGCTGTATTCAGAGTTTGTGATGATTCTGACAGCACGTTTCTGTAGTTTGAGGATATGCTCTGATGACAATGCATTGCCCCAGATTGTGCTGCAGTAATCCACGTGTGGTAGAATATAGCAGCTATAAAATGTTTTCCTTGTTTGAAATGGGAAGTATTTCTTTATTCGACAGAGGAGTGCGAGGTAACCAGCAATCATGAGGTGTATATTTTGCACGTGTGGCTTCCATGTGAGGAAATGGTCTATTTTGAGCCCGAGTAGTTTTTCACTCTCTACCACTTACAGCTTATCTTCCTTGATCCATACATCGGGATCAGTTGTGTCAAGGTACCGCCACTGTTGTCCAGTTGTAATAATCATGATCTTTTTTCCGCATTGATGACCATTCTGTATATATCATCATATGCGTAGGATTGTCAGTTGATATTTATGGTCATATATGCATTGGATTGCCAGAAAACATCTACGCGTGCATAGGGCGTATTTAACGCTCTAAATGCGCACTATACGCAAACAGTGCGTAGAGTTGGCAGCTCTATCATTCAATCTAACAGTCCATTTATTTCGACCATAACTGTATTAGTCAAAAAAGTAACACTCATATTCAACATTAAAAAGGACAATAAATACAAGCACGTGTCAATTAACGTGGCAGTTATATAACGTGAGAGGTGGCTCGGCACATCATAGTCTCCTCTCCGTGTCGTCGGATGTGGCCATGCACACCCGTATTGAAGCAGGAGTTGTGAAGAACGCAGCGGGAGCGGTCGTACTGGAGAGTGCTATGTAAGTTGTAGGCCTACTGAGCCACAGACAGAAGGTAGAAGGCGTGATCGTGACACGCCGTCGACGTCCGGTGTCTGGCGCCACTTGCCATACCGCCTTTGTAGACGGCGTCGCTTTAGGTAAAGTTCAACGTTGCCGACCCCCCCCCCCCACCAGCCTTGCAGCCGGTCTACAAGCTCCGCACACGCCCGTAAGTCTAGGAGGGTGTGATGGGGTACGATTTACTGTGACAGCCCTTCCCATCTGTCTCCATGTATAGGAGCTGTCACACAGACGTCAGTGTTCAGTTTGTCCTTATGCCATCTACCACCTGTTCATCTAACATTCCGATTGCATTGTTGATTTAGTTTCAATGTGTTTCGTTTAACACATTGTTTCTATACGTCCCTGCACTCATTGCCTTGTTGCGCACTCTACTAACGTATGCCTATGACTTGCCAAAACGTTTAACACATTGTTTCTATACGTCCCTGCACTCATTGCCTTGTTGCGCACTCTACTAACGTATGCCTATGACTTGCCAAAACGTTTAACACATTGTTTCTATACGTCCCTGCACTCATTGCCTTGGTGCGCACTCTACTAACGTATGCCTATGACTTGCCAAAACGCTAATAAATAATTCAGACCTGTGAAACTTTGTCTCACGTTTCGAACAGAGCGAACACTTGTGGGGTCGCCGTTTATACCGGCCTCCGAGATTTTTTACGATATGCTGTGATGAACTCAGGTTCATCCCACCAGCATGGACCTAGCTGAGCGCAACCTGAGCAGGCAGATTGAGCACCGAGTGCCCTGCCCGCCTCGGTCACCACTAATTGGAGAGGCGTCACATCCCGGAAGCCTGCCTTTATCCGCTGTCTTCTTCCCCGGGCTCTGTCTCGCCAAAACGCCGCCATTCAGTCCATTAGTTAGGATATCGTAGAACGTGGGTGTGTTGCAATCATAGGTTGCAATGCTACCAGCATATTGATATTTTATTTAATGGCATTGACAATTACATTCAAGCATGAATGACTCATGGACAGACGGTCCGGGTCCGGTCACCGCATAGACAAAGGCGTCTGTGTCCAATAGATAGGAGTAATATAACACGCCTATTATGTATGTATAGGCCTATGATGATGTATTGTTGGTTTGGACAGATAAATAAATGTTCCCTGATACTAAATTGTCAATGGGTATGATAATGTACATCCGACAAACTAGACGAACAATGGTCAACTTTTCCACAAAGTAAAATCAAAGCTGACTGATTTTGCCATAGTTACGCGTAATCAACGACCTCCAATAATTAACCAGGACAAAAATATATTGTGACGTGTCAGTATGAGGTTCGTTGTTAGTAGCTACATTTTCGACAATATTCGATCGGGTATCTTCTAGTGTATGTGCCATACCTACATGGTTTGACCAGAGCGCTTTGCGCACACACACGCACGCACGCACGCACATACACATGGGGCTTCCCGTTTACACTAGTATTAGTCGGGTTTCTGCATTTTCGAGATCACTATCGATTCTATTATGAGTGGTATAGAAGTTGAAAACCGACTCTGTGTTTGTTTACGTCCATCATGATCATGGTTGATACGAGTACTCGTTATTGAGGATACAATCGCGATGATGGATCAATGACATGTAACCGAATACTGCAAGTGTCCACCTTAACCCCATCCTGTACACACACAGCTGCCAGGTTGTGATTGGGAGCCGCAGCGAGTCGCGACGACGTAACGTGTCTGAGTGGAACTCGGGCCTAGGAGGGGAACTCGGGCCTAGGAGGCCGCATTCATGCGTCGTGTCACTCGACTGGGGTGTGTTCTACCGGCAACCCGACATTATGGGGGAGACATCCGACATTCCTTTCAGATGTAGAACCTACAGACTAAAGTTCTCTTGAACGCCGATTTAAGCCAGCAAATTGACGTACACACATACACACGCAGGTGCATAGCTAGGGTAGGGCGGGGGAATACGCCCACCTTAAGCAAGAAATTGAATAACAACAAATAACAAAGTTTATTCGAGAAAACAGTTTAATGCTCCGAAAGAGGCAGTTACACTCTGTTAAAATAAACAGTATTAAAAGTGTAATTACAAACAGTTTTCAAGTTATACGCATTCTAAAAAAAGTCTTATGTAGGCGTATTGCCCCTTTGCTGGGGCAATACGCCCACAGAAAGGGGCAAATCGCCCAGTGGTAGGTGCTTCGCCCCACAACAAATTAGGGAATCGTGTTGACGTCACATTCGTTACGTATAACACACACCTGGGACCTACCAATTAAGCAAATATATTTCTGTATTATACGGCTATTGGCAGTATGGTATAACTGATACAATTAAATGAATGTGTCATGCATACTGTAAGTCGTCTCATATAACATTATATTGAAACAAATGTCATAATTGAAAGGAATTACGGTAATGTTTTCTCCTTTGCTGTGAGACATTACATGATATGATGTGACTTTCCTAGTCCTCGTTTGATACAACTTTGGGACAAATGAACCCCGTGTAGCCTGGTGTGCACTGCTCGTGTAGCCTGGTGTGCACTGCTCGTGTAGCCTGGTGTGCACTGCTCGTCGGTCCATTTCTTGCACATTTGACACTGGACCCATTTTCCCCGCGATTTGCTACTTTATAAAGGCTCGCCACATACAAGACAAGGCCACGTTCTGTCTTCGTCATCGCTACTTTCGGGTGTAGCTTGTTTCTTTGTCTCGGGTTTCTTCCCCTGCATTGCGGACGGCGGTTGTCTTCTGCCTTTTTTGGTTGTCGGCCTTTTCCACCAAACTCCGTTTGTCTGGAGACGACGCGAGGCACACCGCAGATTCAGCCTTCCGCGTACGAGCTCTGGGTGCATCAATCCGCGGAGGAGAAAGCTTCTTGACGATCTCCCGAGCGGTATCTATAACATATAATTCAATACAATAGACACTATTTCTACAGAGCCTGTATCCTCTGGAATACGAGCTCATAGGCACGCCAACACGTATCTATAATATGTTTGTACAACCGCTAGACTTATATCAACAAAATATACGATTCCCCAATTTACCCTAGCCTGCCATAGTAAACTACTACATAGTAATTTACAGGGTCGTTATTGTTACACTTTATTACATGTATCTTCTTCTATGAATAAAGTGATATTTCTCGAAGTCGTCAGCAGTTGAGTGGGAGCGCTGTGTACAGGGGACAAGCAAGCGGGATGCTTCCTCTTCAGCCAGTCTTTTCCGGCCAACTTGTTTGTCTGGTTGAACGGGTGGTTTGTCCCCGTGGCCACTGCCACGTCGTATGCCAGACGTTTGACATCAGTAGGAGTTAGGCCGTACAAGGCCCTCTCCATTGTCTGGGTGTGGTCATGAATGACCAACTCAACCTCCTGCGGCAGCGTCGGTGAGGAACCCAACCTCATCTTTCCAGGTGTGGCAACAAGGGCATCACGGTGTCTGCGAATATTGCGAGCCGGAACTCCCAATTGTTAGCTGACACGGATGAGCGCCAAGCCGTCTCTGACTAATCTCAACGCATCTTGCAAGTTGCCAGTACCACACACTCCTCTGTTTGTTTTTTTCTTGTAGTGCCTGACCATGATTTAGACTGCAAATTAACATATAAATTAACATAGTATAACATATATAACATAAATTAACATATTAAATGCGGTATAATAAAGAAATGTAATCATGTATACCTATTGTCTGCTTTACATTAAGTGGTGCACAGAGACAGGTAGTAGTGGGATTGGTATTGTTATAGTTGTATAATTATACCGAAGGTATGACTGTTATTTATATATATATATATATATATATATATATATATATATATATATATATATATATATATATATATATATATATATATATATACATATATATATATACATATATATATATATACACATATATATATATATATACATATATAAATATACATATATATATATATATATATATATATATATATATATATATATATATATTATATATACACACACATGTCCATGTTTGTAAAATGTTTATGTGCCACAGCGGCGGGGCAAAACGCCCACCTAGGCGTATTGCCGCCTTTGTTGGTAAGCATCTCACCCCAATAGTACTATTTTGATCAATAGGTGGCGTCCAATAAGCGTGCTTATTATCACCCACAATCAATGTTGCTAATGTGTTTACAAGTATGATGATATATGCCTAGTGACAAAACAGAACTACTTGTTACGATGACTTTATTAACACAAAGGTAGACATTAAATTTTACATCAGTACCGAGAAAAACACGAAATGTTGATTTTCATACTTACTTTCGAAAATCCACTTTAGCGCTCTTGTCAGAAGAAAGCGAGAGATGGCAGCATTTGAAAAAAGCATAACACATTAGGCGTTCGTTGGAAAAGTACTATGGGCGCTTCACATAGGTGTATTCCCCGCCCTACCATATACATTTACAATACATTTGAGTAACTTAATTATTGTAATGATTATATGATATGCAGACATTTCTGAATGAGTATTATATTATATACCGCGAGAAGAGTGTTGGGTCAGTTCTTTATAGCCGGTGATGGGTGTCATTTAATCTGACACACGTGATGCATTTTAGATGTGTGTTGTGTTTTTTTGTGACTTACTGGTTAGTCTCTGAGGTTGATTAGTTGTTGTTTTTTATATAAAAAAAATAAGGGTTTCAAACGAATACTCAAAGAACCTATCTAGATCCGCCAATGGCAGTTAAATGCAAACCATAATGTGTGTAATTAAAGCCACACATTATATAACAAAATGGTTTGGTTTAATGAATAACTAGTAGCGTGGCGGTGTGAAAGTAAATTCACCGTTTAAGAAACAAACTCGTGAAAGTGAACGTTTGAACATAACAGGAGAAGCCAAGTAAATTCAAGTAGTATAAGAATAAAGTTCTGAAAACCAAAATGGCAAGATAAAACCACAAACATAGAAATCTGGAGGAGGACAGACTAACACAGCATCGGGAGATAGATTGCAAGAAGAAAATGGACATGGATAGGACACACTCCCGAAAGCAAACCAACAATGTCACGAGACAGGCCTTAGACTGGAACCCACAAGGAAAAGGAAAGACAGGCAGACCCAAAACTACTTGGAGGATATCAATAGCCGAGGAAGTAAAAAAAAATGGAACCACCTGGAAAGAAATGAAGAAAGCAGCAAATAACAGAGAACATTGGAAAAGATCGTTTCGGTCCTATACTCTACCTTGAGCGAAGAGGACTAATTAAGTGAGTAAGTAAAAATAAGAATAAAGTACGCTGTGATTAAGCCATGCATTGTATGGCCTATTGAACCGAACAAAATACGCCTAAACAATATGAATTGCTATTATATAAACGCTATCTTCGGTCCATTAAATAGCTTTTAAAAAGGTTCGTGGCGGTTGTATTTTTTGGGTTCGATCGTAGCTTGGCGAAAAATTAAGTATGACTCCGCCACCTCGAAACTAGGATCCGTGTTCCTCGTGTCCATTCAGACAAAATCCACGACAAGCCGTACTATCAAGTTCGTCAACAGGAACTCCATGCATGCGCTCAATCAATAATAATCGCTGCCTCGTAGACATTGACCTACGCATCGATGACTGTTTAGCCTATCTGACACCCATCCGTTCAACGTTTTGCTTAGATACTTAACAGACACGTGAAGGCTTTTCAGTACGTATCCGGCGTTTGAAATGCACCAGGTAATACACCACTCGCACCTGCTTGAACCTGAACTGATGAAAGGGATTTCCCAAAGGGAATTCCTAGTGCCCGGAACGTGCATTAGTAATTACAATTTTGTACGCAGACTCAGTGTGGCTGTTAAAAGGTTTCGCACATGCGCAGAATGTTGTCGTTAGTCATTCTGTTCTGTCGCAGTCCAATGGCGGCGACACCGAAACGACTTTGTTGTTTCGGGGGAGGGGAATTTAAGCCTGAAAATCGCTCAAAACGCTCCCGCCGTGAACGAAACTACAAAGAAATTCATCAGACAGAGTCTCTTCTGGATATTTGTGCCAAAATTGTCGCGGAAAACATACCGTTTCAAGAAGTAGAAGAGCGATTTGACCGCATACCCGAACCAGTTCAAAGTCGGATAGTCTATTGGTCGTTTCCGCGTAATGAGCGAGATATCTGTATGTATTCATCGTTCGCTGCGAACACAAAAGAAAGCAACGACGCACAGAAACTACCATTCCACCAGGGGATAAAACTGCTGGACGCGGGTGCCGTAGAAAATGTATTGCAAATAGGTAAGTGTTTCGTAAATCTAAACGAGTACGGTCGAAATTACAGGCCGACGTCCGCGATGAACCATTTTGTGTCAACCAGATGTGTCAGTAATTATTCTAGCGTTACTCGCATATGAATGAGGACCAGCCCTGATGATCGAAGGTTAATCATCGCCTATTCAAATCGATGCAGATCATTACGGCTCGGTTTGTTAAATAATTTAAAACATTGTCACATATTTAACCAGTCTGTCAGGCTTTCTGAGTTTGTCCAATTCATAGCTTGCTGTCCTCTGGCTCTGTTCTGATAAACAATGGACCATTATCATCAGCGGGCCGCTTCCGGCCTTCAGATACGGACACATAAAAGGCACAAGGACGTATTTGTTTATGATATCTGTGAGGTTCCAGACACTGTGGCTCTTAAACAATAGCATAGGTTCTACATAAGATATATCCTCATAGATGGTTGTGGAGTTTAGCTATGAAATGAATGTCAAACACAGTCTGTGTTATATTTATATGCTCATACTGTTGTCTTATTTAATTGTTTAATTTTTCAGGTTTCCATCTCAGTGGGACAGTACAAGACACATTGTTCTCAGAGGATGAAAAGCTCTACAGTGTTTCCATCAGCTTTGATAGGTATGTGAATGTAGCTAAATAACAACATTTAAGAGATGTGCTCCAGTTGCTAGTTTTGTCAACATCAACAGTTGCAGAAAATGTCCCATATTCTGGATTATTGTTAATGCAACATTCCTACAGAAATTAACTGAAAGAACAACATTGTTGACTAGTTTAATTGTGCGTAATTGAATGTTGCTTGAATTAGTGATGTTTTGCAAGATTGTTCCGGAAATGTGCCAGAATCAGAGATGAGGCGGTTACACAGTAGCACCACAAATGTAATTGATTACGATCACTGTTAACAACTTATGAGTATGATTACAAATGTGTATGATTTCATAGAAAATGAGTAATTGAGTATGATTATGATTACTTTTGCATGTAATCATGATAACATTTAAGAATATAATCTCTGGACAGAATCATAAAATAATTCCCTGTGTTTTTTCAGATGTAAGATAACAGCAGTGAATTGCGGTTGTGGAAATAAGGATATTTTTTGGTGCCAACATGTCGTGGCATTGTCACTGTACAGAATTCGTAAGGCAGCCACCATAGATCTACGTGTGCCTATATCAGGTTAGTCTACATTGTCTTTCTGTAAATACTGTGTCAATTGCAAAAGTTGCTGTGCCTTTCACATTTAAATTTGTGCATCACTTCATAGATCTTGACCTTAAGTAAAACTGCCAGGACTGCCAACAACCGTTGGTGCATCAATCTTCTAAATGACATCATATCTTGTAGTAGAATATGTGAACTTCTGGCCAAGGCCACTACTAGTACTTTCATAATATTCACCTTGATTTCTCTACATTTAAAGAAAATCTGACCTCACCATGAAATCTGCCCCTTCAAACTTCATAACCACCCAGTCACCTATGTTGATGTTGATTTCCTGATGCACTTTTGTCGTTCATCCATGCTTTCTGAAGTAATGGTATCAGTACTATCATCAAAGAGTCGTCACTAATTGTTACTTCTGTTAAGTCCTGTGAATCAGATGTATCAGCAATCAGAAAATGCTTATTGCCTCTTGCTTAGTATTGGTTACTGGGAGGCAAACTTGACATTTACTCCCGGATTTCGTAGTACAGCCAGATCCATAAAGGCTACTGCTGTAGTTGCAAGTTGCCTTTTCCACTTCGAACGTAGCACCAAACTGCTCACACGACCATTCCACCAATTTCAACTACAATATCCTTGTCATGTGATGTTGCTGAAAAATGTCAGCTCAATGTCATATCATTCTCTTCTTCCCAAAGGTGGAGGTTTGAGAATAAGAATCTCTGTTTAAGAACTCCATCTGAGAATACCGAAATCATGGTCGTGATATAAATTTGGATACTTAGCCTTCAGTTGCATGAAGAGTGTATCCACGAACACATTAAGTTGATTAAGCTTGGTGTACTGTAATTCACCCGAGATAATGACATCGCTCTCAGCCTCAGTGATTCCACTATTTGTCCATGCATAGGCAGTAAAGAGTGGCTTGGACATAATATGACAATCCACACATGGCAAAAGAAAGATGGCCACTGCCCATCAGATTACAGGAAATAATGTCAGAGAGGAAAGGCTATTGATATTATAAAGTTTTAGATTTGTTGTTGCTGCTTCAAACCCATTTACACACTGTATTAGGTTTTTAATGTCTAGTTCAATGGCCTTTTGTTGTACCCCAATTGAATTTGGGTTTAGTCGGTGTAATTAGTTCCAAATATTGTGCTAATCCAATTATATGGATTAAGAATGGCTATGGCATTGATAATGTTTATTAACATCACACCGAAATTACATAAACAATTATATTGCGTCAGACTTATAGGGTGTCGGACGTACATTTTTATGTACGTCCGATACCACAACTGGCGGGTAATTATTGCATAATCAATATAAAAAAAAAATGTGTTTGTTTAAGCAAATAAAATTAACATTATATATGAGTTAGTTAGTCTTGCAACCATCCAACATCAGTAAAGATTTTTAAAATGTAAAATTTTTTGTGTCGGACGTACATGAGTGACATACTCATTACTAATTTAATTGAGTCAATTTAAAATATACCTAACATTTTATATCAAGTAAATTAACTAAGCATGTGTCTGGGATTAAACTACATAACAATGAATAAGCCTACTTACAAATTAACCCATTAGACCCCACAACGGCCCCAGCCGGCTGCTCTGTGCAGTTCTGGAACGGCCGCTGCCGGCCGCATAGAACCCTCTATTGAAAAAAAATCCTGGTGAATAACTACTGAACTAAACGCTACCAGATTTTGCCACACCCTAGCGGATACATTTTACAACAACAACAGCTCGTTATGTGCATGTGTTGCCCTTTCGGAAATCTTGATTTTCATCGGTTTTGTTCACGCTATCTCGAAAATTTTTATTTCTATATTTGTCATGATAAAATATGGTGTAACCTGAAAAATAACTGTAAGAATTTGATAACACATATAGCTACATTTTCTTCATGGGGTTATAGCATGGGATCATTGTCAAATGTCAGTCGCAAGGTAGAATAACTTTCAAAGTTTTAACAAACTTAGTATTTTGTCTTTGCAAATTGTGATCAAATGTCAACATTTTATTAATATATCCTATTTCTATGTATGCATGCATGTGGAGAAATTACTACTCTTCAAAATAAACACAACTTGTAATTATCAATATTGAATAGTTTTTTCTACAGATTTTTGAACACAAGGAGGTAAAATCGCTCAAAATTTGCCAGAAATCCTGGGAACAGGGGAGCATGTTTTAATAAAATCCTGGGGCCTAATGGGTTAAAGTAGATATTGTGAAAAACGTTTTAATGGAATTAGTCATAAAATATTTTCGTTATCATTGTCATGTCATTAGTTGCATTATAAATGATTTCATAACATCTGTTGAAAATGGATTAATGTGACATCTGAAACTATGGAATATAACCTTTCAAATGATATCACAGTTGCCCCATTTGAACCAGTTTCTAAAAATTACATGTTGGTTTACCTGAACTTGGAACTGCCCATCTGTGTTCTCTGTCTTGGTCTTTCCACCTGTGTTCTCTGCCCTGGTCTCTCCACCTGTGTTATCTGCCCTGGTCTCTCCATCTGTGTTCTCTGTCTTGGTCTCTCCATCTGTGTTCTCTGTCGTGGTCTATCCATCTGTGTTTTCTGCCTCAGCTGCCCTGGCTCTCCATTTGTGTTTGATGGTCTAGTCTCTCCGTCTGTGTTCTCTGTCTTGGTGTCTCCTTTTGTGTTCTGCAATCTGGTCTCTCCATCTGTGTTCTCTATCTTGGTCTCTCCATCTGTGTTCTCTATCTTGGTCTCTCCATCTGTTTTCTCTGTCCTGGTCTCTCTGTATGAGTTCTCTGCCCTCAGCTGCCCTGGTATTTCCGTCTGTGTTCTCTGTCTAGGTGTCGCCATCTGTGTTCTCTGTTCTGGTGTCTCCATATGTGTTCTCTGTCTTGGTCTCTTCAAGGTTAGAAATTAATGGTGGTCCACTGGCCTGAGTCTTCCAGAAATGCTGTATTACTACCAAAACCCCCCATGCAGTGTTCCACTGGTCTACTGGAAAAATTAAGGCATTAGTTAAAACAATTGTGTGTTTTTACTACCTTTTGTTGCTTTCTTTGCCCGATTGCTCTACTAAATACAAAAAGATCATGGTTGAGTTGTGAAGCACTTGAAAATGGTCGTCCTCTACACACTGCCAATGTAGCGTTAACTTTGTCCACTGCCATAGTTGTTGTCATAGTTCCGTCCAACTGGCCAGTTGGACCCCCATGCTGGCCCATAGTTTCCACCATGCCCACTCTAATGTAGTGAGGATATTACAGAGTTTACATACGTTTCCTTATAATTGTAGCCTTATTTAACATTCAGTTGATATTGGTATGCAAATGAGCACAGAGAAATTGCCAACCAATAATTGATGCTAAGAGGATGTTAATCATGCAGTGTTTTGAAGCTAAGTTCATTGGCATTACTTCAATTTGCACGAATCATAAAAAAATACAAGCAGGCAGTGTTTTTGCTTCTTCATCTGTCTCCTCAATCATGGCTTATCAATATATAACTCTGCATTCTCTACCTTTCTCTCTGAGTTTGCATTCTCTCTCTTGTTCTATGTTTGAGCCAGGCATCTCTAAATGCAGCTGATGTCGTTTTGTTGCAGAAACTCTGTTGCAAATGAGTCGTGAGCAACTGCAGAAGTTTGCGCAGTACCTGATAGCGGAGCACCACACAGAGGTACTGCCCACTGCCCAGCGCCTGGCGGATGAGATACTGCAGTCTCAGTCAGAGATCAACAGACTCGCTGGTACACATGCACTCTCTCAGATAATTCTCTTGTAGTAATGTGGTCATTTTATAATATGCGTAAGTGATGCAGTTGAAAACTCTAACAAATGTTAAATTGCACTAAAATAACACATTGAAACCATGCCTTCATATGCATAGTGAGACACAGATAGATCTAGCCAGGAAGGAAGCTGGCTAGATCTTGTATTAATCACATGATGTATCATATCATAAAATATAAAAAGTCACCATGGAATATTCTGCCGACATGCACATCATAGGGAAATTTGTCAAATTACGCTGTGGTGCGTATTCCGGAAACGAGCAACTACAGTATGTACCTGTGCATATTCTGTATAAAAAGGGTTAAGGTAGTTGGGGGTGGCTATTATATGCTTATTGTGAGTTGAGTAGTTTCAGTAGAAGTTTTTAAGATAAATTAACCATTTCTTCACAGATTGTAGTTGAAATACTATATAATATTCCAGATTTAAAAAATGTGGAGTTTTTCATTTATTTGGTTAAATGTTACAAGAGTTTTAAAGCATTTTCATAAATGTGAAAAAATAGCCATAAAATGCTACATTATATCATTTTGAGAAAATCCCCAAAGAAATTAATGACAGTGTCACCGATAACTTTGAGGAAAATTTTGGTTAACATAAACAAATTATGTCTGTTACACCACCATGAATAAGTTAAACAAAAGTTGAATGACAACCTAAAGTGGCAGTCTATTTTTGACACAAACCCTCCCCCCAATCATAATTCTAATTTGTGTAATGTTGCATGTAAGATGCATTCATGTGCCAAATTGCAGCGTTGTAAGTGTTGTAGTTTTTCTAAAATAGCAAATAAAACATAATTTCCTGGTTGTTAGTCGTAACAGAAATGTCAATAGATATGCATATCATACTAGTTTTTCACTGGCATTTTACGTATTGTTGACAAAACATAACTGTTATTTTTAATATTGATATGTCCCCTTAATTTGCTGCCAAAGTGACCCTTGATTCTGTATTTGTAACATGTTGTTGTTTATGATATCAGGTTACGCCAGCCATCTGACAAACATATGGCAAGGCATGTTTACGATCATTTTGATTGACCTGTTATCTGCGGGGTCACCAGGTCACATCTACTTGCTGTTTCCAGTATAGCTTCAAAGGCACAATAAACTACATTAGCGCTGATATTTGCTGGTTTAAGGATATGATTTAGTTAGGTAGATATAGTACTGATGTGTACTGGAATCTCAGTAACCAGATAATATGTTCCGAGATCACAGTGAACGAATAAAGCTGGTTCGAAGATCAAAGCAAACACAGTCATTACTATGGAAATATCGTCAGCGTTTCTAAGAAGTCAGGGGATTTCCAAAAGTACTGTTTTTTAAAGGATGGATTGGCAAAATAAGACGTTATTGCCTGGTGATTATTTGTAGTGTTGACATTCAGTTGAATATTTCTTGGCATGTTATGAGGAAAAAATCAACTGACACGTTAGCCGCCCCAGCTACCTTAACTAAAAAGATAATTGGGAAGAATATTTTTAATGATGGAGCTGTCATCAAAGAACTAAGAATTGGCTATCCTTACATGGCTGTTGACTGATGTTACACTGGACATAGACATGACTGATCAGTCATGATGCTTGTGTTTCCTGCAGGCGCGCCCGATCCAACAGCTGGTGCTTCGATTGGGGATGAGAACAGCTGGCATCTTGATGAGGAACAAGTGCGGGAGCAAGTGAAGACCTACCTCACTCAGGGAGCATACTACAATTCTTCCAATCACCTCAGCTCCATGTTCACAAAGGTACACCACATACACCCTGGTCTAGTGGCAGCTGTGGACTCGTGATGACAGTACTTGTCTGTTTATAAAAATGATCCACTCTGTTCTAAGCTACTAGTCAGGGTTGTGTTCAATTGAAATTGCATAATGTGTAAGTAATTACAGTGTAATTGTAGTTGCACTTTTATATGGCTGTGTAATTATAATTGTAATTGACCATTGTGACTAAGAATGAGCAATGACGATACCCGTAATCTTCCTTTTTAAAACAATGTAATTGTACTCAATGTATGAACTATTACAATTGACCCTTTATATGTAGCATTGTAATTGATTTTTGGAAGTGCCATGATTGTAAAAAAAAATGTTGGAAGCAATGTTGTAATTTATTTTTGTAAGTGTTGTAATTAAGGTTTATGATGCTTTGTAATTGACAATTGTATTTGAAACAGAACCTTGCTACTGGTTTCCTCAGTCTTATACTAGTCTAGTTCGGTAATGCCTCAGAATGTCTGCCCCTAGGGGTTCTGTTCCTACATGCACATCCAAAGTATCAGGCCACTAATTGGCTCACAAAGCCTTCATGGTCCCTAGAGCTCATCAAGCTGTTTCTGTCCCACTGAACTCTCTGAGGCCCTGTGAACACGTGACCATGTGACATGGTTCCAATGTTGTCAGGTGCGTGAGATGTTGCGCGTGCAAGACTCGAACGGAGCGCGCATGTTGACGCTGATCACGGAGGAGTTCCTTGCCGACCCACGACTCCACGTGTGGCGCACACAGGCAACACCTATGACAGACAAGTGTCGACAACTGTGGGATGAGCTAGGTACACAATACAACAATAATTTTCATTGCTTTGAAATTATATATATCTGATAATAATTGTTAAAATGGTAAAGCATCAGACATGTGAACAAGTTGTTGAATCCTTCTTATAAAACTTGGCAAATTACCTTAACTCCCGATGGCCTTAGTATATTTTTATAATTCATTTCTTTATTAAAGAATTTACCAAACTGTATGTTGAAAGTCAAAGTGACCTGTTAACTGTTTGACACTAGTTTATATACAATCTGCTAACATCCATCTGAAATACTGTTTGTTGTCGTCGTGCTAAAAGCCTGAAACCATTGGCATATCTACATGCAGGCTCACTCTGGGTGTGCGTAGTGCTCAACCCAAAGTGCTCCTCCACAGAAAAGGAGTGTTGGCAGAAGATGCTGAAACGCTGGGCTCTTCTTGATGTTTGCCCACTAGAGGACGCTGATAGTACAGTCGTCCAACTTGCCATAAACACAGGTGCTGTGACATGTTATTGAGTCATTTACAAATACAGATCAATAACTTTTATTTGTCAGAAGTCAGAGATGGGTTTTATGCAGTTAGAGTCACGTTGTATATTAGTTATTTATGCAACCTTACATAATGTTTTCAGATGATTTGGTACTTTTTTCATGTATATAAAGTGCAGTTTTTGCTAATTTGTCAATATGAGCTATTGTATTCAATTATAAAAGTATACAGCAGAAAGTGAAACATTTAAGTGGTAGGCGATCTATAAGTATACAGCAGAAAGTGAAACATTTAGGTGGTAGGCGATCTATAAGTATACAGCAGAAAGTGAAACATTTAGGTGGTAGGCGATCTATAAGTATACAGCAGAAAGTGAAACATTTAGGTGGTAGGCGATCTATAAGTATACAGCAGAAAGTGAAACATTTAGGTGGTAGGCGATCTATAAGTATACAGCAGAAAGTGAAACATTTAGGTGGTAGGCGATCTATAAGCTGTGAATGTTAAACCAAGATTGAGACTGTTAAACTAACAAACATCCTGGTCATTGTTGCAGTGGCTGCAGCCAAGCCCCGCATTCGCACAATCTTCCAGCGCGCCATCGAGGCAAGCGACCTCACATGGCAGGACAGCCACCTACAGTGCATCTTAGGAGCCAGTTGTCAGCACTCTCATCGTGCAACCACCTCTAGTCTCTTCAACTCTCAGGGTCTGCCACTCTGGTCAGGTGAGTGTTCTAAGGGCTGCCACTCTGGTCAGGCCAGTACTCTCAGGGCTGCCACTCTGGTCAGGTGAGTACTCTCAGTGCCTGCCACTCGTGTAAGGTCAATACTCTCAGGACCTGTCACTCTGGTCAGGTACATAAACTCAGGACCAGCCACTCTGGGCAAGTCAGTACTCAGGGCTGCCACTCTTGTCAGGTGAGTAACATCAGGGTCTGCCACTCTGATCAGGCCAGTATTATCAGGGCTGCCCCTCTAGTCAGGCTAGTACTAGCAAGGCCTGCAACTCTGGTCAGGTACTGCTTCTCTTTTCAGGTGAGTACTCTCAGGGCCTACCACTCTGGTCAGGTACATACTCTCAGGGCCTGCCACTATGGTCAGGTACATACTCTAAGGGCCTGCCACTCTGGTCAGGTCAGTACTCTCATGGCCTGCCACTCTGGTTAGGCCAGTACTCTCAGGGCCTAGCACATATATAAACAGATATGTGTACATCAATGCGTTTTGCCAAAAATTAAAATATGTGTGAATACATTGGTAGTTTTAAACAAATCATGTGCATGCATTTAGGCCTAGATATGAGAAATATTCTTATCAATTTATTAATCATTAACCCATTAGGCTCCAGGATTTTATTAAAACATGCCACCATGTTCCCAGGATTTCTGGCAAATTTCGAGCGATTTTACCTCCTTGTGTTAAAAAATCTGTAGAAAAAAAACTTCAATATTGACAAGTACAAGTTGTGTTTATTTTGAAGAGTAGTAATTTCTCCACATGCATGTATACATAGAAATAGGATATATTAATAAAATGTTGACATTTGATAACAATTTGCAAAGACAAAATAGTACATTTGTTAAAACTTTGAAAGTTGCGACTGACATTTGACAATGATCCCATGCTATAACCCTATGCAACTCAGCGAAGAAAATGTAGCTATATGTGTTAGCTTTGCACCACTGAAAACACTATCAAATTCTGACGGTTATTTTTTAAAGTTACACCATATTTTATCATGACAAATATCGAAATAAAAATTTTCGAGATAGCGTGAACAAAACTGATGAAAATCAAGATTTCCGAAAGGGCAATACATGCACGTAACGAGCTGTTGTTGTTGCAAAATGTATCCGCTAGTGTGTGGCAAAATTTGGTAGCGTTTAGTTGAGTAGGTATTCGCCCGGATTTTTTTTAATAGAGGGTCCTGTATGCGGCCGGCGGCGGCCGTTCCAGGACTGCACAGAGCGGCCGGCAGCAGCCGTTGTGGGGTCTAATCAGTTAATCAAGCTTAAAAAATGAAGTGATGATGCCAACTGCTAAAGCGAAACAAAAGTCATGGTTTTGGGACTGCACACCTAAAAGAAATAATAAAAACTAACCATGTGCAACTAAAATCAAGAATATCACGCCAGCGGTACTTAGAATGTGATCTAAAACTGGGAGATTCCGTTAATTTCTCCGAATGACCGAGGGCTGACATGTTAACCGATAAGTGCATGCACAGTTCTGTGAAATCGGGGTTACCGAGACATCAAATGACATATTAAGGGAGGCTGGCATACACAGAACCAATGCAGAGTCTCAAACAAACATGTTATTTTGCCAGAAAGAGGACTAGTTTAGTAAACAAAGGCCAAAATATATTACATAAGTTAAGTTTGGATGCAAATAGCATGGGGATATCCTATTGGTAAGTATAGGAACAGATGTATACAAATATTTTCTCATTTGGTTATCTAACAGTATGGCACAGCCCATGATATTAAGATACTTTGTGTTCATCAAGGTTTTCCTAGTAAACCATTGGCATGATATTCTTAATTGTAGTTACAAATGGTTATGTTTTATTAACTCTTATAGGTGCACAGGCCGAAAAATATGGCATTTGTTTCCCTTTAAAGCTTTATGTTGTAAATGAGAGTGGAGCCATGGAGAAGATGGCCCTTGCACTTATTTCGAAGATTGCACTTGCTGAAATGTGATAAGCTGTTTAGTCTGCTATATATTGTCATGGTTGACTTGTTGCAGAAGACATTCCAACAGCGTGCGCCCGCATTGACGCCCTCAGGTCACATGGTTACTCGGACGAGGCGCTCCAACTCGCCGTTGCCGTCATTGAAACTATGAAAGAGCAACAGAAGTCTCTTATGTCAAGTAGGCTATTTGATAGTTCTTTTTATGCAGAAACAAGATACTAATAGATAAATGACTTTATGCTGTATAAAATTATGCATTGCATTTACTGTGATGGTAATACTAGAAAGTGGTACCATATTAATATGGCATGTTGTACTTGTTATGTAGAATTTATTCGTTTCAATAGCATTTGACATTATATGTGTGATTAAAGTACTCCCACATTATATCTATGGATGTAGATATGTTTTCTAGCTCGCTGTTGTATTGCAGGTGGTCGCCAGGTGGCAGCAGCATGCGATGGCTGGGTGGGGCACACCCTCGACCCCATCGGGTGTCTGTACACGACCCTCACTAGGGCTTCCACTGTGTCAGAGGACAGCACTCCACCGGCTACAAACATTGGTAAGTCTAGTTCACCATCATGGTGGCCTTGGTCAATCTCCTGGCCTACCCCCTTCTCCCAGTTCTTCTCTGCTTCACAAAGTTCCTAGTCTAGATCTCTTGGTCTTTCGTTGCAGCTTATATCTCAAATGCACTATCCAGCCCTATAGTCTTTTTGAGGAGTTGATTGATTTCTTGATTTATGATCCAGAAACTCCATGTTTGTGTTCCCAGAATAGCACTGCTTCTACGACCTCTTCTTTGTGGCGATGGTAATGTCCTGATGCTCAGCCTTAGCAAAGCATTAGCCTAGCTAAGGCTTTGGGAAAGTTGCCACATACAAATACCAACTTATATTCAGTGCTGTTCTGACAAGTTGGGTGTAGCATCTGTTCATCAATCAAGTTGCATCAATGTGTCATACAGTGCTTTACAAACATGCCAGCAGTGTTACAAACACTGGTACCACCAGTGCTACAAGAACTGGTACCCCCAGTACTCGCTGCATTCTCTCATTCTTGTTTCAATTATTGTTTCATGTAACTTTGTTCTGTTATTGCAGATGGTTGCGCAGAACGACGGCCAGAATCAAGTCATGTCCGCTACCAGCACATTGCAGCCACTGACCACCACCAGTCCTACCTCACTTTGGCCCTCGAGGCTGCTCTCATTGGTCAGTCTATCTCATTGGTCACCTCATCCTCATCCAACCATGCCCGAACAGCGTGTCTTTTGTAGTCTGTCTGTATTGGTAATTAAGAATTCCTAAATGAAAAGGCCTTTCACCGCAGTCCAGTTTCGTGTGATGGCAGTCAGTGCAAACTGTTGTCAAACTGGGATAACACGTGCACAAATAACCTGAGACCCACCAGAACCAAAACACGTTACAATCATTCCCCAGCATTTGTCAGATTTTATTGTCTATTTGTATTGACTCAGCATTGTTGAGCTATTGGAACTCTATTTGTCTTCATGACTTTACCACTGGCAGTATACACAAACTCTTTTTATAATTTTCTGCATTTGATTTGTAAATAAAGTGGTGATGATAATTTTATATTAACATTATATTGTTTGTTTTAAAATTGCACCTACAGCTTTTTGTATATATTTATTTGCAATTAGTGCTCTATTATTTTATTGTATCTAATGTTTTTTACATTTTCTTTTTAATATAGCAAAAACTGTGTTACTTAGACTGTCTTTGCTGTGTCCCCAGATCTAGGCCAGCACCGCCTCATGCCCCATGGCATGTATGCCTAGCAGAAACTGTGTTATTTAGACTGTCTTTGCTGTGTCCCCAGGTCTAGGCCAGCACCGCCTCATGCCCCACGGCGTGTATGCCCAGCAGAAACTGTGTTACTTAGACTGTCTTTGCTGTGTCCCCAGGTCTAGGCCAGCACCGCCTCATGCCCCACGGCGTGTATGCCCAGCAGAAACTGTGTTACTTAGACTGTCTTTGCTGTGTCCCCAGGTCTAGGCCAGCACCGCCTCATGCCCCACGGCGTGTATGCCCAGCAGAAACTGGTGAAGCAGGAGGAGAGACTGATCACTTTCCTGCAGGAGTTAGAGCTGGATGCTACACTCGTAGCCGTGCTAAAACGCCAGTCAGCATTACTGCTCGCAGGTTTGTCTCCTACTTACATGCATTCTCTTTGTGAAACAGGTCTTGCTAGTGGCATCAGCAGGACTACCGGGTAACAACAATAAGGTTGCCTCTCATTTGTCACTCTGTAACAATTATCTTCATGCAAGTCTTTGTTAACATGCCATGTGATCACAGTTTTGATTTATATGTCGTATTAAGCTGTGTACCTGACATGCACATGGCATGTAGTAATTGTTTAAAAATGTTTTAAAAAAAATATTATTTATAAGTGTCATATATTTGTGTACATTCATGTCAGAATAAAATTACTCTAAGGCCAAAATAAAAGAAGAAAAAATTATTTTAAGGAGTATAAAGTGATTTGTCAACCTCTCATAAATACACACTCAGGCTTGTCACACAAACTGTGTTTACATGGGACGTACTGTGTATACACATTTAATAGGTTCATCAGTGTGCAGGCATGTTAGTGTTGACTGATGCCTGTGTTTCCTGGCAGGTGGCACCAGCAGTGGTCTGGGGGTGAGCACTCACACAGAGAGCGTTCCCATGCATACGTTTGCCAAGTTCCTCTTCACCAGTCTCCTGGCCTATGACATGGACCTCGCCTTTAGGATCGGATTACGCGCAATGAGGTCAGACACGCATGGATACTGCTCTGGGTCTTGGGGAGGCAGTGTAATTAATACTGCATCATTTTGATGGTGTCAGATTGTGTGTGCTTGTTTCTGTGTGTTGCACCCTCTCTCTTTCATGTTGGCCACTGGGTTCGAACTCTACCATTTTCAGCTGCATACACCAGTCCCAAATCATCCCTTAGTCTTAGACAGTCAATAATTGTCAAGGCTGGTCTGCCTTGGCATGTTCTTCCATGTGCTGGTTGCCACAGGGTGGTCCTTGATGTCATTTCATCTTTTTTGTCGCACTAAGGTTTGAAATAATGAGTATGTGTGATGCCTACAATGATGACTTCATGTTGTGTGTTTGTCATTGTAGACTACCAGTGTTGGAGGAAGGTGACATTGACAATGATGATTTCATGTTGTGTGTTTGTTGTTGTAGGCTACCAGTGTTGGAGGAAGGTGACATTGACAATGATGATTATTTCATGTTGTGTGTTTGTTGTTGTAGGCTACCAGTGTTGGAGGAAGGTGACATTGACAGTGATGATTATTTCATGTTGTGTGTTTGTTGTTGTAGGCTACCAGTGTTGGAGGAAGGTGACATTGACAATGATGATTATTTCATGTTGTGTGTTTGTTGTTGTAGACTACCAGTGTTGGAGGAAGGTGACATTGACAATGATGATTATTTCATGTTGTGTGTTTGTTGTTGTAGGCTACCAGTGTTGGAGGAAGGTGACATTGGCAATGATGATTATTTCATGTTGTGTGTTTGTTGTTGTAGGCTACCAGTGTTGGAGGAAGGTGACATTGACAATGATGACTTCATGTTGTGTGTTTGTCATTGTAGACTACCAGTGTTGGAGGAAGGTGACATTGACAATGATGATTTCATGTTGTGTGTTTGTTGTTGTAGGCTACCAGTGTTGGAGGAAGGTGACATTGACAATGATGACTTCATGTTGTGTGTTTGTCATTGTAGACTACCAGTGTTGGAGGAAGGTGACATTGACAATGATGATTTCATGTTGTGTGTTTGTTGTTGTAGGCTACCAGTGTTGGAGGAAGGTGATATTGACAATGATGATTTCATGTTGTGTGTTTGTTATTGTAGGCTACCAGTGTTGGAGGAAGGTGACGTTGACAATGATGACTTTGTGAATGACCTCATGAATCGTCGTTGGTTCACACTGAGTCACATTGAGTGCCAGCAGTGTGAGCTGGCCACAGCCATGCTCAATGCTGCCAAGGGTAGGTCTTCTTACCTTCTCACTTTGTTCAACCTTTAGTGTCTTCTTGTTAGGTTGAAGCAATTTCCATTAACCTGTAGGACAAGGCCTATTTTCACTATAGCTATTGCAGTAATAGGCCTTTAATATGTATTTAGGTGGTCAGTTTATAATTATCAGCTTTGTTTTAATTGTACTGAAGTTTTCAATATTACATACAGTGGCTCTCGTAGTAGCGACATTTCAGTGCCTTATTGGGAGTCCTCTTGCCATATAAATTTCTTATATTGTGTAAATGTATTGGTCAAGTAAATAAATTTTATTTCTGTATGCATGTATGAGAAGACCTCTGCTAGTGAGTTGTTGTTTGCGCTGTAGATGACATGCTGCGTCTGCGGACGGTCCTGGAGTCTGCCGGCGAACACATCCACAGCTCTGCTCAACTCTTCAAACTCGCCCAAGATGCGTTCAAGACAGCGACTACCCCCGAGCTGCCTCGCCACTATGCACTGCTCAACGCTTCTCTTGAACTTGGCCTACAGGTAACATACTCATGTACAGTACAGTACTAACACAGCATCTCTTTTCAAATTGACTTGAGAAATGTTGTTTGTTAGTTAATAATATATCTCTGGGCTTCACTTCTTACTGCTTCAAGTTGTGTTTATTTAAGAAAGATAATTGAATTATCTACACATTGCTACCACATATCTTGTAGCTATTGTTGATAATAAACAGTACCTGAGGAGTATTTTTAAGTACCAATGGAGATGATCATTGACCGAAAACTTGACAATTGTAAAACTGCAAGACAAACGAATTGAAAGGGATTATCAGAAATACCCATTACTAATGTTACTTGATCGCCACAGGGACCTACATGTATCTCGGTACCACAAGAGTTGTGGCTAATGTGAGTACAGCTTCATTGGCCATCTACGACCAAGTATAGCACTAATGAGTTAATTCAGTGTTCTATATAATAGTGGCATTCAGTTGCAGAAGCAGAGATATGACTTATTCATGTTGGCATTCAAAGAAGCTATAATATCTTCTGTCTATCAATAGGTAATGCGTATGACACTGTCAAAATTGAACTGGCGTCGTCGTGAGATGGTCCGGTGGCTAGTGACATGTGCGACAGAACTTGGCTACAACGCCCTTCTTTCCATCATGCAGAACTGGTACAGCCTCTTCACCCCTCTTGAGGCAACAGGTCAGTTGTAGGGTATTAGCACACTAAGTTGTTTTGTATACACATTGTCAAGACTGTGTGCGACACACAAACCATTTTTTTTCCACAATATTTCATCTACCTATTTTGTTATAATGTTTGTTTATAAAAAAAGACATGTTATTTGTAAAAAAAAAAAATTTAGTGTCAATATTATATTATCTACCAAGATTGCCAGAAAGTGTTTGATAAAGTGCCACACCACAGATTGTTGAATAAACTAAACATAACAGAGAATGGGATGAGGATAGCATAATAAACTGGTTCTGAGAGGTTGTGTAAGCCACAGACAACAAGTATGGATACATTTCACAAAAGGTATACACAAACTAATAAAGTAGTCTAAAATGGCAAATGTTAATCAGTTTCAATTTAGGGTGATATAAAATGTTACGCACACAACATAAAATAATGTAAAGTGTTAAACAGAATAGAAGTCTGTCATAGCAAGCAAAACAAATCAGTGGATGTCTAGTCTACCTGTCTTTGTGGAGCCATTAGACGTAGTCGACTGGTGTGTAGCTGTGTGTTCTGATTGCAGGCACTGTGGCTACTTGTGTCATGTCGGCACCCATTCAACTTGGCCTGAGTTACCACCAGCAGAAACAGCTGGCCACCTGCGCACGCACCCTGGCACTGCAATGTGCCTCGAAGGACGCCCCCAACTGTGCCCTATGTGCCCTCACGCTGTGTGAGAAGGACCCGGTGGCCTTTGAGCCGGCCTACCAGATTGTTGTTGATGCTGCTGAGCACGTCATGAACTCAACGCAGCTGTTCACGATTGCACGCTACATGGAGCACCGCGGCTATGCCCAGCGTGCCTACAAGTTGGCACTGCTTGCCATGCGTGGGGTCCACATTGTGTACAACCAGGACGCCCACCCAGCCATCAATGACATCCATTGGGCATGTGCTCTAAGTCACTCACTTGGCAAGCATGAACTCGCCAATATCATTCCGTTACTTGTCAAGAACGTGCTGTGTGCCACCGTGTTGTCAGACATTCTCCGACGATGCACGCTCAGCACACCTGGACTCGCAACTGCCATTGACGGCAAGCGACGTCCAATGAAGCCACTGTCGTACGATAAGATGCCACTGCGCCAGCTGCTGGAGGCAGCGATCTGCGCCTATGTCAGCACAACGCACTCACGACTTACACACATCAGTCCACGTCACTATGGTGACTTCATTGACTTCCTGAGCAAGGCGCGGGAGACCTTCCTACTTGCTCCCAATGGACACCTCCAATTCATGCAACTACTCGAGAACATGAAGCTTGTCTACAAGGGCAAGAAAAAGCTGATGCTGCTCATCAAAGAGCGATTTGGTTTATGAGGTTTTCCAATGTTGTCTTAAAATGCTTGGTTGTAGCAAGAATTGATTGTCCAGTTTTCACAGCAAGAGAATGACTTCTAAACATGTACATATGTGAGCAGATATCTCTGCAAACTGGTGAAAGTTTGCATTTCTTCAGTTACCACAGTATTATTTAATATTGAACGATGTTGCATCGTTTGGCTAATGGTCATTGGGTGGTTAGTTATGATCATGTTCCATCTATATTTAACAGCAGTATGCATTGGCAATATCATGTTCATGAAATGTAGCTGTTGGTCAGACTCTGTAAAGTCTGGGTAACAATTGAACCTTGCATGGAACAGGTGACAGCAGTGGAAACATTGTCAAGAAAATAGTAAATTTACTGCTATATTCCGTGGCTGGTGCAGGTTTATCTGTTACTTCCTTTGGCAGATTGCAAATGAGACATTCTTGTAAGATACATGCTTTGAATGTTTGGCCTATCATATGAGGAGAAACAATTGTGACCTCCCAGAAGAGTTCTAAAGCATTTTCATGTCTTGGATAATATAATATTATCATGACAAATGTTCTAAACATGCAACTCCTTTGTGATAAAACCGACAGACCCTGTCATGCGTGGGTAGCCCCAAGCCTTCATAAATTAACATTCACTAATGGCTATGCTATTTCTTTATTTGACATTTTGAATTAATTCTTCACAATACTGCCCAGGCACTGGGTGTTCAGTGCACATTTCTGGTGTGCTGATAATGAACATTGTTGTTATTCACAGTCAGTGAGAATGTCATATCTAAGTTTGTTATGTTTGGATTGCATCAAATTTACCATGCATAAATGTTTCCTGTCATTTACTATCTATCTTCATTTGCGGGTAAAGTTTGCCTCATGTCCATTGTAGAAGCAAATTGTGTATTTGCCATTGAACTTTGTGCATGCATCTTTGTGTTCATATTATTGCTACCTCCCTGATGTGCCCGGATTTACTGCTTCATGTTCATCTAATCTTAAATGATGTATAGATTTCACAATGCAAAATACCGTATAATATTGTCTACCTCATTTTAAAACACTGCAACTTCGCCCGCTGCAGTAATAATTTTCCATAGTTTGATATGCAATGAATGGAGAATTATTTTTGTGCTAAATATCTCTTATGTATATCAATCGAAGTGTGCTATCAAAAACCTCAGTGTACCTTATATAGGCACTGAAATTAGTATACACAAGACAACAAAATTGTTTGTCTTCATCATTCTCAGTAAATTTTAATGGTGTCTGTTCGTTGTTGTCAGATGTTGGTGACTGTCCTAAATGCACACACGTGCAGCAGCCAGGCTATAAGATGGAGTGTTTTATAGCTACCTGCTATGAAAGGGACATGTTGTCAGATGTTGGTGACTGTCCTAAATGCACACACGTGCAGCAGCCAGGCTATCAGATGGAGTGTTTTATAGCTACCTGCTATGAAAGGGACATGTTGCAACAATAGTAGAGCATTGGGTGTCTGTCGTGAGTGTCGTCTGATGTGTAACTAGATGTAGCCCGCATTCAGGCTTAAATAATAGTGATCTGCTTTGTGATCATTGTCTGTTATCTCATAACGTCAATTCTATTAATTGGCAGTAATATTTTTCCATATTGTCAATAATTGCAATGAAATTATTGTCAGTGTTAGTTTGAGAAATGTATGTACATTGTTTTTTCAGCCAACTTAATCACTCTTGAGCTAGCAGCATCAACTGTGTCGCTGTATGCGCAGATAGAACTGGTTGTGTGGAAGCCAAGATTCCAACACCAACCAACGCACACACTAGTCATTCACTTAGTGTCAGGCTGTCTTCAGAAGGCTGTTTTGTAATGTTCAATGTTTCTGTCGATGTGTCAGCTACTGGAGACATTTGCCATTAGTCTAGCTACAACAATAGTTGTGCCGTCTTAATGTCGTCTTAGTATCTCACTGTTAAATCTTATCTGTATCTTCTTATCTGTTTTTCCAAGGTGCTGACCAAAATGGGTCCCATTTTCTCAAGTGGGTCTGTCTGTGTGTTTGTAGTTTTCTGGTCCTGGGCCTTTCTGTATATGTAGAATGGTTTACATATTTCTTTTAAGTTATTACAATATACTGTGTGTAGAGGTCTGCTAGCTGACTCAGTCATGTTTCAACATACAGAGTCATGATTAGTGTCTTTTTTATAGAAACAACATAGTCAGCATCTACATTAGCATAATAATAATTATATATCAAGCTACAGGTGACTGATGATAAGTGAATATCATGCCATAATCCCAATAAAAACCATTGTATAGAAAATATACTAGTTGTTTGTGAGTATAATTGATTGTGTGCTATGTCAATCTATTTGTTGCTGTATAACCCCAAGATTAACATCAAACAACAGTTTCCATAATAATTGAGGTTGCAAGCACACAGTATAATGTGAAAAATTTAATAATAAAAACAAAACAATCCACTGTACTTGATTAATATAAATTCCATAACAGTATAGTTGTATGCGACGTAGAGCAAGGTTTTGCGAAAATAATATTTACAATCCATCAGCAAAACTGTCTTTATTAGTGAAATCATGCAATATGAACATCAATGATACTTGGTGAAACCAGCCTCATAGTCTCATATTCTGGGGGAGGGGGGTAGAATTTATACTGAGTTACCATATACCAAGCAATTTAATTCTTTGAATGATGACATAGAAACACAGGTGACTGTTGATGTAGCAGGGTTGACTGAACATTGTGTTCACTGGAGGGTCAGATTATCTGAATGATGACAGAAACACTGGTGACTGTTGACATAGCAGTGTTGACTGAACATTGTGTTCACTATGGGGTCAGATTATCTCCATCATCCGGTCGAGTTCCACGATAACCTCATTGGTACATTTGCCTGAAATCACACCACATTCAACTGGCTGCAGTATATGTTAGTATGGGGATGCAACATACATAACAAACTGTGAGAAAATTGCTACATTTCAAATCTTGTTATCATATATTATGCGGACACGTATATTGCAGTTTGTGAACTGTTGCTGAATTAGGCCATTTTCAATAATGAATTTAAAATGGATATCCATGGTGGAAAAACTGTTAGAACAAGTCAGTTTTCCCACAAATCTTTGTATTGCACAAAATCAAGGCTACTCACTCATTGGCTGAATGCTCTGTGAGTTTCCGACGAGACAATCTTTGAGTTCAGACTTCTCATCAATGTGGGCATGGTCACACACAATGCAGCCTGAGAGAGTGCACCTAACCAACAGAAGACCACAGAATGCACACACACAGACCTACACCTGGAAATACAAGCAATGATTAGTGACTGTACAGCAGGCCACTGCTGCCAGCTACACATCTACAGCTAACTCAACTGTTGAGACTTCTAACAGCAGCAAGAAGAATCCTTTAGTCAGCATGGATACCACACAGTCCGCAACAACTTTATGCAACATGCACCTTGCACACTAGAGGACTGCCTGCCTGCCTCCAGAAAATTCTGCTCTATAAATTTGTATGGTTTTCACAATCTCATTGTATATTTAAATTTTTTATTATGATGAACAGGGTTAATTTAGAGAAAGCTCCTGTTCCTCTACTTCCACCGAATAGGCTTCAGCATGTAGTTTGAATATCACATTTCACTATTTCTTTAGCACTTTTCATGAAGTTGTAAATTGTTATCCTCACATTTGATAAGTTTTATTATGTTGACAAGAGAATAAAAATAAAAAAAATAGTAATAAATAAACAAACCCTTCTTTTATTGTGACATAGTTCATGATGACACAGTTAGTGATGCGACACTTGTCACCAATGGTGCAGTGTCGGCCGATCACCGAGTGTTTGACACTGACGCGCTCTGCCACTGTGCTTCCATCTCCTACAAGGCTGTCACTACCCACCTGACAACACAGTGAACACACCACTAACACATCAGTGATACTGCCATCCTCTACGCGGTTGTCACTACCCACCTGGCGCATTAACCAAACACGGTACTTGTGACTGGACATGCATCATCATCTTGCATCATAAGAATGCCAAGTGCAATTATTGACTCTTTACATAGTTTAGTAGCCATTAGTGTAGCTTACAGTGCTGCTGCTGCCAGCATGTGCTGCACAGACCATGAATAAGCTCCTGCAACTGTGCACATTGTCCCACCTGAGACTTCTGGTGAATGTTGGCCATAGAGTGGATGTTCTTCTGTTGGATCAGTTGGCCGGCCTGCAACACACAAACATTAGTGATAATCTAACTGACAGTCCATGATTAATGTGTGCATTTACCAAGAAGCAGTGGTAAGTGTATGTTACCTACCAGCTATGTCATGTGTTACTCACCAAGTAGACATGGTGTGTGTTACTGATGAGCTATGTCATGTGTTACTCACCAAGTAGACATGGTGTATGTTAAAAGAAATGCAATAATCGTGAAAAATGCTGTAAAATCGTGGTGTAAATTTGTTAGCATAAAGTTCCAGATCATGCAGCATTCTTTTTGTTATTTGGGTGGTAACCTAGAAGCAAGTAATGAGTTGTCCAACCTGTCTGTTGGCCTCACAGTAAGTCACTAGTGTGTTAGTGCGTATACACATTCCTCCATCCATAATGTATGCAAAACACCGGATGTCATCATCATGGGAACAGTCATGCACGTTGTCTTTGTGACTGTTCCAAACTGACATCTCAAGTGCCAGGTTTGTAAAATCATTTTCACTTGAATCCCCTATGACAAACAAAACATCATTTACTGTGAATTTATGTAAACATGAACCTATAAATACACATAATATAATATAGATTACCATTGTGCATGTCATTGAATGACACTATACAAGTCATCTTACTCTATTACAAAGTTACATTTGCAACAGAGTAAGATCATGTGGGTTGTGTCGATAAAGTAGACTTTTGTAATATTCTATAATATTTTTGATTAATTAATTAACATTTGTTTCAAGTCACTAGCTTTTTGTCACATCCACTGTACTTCACAAGTGGTGGAGGAGAGAGAGAGATGGGTGGAGGGCACTCAAGTATCTCTACTGAATGACACATCCACTGTGCTTCACAAGTGGTGGAGGAGAGAGATGGGTGGAGGACACTCAAGTATCTCTATTGAATGACACATCCACTGTGCTTCACAAGTGTTAGAGGGGAAAGGTATGGGTGGAGAGCACTCAAGTATCTCTATTGGATGACACATCCACTGTACTTCACAAGTGGTAGAGGAGAGAGATATGGGTGGAGGGCACTCAAGTATCTCTAATGATTGACACATCAACTGTACTTCACAAGTGGTGGAGGAGAGAGAGAGATGGGTGGAGGGCACTCAAGTATCTCTATTGAATGACACATCCACTGTGCTTCACAAGTGGTGGAGAGAGAGAGATGGGTGGAGGGCACTGAAGTATCTCTATTGAATGACACATCCACTGTACTTCACAAGTGGTGGAGGAGAGAGATGGGTGGAGGGCACTCAAGTATCTCTATTGAATGACACATCCACTGTGCTTCACAGGTGGTGGAGGAGAAAGGTATGGGTGGAGAGCACTCAAGTATCTCTATTGGATGACACATCCACTGTACTTCACAAGTGGTAGAGGAGAGAGATATGGGTGGAGGGCACTCAAGTATCTCTAATGATTGACACATCAACTGTACTTCACAAGTGGTGGAGGAGAGAGATGGGTGGAGGGCACTCAAGTATCTCTATTGAATGACACATCCACTGTGCTTCACAAGTAGTGGAGGAGAGAGAGATGGGTGGAGGGCACTCAAGTATCTCTATTGGATGACACATCCACTGTACTTCACAAGTGGTAGAGGAGAGAGATATGGGTGGAGAGCACTCAAGTATCTCTATTGGATGACACATCCACTGTACTTCACAAGTGGTAGAGGAGAGATATATGGGTGGAGGGCACTCAAGTATCTCTATTGAATGACACATCCACTGTACTTCACAAGTGGTAGAGGAGAGATATATGGGTGGAGGGCACTCAAGTATCTCTAATGATTGACACATCCACTGTACTTCACAAGTGGTAGAGGAGAGAGATATGGGTGGAGAGCACTCAAGTATCTCTATTGGATGACACATCCACTGTACTTCACAAGTGGTAGAGGAGAGAGATATGGGTGGAGGGCACTCAAGTATCTCTAATGATTGACACATCCACTGTGCTTCACAAGTAGTGGAGGAGAGAGAGATGGGTGGAGGGCACTCAAGTATCTCTACTGCTTGACACATCCACTGTACTTCACAAGTGGATGAGGAGAGAGAGAGAGATGGGTGGAGGGCACTCAAGTATCTCTATTGAATGACACATCAACTGTACTTCACAAGTGGTGGAGGAGAGAGAGAGAGATGGGTGGAGGGCACTCAAGTATCTATATTGAATGACACATCCACTGTACTTCACAAGTGGTGGAGGAGAGAGAAATGGGTGGAGGGCACTCAAGTATCTCTATTGAATGACACATCCACTGTACTTCACAAATGGTGGAGGAGAGAGATATGGGTGGAGGGCACTCAAGTATCTCTATTGAATGACACATCCACTGTACTTCACAAGTGGTGGAGGAGAGAGAGAGAGATGGGTGGAGGGCACTCAAGTATCTCTATTGAATGACACATCCACTGTACTTCACAAGTGGTGGAGGAGGGAAAGAGATGGGTGGAGGACACTCAAGTATCTCTATTGAATAACACATCCACTGTACTTCACAAGTGGTGGAGGAGAGATATGGGTAGAGGGCACTCAAGTATCTCTATTGAATGACACATCCACTGTACTTCACAAGTGGTGGAGGAGAAAGAGCTGGGTGGAGGGCACTCAAGTATCTCTATTGAATAACACATCCACTGTACTTTACAAGTGGTGGAGGAGAGATATATGGGTAGAGGGCACTCAAGTATCTCTACTGAATGACACATCCACTGTACTTCACAAGTGGTGGAGGAGAGAGAGATGGGTGGAGGGCACTCAAGTATCTCTATTGAATGACACATCCACAGTGCTTCACAAGTAGTGGAGGAGAGAGAGATGGGTGGAGGGCACTCAAGTATCTCTATTGAAGCAGCTTGTTGAAATTAATGGTGAAATATGCAGATATCATCATAATGAAATGCAGTAGATGGGTCTCAGCCCCAAATCTAGTAAGATTCTACTTATCAAACTCGATCTAAGCTTGTAATACTGCTGCAATTGTACTGACCAAATTCTTTCTTGCTCATTTCACCAGAACTGTCGTCTTGTTTGACAACTTTGTGACTGAACTGCTTCCGAACAAGATGCGGCATCAGCTCACCTTTTATGGTAGATATGGAACTAGAAACAATACAGCAGACACTTGTAATACAAGGAAATGGTTAAAACATCTTATTTAGATGACATATAATGTTGCTTAATGTTACATGTAACTTGCATGTGACTTACAATATGTAACCTGCAATAGAAACAGTCATGTAGGTAGCAGCAAATGGACACACATTGTGTAGCACCTAATAGAAACACTGTCTAAATAAACAGAAGCATTGTCTAAAGAGATATAAGCAATGTCTAAATAGATATAAGCACTATCTAAACAAAAACACTGTCTAAATAGAAACATGGTTTAAATAGAAACACTGTCTAAAAAGAAACACTGTCTAAACAGAAACAGTTTAAACAGAGACAATTTATAAGCAGAAACACAGTCTAAACAGAAACACTGTCTAAACAGAAACACTGTCTAAACAGAGACACTGTCTAAACAGAAACACAGCCTAAACAGAAACACAGTCTAAACAGAGACACTGTCTAAACAGAAACACAGTCTAATCAGAGACACTGTCTAAACACAGAAACAGTCTAAACAGAAACACTATTTAAAAAGAATTTCTTTCGACATGTCATAACATATACCAGTACTTTACAACTTGTGTAACTTTTTACACCTATTAGTATTGATGACTGATTGATACAGAAAGGATTTGAATGTCTAAAAGCAATATCATTCTAGACTTGCCTCTCCTCTGTCAGTAGGTCAACAACATGTCTCTTCATAAGATAGAGATGTCCATCAGTCAGTTGTGTGTGCAGATTCATCAGAGGATGTCTGGAAATATAATCCCAGTTTACAGTCAATATATCAACTTCATGATACTGGATTACACAGGTTAGCATTGCAGCCATGCAGTCTCTGTTGTTTTCTAAAACTTCAATATGTCAATCAATCTCCCACTAACAGCTCTCAAGATAAACACAGTGCTGTTACAATCACAATGTAAATGATATTGGTAGGGCCATGTAAGATATTTTCAACAATGCATTAATTATAACTTTGTGAAAATGTTCATCAAGTAGGTAGAGAATACTGAAGTAACGATTTCCTTCTAATCACAACTACTGAGATTTACTTACTCAATGTTTCGGCTGCCATTGGTAGCATTCATCGGGAACTGAATTCTGAGATGACTAGTTCTTCTTCTGCTCGCTAGTTGCTATGGCAAGCAGTCGTTCCAGAATTAAGTTCACAATGAAGGTTACCAACGGTAGCTGAAACGTTGAGTAACTAAATCTCAGCAGTTGAGATTAGGAGAAAACCGTTACTTCATTAATGCATTATAACTTAATGCAAAAACAGCACCTTTTTAAGAAGCGCCTCTTCAAAGGAATCACGTCTTCAATGTCAGCCTCTGATGACAGAAACAGTAACCGGTTGCCAGCTGTGTCCAGGCCTACAATGTCTCTCTCTGAAACAGAAATCATTTCACAGCATGAGACACACACACCTGTTTGTATGTGGTTATGTTAACGTTTTCCTCCTAAATGGCTTGCACCTCGGGTGCCAAACTTTCATGGATTAATCGATGAACCCACAAATGAAACGTATAAATTTTATGTTTTCAAAATACCCTGCATATCAAGGGTTCATAGTGGTTTTAATGGTAAATAAAATGTTCGTTACGTAAAATGTTAACTTCCAACAATCGCAGAAACCATGTGCGTGGTGAATAATTCGTCTTACCATATTCATAAAAGCGATCACCCATTCGGCAAACATTGTTATCATGACTGTCACATATGAACTACCAAATTATCCCGTCCTGGAGATGGGCATTTGTGCTTGTAATAATAAAATTTTTGCCTAAATCATCAGGGATCCAAGCTCATAAGTCCAACAAACCAAAATCATTAGGTAAAAGTCATGATCAGAGCAAGGGACCGCAGTGAATTTAGGGTAGAAATGCAATTCCCAAAAAAGTCTTGAGATTTTTGCATTTCATATGCAATTTATACTGCTGTGTTACTAAAGCTACTTTGCATCCTTGTTTTAATATTAACATCAGCATTAACACAAACATTAAAATTTAATTTTTTTATTTTTACACAACTGTACATCCAAATGGATTGTCACAAAAAAAATGTATTGTTGTACTAAGACAGTTTGACAATACAGTAATCACTCAAGAAGAATTTGGTGGTGATGAGACATTTGAAGTCCTCCTTATTCATCATGATGACTGGGACTGACCAATCTTATTCATCAGTATGACTGGGACTGACTAATCTTATTCATCAGTATGACTGAGACTGACCAATCTTATTCATCAGTATGACTGAGACCGACCAATCTTAATCATCAATATGACTGAGACTAACCAATCATATTCATCAATATGACTGAGACCGACCAATCTTATTTATCATATCAATATGACTGAGACTGACCAATCTTATTTATCATATCAATATGACTGAGACTGACTAATCTTATTCATCAGTATGACTGAGACTGACCAATCTTATTCATCAGTATGACTGAGACTGACCAATCTTAATCATCAGTATGACTGAGACTAACCAATCATATTCATCAATATGACTGAGACTGACCAATTTTATTCATCAGTATGACTGAGACTGACCAATCTTATTTATCATATCAATATGACTGAGACTGACCAATCTTATTCATCAGTATGACTGAGACTGACCAATCTTATTCATCAGTATGACTGAGACTGACCAATCTTGCGGTTGGCCTTGCCACCTGGCACAGAGACGTCAGTGATGTCAACAGACGGGGCGAGCAACATCGTAATAGTGGAATCGTACGTCCGGTGCAAGTCAGCCAGGAGGTGTAGTGATACATCAGTAATGAGGTCACAGCTGACCAGCATGAGATCAGTCTGCAACACCAAACAGGCAGATTGGTTGACCTTTAGGCCCACGATTGCTGAGTGCAGTAATCAGACCTGGGGGTTAATACATTTTAATAAATTACAATTCAATTCCAATTCAAATTAGTAACATTACTTAGTTAACACTATAGTGCACAGTGGGAGATAGTAATAGTAGCATAGTATAGCAGCAGATATATACAATCAGTTAATACATAAACACATATGAAACTCTATAGGTAGTTTACTAACTTTGACAAAACTGATGCACAAGCAGCAGTTGCAACTAACACCTGATATACAGTTCACATACTGAGAACTGTATATGTGCTGCCAGTTATAAATATATATATTTTATTCCCTGAACAGGAGCAGACTTTAAGACTTGACCTTCATGTAATACTTGCGAGTATCACAGTGAGGACAAAACATAAATGGTTTTGTGTTCTCAACAAACAGATTTATAAAACTTATGTCTGCATTTAATGTACCCAACTAATATTTTACAATGTAACAATGTAATCAAGGTAGCCTAGATAAGCAGCCTGTCTCAAAGAACAGTAGAAACATCAACTAAAACAGGATAAAAGTCTCAGTGTAAAGATGGTATCAACACAAATAGGACAACAGCAGCAAAATGTTTTCTCACATGTGAAACTGTTGAAGTGGAATTATCTTCTACAGAAATTAATCAAGAAGCCAAAATGAATTAATTGTGTTATGTTCTCATCAAGGCTTCATCTACAAACAAGTGGTCTGAATGTAAGTACAATATGAACCATTTAGTCATGGTTCATAGAAATTGTTTGCACTGTACCTTAATCCTGTCTCTGATGTGCCGGAGCGCGTCCGCCGTGCCCCAGTCCTGAGAGTCAGGGATTGCCACAAAGTCCAACTTGATCTTGACATCACATATCTCAACCAGGGCTTTCTCAATATCTGCCCGTGTTGACTCCAGTACAACTACTAGGGCCTCTGAAGCAATCACAAACTGTGACATGACTCCAGTACAACTACTAGGGCCTCTGAAGCAATCACAAACTGTGACATGACTCCAGTACAACTACTAGGGCTTCTGAAGCAATCACAAACTGTGACATGACTCCAGTACAACTACTAGGGCCTCTGAAGCAATCACAAACTGTGACATGACTCCAGTACAACTACTAGGGCTTCTGAAGCAATCACAAACTGTGACATGACTCCAATACAACAATTAAGGCATTTGAAGCAATCACAAACTATGACATGACTCCAGTACAACTACTCAGGCCTCTGAAGCAATCACATACTATGACATGATTCCAGTACACTTACTAGGACCTTTGAAGCAACCGCATACTATGACATGACTCTAGTACAACAACTAGGGCCTCTGAAGAAATCACATGTTATGACACATGACTCCAGTACAACAATTAGGACTTTTGAAGCGATGATATTGCATTGCGACTCATTTCCATTTATAAAGCATCTTAAGAATGCTACATTTACTTAGAATATTCAGCAATACTACTGTGTATATCACAAAATAAAAATCTAACAAATAACATAAATAATAAACGACCAGTCGCGGAACAAGAAATGTTATAAAGCGAACTACAAAGAGTAGTTTAAACATTAACTAGTATTACTTACAGTATACTACGATGTAAAAGGTACAGTGATAATTTTTGCTTCAGACAAAATAAACTACCTTGAAAACCAGCCTTTTCTAGCATCTGTACAGGATACCAGATCATAGGCATGTTGGCGATAGGTAGGAGGGCCTTCGGGACTGAAGACGTTAGGTCAGATATTCGTGAGCCTTGACCAGCAGCTAATATCACTGCCTGGAACTCCATCTTTGGGTTGCAGACAAGAGTACCTGCTATACAACCTGAAAAGGAAAAATACTAAATAATGGCCAAAAAAATTTATTCACACATACACATGGTAAAACATTACACTTTTTATAATCATCATAGTTACATCTGAAAGTTTGTTACAATGAAATATGTTTTTTTTCAGAATTAAAAATGTGAAATAAATATTTACTTATTTTACATAAAATTTTCGACATGTGGAATCCTGTTTTGGCAGTCTATGGTTGTGTTCAGCAAAGAATCTTCAGAGCAGCCACTTTGAAAGTCCTGTTCTGGCAGTCTATGGTTGTGTTCCACAAAGTATCCTCAGAGCAGTCACTTACACTTGCTTTATGTTATTTTAGGTGTTGGTAATTGTAAGCTGGAACCAGTTAGCTAATCTATTTTAGCTGGTTCACAGCTTTAGAGAGCATGATTAATATGATGAACTATTAGATGACAAACTTATTTGGAGCATATTTATTCTGCTTTTTGACGCCATGGCAATGCGCAGATGGTATATAACAGTCACAGAATACACATGTGGAACGGTTAGAGCTTGTAAGTTTTAAATCTTAAGTTATTAGTTCTGAAACCGGATTGGGTTTGGAAGTGCCAAATAGGCGAGTGAGTTGTTTTATTAATCATGAGGATATCCAATCATGACGTCATGTAAATAAAATTCCATCACTGAAGAAATTTGTTTCCCATTCACCGCTACCTCCTGATTATACTGACCTAGCTAAAGTAAACGATTACCTAATTATGTAACACAGCAGACAACTAGCAAGTATACTAACAACAGCTATGATACTAGCTATCGGGCGTCGCATGCACACAGCTGGCCTGGTGTAGGGCAGGAATGATGAAACGAAAAACGATATTGATGAAACAGGCGACCGTCAAACAGTAACAATTTGGAACAAGCGGCAAATTATATTATCTTACCAAATTACGTATGTGTTGTATTTGCCTGTCTACAGAACGTTGATCATTTCTTTCATACTCCCATCATCTATTTGTCGCAAAAACGCACGTACAGAACCACGCAAAAACTGGGCGATATTGCAAGATAGTGCACAGGGAAGCTGCCCTCTGTCGGATAGTTTTGCCAAACACAGTAGCGTCGATGAACTGTCGGAAAGAGGGCGCCACTCTATAAAAGCGAGTTGGAGCATCAAAACACTGTCTGTGAGCTAAGCCTAAGAAAAACGTGAGCCAGTTGCAGAATCTGCAAAAAGTAGACGTGGTTAACACCGTAGAAACGCAACGCATGTATTATTAATATTAAGATGTCTGACACTATAACGACAAATAGCAGCAACAAAGCATTTGATTCATGTCACCACGTAATGTCTAATGACATCCGGGTGAGGACCGGGAGGTTAACTAGTACAGTTGCTGGTACAACTACAAGCCACGTGCAGGCCTAGGCCAGGGTAAACCATAATTATAAAGACAACAAGTAGACATGGTCGTGGCAATCAACTTCTAGTAACGCTTTTTTAATTGATCAAAAAGATGTAAAATATACACCTAAAAAATCTTCCACGTGTTTTAACAAGATTTAACAAGATTTGCCATCCAAGCCAAAGGCCCAGATGGCAAGTGGACAAGGAAGCCATTGGCTTATCGAGAGTCCAACAATGTTCACCTACTTATAACCCGCCCTCCTGATATATGTGTCAACCTTGTTTTTAAACATATTCACGCTGGTAGCAGTTACACAATCTGTAGACAATTTGTTCCATTCATTTATTGTCCTCTGTGAGAACGAGTGCTTCCTGATGTCCAATCTACATTGATCCTTTACTAATTTTACCTCATGTCCTCTAGTTCTGCTATCCTTCTTGAGTGAGAAAAACATATTTCTATCAATAATTTCATACCCATTCAATATCTTAAAAACTTCAATCTGATCTCCTCTTAACCTCCTTGTCTCTAGAGTTGTTAAACCACATTCTTTCAGGCGTTCTTCATAACTAAGGTCTCTAAGTTCTGGAATCATTTTAGTTGCTCTCCTTTGTATGCGTTCAAGCGTATCTATATCCTTCTTACGATATGGTCTCCATGCTTGTATACAGTATTCTAAATGAGGTCTAACTATTGCTTTATAAAGAGGTATAATTAACTTTTTTCCCTTGTATGTTATGTTTCTTCTAATCAATCCAAGAATTTGATTACCCTTTGAAGCTGCAATACCACACTGCTCTGAAACTTTCATATCAGCGCTTATTGTAACTCCTAAGTCCTTTTCTTTTACAGTAGTACCCAGAACAGTATCTCCCATTTTATAGTTTACATTCAAGTTCCCATGTCCTGTATGTAGGCATTTACATTTCCCAAAATTGAACAGCATCTGCCATTTCTCAGACCATTTCACTAATCTGTCTAGATCGTTTTGTAAATGTTGTTTATCACCATCAGTATTAACCTTTCTAAACAGTTTTGTGTCATCCGCAAATTTCAGTACGTTACTTGTTATACTGTCGTCCAAGTCATTGATATAAATTAAGAATAATATAGGTCCTAGTACTGACCCTTGAGGTACCCCACTCAAAACCGATTTCCAATTTGAAACTTCTCCATCTACTACAACTCGTTGTCTTCTGTCAGTCAGCCATTGTTCTATCCAGTCAGTTATGCTATCCCCGATACCATGGGCTTTTAATTTAAGTAGCAATCTTTGATGTGGCACTTTGTCAAAAGCTTTCTGAAAATCTAAGTAGATAATATCTACTGGCGATCCCACGTCTATCCACTTAGTGATTTCTTCCAAAAAACATAACATATTTGTTAAGCATGACCTTGCTTTAAGGAATCCATGTTGAGATGAATTTAATAATTTATGCTTAACGAGGAAGTCCACCATATGGTCTTTAATTAACCGTTCTAATAATTTACAAATCACTGACGTTAAACTCACTGGTCTGTAATTCTCTGACTTATTTCTCGAACCCTTTTTAAATAATGGTATGATGTTTGCTTCTTTCCATTCAAACGGAACAACTCCCTCTTTTAATGACAAGTTGAATACTCTTGCAAGTGGTATACTGATTTGATCTACTGTTTCCATTAGTAATTTTGGAGGAATCCCATCCACTCCCGGTGATTTGTTATCCTTCATTGCCCTTATTTACTTGTGCTTCTTTCGATATTCGCTTCTTTAGCTTACACATGCATTGGACAGATGTTGCATGATTTAATTGTATCTTTACCACATAACAATATAGAGCTCTACATACACGTACCTTTGGTCTTTATAGTCCAACAAATTCCTTATATATACAGTATTGTCACTGGTGAGAATGTGGTATGAATCATTCAAATTAAACATGCTTAAAAATATATATATTTTTTTAAATAGCAACTGCTAGTTTTAAACTACTTTATTAGTTGAATGTTGAACCCATATAATGCTAAATGTAGTAGGTAATAGAACAAATGTGAAGAAGGTTGGCATGCCAATTACTGCCATTACTGGCCCAAGCTAGTAACACTATCTAGGCTTAGGAGCCATTGCGGGTTTCATTATTTTCTGGTGTGCCCCACCACACGATGCTACACTATGATGTTTGTTACGATAGTGGTACTTGATGGCAGCCGCTCTGTCTGGTTGGGTGAAGTGGATGTCAGTGGTTGTCATCCTTCTGGCTGTCTATGTAACCTACAGTAACATTGGACATGCATCCACAGGTAAGTACTAGTATTTACATAGTCAATAAACATGATAAATAAAAAATTATTGAAATATATATTCTGTTAGTTCAGAACTAGCAATAGTAACTAGCAATGGTAACTAGATTATTTTATATAGAATAATTCACTTATTATTGCTTTCTTATACCTGTGTTTGGATGATCTTAATTACTGTCTTTATGTTAGTGAGCTCAGTATATAAGGAATTCCAGAGACTTATGCCATATACAGATAGAGTCATAGCTGTAGTAGTTGTGGTAACATAACACATCACGAAATGATTTTTTAGACGTGTTATTGTTGAAATATCTCTTTTCACTAAGTGTTGTTGTATGTTAACTGGCAATTTGCACTGGTATGCTATAACCATGGTAACAGCTATTATGAATTTTACCAGGTCTACAAATTTTAACACGTGACCTATAAAAAAGAGGTGTTGTGTAGTCAATCCGATTTGCACCATACAACAGTCTCATTGTTCTCTTCTAGAGTATGACAATATCATTAATATTGGTAGGATAAGTGTTTCCCCATATTTCAGAACAGTAATTAATATGGTAAGAACACAGAGCAGTGTAAGATGTGCATAAGTTTACTAGCTGACTATGCTTATACAATATGGCAGTACTCTTTGAGATTTTAGATCTAACACTTGCTATACAAAATTATGGTCTTTTCCATTCAGCTTCTCATCGATTATACACCAAGAAACTTGGCAACCTGTACTTTATCAATGTTTACGCCATTGATTGTTATGTCAATATTAGCATGCAGAGTATTATTACCAAATAATATGTAACTTGTTTTCAAAACATTCAGGAATAACTAGTTTACAGCAAACCAAGTACACATTTTGTCCAGGACAAATGATACTGTTGTAACAAGTTAACTGATGTTTTTGTTTGCCCAGAACAAGTTAGTGTCATCAGCAAACAAGATATATTTAACAAGTTTAGAAATGTTACATAAATCATTCACATACAATATAAAAAGTTTAGGTCCTAATATTGAACATCGTGGGACACCACATGATATATTTAATAAATTGGAATGGAATCCACCAAAACAGACAAACTGATCAATTTGATAAATAACTTCTTATTCAATTATGTGCCAAACCTCTGATACCATAGAACTCAATTTTTTCACAAAGCAATTTATGATCAATTAGTAAATTGTGGCAGTAATAAAATTGGTCTACAGTTTGTATAGTTTTCTTTGTTTGCAGCCTTAAATATAGGGATTATTTAACAATTTTCAGTTTGTTTGGGAAAACTATTAAATAAATATGTCACATAACTGTTTGTTTGATCACAATTAACCTTACCTCATTATGTCGTGTTATTACAACATGTACTAAAAATGTCATTGTTATGTAAACAGTCATTATCAACCAAGAAAATTGTCCATTGCTAAATCACACTACGAAAATGTGTCGCACACGTAACGCCACATTTATATTTTTTATGAAAAAAATAACCAATTGCAGGCATGTGCATAGTATACCTATGCATTTGTACTTAATTATGATAAAGCAACTTATTAATATACTTCCATAACTTCACAGACTTTTGGCAATAACTACTGCACCCATCTGAATTTAGCGTCAGGTGTTTCTTGGCCTTCCCCTTTTCTTGTTGCCCTGAGGGTTCCTCCACCTACCTTGTATTGTGTTTAACAAGATTGCCATCCAAGGCAAAAGACCCAGATGGCAAGTGGACAAGGAAGCCATTGGCTTGTTGAGAGTCCAACATTTTTCATCTATGTGTAACCCACTCCTCTGAGATATTTGCCAATTTAATTTTTAAACATATTCACCCTGCTAGCATTTACACAATCTGTAGATAATTTGTTCCATTCATTTATTGTCCTCTGTGATAATGAGTACTTCCTGATATCCAATGTCTGATTAAGTGACCATGTGCTTGGACAGTGGATCTGACTGGTATGCGGGTTCTGGTAACCGGAGCATCAACGGGCATTGGTGAGCAGATAGCATACCGCTATGCAGAGCAAGGAGCCAGTGTGGTCATCACGGCCCGCACTGAGCACAGACTAAAGAGGGTGAGTCATTAGTATCCGCACTCATACATATATCATAGACAAGCATTTCTTATACTCTGTTTATTGTGTAGTTTAAACAACATTGTCATAATTTTGCACACTTTTGTGCAGGTCAAGCAACAGTGTCATCATTTTGTAGACTTGCTGTACACAACAATTGCACTGGGTACATTAATTGGGTCATAACCCATGTAATAACACTGCTGTGGTTAATACAATGTGCAGATGGTGTATTTTTTTGTTAGATATTAGTATTTTGCCATAATTTTGTAACATTTGGGAATACCTTGTATTTAATTAATTGAAAAAATGTACTAGGTTTGCTGTTTTTGGACGGAGTCACTAAGGGAATAGAAGAAGCATCACCAGCAGTTATTATATACTTATGTCCAGATAAATTTGAAAAATATTCTCAAAAATGGTTGGTATTACACTGTATTAGTTTTGGGAAATGTAAATGCTTACATGCAATCATGCATACAGAATGTGGGAAAAACAGATTGAGAATATAAAATAGGATTGCTATAATAGGTACAGTGAAGAAGAGTATTTATGACTGTGGCTTTACAAAGAAAGGATGTAAAAACGAAAGGAAAATGTAACATATAAAGATGAGCTAATTATGTCTAAGACAATAGTTAGACATCTGTGTACAAACTTGGGAGCAATATATGATTGCCATCCAAAGCAAAACAACTGATGACAGTGGCATATTTGGGTCATTGGGCCCTGCCCCCCAGCTGACATTTTTTATGTATCCTTTTGGTAGCATGGTAAACTAATGGATGACTTAGCTTGTTCCCCCATGGCCTCCCCCTTGGCCTCCCCCTTGGCCTCCCCCTTGGTGAGATCCTAAATACACCAATGCCGGATGACAGCCATTGACTTATGTAACGAGAAGGACATCACCAAATTGGAATAACTAAATATTTTTTTTTGCAGAATAAATGTTGAAATATACAAACGTACTATGAAACATTTGATGGCAATAAAACATATTTCAGATGCAAGAGTTATATCGTATGGACCAGAGACAACTATGGGTTGAAGTCCTGCAGCCCAGTAAGGAGATTGTTGGCAGACTACTCATGCTTTCTCAGTGAATTCACTGCACTGCTTTTGATATTAGCCTAGTTGTATACTTACAGTGTATTATATGCATTACTCACAACAACTTGCTCTCTAATGTTGTAGCAAAGTTAGGATACTAATTTAGCTGCCATCATGGATAAGTGGTTAGTTTCATTGGGGTTGATTGCACGGATGTTGTAATGTTGGTGTGATTTTCTGCTTCAGAAACTAACAAATTGTTTCTATGTACCCAGTCTCTGGGTTGTTACTTCAGATGCTAACAAATGTAATATCAACTATCAAGAATGTGTGAAATTCTACTTGAACTTATACATGAACCAATAATGCATTGCATGCACACTGTTTGTACTCCATACAGCATACATTGCTATAATATATTTCTGAATTTCTCTTTCCCTGTCTATGTCTATTTTAATAATAGAAAAACGATTCTTAATTAAATTTTTTTAAATTTTAAACTACATTAAAATTTGCATTTTGTGATGAATTTCCTGTTTCATTTTGTTGTCAGTGGAAATTAAGATTACATAAAATACTTCTCCTTTTCATTTAGTATTTGACTGCCATAATTATAACATGTGCTCAATTGTTTAATTATGGCCATATGTTGCAGGTAGTAGACAGATGTACAGAACTTGGACGTAAAGACCAAATCTTCAGTTATTTTGTTGTGGACATGGCAAATGTGAATGCACCGAAGACTGTGATTGAGGTTTGTTGATGCATGTGGATGAAGATATAGTCTTTATTTCTTTCATTCTTCATATAAAAAATTAAGTATTCTGATAATTGGTGTCTTCTGTCATTCTTATTCTCCTCCAATATAAAAGCAATGTAACAAACTTCCAATACCTTGACCATGTATTCTTCACCATGTGGTCTTCACCATGTGTTCTTCACGATGTGATCTTCACCATGTGGTCTTCACTGCACAGTAGCCTCTCTATCTGAATCACTTCTCTGTAGTATTATTATGTTCACACCTACTCCTTATAAATCTGTTTTTACAACAATCTGAATTTTCCTCTCCCCTTCTGCCACCATTTCTGTTTTCAACAATTCTCTTTAATATGTGTTTCACATTACTGAAACTTTCACACAATGAAGAACATTCAACAAAATCATGAAGCAGCATTTTTGTGTTACTCCTTTCAAGTAACAAAATATGCAAGATGTTTTTTTTGCACATGTACTGCTTGCATGGATAGCCATGTTATAACATTTCACATTGATATCATGTGCTTGTGATAGTAGCTCAGTTAGATATCCGGTACTTCAGGTCACTGTAAATTGAATGTAGTTTGCAACTTTGCATGTAATAAATGTGGAACTGAATGCATGTAGTACAACACTGGTGCATAGAGTCAGCGAGTGTTGGCTAGCAACATACGTATTATCTAAAACCAGAATTGGGTGGATGAGCTGGACAGCTGGAAATGTTGGTCCATTCAATTCACTGATGTGGACTATCCTGTCACGTGATGTCAACAATGGACATCAGATCCGTGTTCATCCCACGTTCACTCAGCTGTATAAATGAATACTTGGCTACAGACAGAGATGGATATCTGAACGAATAGTCTTTGCGCAGTAATTGCAGCATGGCTGAATGCTTCCCAGAGAAGTCGAAATGCCGTTGAAATGAACAGGTCTGCCAGGGAGTGAAGTGTAACGTACTTTGAACAGTCCCAAGGACTGGATGCCACGCTATATAAAAACATACCTTTGATATTGTGAATATTGATTAACTCACTGTGACTTTGTGAGAAAATGCATTACTTTTAGGGTTGCTCTACTTCTAAGAAATACTGTTGGTTGTTGTAATAACTGTTGTACTTGACCAGTTTGCTGACCGTGAGCTGGGTGGCCTGGACGTCCTTGTACTCAACCACATGTACATCATGCGGTCAGCGAATGTGTGGGCGGGTAGTGCAGATAACTTGACAATGCTGAGACATGTGATGGATGTCAACTTCCACTCGTACGTCCAGCTGACATCACATGCACTACCAATACTGGAACAGAGCAATGGCAGTCTCGTTGTCATATCTTCTTTATCAGGCAAGCTCAGGTTTCTCTCGTCAGTGAAGCAGCTTTTGAAGAGATTGCTGAAACACATGGCCACTGTTTAGAAACATTTCATTTTTTAGTTTGTACAAATTTCGACATAAAGAAGCCAACATTAATTCTGATTCAAAAGAAATAACTCTGTTGCAAAGAACTATAACTTAAATATGTCTATGTCTACTACAACAAATGTAATGTAATGTGCATTTCTTGTTTTGTCAAAATATACATAATAAAGTCCCTTGCTTGCTGAACCTGCTGTTTTGTGTGTAAACATTTAAATACATCTATATACACTCATTCATGCAACGTGTAATGAAAGAACAGGTTCTTTCAATTAGTCATAATTTATTATGACATGCAGCTATGTATCGTGTGTTATTATTTTTATTATTAACTTGTACAGCACCAACGCATATCTTGTATAGATTGAATGCTATATAAATAAATATTAAACATGTAGTGTGATAAACAAACATCATGTAGTTCAGAATTGATGTGGATACCCTAAGGATATGCATTCACATATTACAATTCACATTGGCCAAAACTTGTTAAAACTTGTCACCACCGTTGTATACCATCTCTTATCATATAAATTATACATTTTTATTGAAAATGTAATATATTAAAATTATACCTTTTCAGCCAAAATGTACCAGCCCTACTTCCTGGCCTATGTGTCATCTAAGTTCGCCCTGACTGGGTTTTTTGGGGGTCTGAGACTAGAGCTTGAGATGCGAAGGAGTGGTGTATCAGTGACCATCTGTTTTCTTGGCTTCATTGGTAAGTTTAGTCAGTCCGCAGAATATAATTTATTCTCTGTTATTCAATTAAGGAATTGCAGTTCAACATATGTGCATTACACAGACTTGTCGATTCAATTTGTAGGGACTGATTCAAGTCGCCTATTTTCACACCTTGCAGCTTGACTTGGAATTTAGAGAGATTACTTGAGGCTTGAACTGCCAATTTGTGACGTGCCAACAAGTATGGTGGCTCAAAACGTATGCAAAACTAGACCATGTTATTGTGACAAGTCGCACTGAATACATTCATTATTAAGTATTCAATATGATTGGCTAATGTTGTAGTGTGGCAACATCTGCCTAAATGCCCCCTAAAAATTACCTCAGAAAAATGGCAACAATCATGGTTATTGGTGAACTTTGGTGACTTAGGACTTGACTTGGAATTCAGAGACTTGACTTGTACTTGGAGGTCATTGACTTGAGACTTGGCTAGCAGGTCAATGACTTGAGACTTGACTTGACAGTTTGTGACTTGCCAACAAGTCTGGCATTACATTATCGACGCACAGTGTGTGCCCCATGCCCATCGCTCTCCTTGCATTTAGCAATGTAATACAGCACAAGTCATATTTGCATTTATCTCTAGACATGAATGAAAATATGTGTAAAATCTTTCCTCAATTTAGTTTTGATGAAGTCATCAGACAAACTAATCAATTATTTATGACCCCTCCCTATCCTCCAGGAAGTTCACCACTCCGTCATGCTCTCTACCATGCACACACCTTGACACCACCTCTTGCTTTGTAGGAACAGAAAATGCAGTGACATCATTGAAGCAGTTTGGACTGAATCGTGTGTTGACAGTTGAACCTACTGATCCAAAGGAAACAGCACAGAAGATTGTGGCTGGGGCAGTCGCACGCACAAAGGATGTTTACTTTCCCTACTTGCAGACACGACTCACTCCTCTTATTCGAGAATTCTTTCCTGACGTCTTTGATTTCTACATACGTTACCTGTATACAAAGTCATGACAGTGTAAACATTACAAGAATGATGACGTACTGTTGTCAAACAAAGCTGCTGAAGAATATGTGAAAATGGCAACCCTACAAGACTACAACCATCCCAGGTTAGGGATGAAGACTGACTGTAAGATGTAGAGCTAGCGCATGTCGGATTAATGGCTAGTTTGTTATGGGGCATATATAGGAACTTACAGCTGGCTATTAAATGTGCATGTATGGTATAATGTGCAGTGACCACAAATGGACGTACTAATGGTAGGTATTATGTTAATCTGCATGTGAGAAGCTAAGCAAAAGGTTGTATATAAGAATAATGGTGTGCCCCACATGTCTCGCAGCTACAGTTTGAAACATGGAAGGTTTACATTGGGTGATTGGATCATCTTTAGTGTAGCAAAGTCAGCATAATTTACATTAGTATTAGTGTTGTAATTAGTTGGTATTATTTTACATAAATATATACAGTATGCAATTAAAGATTATATAGTATTTGTCAAATATACATAGCAGTATTCTGACCATTTTAATAATTTGTTATAGGGTAATAGCAGTTTTGAAATGTATATATTTCCAAAATATATTGTTTGCTTAGTTGTGTTTAAAATCTAAAATGACACTGGTGGTGCAATATGCTATAATAAAGGCTGCTGACTTCTCAAACAGTAGTTGCTAAATGAATACAATAAAAATAATGAGGAGGAAATCATCAGTTATATTTAATTTACATTTAGCTGTTTGCATAATCTAAATTATAAATTTAGTGTTGGCTGTGGTCATTTACAACACCATAATGCTGACAGTGTTGTCAAGATGAATTATGTACTATAGAGACACGATGTAATAGACTGGTGATCACATCAAACATGTAACATTCATTGGCATCTGTTAATTGAGGCTGCTCTGTTTATCTATTATATTATACATTAAAATGTGCCAAAATTTTTCATTTATGAAAAGTGCTTCTCTTATTAAATATTTCAACTGATTTCCTTGCCCATTATCTCTACCTTTTCCCAACCTTTCCTATTGTGTTCAAACATCTACTGTACACTAATCTGGACATATTTGATGGCAGATTTAACTTATGACCTGATGGTAATTTGTGGACAAACAATGTAGGTAGAGGTGAAATTATTTGCAGTAAGGTTAAATGGCATTACAGTTATAATGTTTGTATTTCTAAATCAGGTTCCATAAATCGTTATTATATTAATTATAATTAACTGCTTACTGTACTATGATGTTCAACAGTCATTTATCTAACGGAAATGAACCTCACTGGACTAGGTCGTATCTTGTACCTAGTCATGAAATAAAACTTGTTCAAAATGGGCTTTGAACAAATTAAATGCAGCAACTTGAAGACAAGAACACAGAGCTTTCAGTTTGCTGTTGTGTCTTCTGCTACAATTACTTGATGACTAAAGTCTGATGCAATCTGGTAACAGCTTGGGATCAAGTCCAAATTCAATAAAGTAATTACTGGGTAACCCTCATTGTTGCCAGTTGCTAATCCACCCTGTGAGTTAAAACAGTGGCATTTATGGTGACTATTACCTTTGTCATGGGACCAGAGAAAAATGTTTCCTCTAATTACCAGCCTTTGCCATAAAGATGTCCTTTGTTTGAGCCATGGATCAAGCATTGCAACTATTATCAAGCCATTTGTGTTCCTCTGTTACTGAGGCTTCTACAAAGAAATACTATGTATAATTTTTTTATTGAAAAAATAAACCTGTGTACAGCACAAGTGTTGTCGTCTGGACATTTTCCGTGTTTGAAACTATTTTTTCAGGGTGCATCTATCTTTTAAAAGGGGATACCATCTCAAAATCACTCACATTTTGTTAAAATCATGCAAAACGTTAACATGGCCACCAATACCAGGGACAGTACACTAATGATTTTCCCATTAAAATCCTTGCTAAAAGTCAATCCTGCATTCCACCCTGTGCGCACAATTATGAATCAGTTTTAGTAAAAGCTGTACACTTTGTTGTGTTGTCACAAAACTTCAGAAGCGTTTTCGTGAAATCGTGCAATTTTGTTTTCGAGAAAATCAACATGGAATATGTGCCACCCATCATTCTTGCTCAAACAAACTGGATTCTGTCTGCACACCAGGAAACCTTGTCATCCTTCCATCACTAACACATGCATTTGTTGTTATAACCATCCACTAGAAATACAAAATCTGGGCATAGTGTAAGTGTTTTATAGTCCTCAGATATGGCCATACCCCTGTTTATTTTCCTTGGAGCAAAACATTTTCAAAATGTGATACCATTTCAAAATCACTGGCACTTTATCAGTCATAGACTAACAATGTGGTGGGCCTGTACTGAGTGCATGAAAGACAAAGATTGAGATGCGTGGCATTGAATAATTATTGAGGTAACCTCATACCTTAGCGTTTATTCAACTATGTTTGAACATAAGCTTTCACAGATTGTTGTTGATGACAACATACAAACATACACACAAGAAAATACAGCGACAAACAAGAATAACAGCATACAATGACATCCCAGAAAATAATACAAGAAAATATATAAAATAAAAACTGCCTTATTGTGGGGGGCCTGGTATGAGTGTACTACTTGTACCATGGTTTGTGGGGGGCCTGGTATGAGTGTATTACTTGTACCATGGTTTGTGGGGGGCCTGATATGAGTGTACTACTTGCACCATGGTTTGTGGGGGGCCTGATATGAGTGTACTACTTGTACCATGGTTTGTAGGGGCCTGATATGAGTGTACTACTTGTACCATGGTTTTGGGGGCCTGGTATGAGTGTACTACTTGTACCATGGTTTGTAGGGGCCTGGTATGAGTGTACTACTTGTACCATGGTTTGTGGGGGGCCTGGTATGAGTGTACTACTTGTACCATGGTTTGTGGGGGGCCTGGTATGAGTGTACTATTTGTACCATGGTTAAAATGAAACAAGTCATGGTTTTGGCGTTATGCACCTAAAAGAGTGCAACTAAAATCAAGAATATCGCACCAGTGGTTTACTCAGAATGTGTTCTAAAAGTGGGACATTCCGGTCATGTCTACAGTTAATTCAGTGCTGACATGTTAACCAGCACGACTGATAAGCGCATGCACAGTTCAATGAAAATTGTAACCTAAATAATGTGTGACATATTAAGTGAGGCCGGCATACATGGAATCAATGCAAAATCTCAAACAAAAGTGCTATTTTGTCAGAAATATGACTAGTTTAGTAAACAACGGTCAAAATATGTTACACATAGAGTTTGGACGCAAACAGCATTGTCAAATCCTAATGGCAAGTATAGGAATAGGTGTATACAAACATATTTTCATTTGGCAAGCAAATTTAGTTAGACTACGACACTTGACCCATGAAATTAAGATGTGGTGTGTTCAACAAGGTTTTCCTAGTTAAACCACTGGCGTGAAATGCTTAGTTGTAGTTACAAATAGTTATGTTTTAGTAACTCTTATACTCTTATAGGTGCATAAGCCCAAAACCATGACTTGTTTCCCTTTAATCCGGCACTGCAGGGGTCAGCCCACAGTTGATTTTCCCATTGGTGGCCACATTAACATTTTGCATGATTATAAGTAGACGTGATTATAAAAAATTCTGAAACTTCATATCTGTTGCTGCCATTATCTCATTGATATGCTGATCAAGTTTAGTAAAAATTAGTCATTTCCAGCTCCTGTCGAATGTCTGCATATGCGATACACATCAATGTTTACAAATAATTATGTGCATGCATTACTGCGTACACATGTCTAGTGGCAAAAAAAGCCAAATATCTTTCCACCTATTAAAATCATCTAAAATCCACCAGTTCACTCTCAACAATTTCTACCAGCAAATCAGACAATGTGCCTGCTCAAATGCACTAAAACATGTATGTCAGATCATTTGAATTTTTCATTCATAACACAGCAAGAAATCTAACTGAGACATAACCACGGCACTTTATTTGTATGACATTAATCCCGAAGCCAATTAATGATACGTCGCCAACCGTGGTCTGGTCCCAACAGGCAAATGAAACCAACACAGTTCTTAAAGTTACCGGTGACGCCCTCTGATGGTTCGAGTCGACACGACCTGGACCCACCTAACGAGTACTATTTCTGTCACGGAAGTCATGATCGGCGCACGCGCAGTCGTCAATTCTTAGTTGCGTTAAATGTTGAGATCCAGTGTATTGAGGAGAACAACAACCAACGCCATTTCCCTTCTACGTACACGGTCGTTAACTTGATTTTGTAAAAGAAAGTCTCCTCTATCGTAGGTCGTCGTGATCTACGGCTTGTTAGATATGAAACAGGAACGAATTTTATTGTTCGTCGTCACCATAGGAATTCAGTTGACACTCTGCTGGGCAGGTGAGTGAATGAATCATTCAATCGACCACTGTCGGTGGCAATCACGTCTCACGATATTCGATAACAATGTTGTTTGTGTTTCCCAGTGAAACTGTCTTCCATTGGTGTGTCTTTCGTAACTTGCGGGGATTGGTCAAGCGTGAAATCTGAATATGAAGATCCCACTGCAGTAAATAGTGCAGTTGTATGTGGGACATTGTGGGTGCATCAGACACAGACACAGAAGCCGACTATTACTAGTATTACTAGTATTAACGTGACGTTTGGGGTGTGCGCAGCGCAATTTGATGAAGACAGTCATTTGTCAGTAAAGCAACTAAAATACTTTATACATCATAGTTAAAAGAATAAATACACGGAGAAGGTTGCTAGCCATTGAATGCAACCCTCTGCAGACGAAAAGGCGTTGGGTGTGGGCAGGTTGATGATGTCATCTGTGTCACTATGAGGGTGTTCCATTCGATAACGGTCTTTACAAAGAATGAGCATCAACATTAGTCAGTCTTGAAAGGGGGTCTTTGAAGCAGCGGCTGTTGTTTGCTTGTCTTTGTAGAATGTTGTGAGTTTCATACCTCTCGTAGGTGGTGGGTCAGATCCTACGTCTGTTTCTGTTGGTTGCTGTGAGGAAGGCGTCCACAGGTAGGGCTGAGACCAGGCTTTGTGCTGTCAACCTGAATTGCCTGCATCGTTCTTCCTAGGGTGGGAGGTTGGGGAAGTCAAGCATCCTGCTCCCGGAAATAAATACTATAATGTCACTGGGACATATCTATGACTATGTTTGTCTTTTGCTGATTTCACGTGTATGTAAAACTGAAACTTAGCAGAAATTACTAGTCTTATGTTATGAAAGTTATGGGTTAGAGTTAAATAGGCTTGGCCAATTAAATACTCATGGATGTCCGTTTCGTTACCATAGCTTATCAAGTTGCATCTTAAATTCTGTCACACTTTTGGTTGCTACACTTTAAATAAGAAGTTACGTGATGAACATCAATTGATAATTCTTTCAATGATATTAACTGAAGTATATGCTCTTATTAAGCCAACTGTGCATATTCACTACGTGTCTTATAATATAGTCTATGTTACAGTTTTGAACATCATTGAACCTGATTCATGATGGACTAAATCAGTTGGGGCTGGACTTTTAACCATGAAAATGACCACCCATTTGTTATATCACATTTCTAGCATATATCTAACTTCTAAGTCACAACTTGATACCTTTATGTAATAATAATAAATGCTAATTAACTTATTTTAACTAACAATGTAATACTAAATATGCTACAGCCAGTTTTATCAAGCGTCCCGAAAAAAAAAGAAGTTTTTTTTAAACTCAACAGACTGCTTAACTTGATCTGACTGATATGTTGGCAAAATAAACCTTTAAAACATGCAGTATTTGATTGTAATGGTAATCCACTTTATTTGATGTAATTTTTTTCACCATCAACATTTCAGTAATTCCCCCTCCTAAAATTGTTCCATGTTCACATTGTTTGCCAATCAGATCTGTCTCTGACATATTTGAAGTGCCCAGACTGTCTAAGAAATAGGTCATGCCTATTTCCTGTCCAGCATACAACTTTAATTACACTGTAACTTTGATCTTGTGTCGGAACCTAAAACAGAGGGAACTTTTCTCTGACTACTGGTCTCACATGTTACTACATAAAACTACATTTACAAAACTGTTCAACATATTTGATTAATTTTTTTTATTAATTACTGAATTTAATACTTTTCTCCTTAAAATCTACTCCTGGTATGATCTTTTTTAATTATCCTTATGGGTTTTTGTCAGTGTGAGTAATATTAAAATAATTTCATATAGTAAAACAATTTAATGGTTTGTCTGATGATTTCATCAAATTTGTACAAACCAGCTACTGGATACTAGGTAGGTTTAATTTTTCGCAAGTAAATTTTTTCTATTGAGGAGTGACATGTATGTATACAGTTGCATTGCAACAGCCCATATATAATAACATGGTTAACATGTCTGACAATGTGACATGATTAAATATTAATCCAACAGCAGTCCAACATTTGTGTGTGTGGCATTTTCAAAAACGGTATTAATTCAATGTCTGCTTTCTATGTCTGTTTACCTTTAGCAAACAACAAGCATCCTAGACCTGCGATTAGGCTCTCGATGTCATTCATGTGCCATCAAAACTTTAGATCATAGTAACCCAGGGTACTTTAATTTTGATTAAATTTTGCAAAACAGTCATAATATGTCTTGTTTTATGACACATTACTGATGTGGCAAGGCACTTGTGGTCCTCTGTGTTTCTTTCATGTCCCCGATTGAGGAGAAATGACAGTTATGTTTACACAGTTGTCCAAGCAACACCAGATACTGCCTCACAGGTTCCAGTCAGGGCTTGATAGTTTATAACACTTGGCCTTATGCAGTGACTAGGCTGGCAAGAGGATAAGTAAGTTAAGAGTTTCATGTCCTCACATGGCCTCTTCTAACTGCCTTTCTTTTCAGCTCTTTGTTGACATTACTGATGCTCCTGGAGTACATGCATACATCCATGCATACGCTAGCTCAATTATAGTTAGATTAGAAGGCAACAGTATTGTTACCTTGATATACTGTAATATGTTGTTGAAGGATGCATATGATATAGGAACTCGTTTTTACAGATCTGTCAGATTGATTAGATAAATTTATTAGACACGTATTAGATCTAACCTGGCTTACAAAGGACAAGACTTGGTTGATAATACATCAATCTTGGAATACACATCTTAAGTTGTGATCATTCAGTAAAATGTGGCTGAACTAAGTTCTTTCATGCACATAATAAAATGGTAATTATTAATTAGCTTGGATCAGACTTGGGAGTCAGTGCCCTTAACTATGGTTGTGTTTGAATCAGCTCGTTGACACCTACATTTTCAGAAAGACAGAAATGTTATCTGTAGTGAAACATTTTTTTCTAAGTTTCTTTTCTTAAAGCCCTGAACAGGGAGGAAGATGATAATAATAATAATAATAATATTTTTCTATAGCGCTAATTCCCGCATGGCGGATCGATGCGCTGTACAAGAAATATAATAAATGTATATTAATAAATATAAATAGATAAACTGTAACTTATTAAAAATATGTATATATGAACATTGGTTTTAAGACGTACAATACTAAAAAGAGGAATGTAAATTATATAAATAAAATTAAACTTTGGTTTTAAGACTTACAATGCTAAACCTTTGTATGTAAATTATATAAATTAATTTTAAACAAATTAAACACTGGTTTAAAGACTTACAGTACTATGTAAATTATGTAAACTAATATAAAAATAAATAAATAAATACTGTACCAAAAATGTGTATGTAAATTATCTAAACTAAACTAATACTGTACTAACAATTTTTTATGTAAACTATATAAATTAATATAAAAACTAAACACTAATTAAAATGTATATAACACTAAAAAGAAATTATAAAGCAATGTCCATCATTTCAAAACAATTTGAATTAATTAAAATGTCTAATAAAAAGATATGTCTTTAAACACTTTCTAAACACAGAAAGTGTCCCCGATGCACGAGTGTTCACAGGTAATTCATTCCATAGTCGTGGTGCTGCTGCGCCAAATGCCTGTCTGTGATAACGGTATGTTATGCAAGAGGGAGTTACAGTAGTCCAGACGAGAGGTGACGAGTGCATTGACAGCACTTTTCGCGGCTTCAGTTGTTAAATAGTGCCATATTGATGACAGTCTGTACAAATGGTAGTTACATGCGGCACACACAGCAGTCACATGATCTGTCATCGTCAGATGTTGATCCATGTGAACTCCCAAATTAAGTGGGGGGAAAAGCTGCCTACAGCAGGGAGAAGTGGAAGGGGATAACAGCTGGGGTGTGCGTCAGTACAGGTAGCCTCACCTCTTTATAAAGGGAGCAGACATACAGACAGACATATTTATTTTTATCATTTGAACAAATTTAAATAATTAATACAAATTACAAACATAAAGGTCAGGGAGACTCCAATTAAGACAAATGCATCATTGCATGTCACTAACATGGGCGCCACCTTTTGTCAAAATAACTAATAATTATGTAACGTCAAAATAAAAAACTTATTACAAAACCAATTTTAATTAACACAGTATGAGTGTAAAGTGTGATGCTTGTGTCCATATACTTCATTCAGATGCATGTGCATATGAAACAGTTACAGTAATAGGCATTTTTCTTTACTGTGTACATATGTAGCAGTTTTGTATCAAACAATTATCTTTATATGTTTGTAGAAAATATGTTTAGCATAATTTAAAAAACCTTGTATACTGTGTGTATTTATCTTTTGCATGATTTTCTTGGGTGTACTATTTATTGTGCGGGGCATGTTGTATGTAATATGTTTATGGCAGATTCATGTTGCGCACTGAAAGTGACTTCTACTTCATGTATAATGGTCATGTATATTTGATTATGTGTGCGGGTAGAACGGTAAATTTTGAAGATATGCTGGTAGTTTGTTAATGTTATGCCTATATTTGTAGTACAATTTCAGCTTCTGTTTTTTTAACAAGTCTTCCAATTTCAGAATGTCAAGTCTTTTGTATAATGGATCAGTACGTGCATTATATTTGCTGAGACTTATCATTCTGACAACTTTCTTTTGGATTATTTTTTGTTTTGCCACTTTAGTATCCCCATACTGTTAAACAGTAATTTAGGTGAGACATTATTAATGTATTGTAATGTTGTATGCGTGCCTATTTCTAAAAAAAAATCACGTACATATTTTTATTGTCTCAAATGTTCACTAAGAATGTGGAACAGAATACAGCAGTTGACTAGGCTTAGTGGAATATATGCATTACCTCCAAAATACTGATTAATAATTAAGGCAAGTTATATGAGTGCATGCAGTGTGATAATATTTATATAATAGTGTTGTTAATTTACTTTAGTCATGTTTATGCTGGTCACTTTGTCCTCATCCTCTTTCTGAATGTCAATGACACTAACTGATTGGCTTTCTCATTTACATGAAATTGAATTTACTGATGTCACTAATCCTCTGCTGTGTAATAGGGCCATTGGCGTGTGGTTCACTTGTTTTGTGAGCTCAGTATTGATTCATTTGTGATGGTCCACACTGTTGGTTGCCAAGCAGACATCACTGGCTGGTGGCCAGCTGGTCTCGCTCAATCTCAGTCTATAAACTAGTCATTGTTTAGCTAGACAGAGATTTCAGTGTGTAACTGATTGCCTGGGTTGACCTTGAGGGCAGTTGACTGAGTTGACAATGAGAGTCTGTGTGTCAGCTGCTGACACTGTGTCATGTCACTGAGTGTTTCTGGTCACATTCCACAGTAGGCTGTTGTTTTAAAAACCAACAACAACACAGAATGTGTTGACTTCCTTGTCAAACAGTTGACATACCCAACTTGGCCTGTCAATGTATGTCTCCATCAGGCAACCCCCCCTCCCACCAGACAACCCCCCCATTTTACAAAACTACCACAGTTAATCAGCATGTCTAGCAAACTAACATATATCAGTTAACTGTGATAGGAAGTCTGTAGTAATAATCTAAATGTTAAAATTTTCCAACTGAGACAAATATAATTTGTTAATGACAAAACTGTTTGTCATTATTGATTTTTTGTCTCTGAATGTCTTCTGTGTTCTTGTCACAAAACATAAAATATAAACAGTATACTATTGATCCATGCAAAATGTGTTTACTAAGTTTGGATTATTTTTGGGTGAAATTATGTATAAAGTTAGCACTAATATTGTTAAGCAAAACTATCTTAAAAATAAAAATTTGACTTGAATCCATTTGCATTTTAGACTATCAGAAATTCTCACTAGAAAACCTATACAGTGATGTCAACGCATGAGTAAACATTTGAAAGCCCAGTCATTGGAGCACCCTGTGTAAACAGAGAAAGCATAATTGTGGTTTTCAAGCATCAAAAGATTGTAGACTGTAGTCCTCAGCCCTAATGTTTGTAGTTGTTTACTGGACATTTGCTTAAGTATGGAAAATTTTCTCACCAGACATTTGCTCATGCTTTTTATGTGTAGATCTACGATAATACTTTTTAAATTTAGGTGTGTATTAATTTTATTCAAATTATATTAGCCACTATGGCTCAAGTAGTACTTGTGTGACAAGGAAGTACACATGATCTTAACCAGCAAACAGTGCACAGCACCAGAATGAACAGTTGTATTGCATGCTAAGACATATTTACCATCTGGCGATTAAAAATATGCTAGCTCAGGTAGCTTGTGTTGAGACTACCACATGCAGAGGCCGTTCACTGTTAACTCTGCATGAGCAAAACAACTAATTTAAAGTTGTTTATACAATGTTACCCCAAAAAATGTATCTATAGTTTCTGCCCATAGATACAACTTTATACTCTTGCCTCTGTGATGCATTTGTGCACTACAGTTGCCCCAGTCATCAGTACACCAACAAGACATCAAACGTGGGTTTGTTTATATTGTTATCCATCACGAATCCCTGTCAGTAGTTGTAGATGAGGTGATTATGACAAGCCGTGCAGACCTCTGTGAAAACGTCACTCTCTATTGAATAACAGCAATAACTTTAATGATGGGGTGTGGCCAGTGACCGAGTCACAGAGTACATCACCATTATATAACTTTAATGATGGGGATGTGGCCAGTGACCGAGTCACAGAGTACATCACCATTATATAACTTTCATAATGAAAACTAGAGACTAAATTCACAACAGCTTGCTCCAGAGGATTGTGTTTTCAAATGGTTTGCGAGATTACCAAAAAAAAGTGAGTGCAGTACACTTATAAAAATGGCAGGGCATGTTCAGACTGCCATGTTGTTATCTCTGAGACACTTAGCTTGCTGAAACAGGAGCCAGAGCATTTTGTCAACACTTTCATTGTTACCTCCATACGAGTGCTGGACTGATACACTTCTTCACCATATGTCGTGGTATCATGATTATGTATCACATGCGTGGTATATTCATGTGTTGTGCGGGTGTATTCATATTGTGTGCATAGTATATATTCAGTTCCCGACATTTCACTACACATTGCTACTTTTCATTTTATAAATACCCGGACGAAATCTGGGTAAGTGAAACAGATTTCCAAGTGAGGCAAACAAATGAAAATTAATACAACTTCAGGGTAATGGTTTTAAACAGCACTGGACAGAGATATTGATCATTCGAATTAACTAAACTCACAGAAGCAAACATGCAGCTTGCATATACAAATGCGAATGTGAGTGAATCAGTGCCAAGGTGGACACTGGTCAATGCAACAACAGACATCACACCGTCTTCACACATGGTCCAAACTGTGCACGGTTGTTGAAAACAAAATAAATTTTTTAACCATTGTTACATATGTATGAGGGAAAACATACCAGGTGTTTTTTCTTTCCATTTCGCTATGTTATCAATACATATACAGATGTGATTTGTGTTGCTTAAAAAGGTGACATGAATCATTTCTTTTGTGTCTACTGTTATCACATACTGAAACACACCGCGATATGGACATTGTTGTGTATTGTAGCACATGCATCGTAATATTCTAGCATACCAGTATATATCGTTCCAGCTCTACTCCTTACTTGTCCAAGTCTCCTTGTGAATATACCAAACAGACACCACCTTTATGTACTACCACTTCCTTGTTGAGTGACGCTGGGGAGTGAGTCACCCAAATATTACTGCTTCCTCGTTTCATACAGGTGTGTTCCGATGTCTTAGACTTAAACCAACACAATGGTCAAGTTTATATCTTTGTTATTTTCACTGAGGCTGTGGTATCTTTGATTGACAGACACATGCACGTTTACATGCACACACAAACCGTATCGCACACACACACCGTATCGCACACACACACCGTATCGCACACACACATCGTAACACAGCAATACAAATTCTGCCTTTGGAGACAAATCACTATTTTACTTCCTGGTTCATAGCATACAAACATAGTACGTATACCAGTGATTTTGAGACAGTGCCTCTTTTGACAATTGTTTGCTGCCATTAAAATTCTTTTTGAACTGGGACATGGCCATACTTGAGGACTCCGACACTTGTGCTACGCCCAGATTAAAATGTTTAGTGGCTGGCTGTCAACTTGTGCCAGTGATTGTAGGAACTCTCTCACATGGACACATGATGTCATTGTTTTGGATATAATTTGATGTGGACTTTTGTTGTGGAGAATCTTGTATGTTGATTTTCTGGAGAGAAAAATTACCTAAGTTGAACATTTATTCCAGCAGGTTGATGAAAGAATAAATATTAACATAGTTGATTATGAGAATATTAAAGGTATAAATTAGCGAACAGCATTAGAAAACGTTAACATTGTCGCCCATGGGAAAATAAATAGTGGCCCGGCCCCCTTTCTGTGACATGGTGTAGCCACACATTCATAAAAAAATTATCATGCGACATGACTCAGCTGACTTGCTCATATTTTAAGTGGTCAGTAAATGTCAATAATACATCACAATTACTATTAAATATTAATGTTATTTAGCAGTGTCATGAAGTTTGTCAACATTGTTAACTGTCTAATTCTGAAAATTATTTATTGATGTGTATATCGTTAGGAGACACTCAGCCTGACTGTACCACCAGTCTGGGAGAGACGGCCCAAGGCAGTTTGATGAGAATAGTCAAGATTCTCAGACAAATTATGATCAATTAAAAACCTGATATTTTAGAAGTGGTTCGTTGCACTTAAGTCTTTTAAATTTTCAAGCTATTGTATTTTTTATTTTTTTATTCGTTTGAAGCAAATATATAAAAATACCATGTTAACTGGCATCACTGCTGTTCTATAGATGGCTCGCAATTTTTTTTATTCTTTCAAATGTTGGAAGTCCGTGAACCATATCAGTTGCTTTGTAGGACAAGCTGACGCATATCCCAGAGTCACGACTGAGTCGAGATAATGTGACTGTATGCCTAGCTAGTCAGTAAACAGACCATGTTTGTCAAGGTGCACTTGGTAACTGGCCCATGGTCTGAGGTGTGTGGCTGTTTCTCACAATGTCAGCTACTCTGCATAATCTGTCCTCTCGTTATCTGGTGCCTTAAGTATAAATACCAGGTTTAGTTCGGCTGATCCAGTGCATGCCATGTCTGATTTCAAGTAAAGATTAATATTTGTTTTGATTTAGTTTTGTATGCTACGCCTTTAATTAACCAAGAATTGGGCTGTAGTTTGAAGACAGACTGGCTCCATGTCTGACAGACACACTATTGAAACTTATGTTACATCATTTGACATGTACATACATGTACATGCAGAAATTAAATAAAGCTGCTCTAAAATACATTCTAAAATATATGTTATTTTTGGCGTTGAGTATGTCTATTGTTGCTCTGTTCACATACTTTTATTTCAATATGGAATTGATAATTGGATATTGATATTTTTGATATTTGTAATTTGTGTGTAATTAGAATTGATATAATGTAATTCACCCCCTGTCTGGTCACTGGAGCGCTGGTTCACTGCTCGTCTCCGCCACCAGAGAAACACTAGTCAGTTCACGAGACACAACCATACTTGAGTCTATTGCTAGATTCCTTTGAACAAAGTTTCTGTATTTTTAGAGAAGTGCTGTGGAGTTGTTACGATGAACTTTGTTGTTTCAGGGAAGCAAAACTTGAATGATTACATCCAACACTTCGAGGGTCTGAGCTACAGCACACAGACGCTGCACAGTAAACATGAGCGCGCCAAGAGATCTGTTGACGCCAATGTCAACCTACACTTCTTTGCTCATGGAAGGTATGTTATTACAATTAGGATCAAAGTTTGAGGTCGAATGAAATTGCAGCGTGGTGGCATATTGTTTTAAAACCAATTTTTTTTTACTTTTGTCAACATTGTAGATTCACTGCATAGTAATAATTATATAACTAATATTTTATGAAATCCATAGTTGTGTTTGGCTTTTCCAAGATATTGCACTAATATGATTGTTGTAATGATGAAAAAAAAATTATTTAGAATGTAGCTGTAAGTTTAACAAACTAGTGTATGCAATTAGGAACCTAAATGCAATACATCTGTAGTGATTCTGCTTCTGTCACATTTAGATTGAGTTAACATTGAGGTGAAACCTAAAGAATTCAGCTCACATGCAAACTGTCTATGAAAAGCCAAAACTACGAATGACCTATAAGAAAATTAGAACAATCTTTCCAAAATGTTAACAAGCTGAAGATAAAACAACTTTACTCTATCTACAAAACAGTTCCACCATCTACCAGCATATCCTGGACGTTGTATATTCAGAAAGAATCCTGTTGACTCATGCAGCTTATTGTAACCCTAGTTTTCATTGAGCAACCCATGACAAATGTCATGCATTGTATCACCATACTTCACAGTGTATCACCATACTTCACAGTGTATCACCATACTTCACAGTGTACACAATGCTTTTATATTTACCCCTTTCATCCCACTACAACTTGAACTACTGTTACTTTGTTTCAGGCAGTTCAATCTACGATTAAGAAGAGACACATCAACGTTTTCTCACGATGCAAAACTCAAAGAATTTGATGGCCGCTTAGTTGACCTTGATGTTTCACACATTTATGAGGGCCAAGTGGTCGGTAGGTTATCATACAAATTACATTGATATTACTATTGCCCACACCTAGCTTATCCTCAACTACTTGCTTACAAATAATATTGATATTACTATTGCCCACACCTAGCTTATCCTAAACTACTTGCTTACAAATAACATTGATATTACTATTGCCCACACCTAGCTTATCCTAGGCTACTTGGCTTCTCAATTTGGTTTAAACTTAGGCAGGACAGACACCAATGGAGATGTATCGTGAACAGCTTTCAACAGACCTGTCCTCTAGACGAAGGTTTTCTCCAGATGGCTAGACGATGATTACTATGGTTTTTTTATTTCATACATGAAAGGGAACTTTGATCCCAGACCTTTATATTAAGATGTTATGAGACACATTTTTATAAAATCTGTATTACAATTCAGGTGAGCGAGACTCCTATGTCCATGGCTCCATCATACAAGGTATCTTCTCAGGGAAAATCCGCACACGCCGGGCCACATACTTTGTTGACAAGACAGAGATGTACTTCCGTGACCCACAGAAGTTCCATTCTGTCATATATTCAGAAGATGACATGGTCGTTGATCCATACAGGTAACTACACAATGAATTAATTTCTGGCAGCTGAATAAAGCCATGGTACCAAACTGTTGTAAAAAGGAGGCATGATGATGTCCAATCAGTTTGTTATGTCACTCAGTAGGTGATTTAACACCATTTGAAAGCTTTCAAAGTAAGATTCTGTCACCGGTAACCGGAAGATCTTTTTAGATGTTTGCTAACAGTAGCTGAAATGGAGCTTATTTTACCGTCACTAGGCTAGGCAGTAATATTTCATTGTTGCTATAATCTTGAATAGAGTAGAATAAGTAGACTTTCTTTCTCTTCATATTCTCTTTCATTTTTAGAGCTAAATTTATTTGATTGAGTATATACTGACTGAGCAAGGCTGTTGGTTTGTTGTTTTTACAGACTCAAGAGGGATGCTGAGCGAGGCACGTGTGGCTCAGAAAATGCCGACATCAGAAAGTGGATGGAGTCTGTACAAAACAGTGCAACTGTTGAAGAAGTAAGTGTCTATACTTTCCTTCTACTACCATTAGTTAATGGGTTATGCAAGGAAAGAAATTATTAAACCAATGAATAATACAAGTCAATTAGTGAATAAACTCTATATTGGAGAAGCAATACATAATTCTAATGGCAACATGTTATCAAATAACACAGTATAATTAAGCTCATTGAGCAGTTTCCAGTGAAATTCCAAAGTACGTACATCCCATTTTAACGACATCCAGATGTGTGGATCTGACCTGTCTGGTCTTGTTGACTTGTTTTACATCAGATGTGTGGACCTGACCTGTCTGGCCTTGGTGACTTGTTTTACATCAGATGTGTGGACCTGACCTGTCTGGTCTTGTTGACTTGTTTTACATCAGATGTGTGGACCTGACCTGTCTGGCCTTGGTGACTTGTTTTACATCAGATGTGTGGACCTGACCTGTCTGGCCTTGTTGACTTGTTTTACATCAGATGTGTGGACCTGACCTGTCTGGCCTTGTTGACTTGTTTTACATCAGATGTGTGGACCTGACCTGTCTGGCCTTGGTGACTTGTTTTACATCAGATGTGTGGACCTGACCTGTCTGGCCTTGTTGACTTGTTTTACATCAGATGTGTGGACCTGACCTGTCTGGCCTTGTTGACTTGTTTTACATCAGATGTGTGGACCTGACCTGTCTGGCCTTGTTGACTTGTTTTACATCAGATGTGTGGACCTGACCTGTCTGGTCTTGTTGACTTGTTTTACATCAGATGTGTGGACCTGACCTGTCTGGCCTTGTTGACTTGTTTTACATCAGATGTGTGGACCTGACCTGTCTGGCCTTGGTGACTTGTTTTACATCAGATGTGTGGACCTGACCTGTCTGGCCTTGGTGACTTGTTTTACATCAGATGTGTGGACCTGACCTGTCTGGCCTTGTTGACTTGTTTTACATCAGATGTGTGGACCTGACCTGTCTGGCCTTGTTGACTTGTTTTACATCAGATGTGTGGACCTGACCTGTCTGGCCTTGGTGACTTGTTTTACATCAGATGTGTGGACCTGACCTGTCTGGCCTTGTTGACTTGTTTTACATCAGATGTGTGGACCTGACCTGTCTGGCCTTGTTGACTTGTTTTACATCAGATGTGTGGACCTGACCTGTCTGGCCTTGTTGACTTGTTTTACATCAGATGTGTGGACCTGACCTGTCTGGTCTTGTTGACTTGTTTTACATCAGATGTGTGGACCTGACCTGTCTGGCCTTGTTGACTTGTTTTACATCAGATGTGTGGACCTGACCTGTCTGGCCTTGGTGACTTGTTTTACATCAGATGTGTGGACCTGACCTGTCTGGCCTTGGTGACTTGTTTTACATCAGATGTGTGGACCTGACCTGTCTGGCCTTGTTGACTTGTTTTACATCAGATGTGTGGACCTGACCTGTCTGGCCTTGGTGACTTGTTTTACATCAGATGTGTGGACCTGACCTGTCTGTCTGGCCTTGGTGACTTGTTTTAAATCAGATGTGTGGACCTGACCTGTCTGGTCTTGTTGACTTGTTTTACATCAGATGTGTGGATCTGACCTGTCTGGCCTTGGTGACTTGTTTTAAATCAGATGTGTGGACCTGACCTGTCTGGTCTTGTTGACTTGTTTTAAATCAGATGTGTGGATCTGACCTGTCTGGCCTTGTTGACTTGTTTTAAATCAGATGTGTGGACCTGACCTGTCTGGCCTTGGTGACTTGTTTTACATCAGATGTGTGGACCTGACCTGTCTGGTCTTGTTGACTTGTTTTACATCAAGTTAGTCTATCTCATATTGCCTGATGTTGGTAAGACTCATTATGTATGACAAGACTGGCCCACTGAGTGACTGATATCTACCTGGCCCACTGAGTGACTGACATCTACCTGGCCCACTGAGTGGCTGACATCTACCTGGCCTCCTGGTTAAACATCTCTTTAATTCATTCCAACTGCCAACAATTTGACCTCAACCTATGTGAAGTATTGTGAGCAGGCAGGTGTAGTTGATGTGCATGTTTTTGTTTTTAATAATGAAATAACACTTATTTCCAGCATCAGTGCAATTTCATATGTTAATCTTGTTTAGTTATTTGAACATACCAGAAAAAGAAAAATTAAAACTGGTGTGACGCTTCCTCTAGCATTCCCTAACTACATCAATTATCTAAACTAATACTAAAACATCATGTATCTTAATGTCCAAATTGTTGTACGATGCATAATATCTAACTACAAAACAATCTAAATAATTGATGATTTTTCAGCACATACATCACCAAAACAATGTATTTGTTTTTGTCAAGCAGATTCTATATATCCCGTACATTTCTGTGTGTAAACAATGTTAGTTACAATGTACGGAATGCATGTATATTTCAACACAATACTGCCAATATTGTAACACAATACTGCCAATATTACAACACAATACTGCCAATATTGTAACACAATACTGCCAATATTGTAACACAATACTGCCAATATTGTAACACAATACTGCCAATATTGTAACACAATATTACAACACAATACTACCAGTATTGTAACACAATACTGCCGCTATTACAACACAATACAGCCAATATTACAACACAATACTACCAGTATTGTAACACAATACTGCCGCTATTACAACACAATACTGCCAATATTACAACACAACACTGCCAATACTGTAACACAACACTGCCAATATTACAACACAACACTGCCAATATTGTAACACAGAATACTGTGTATTTTGAAGCATGTAGTGAAGCGTGACGTGGAACACGAAGCTCAATCACGCTGGCAGGAACGAGGCAACATCTACACTGCTGCAATGAATCGGGCCAAGCGAACCACAGGAACGCCAAATCTCATATGCCACATGTTCCTTCAGTCAGATCCAGAGCTCTGGAACTACATGACCAACCAAATTGGTGGACTCGGCTATGTACGTAGACACTATTCAGCCATAGCCTTTTATGACAATAGTTTTAGTTTGTCTGCTTGAACATGGTATTATGAGCTCCACCATTGACATGTTGTTGGTTGACATGGTGCGTGGGGAGGGCAGAATGTGTTCACATGTAGAAATAAACACAAATACTGTACATTAATTATTTGTTACAACCCATGGGTGTCAGTCCTTCAGTAAACCAATGACTGTCACTCACCTGTCAGGCATTCATTGTTAGATAGGTTCTAGTAATTAGTGACACAAATATCAGTTTCAAAAAGTATTTCCAACCATTTCTCTTTCCCAGCTGTCCATTGTTTCGAGTAAAAAAACATTGAAAACATGTTTTTGCTGTTGTTAAAAAAATGTTTGAGTGCAGAAGCATTTTATTGTGCTATTTGAAAATTAGCATGTCACAGTTTCACATTTAAAATGTCAATATTTTGTGTTGATAACAAGATAAATAGATCCAGAGGGTGATAGGATTTACAATATTTTCTAGTTGTGTAAGTTGAAACACTCTGGTTTGTTACGGTGGTGTATGCTGGTTTCTAGAATGAGGCTCGAGCCAATGAGGAAATCACGTCACTGTTATCTACACATGTCAGTGGCATCAAGACCATCTATGAAAGCACAAAGTTTGACTACAACGGAATGACATACAAGCCTGTTAGCTTTGTTGTCCACCGTATGCAGGTGAGTTTATCTTTATGTCTTTATTACCATTGAAAGATTTATAATTATTCAGAATGAGCTGTGCCTGCAAAGTGCGTGTGTGAAATGTTGGTAATCAAACTTGAAAGTGAAAGTAAAAAAGTTATGGTCAAGGTATAAAAGAACAACTGAATGCTCATTTTAACATTATTCAAAAGGCTGCTTCCTGAAGCCCTCTACAGTCAAACTAATTATATGGTAATACACTTGTTAGAAACCAGTGGAGTTTACTAGTTAGAGACTTGTGATGTACACTAGTTACAGACTTATTTTGTGCACCAGTTAGACACCTATGTTGTGCACCAGTTAGACACCTATGTTGTGCACCAGTTAGACACCTATGTTGTACACCAGTTAGACACCTATGTTGTACACCAGTTAGACACCTATGTTGTACACCAGTTAGACACCTATGTTGTACACCAGTAAGATACCTATGTTGTACACCAGTTAGACACCTATGTTGTACACCAGTTAGATACCTATGTTGTACACCAGTTAAAGCTACATACTGGTTACTAGTTAGACATACTGTTTTCGTCATAATGCTCTAATGAGCGTACATCCCCATTTTTTTCAAGGTTCAGTGCCATCTGGTGGATTAATGGAACATTTTTCATCATTTTGTTTTTTACACAGGTTTTGGTAAAAAATACAATTTGTGACTTTTTCTACATCTCAAAAATGTGTTAAGCGTACTGTCTGCTTAATAGGACGAATACGGTATATGGTGTGCATATCATGTTACTGTAGGCTAAGAAAGCTGGCCTTATTTACCAACAGGTCAACAACACAAAAAAGGTGTGTACAGGCTCCAACCAGCCCCGATTCTGTGAACCACACATTGATGTGAGCAATTTCCTCAATCTGCACTCATTCACCAACCACTCTGACTTCTGTCTGTCATTCGTCTTCACCTACCGAGACTTCACTGGTGGCACCCTCGGCCTCGCCTGGGTCGGATCACATACAGGTATGTTCGTGTCTCTTTCTTCTATTTCATTGTTTCATCAAGCTCTGTAAACTAACTGATCATTCACCCTTAATACATTCACTTTCGTACAGAGCTGATAAACAGATTCTGGAGATTTTGAGTGAGAATATTCTTGTATTATATGCTACATTTCTGTATGGAAATAAACAGCTGAAGTCGCCACAACATTTTATTTTATATAGAAATGCCATAATGCTACCAGAAAAGTATTAACGTGTATATGTTTGTGTAAGTTTTAATATATATATGTTTATGTAGGTTTGTTGTTACTTAACTTTGAGACTGTTAGCTGTGTGCTGGCAGGAGCGTCTGGTGGCATCTGTGAGACGTTCAAATCATATGACGAGAGCGGTACCAAGATGTACAAGAGTCTAAACACTGGCATCATCACCCTGCTCAACTATGGCCAGCGTGTGCCCCCACGCATCTCCACGCTCACATTCGCACATGAAGTTGGACACAACTTTGGTTCACCAGTATGTATTCATTTGTTCAATTGCACTAACACATGCCAAAAGATATGTAAAATATTACTAACTTCAGGTTGTTGAACGCTGTATAGTATCCTTGCTGCAAAAGTTGACAAACCCTAATCCCCAAATAATTACCTTCATAGGCTTTATAATATATTCTTGTCATTGCCATGGGTCTCATTTTATGTAAAATATAACTTACTTTGATGCAAAACAGGCTTTGGTGCGTAGATGTTGGTTTTGTTATAAATATGGTACTTGCCTCATTTGAACAAAATGTCCTACTGTGTTATGGTAATGCATTAGATTTGTGGTATGTAATAATGTTATATTTGATTTAATTTTGAAATTATAAACCCGAACGGTAGCATGCAGATGTGGAGTTCTGCAGATGAGTGAAATTTGCATTTCACGTCAACAACAAGGTTAATATCCATTGGTTGATGACATTGTGGACTGTTGATCTCCATAGGTGGTTTTACATATTTGTTTGGTGGTTATGAAATAATGATAGAAACACTGAAAACTGAAATGGTAAGAAGAAGAGATTAATTCAGCTAAAATTGTGACGTTTCTTGTTGGTGTGTGTGCGCATGCGTGCGTGCATGCATGTGCTTGCTTGCATGGGTGGATGTTCACAGCACATAAATGCGACTACCCCTTTCAGCATGACAGTGGAATTGATTGTACACCATATTCCAACACGCCACGAGACCCCAAAGGCAACTACATCATGTACGCCAGTGCCACGAGTGGAGACAAAGTCAATAATGACAAGTTCTCTCCGTGTAGCATCGGAAACATGACACTGGTCATTGACGCCGTGGTGAATGAGAAGAGTGGCAAGAAGCAATGTTTCCGCCAGACAAACGACCCATTCTGTGGCAACAAGATTGTAGAGGGTGACGAGCAGTGTGACTGTGGCTACGACAATGAAGACTGTGGCAATGATGAACTCCGATGCTGCAATCCTCGCAGTGCTGCAAAAGGGAGTTGTGAGCTCAAAGCAGCTGCCTCATGCAGGTACTGTATACGCCCTAAGAAGCATACATGCTCCAATAAGTGCAGTTACCATATTTGCCCTAATAAGCATACATGCTCTAATAAGTGCAGTTACCATATTCGCCCTAATATGCATACGTGCTCTAATAAGTGCAGGTACCATATTTGCCCTAATAAGCATACATGCTCTAATAAGTGCAGGTACCATATTCGTCCTAATATGCATACGTGCTCTAATAAGTGCAGGTACCATATTTGCCCTAATAAGCATACATGCTCTAATAACCGTACCCCAAGGCATCATGTTTGAGGCGAGCGATCGCTCTCGCTCTCTATCGCTCGCGCAAATCAATAATCTAGGGAGCGATTTATCGCTCGCGTCAATTGTTAAAATCGCTTGCTGCCTGCAAGTGTTCGTCTTGACAAGTAGTTTCTTGAGTATTAGATTCACTAGGAAAGTATCTCCTCTTTATAACATAGTGTTCAGGCTCCAATATTCGGAGTTCACGTATCATCCGTCACCAGCGATGGCGATCGCGGCTCGCTGCACCAAGATTGCAAGAACGCCATCGAAGCTGTGCTGGCCGCCCGGTTTATAAAAAAGTTATCAAATGAGTGGACTAACGTCGATGTGTATTATGTTTAAATGTCACATACTGTTGTAAGTCGAACTGAATAAAATACATATATACATGTACAGTTATGGGATAGTTCAGGGATCAACGATATTTCACTACAATCTGATTGACCGACTACGCTGTAATGGTAATCGAAAATAATAACCTGAATCTGAACTACCGAAAATGTATATGAGTTGACATGGAGTGTAAAAATTTATTAGACATTGAAAACGATAATTTTAGGAATTGTTCCACTTCGTCTTTCAACCGCTCTGAACACATAAATTCACAATGCACATCTCCAGTACCATTTAACATTGATTCACTGTTTCATGTGCGGGTGACAAATTCGTATTTTTGCGCACCGAGTTTGAGTTGTGCGTTTGGCATTATGATGCAATGGAAGCATGCCATTTCATCCCCGTTTATATTGGTGTTGCCTACTAAGCTGCATTTATAAGTTATGACTATACAGCTAATTCTTATACATGGCGTATTTGTGAATCTCAATTGCAATTTTCAAACTGCGCACCGGACCAGTAGGCAGTACCGTGACCCTGTCGTGGCCACAGCCCAAGCACAGTACACAGCCACTGGCCTTGCCTAGGCTACGCCTATGGTAATTGGTGACATGTTGCAATTCAAAACCGTTTCACCAATTGCAATGTATGGGGTTTACTAAAGTAAACATTTATTTTTTGTACAAAAGTCGGCACCAACAAGCACCAATTAAACTTTCATGGCGACAACTACAGAATCCGAATGGGAAATGGTGGCGCCACCACGCAGTAAAAAAAACAACTTACAAATCGCTCGCCTAAATTAATTTGGCATATTTAGGCAAGCGATTTATCGCCTGTTGTTTTCAAATGTGAAGCCCTAGTACACCCCATTTTTTGGTGATATTTTGCAAATCCAGGTTGCATGGTTGTGTGTCCCATGGCAATAGCCAACGCGGTATTTTTTCATTCTGCAACTAGAGGTTGATCACTAGAGATCAGTGTTTATGCCGAACTGACAGCATCAGCTGTGGTCATAGCATCATACAAAAATGAGGGATTTATTCTCTAAATAATAATTGGATAGTTATGCTAACCTTGCATATGTGAACCAAAACGTGAACGAAATTAGGCAACTATGATTTCCTGTCCATCGATGTCACAGTTCAGCGACAACAGACAAACTTTCACTCCCATCAAATATTTATCAATATCAGCAGACCTTGCGCTGCTCTGGTTAGGCAAAGTCAATCGCCATATCATTTTTTTCTATCTGGCTGTTGCTGTTGTATAGGCGAAGATCTCGCTCATGATAATCGTATGCATTTTCATGAAACGTGAAACCTTACAAAACGCCATAAACAGAGCAATAAACACGTATTTCATGTCTGTATACATTCTTATATGCATATCACTAAAGTTACCTGACAATAACCATGTAAAAGTGTGAAATTACTACCTTTTTGTCAGAACCCATGTGCTTGTAAAAATTTGTATATAACCCGATGTTGTTGTGAGCGAGATTACCAAATGGGATTCTCGTAGATCAATATAAGGTCACACTAAGAATTGCCGTCTGCTGGCCATAGAGTTACATCAGTAATTATCCCCCTATAAACTACTAACTTACTAACAGGTGTTTTATTTATGTCTGTGCTGCTGGCCCACTCTGGCCTCATTCTACACGAAATCGTGTTTGACCATGTGACCCAAAGGCAACATCACGTGCACAGTATAGCGGCTAATTGTGAAATGTTTTCTATGTCACCGATAAAAGTACTCATAAGTAATTACTTGAAGCACATTTCTTCAGTTTCTTGAAGCACAAGTGTTGGTTTTATGTCACAGAATATACATGTGAAACGGTTAGTGCATATCGGTTTTAAAACTTAAGTTATTAGTTCTGTAGCCATTTGGCTAAGGAAAGCCCAAATCGGCACTTACATAAATCCCACCGCGGACACCCGCCCCAGAAACCAAGAGTGTGGCGGACGAGCCTGCCTATGCTCTGGTATCCTTTTTGACAATCCGTGAATGTATAAATGTCTGGTAGTTCCAAACAACATTCATAGGTAGTTTTAGACACAAAGTAACCACGAAGCGATATGCTGTTAGCATGCTCGCATGGCGAGTTGACTGCGAAATGTTACTATATTTCCTGTCAACTTAATGTTACTGGGAAGGTATTGGCATTTCATTGCTTTGGACAGTTCTTTTGAGAAGCACACGTGAATTACATTGCTGACTTAGGACCAGTGTCAATGACAGTAAAAGTCAATTTGGTTTCTTCAGTCATCGGTTCTAGTGGCACTGGCTAGTTGTGTGCCCAGGGCTGCATGTCATCCAATCGAGTCGTCAACATCGTCTTCATCTACAAACTTAGGTGTACGCTTATTAGAACACATTTCATGAAATTCTTTTGTGTTTAATTTTTTTTAACGTACTGTACTCATGTTAGGATGAATGCAGTATGTTTTTTTTACAATTTAATAACGCCTTTGTCATTTCTTAGCATAATTTCCACTATAGTGATTGCATTATATTTTAATGAAATCATCCACAGATATATACTGTACTTTTATATAACTCTTATAATAATAAAAGGGTGTATGCTATATGAATAAGATAGTGTTGTCAGTGAGACTGTTTGCATGTCACTTTATGTCAGGAGAATATTGGGAACCTTTGTAACATCAAGCAATTTATTGGCAAACCTGTATCTGCTACCAAGATAACAATACTGTTTTATATCAGCTCATTCAAAGTTTGCTATTTTATTGCAATTGTTGAATGTTTCTGTTGACAGCCCCACCAAAGGCCCCTGCTGTAACAGCACTTGTGAGTTGATTGCAGCCACAATGAACATAACATGTGCTGAGGACACTGAATGCAGTCACGCTGTCTCTTGCAAATATCCTTTTTGAATAGTCTTGTTTGGTTTGTAATAGTCTTGTATGTAAACGTTTTCATGTAAAGTGATTGTCATCCAGTAGCAAGGAACATACAGGCCATATTACATGAACCAAAACCAAAAAGCACATTTTGCTGTAGGTTTACAATATGTGGCCATCATAAGCTGGTGCTGTCATTTTCCGTTGAAAATATGTCATCTCCACAAACCAACATCCCAATGACAAACAGTAATTAACCAGTGGTTAGTACACAATATGATATTCCACTACCAGAGTCAACAGGTTTTCAGATATATTTAAACATGGTTCTAACTGCCCTTGTGAATTTATGTGTGTTAAATGGAATGTCCTCTCCAGACCAACATCAAACAGCATACATATGTATAGATAACTATGTTCAATGTCCCTGCTTTGGCTATGTTGGAGTAGACAGGCATAATCTTAAAGTATATAGAAGACGTGCTATGTAGGTATAATTTATTATATTACGTTAACGACCCTTGCGGGCTATGACTCATATGAAGAAGATGATAAAAGAGTAACTAGTTTGAACTGTATTATAAAAAAACTGAATAATGTTGTGCGACCTTCACACATTTAGTTTCCTTCCAATGATTGAATAATGTGTCTACAATATGGAAAACTGGGAAATATTCTGGGGAGGACATTTGTTTAATGCATTTGTTATAATACGATCTCCTATAACTATGGTAAAAATGTTGAATACATTTACAGCTCTGTTAAGATGTCAGTAAAACATAGCAATGTATTTAGCCTGTTGTATCAATGTATTTTGCTAATATTGGAAAATAATGAGATTAGTTGAGAATTTCAGGTAATTTTCACCTTGTTTTCCATGTTATAAGAAGCATGCAAGCCAGCAAATGTGAACTATAAGGAAAATATAAAAAAAATTCCAGTACAGTAAGCAATTTTATTTAGTAATTGTTATTCCATGTTGTTGTAGAGTTAAGAATTTTAATATGGATCAGTTACCACACTAACATATACGTTAAGCAAATGTCCTCTCCAGAACATTTAGGCATTACTGTTATAGTATGATATCTTACAATTATGGTCGACGTTTTGAATACATTTGAAGCTCTGATGAAAAGTCAAGACAACTTAACAACATATTTTGGCTATTTTATCAATGCATTAAGTTATTATTGAAAAATAATGATGTTAATTAAGATTTTATATCACTAATCTAATCTTACGTATCTAAACATTGTTAATTATTCAGCATTTTTATTTATTTGTGTTGTATTGTATTTTCTAAAATCACTACATAACAGAATGCCCCAAAGATATGATTAAAATAAGATTGTTGAAAGTCCCAAAGTGATGACATTGCACACATGACATGTAACATAGAGTTGGGCCAAGGTGTTGTCCTTAATGATTGTCACTGGTTCTTCCGCACTGTGCCCAAAAGCAGGCCCAAAGGCCAATAAGACTGCTTGCAATGAGGACACACAGATCTGTCTGTCTGGGGTGAGTTATCACAGCACTCCTGTATGTCTCATGTTGTTTCACTTGGTATACTTGGACACAGCAGTGGTTCAATCACTGTAAATTACTTTCCTCAAGTATCTTATGAGTCTACCTACCACATTGTGCATTTCCCATATGCAGTAAGGATTTTGGGGATGGCTGTATAGCATTTGTATACAGATTTATTTAAAATGGAAAAATTCTGATAAAGTAAAGTATTTTAGTACAACATGAATGACAAACTTATAACAGTCAAAACACAACTGTTTTTAGATGCTAGGTAAATTTCCAGCTTTATCAAGAAATGGTGATGAGACCTCCTTCTGAGACCTCCTCCTGCTCATCATCTGACACCTCTTCCAGAGACCTGCTCATCGTCTAATACCTCCTCCCGAGACCACCTCCTGCTCATTGTCTGAGACCTCCTGCCCATCGTCTGAGACCTCCTCCTGCTCAACGTCTAATACCTCCTCCCGAGACCACCTCCTGCTCATTGTCTGAGACCTCCTGCCCATCGTCTGAGACCTCCTCCTGCTCATTGTCTGAGACCTGCCCATCGTCTGAGACCTCCTCCTGCTCATTGTCTGAGACCTCCTGCCCATCGTCTGAGACCTCCTCCTGCTCAACGTCTTTGACTTATGACATTTAACTACAAACAGCCCTGTCTTGAGCTAACACAGGAGTGGTTTATTTTCAGAGTTTTCCTTCTGTAGAATTAGTGAGTCCACAGCAGGTATTTTCCACTTCCCTGTGAGGGGTCTTTTACTTCACTGCCAAAAATAATTTTCTTATGCCAAAAAATATTTCTTGGAACAAGAACATTTTCTTGAATTAAGAACATTTGTAGAATTTCTTTTTTTACCAAATTCATGATGTGTTATTGAATTAGCACATTTTCTTGAATGAAGAAGATATTTCTTGCTGAAGAAAGATTTGAGATAAATATTCTTAATGCTAGAATTGTTTTCTTGAATTAGAAAACATTTTCTTATTCAAGAAAAACATTTGAAATAAATATTCTTAATGTAAGAAGTTTTTTTTTTAGTTAAAGCTGCTTCCTCAAATGATTCAACGCATCGCGAATCCGGTTAATTTATGTCCAGATGTGTTGTGTATGACTAGTTTAAGTAATGTGCGCAGTCTGTTTAATAAAAAAAATGCCTATTTTTGTTCAAATTATCGAAAGAATTGGCTTCAGTCGTTAGATCTGGTAAGGATCAAAACAGTGGATATCCAAAATGGTAAACACTGCAGCTTTTGATAAAGTGCCACATCAAAGATTGTTACTTAAACTAAAAGCTCATGGTATAGGTAATGATGTAATCAACTGGATAGAAAAGTGGCTTACACACAGAAGACAGAGAATAATAGTAGATGGTGAGATTTTAAACTGGAAATCTGTTTTGAGTGGGGTACCAAAGGGATCAGTATTAGGCCCAATACTGTTTTTAATATATACAAATGATTTGGAAGATGACATATCTAGCAAAGTACTGAAATTTGCAGATGACACAAAAGTATATTTCACCTGGCATAGGCACCAGATAGAAGGGACCAACGGCTTTTTCTCTCTTACTTAAAAGTCCGACGCTCTTCCACAGGTGGTTTTGAACCCAGGTCCACTTGACCAAAAGTCCAACGCTCTACCATAGGTGGTTTTGTACTCCTGTCCCCTCGACCGAAAGTCCAACGCTCTACCACGCGACCACCACACCCCACAATATGAGGTCTAAGACCTCATATTGCTCATCCTCTTGAGATCACCCAAGACTTCCTCCTGCTCATCCTCCTGAGACCTCTTCCCGAGACCTCCCGAGGCCTTCTTTAAAGACATCCTCCCAAGACCTTCTCCTGCTCATCCTCCTGAGAAGATAATCATACTTTGGCCTTCTGTGTAGATTTGTACCAGCTCAATATGCAAGAAGATTGATAATAACGGCTGGGACCAATGTTACATGACAGAGAAGGAAGGGAAGAAGGTTGACAGATCTAACATGTGCTATGTCGCTTGCACCAGTGAGTTACCACCATCTCTCTCACGCCAGTTGACATCGTGATGTTCAAACAATTTCCTTCAGTTATTCCAGCATTTCAGTGCATTCTGCAGGCTGTTATTTGTAAATCATTGCAAAATTATTTCTAAGTTCATTTATTAATAGGTTAGTAAGGTTGTGTCTTGATCATGCTACTGAATATAAAAATGTTTTTTTCTTAACTGTATTACTGCAATTACTGATTCCGTCACACCTGTTATTCTAGGAATCAAAAAGTTCCTTTTGGTACCTCAAATAACTCTCTAATATTGACACTATTCGGCAGTGATAGATGAAATGATACACGAAATGATAGGTTAAAGACTTATGACAATGCATGTTGTTTTGTGACAGATCCTGACACCCAAACATGTGTCAGCTCCGCGGACAAAGCTGCCATAGCAGATCCGAAGAACAAAAACTTCAAGGATTTGTTGGATTCGTTGAAAAAGGAGAACATTAAACTTCAGCCAGGTACTTACAGTTCACTGACAGCAGTTGTAATCTGAACATTAAACTTCAGCCAGGTACTTACAGGTCACTGACGGCAGTTCTAATCTGAACATTAAACTGCAGCCAGGTACTTACAGTTCACCGGCAGCAGTTCTAATCTGAACATTAAACTGCAGCCAGGTACTTACAGTTCACTGACAGCAGTTCTAATCTGAACACTAAACTGTAGCCAGGTACTTACAGTTCACTGATAGCAGTTCTAATCTAAACGTTAAATTGCAGCCAGGTTCTTACAGTTCACTGACAACAGTTTTAATCTGAACATTAAACTGCAGCCAGGTACTTACAGTTCACTGACAGCAGTTCTAACCTGAACATTAAACTGCAGCCACATACTTACAGTTCACTAATAGCAGTTCTAATCTAAACATTAAATTGCAGCCAGGTTCTTACAGTTCACTGACAACAGTTTTAATCTGAACATTAAACTGCAGCCAGGTATTTACAGTTCACTGACATCAACTGACAGCAGTTCTAATCTGTACATTAAACTGCAGCCAGGTACTTACAGTTCACTGACAGCAGTTCTAATCTGAACATTAAACTGCAGCCAGGTACTTACAGTTCACTGACAGTTCAATGACAGCAGTTCTAATCTGAATATTAAAAGCTGTTTAACAAGACTAATACACAACAGTACATGACATCATATTCTTCTGATTTATTATTCACATTACCTTGTTCCCTTGCTCATACATGTAGCTTATGAATCAGTCAATATGACCTGAGTTGTCAGGGTTGTAACAGGCTTTGCATTTGGCCTTTTTGAAAGTACACTGTGTCATAAAGGCATTCATCTTATATACTGTGCCTGTTTGAATAAATCAGTTTAAGTTTAATTTAATCCTCACTGAAATACATATGTACATGAATCCCAAAATAGATTGTCAGTCCATAATGTTTGAGGCGAGCGATCGATCTTGCTCCCTATCGCTTGCACAAATCAATAATCTAGGGAGCAATTTATCGCTCGCGTCAATTGCTAAAATCACTCGCTGTCTGCAAGTGTTCATCTCGACAAAGAGTTTCTTGAGTATTAGATTCACTAGGAAAGTCTACCGTCTTTATAATGCAGTGTTCAGGGCCCAATTGCAAGAACACCGTCGAAGTCACGATTTGCTGGCTGCGCAGTTATCAAATGAGTGGACTAGCGTCAATGTGTATTATGTTTAAATGTCACATGCTGTTGTGTGTCGAACTGAATAGAGTACATGTACAGTTACGGAATAAATGAGGGACCAACAGTAGTTCGCTACGATCTAATTGACCGACTATACTGTAATGAGAATTTAATATAATAACCTGGATCTGAGCTTCCGAACAAGCATATGAGTTGACATGGAGTGTAAAAGTTGATTAAATGTTGAAAAACGACAATTTTAATAATTGTTCCAGTTTGTCTTTCAACTGCTCTGAACACGTAAATTCACGACGCATATCTCTGGTACTACTTAATATTCATTTACTGTTTCATGTGCGGATGATGAATTCATATTTTTGCGCACCGAGTTTGAGTTGAGCATTTGGCATTATGATGCAATGGAAGCCATTTCAGCCCAGTTTATATTGTTTGTATTGGTGTTGCTTGCTAAGCTGCACTTATGACTATATATCTGATTCATATACGAGGCATATTTGTGAATTTCAATTGCAATTTTCATTCAAACCGCCTAAATGAAGTTGAACACGACACTAATGCCGTGGCCAGTGCACTGCCACAGGCACAGCACACTGGCCTTGCCTACCATGATCAATGACATGTTGCAATTCAAAACCGTTTCACCAATTGCAATGTATGGGGTTTACTAAAGTAAACATTTATTTCATTATGCAAAAGCTGTAGCATCAATAAGTACCAATTAAAATTTCATGGCGACGTAACAGCAGAATCTGAATTAGAAATGGTGGCGCCATCACATGGTAAAAAAAGCAACTAACAAATCGCTCACCTAAATTAATTTGGCGAGCAATTTATCGGTTGCCTGTTGGTTTCAAACGTGAAGCACTGGATTGTGTTTGTGTTAGAAACTTGAATGAATGATTAATTAGTGATAGTCTGTGAGTGTGGGCCATATTAGTGCAGCAGTCAGTATTGTCGCCTTTATGTACATAGATGTACTTCTCTGTAAAACTGAAGTGTACATGTTGGGTGACATACTAAGCTTATGTGTCATTGTCATCGCATGTCATAGGTGCGCCGTGTGATGACTACCGCGGCTACTGTGACGTCTTCCAGAAGTGTCGGGGCATTGACTCAGACGGCCCTCTCGCTCGCCTCAAGAAACTCCTATTGAGTCCTGAAACACTCGACAAAGTCAAGGACTGGATCATTGTAAGTCATCGTCCTTGTGTCCTGCTGTCAACCGTCTTGTTACCCATCCATCCAGCCATCCATCAACCCACCAACCAACCCATCTGACCATCAACGGATCCATTCATCCATCAGTCCACCCATTCATCCATCAACCCATTCATCCATCAACCCACCCATTCAACCTACCAACCCACCCACTCGCCTATCAACCCACCCATTCGTCCATCAGTCCACCCATTCGTCCATCAACCCACCCATCCATCCATCAACCCATCCATCCATCCATCCATTAACCCACCCATCCGTTCTTCAATCTACCCATCCCTCCATCATTCCACATACCCATCCATCCATCCATCCATCAACCCACCAGGGATTGATCTGGGCTGCATGTGCCCTAGTGACGCATATATTTAAATATAATAACAACGTTTTTATCTGAGAAAATTAAAGTGCAGTCAGTGTTCGATCGCAAATGCACATGTTGCAATTTCGGTACCACACGTTTTGCCACTTGGGTGGTACTTTATTTATCCGCAGATTACAAGACAAGAGGAGCCCGACGGGCTACTAATAAAGTTGTCAGTGCAGTCCTAGTCAGTGCCCGGGAAGAAATCACTGGCTTCCTGAAGATGCCAGGTTGTAACAAGTCAATTGTTAATGATTAACATCAAAGACATGTTGCTGGCATGTCAGACTTCAACTGGAAGATCCAATAAACAGCCTCCTCCAGCCATCTGTTGTTATTATTGGGCTACATAATAAACTGTAGTGATAGACAAGGTAGTTACATTGTGGCGATTGGCCGTCTACACTTCCCAGGCACACAAATCCACCTGTGCAAATTCTAGGAAACAGTTTTGTTAATGATATTTAGCAGTGTGACATTTATATAACTGCAGAATAAATTATCAAACGAGCAAAATCAAATATACCGAGTGTAATACAAAACTGCAAATGATTACTGGCCTAATATGAAATGAACTGTAATGTTCACAATTACCACGTTATGTAAAGCGACCACGTTATGCAAATTAATTGCATTTTTATGAAATTAATTTGGGGCAAAAAATTTCAAAAAGGCACATTGTTATGCCTCTGACGTGCCCGAAGGGAACATGTATGTCTTTTTCCAAATCGATCCCTGACCCACCAACCCACCCATCCATCCAGCCACCAACCCACCCACCCACCTATCCATCCATCAATCCATCCTTTTGCACACCCATCCATCCATCTGTTTATATATTCATAGTTCCATCCATCCATCCATCCATCCATGCATCGTATGGGTTAAAGGCCATACATGTGCACATGCATGCAGACTCGCACGTACAAACACACGCACAGAGTAACTTATCCGCATCTGGTATAATATAAACTTCTTCACTTCTCAAGTGCATATCAAATAGTCAAGTCTTCTATATCAAGTACACAATTACTCGTAAAGAGATGACTGCATTGAAGTTGCTCTTGCATCCGTCCATCTATCCATGCAAGTGCAACTTATGTGTCAAGCTAGCCGTGCTGCTCATTGCCATACATGCCACATTGTCTTGTTTCTAGGGTCACTGGTGGGCCGTGCTGCTCATTGCCATACATGCTACAGTGTCTTGTTTCTGGGGTCACTGGTGGGCCGTGCTGCTCATTGCCATACATGCTACAGTGTCTTGTTTCTAGGGTCACTGGTGGGCCGTGCTGCTCATTGCCATACATGCCACATTGTCTTGTTTCTGGGGTCACTGGTGGGCCGTGCTGCTCATTGCCATACATGCTACATTGTCTTGTTTCTAGGGTCACTGGTGGGCCGTGCTGCTCATTGCCATACATGCTACAGTGTCTTGTTTCTGGGGTCACTGGTGGGCCGTGCTGCTCATTGCCATACATGCTACAGTGTCTTGTTTCTGGGGTCACTGGTGGGCCGTGCTGCTCATTGCCATACATGCTACAGTGTCTTGTTTCTGGGGTCACTGGTGGGCCGTGCTGCTCATTGCCATACATGCTACAGTGTCTTGTTTCTAAGGTCACTGGTGGGCTGTGCTGCTCATTGCCATACATGCTACAGTGTCTTGTTTCTGGGGTCACTGGTGGGCCGTGCTGCTCATTGCCATACATGCTACAGTGTCTTGTTTCTAGGGTCACTGGTGGGCCGTGCTGCTCATTGCCATACATGCTACAGTGTCTTGTTTCTAGGATCACTGGTGGGCCGTGCTGCTCATTGCCATACATGCTACAGTGTCTTGTTTCTAGGATCACTGGTGGGCCGTGCTGCTCATTGTCATACATGCTACAGTGTCTTGTTTCTGGGGTCACTGGTGGGCCGTGCTGCTCTTTGCCATACATGCTACAGTGTCTTGTTTCTAGGGTCACTGGTGGGCCGTGCTGCTCATTGCCATACATGCTACAGTGTCTTGTTTCTAGGATCACTGGTGGGCCGTGCTGCTCATTGCCATACATGCTACAGTGTCTTGTTTCTAGGGTCACTGGTGGGCCGTACTGCTCATTGCCATACATGCTACAGTGTCTTGTTTCTAGGGTCACTGGTGGGCCGTTCTGCTCATTGCCATACATGCTACAGTGTCTTGTTTCTAGGGTCACTGGTGGGCCGTGCTGCTCATTGCCATACATGCTACAGTGTCTTGTTTCTAAGGTCACTGGTGGGCTGTGCTGCTCATTGCCATACATGCTACAGTGTCTTGTTTCTGGGGTCACTGGTGGGCCGTGCTGCTCATTGCCATACATGCTACAGTGTCTTGTTTCTAGGGTCACTGGTGGGCCGTGCTGCTCGTTGCCATACATGCTCCATTGTCTTGTTTCTAGGGTCACTGGTGGGCTGTGCTGCTCGTTGCCATACATGCTACAGTGTCTTGTTTCTAGGGTCACTGGTGGGCCGTACTGCTCATTGCCATACATGCTACAGTGTCTTGTTTCTAGGGTCACTGGTGGGCCGTACTGCTCATTGCCATACATGTTACAGTGTCTTGTTTCTAGGGTCACTGGTGGGCTGTGCTGCTCATTGCCATACATGCTACAGTGTCTTGTTTCTGGGGTCACTGGTGGGCCGTGCTGCTCATTGCCATACATGCTACAGTGTCTTGTTTCTAGGGTCACTGGTGGGCCGTACTGCTCATTGCCATATATGCTACGGTGTCTTGTTTCTAGGGTCACTGGTGGGCTGTGCTGCTCATTGCCATACATGCTACGGTGTCTTGTTTCTGGGGTCACTGGTGGGCCGTGCTGCTCATTGCCATACATGCTACAGTGTCTTGTTTCTAGGGTCACTGGTGGGCTGTGCTGCTCATTGCCATACATGCCACATTGTCTTGTTTCTGGGGTCACTGGTGGGCCGTGCTGCTCATTGCCATACATGCTCCATTGTCTTGTTTCTGGGGTCACTGGTGGGCCGTGCTGCTCATTGCCATACATGCTCCATTGTCTTGTTTCTGGGGTCACTGGTGGGCCGTGCTGCTCATTGCCATACATGCTACATTGTCTTGTTTCTAGGGTCACTGGTGGGCCGTGCTGCTCATTGCCATACATGCTCCATTGTCTTGTTTCTGGGGTCACTGGTGGGCCGTGCTGCTCATTGCCATACATGCTACATTGTCTTGTTTCTAGGGTCACTGGTGGGCGGTGCTGCTCATTGCCATACATGCTACATTGTCTTGTTTCTAGGGTCACTGGTGGGCCGTGCTGCTCATTGCCAAACATGCTACAGTGTCTTGTTTCTGGGGTCACTGGTGGGCCGTGCTGCTCATTGCCATACATGCTCCATTGTCTTGTTTCTGGGGTCACTGGTGGGCCGTGCTGCTCATTGCCATACATGCTACATTGTCTTGTTTCTAGGGTCACTGGTGGGCGGTGCTGCTCATTGCCATACTCATTGCCATACATGCTACAGTGTCTTGTTTCTAGGGTCACTGGTGGGCCGTACTGCTCATTGCCATACATGCCACTCTGTCTTGTTTCTGGGGTCACTGGTGGGCCGTGCTGCTCATTGCCATACATGCTACATTGTCTTGTTTCTAGGGTCACTGGTGGGCGGTGCTGCTCATTGCCATACTCATTGCCATACATGCCACATTGTCTTGTTTCTGGGGTCACTGGTGGGCCGTGCTGCTCATTGCCATATATGCCACATTGTCTTGTTTCTAGGGTCACTGGTGGGCAGTGCTGCTCATTGCCATACATGCTACAGTATCTTGTTTCTGGCGTCACTGGTGGGCCGTGCTGCTCATTGCCATATATGCCACATTGTCTTGTTTCTAGGGTCACTGGTGGGCCGTGCTGCTCATTGCCATACATGCTACAGTGTCTTGTTTCTAGGGTCACTGGTGGGCCGTGCTGCTCATTGCCATACATGCTACAGTGTCTTGTTTCTAGGGTCACTGGTGGGCCGTGCTGCTCATTGCCATACATGCTACAGTGTCTTGTTTCTGGCGTCACTGGTGGGCGGTGCTGCTCATTGCCATACATGCTACAGTGTCTTGTTTCTAGGGTCACTGGTGGGCCGTGCTGCTCATTGCCATACATGCTACAGTGTCTTGTTTCTAGGGTCACTGGTGGGCCATGCTGCTCATTGCCATACATGCTACATTGTCTTGTTTCTGGGGTCACTGGTGGGTGGTGCTGCTCATTGCCATACTCATTGCCATACATGCCACATTGTCTTGTTTTTGGGGTCACTGGTGGGCCGTTCTGCTCATTGCCATACATGCTACATTGTCTTGTTTCTGGGGTCACTGGAGGGCCTTGCTGCTCATTGCCATACATTCTACATTGTTTTGTTTCTACGGTCACTAGTGGGCCGTGCTGCTCATTGCCATACATGCTCCATTGTCTTGTTTCTGGGGTCATTGCCATACTCATTGCCATACATGCCACATTGTCTTGTTTCTGGGGTCACTGGTGGGCCGTGCTGCTCATTGCCATACATGCCACATTGTCTTGTTTCTGGGGTCACTGGTGGGCCGTGCTGCTCATTGCCATACATGCCACATTGTCTTGTTTCCTGGGTCACTGGTGGGCGGTGCTGTTCATTGCCATACTCATTGCCATACATGCCACATTGTCTTGTTTCTGGGGTCACTGGTGGGCCGTGCAGCTCATTCCCATACTCATTGCCATATATGCCACATTGTCTTGTTTGTGGGGTCACTGGTGGGCCGTGCTGCTCATTGCCATACATGCCACATTGTCTTGTTTCTGGGGTCACTGGTGGGCACTGCTGCTCATTGCCATAGATGCCACATTGTCTTGTTTCTAGGGTCACTGGTGGGCCATGCTGCTCATTGCCATACATGCTACATTGTCTTGTTTCTGGGGTCACTGGTGGGCGGTGCTGCTCATTGCCATACATGCCACATTGTCTAGTTTCTGGGGTCACTGGTGGGCCGTGCTGCTCATTGCCATACTCATTGCCATACATGCCACATTGTCTTGTTTCTGGGGTCACTGGTGGGCCGTACTGCTCATTCCCATATATGCCACATTGTCTTGTTTCTAGGGTCACTGGTGGGCCGTGCTGCTCATTGCCATATATGCTACATTGTCTTGTTTCTGGGGTCACTGGTGGGCCGTGCTGCTCATTGCCATTCATGCCACTTTGTCTTGTTTCTGGGGTCACTGGTGGGCCGTGCTGCTCATTGCCATACATGCTACATTGTCTTGTTTCTAGGGTCACTGGTGGGCCATGCTGCTCATTGCCATACATACCACATTGTCTTGTTTCTAGGGCCACTGGTGGGCCGTGATGCTCATTGCCATACATGCCACATTGTCTTGTTTCTATGGCCACTGGTGGGCCGTGCTGTTCATTGCCATACATGCCATATTGTCTTGTTTCTAGGGCCACTGGTGGCCCATGCTGCTCATTGCCATACATGCCACATTGTCTTGTTTCTAGGGCCACTGGTGGGCCATGCTGTTCATTGCCATACATGCCATATTGTCTTGTTTCTAGGGCCACTGGTGGCCCGTGCTGCTCATTGCCATACATGCCACATTGTCTTGTTTCTAGGGCCACTGGTGGGCAGTGCTGCTCATTGCCATTGGCGTTGTCGTCTTCATGGGGCTCTTCATCCAGCTATGTGCCGTCCATACCCCCAGCAGCAACCCCAATAAACCACTCCCTCGCAAGCTGAGCCTGCCCCGTCCCCGTCACCACAGGTCACAGGTCAGTCAAGTCCCACACCTGTGACTTCAATTGGAAATCAACATGACAGGTTAATTAAAGAAGAATAAATCACCTATTAAAATATGCCAAAAAATGCAAAAGTAGTTGAACTCTATATATTATGACATAATGCAATTCACGCTTTTGCATATTACCCAATCTAATCATCAAAATAATTTTTTTTTCGTTGGTTTTAACCAAATTCTTTTATTAAACCAACTGTGCATACTACTTAAGCTATTCACAGTACATACTACTTAAGCTATTCACAGTACATACTACTTAAGCTATTCACAGTACATACTACTTAAGCTATTCACAGTACATACTACTTAAGCTATTCACAGTACATACTACTTAAACTGTTCATGCACTACAGGTTTGAACATCAAAGCATTTATGATGAGCGAAATCAAGTGAGGAGGAAATTTTAATAACTAAGCGTTAAATATCATCCTTATGTGAATCATTTTGGAGTGTAAAATGGTCTGTGTATTTCAGAGAACATGAAGACAAGGTATGATGTATTTTGATATTGAGTCAGCTATAGATAAATAGTGATACACACATGAGCGCATAGGTTCTTATCAGAATAAAGATAACACTGGCATCCATCTCTGATTGATGTTACAAAGGTACCTTGATGTATCCAATAGTTCACTGAAATGCAGTGTTGGTTTTCTGCTGAGTAGTGAGGTGCCGACTGCAGAAATGTGGGATAAACTGTTTTTGTTGGGCAGAAATAGTTTCTGCTGGGCAGAAATGGGAACAATAAGGAATACATGTCCTTTATTGGCAAATGCAACCAGTTGAAGAGTTCAATTATGTGTCAAGTTAGTATTACTTTGATAACCTTTGTTCTGGAATTCCATACCAGCACATATAAAAAATTCTACATCCAAATACCAATTCAAAAAGCAAGATAAAGCAGCACCTGCTTGCAGATTATTGCAACTAGTCATACACTGAAACTTCACTGATGATGGGGTAAACATGCTTGTGTATTCATAATTCTAACACATAATTAGTATTGGTGCAATTTCATGCATATAAATGTGTTGTCCACACAGCTTATAATTGTGTTATCAACTTAAAATATTTGGTGCCTGCTTTAATGCTCATTTCTATGCAAATTTCAATGCATTAGCTGAACTACGATAACTTGGTAGTTCGTGTTTAAAAAATTTCAGGATATACATTATCACATCAACATCCATTTATGCCTTGGTACTTGGTGCTGCCACTCAATATCTCTCGAAATGTTTCTGTGTATGACAGAACTTTGGACAATAGAAGAAAAAACCCATGACTTTGTCAACCATTGTATGTAATTGTTCAAGTAGTGTTGCGGACAGTTGTACATAATAACTTGAAAGGGTAATCAATTGTTCATAGAAAGGGCATTTGTGGGGTGAATTTCGAAAACCTAAAACTGAAAGTTTGGCACCCGAGATGCAAAGCGTCTAAGAGTAGCATAACATGCAAACATACAGTGGATTATGTTAAGATATGGTTGCGTTAAACATTATATTTATGAATTTCTCTTGTTGTTTCATTTGTGTTTTGTCCTAATTAATATTGTATAACATTGTTGTAAAAGGTACAATTTAAGTTGTTTTGTACTTACTATTCAGCTTGACCAATTTTCAGTTATTTAATAATTTTACTAGTTAATATGCATTTGAATAGTAACACAAGTTGTAATTTCAGGTACTATGTCTTTGTGTAAAGTCAAATACACATACATAATATCTGCGGGCATCAGATGTCACAGTGATGCTTGTACCCATTGGGGGAGAGGGTGTCAGAGGGAAACAGATGTCACAGTGATGCTTGTATCCATTGGGGGAGAGGGTGTCAGAAGGAAACAGATGTCACAGTGATGCTTGTATCCATTGGGGGAGAGGGTGTCAGAGGGAAACAGATGTCACAGTGATGCTTGTACCCATTGGGGGAGAGGGTGTCAGAGGGAAACAGATGTCACAGTGATGCTTGTATCCATTGGGGGAGAGGGTGTCAGAGGGAAACAGATGTCACAGTGATGCTTGTATCCATTGGGGGAGAGGGTGTCAGAGGGAAACAGATGTCACAGTGATGCTTGTACCCATTGGGGGAGAGGGTGTCAGAGGGAAACAGATGTCGCAGTGATGCTTGTACCCATTGGGGGAGAGGGTGTCAGAGGGAAACAGATGTCGCAGTGATGCTTGTACCCATTGGGGGAGAGGGTGTCAGAGGGAAACAGATGTCGCAGTGATGCTTGTACCCATTGGGGGAGAGGGTGTCAGAGGGAAACAGATGTCGCAGTGATGCTTGTACCCATTGGGGGAGAGGGTGTCAGAGGGAAACAGATGTCGCAGTGATGCTTGTACCCATTGGGGGAGAGGGTGTCAGAGGGAAACAGATGTCGCAGTGATGCTTGTACCCATTGGGGGAGAGGGTGTCAGAGGGAAACAGATGTCGCAGTGATGCTTGTACCCATTGGGGGAGAGGGTGTCAGAGGGAAACAGATGTCGCAGTGATGCTTGTATCCATTGGGGGAGAGGGTGTCAGAGGGAAACAGATGTCGCAGTGATGCTTGTACCCATTGGGGGAGAGGGTGTCAGAGGGAAACAGATGTCGCAGTGATGCTTGTACCCATTGGGGGAGAGGGTGTCGGAGGGAAACAGATGTCGCAGTGATGCTTGTACCCATTGGGGGGGGTGTCGGAGGGAAACAGATGTCGCAGTGATGCTTGTACCCATTGGGGGAGAGGGTGTCGGAGGGAAACAGATGTCGCAGTGATGCTTGTACCCATTGGGGGAGAGGGTGTCGGAGGGAAACAGATGTCGCAGTGATGCTTGTACCCATTGGGGGAGAGGGTGTCGGAGGGAAACAGATGTCGCAGTGATGCTTGTACCCATTGGGGGAGAGGGTGTCGGAGGGAAACAGATGTCGCAGTGATGCTTGTACCCATTGGGGGAGAGGGTGTCGGAGGGAAACAGATGTCGCAGTGATGCTTGTACCCATTGGGGGAGAGGGTGTCGGAGGGAAACAGATGTCGCAGTGATGCTTGTACCCATTGGGGGAGAGGGTGTCGGAGGGAAACAGATGTCGCAGTGATGCTTGTACCCATTGGGGGAGAGGGTGTCGGAGGGAAACAGATGTCGCAGTGATGCTTGTACCCATTGGGGAAGAGGGTGTCGGAGGGAAACAGATGTCGCAGTGATGCTTGTACCCATTGGGGGAGAGGGTGTCGGAGGGAAACAGATGTCGCAGTGATGCTTGTACCCATTGGGGGAGAGGGTGTCTGAGGAAAACAGATGTCGCAGTGATGCTTGTACCCATTGGGGGAGAGGGTGTCGGAGGGAAACAGATGTCGCAGTGATGCTTGTACCCATTGGGGGAGAGGGTGTCGGAGGGAAACAGATGTCGCAGTGATGCTTCTACCCATTGGGGGAGAGGGTGTCGGAGGGAAACAGATGTCGCAGTGATGCTTGTACCCATTGGGGGAGAGGGTGTCGGAGGGAAACAGATGTCGCAGTGATGCTTGTACCCATTGGGGGAGAGGGTGTCGGAGGGAAACAGATGTCGCAGTGATGCTTGTACCCATTGGGGGAAGAGGGTGTCGGAGGGAAACAGATGTCGCAGTGATGCTTGTACCCATTGGGGAGGGGGTGTCGGAGGGAAACATATGTCGCAGTGATGCTTGTACCCATTGGGGGAGAGGGTGTCAGAGGGAAACAGATGTCGCAGTGATGCTTGTACCCATTGGGGGAGAGGGTGTCGGAGGGAAACAGATGTCGCAGTGATGCTTGTACCCATTGGTGGAGGGGTGTCAGAGGGAAACAGATGTCTCAGTGATGCTTGTACCCACTAAGGGAGAGGGTGGTAGCGGGAAACAGAGGTTCATCTTGATAGTAAAATAGATAAATATGAACATAGAAAATATGACCATTTTGGGAATTTCTGCCACAATGGCTAACACTGGGGGAGAAGGGTATTTCGACCCCATGGGCAGAACGTTTTTACGGAAGAAACCTGCCAACCCAGGTTATATGTCAAGGAAATGATGATGGTAGGATACCAGTCAATTCTAGCATACCTTGTCAGAAGATTAGGCTCATGTATTGTTTGTGTAAACTTAATCGTTATGGACATGCATGCGTTATAAAAAACACATGTCTTGAGGTTAACAGATATGATGTGATTGTTGCAGGGTCAAGCGCCCCGGCAGGGCACTAGCCATGGCAGGGCCAATCCACCCCCGTACAACCAAGGGTATGAGATGAAGCAGCCCTACCGTAGGGCATAGGCACAAGAAACAATGCTTGCTACATGCACCACTCTTGATTCCTTGTCTCACCGCTGCACAGAAATGGGTCGACCGACGCACTAGTTCTTCTTCAGCTTACTGTCATCTCACAACTACAGAATAACTCATCACAAAACACAAATGTCTCTGTTTTCTCTGAATGGTGACATGTAGATTCCCGTGTGATAACCGATATGAGAAACTACACTGCTACTGAAATGTCTTTCATTCTGTGGCCCAACAGGACAAGTCTTCTTCCAGTAGCCACAAATGTAGCCTCATTCTAGGGATGGACACTTTGTGCAAACAACATGTTAAATTTGAACTTGTGGGTGTCTACAAATTGCTTACAGTGCAGTACACGGTTGATGGAAGGGCTGGTCAACCATAGTACATCTATTACAGGCTGTACATCTATTGACAGCGATCTCCTGGCCTTCTCTACCCAAGGTTTTAACATCCTGGTGAATTCACATATCACCATGTAACATTCTATGAAGACGGTGTTTAATACGGTGAAACCTCTGTTTACGACCACTATATCACTAGTCTTGATGCTACATTGGCCTGATAGTGGACAACAAATATGACTTTAAGACTAATTTAATGTTATTCTGACCACATACAGTATATGAAACCTCAACTAAGTTTCTTATACCCTTTATGTTATTTATTTATGTTATTTCTTTTTGGCAGCAACAACTAAATTTTTTTAAGTATTGCAACATGGTAATTGTAATGAAAGATAATTGTAAAATAAGTATGGTACCTACTGAGCTTATTTACATACAGGAAATGTACGTTCATCAGAATTGCCTCACTGATACGTAATAAAACATAATGTTTACAATGTTAAATTATATTACATCTTCCACTGAAAAATGAAATCAAGTGAATTTTCTGCCATGACCTACTTATAAATGATTACAGTCTAATAAATTGAGCATGTTCACACTTTGTGTTCTTGTTAGAAAACTATTGAACTATATAGACCACATTACGAGTGGTCATAATATAGAGGTTTTGCTGAAAGAGAACTTAGCCTGTTACCACGGATTCACCAGCCCTGTTATATACTTGATTTTGTAGTCAACTGTACATACTGATGCAGTGAGGGCGGAGTAGGGTGTTTTGTACCATTTTCTTGATGGCAACTTGTGGTACAATATTTTTATAGCTGACTTTTCCCTTGCTTGCTGTGTAAATAGAAGATTGTGTGTGCTTGAAACAAGTCATTGCAGCACTGGGAAGTAGAAGGGTTACCAGTGAACTACCGACTTGGTGTTTGTACGGGTACTCATTTCTACAACCATCAGTTTATTCCTTTGGACGCGATTGCTACACCGCAGGGTCAATTACATAACAGTTGTCAATGCATTTATTTCTTAAGATTTCCAACCTTCCATCTGTAAGTAGACATTTCTGAACAATTATCTGTAAGACGAACCATCTTCATAATCATGTAGAATGTAAGAAGCGAGCACTTTCAATGGCATCAGGGTAATTCACCCAACTTCTGATGTCATGTTTAACTGTCTGTATTTGTTGCACAAGTGTGTGGATATTAAATGTAAACATGACTGTCGCAGGACACCTATTCTCAATATGTATTCAGAACATGTGTGCTGATGTAATTGTACATTTGTGTTAACTCTATTGGAAGATTGTTTTTGGCAACTTAAGGCATTCCTGTTTTGTCCCTGCTGAACAAAACAGTTATTGTGACAATCAGGCACCACTGTGTTGGTAATTTTGTGTGGTTTTATGCGCAAGTGCTGCTGGGTGTATGCAAATATATTTTTGCAAACCAAATGTTCCAGATCTCATGGCGCCCACCTGAACATGCATGTGCAACAAATTAGTATGAACTTTCTCAAACATGTAGGTCATTTTAAAGAGAGAAGCTTGTTGTCCATAGCATAATTAACATTAATATGCAGGACTAAACATGAGGTGGTGGTTGCTGTAAAAAGAAAACTTAAAGGCAGGTTATGTAAATGTTGTTTAATCTCAGAATTTGTTTATATTTGGGGCAATTCTATTTTGCTTATTGCTGTGTAGTAGGAACAGTAGTAGGAACAACGACTCAATAGAAGCCTCCAAAAACATACAATGTTTTTAAACTGTTTGAATAATATTTTAATTTTGGACCACAGGCTGCAACAATAGTGATAATTGTCCGTTGGAAATGTTTGAAGTTAAACAATGGTTGACTTGTGATCAACCAATCATATTGCTCTTTTTTTATTTTATGTTTGCATTGTTGGCACACCTTGTGTTTAAATTTTTTTATATGCACTGGCAAATACAGGTTAAAGTGTGTGCGTACTTTCACTCAACCGATATTCTGTCATGTGTTGTGTTAAATACTAAGCTTTTCAATACTGATAAGTAAGTGCACAATCATCCACTGCTGCTTTTGAAAAGCAATGTCGAAAAGTCTGTTGAATCAATTGAAACTTATGTCATGTACACTGCCTATTTTTGCAGAGTATGTAGGAATTTAGTTGCACACTTCTGTTGCCACGTACACGGAATAGACGTAGTTATTCCTTCTGGGTGAGCAATATCGTTAGTGTTGTCTGTAGTTATTGCCATGTGAATACATATCGATGAACTCGGACCCTCTGTATATTACAAAAACAAATTGTTGTATCACATTTATTAAATTGCATTTTATATTAATGTTGCCTGAACAATTTATTGTGAAAAACACAAAAAAAGAAAGCCACACATATATTTGGTTCAAATTTGTTTTAAGAAAAAAGGATATTAAACTTTTATAGTAATTTAATTAAAAGATTTAGGTTAAGCAAAGAATATATGGCCAGGGATTCAGTCTATTTGTTACTTATTATAGGTATAACTAAAATTAATCATGTATCAAATTTGTCTTGTTGCACATTAAAAGATGTTGTTTTGACCTAGGTTGTATTTAATAATAAAATAAATTCAATATATTAGTGTTCATTGTATTTATCAGGGACTGAGTAAATGGATCTGTTTGGAGAACTTGTAATATGTTTTTGAAGGAATTTTGTTCTGTTATTTTGTAATTGAGTGTATATATGTGTAAAGCATCTGTCCTGTCTAAGATTCATTGTAGACGTAAATTTTTTTTCAAATCTCCATTGTTCTAAGCAGAGTGGAAGTTTAGCACTATATGTATTTTCACCAATAAAAATAATTTGAAATATGCATATTGTTGTTATTGTGTCTGGAATCTTTTTTCAACTGTGAAAGTGTGGACCTGGAGAGGTCTGTACATCCTTGGGATTTAGAATTTGTACAAAATTGTGACTAATTCTCTACCCCAATGAGACGCAACAGTTTCAGGGCTGGGATAGCATAAACTGTCTAAAAGTCTTGGGTATTCTGTGAGAGATGCTACAGTCACCATTGCCACATTGTAATGGCGTGTCTTGAACTGTGTACACTGTCTAGCTGAGTTAGCCCAAACCGTCTGCTTGGTGTGATTGACCATCATGACCATGCCCAGCTTATTAAAATTTTTTGAGTAAGGTCATGACATTACCATATAATTTCTCATAATTTAGATCCAAAATTATAGCACTTCCAAAATATATTTGTAAGTTACTTTTTAATTTGTAAATACTGTTATGAAAATATGAAACAATATGAAAATGTTGCTTATGGATATGATTTAACTATTCTGGGTATCTTGGGTATAGTTAGGATGGTCAACCATTCTTTGAGGACAGTTGGGCTGTATCTATTGACCTCTTCAGCTTAATTTATGTACGTTTACACAACATCACTATAATTTGTGGGGTGTGGTACTCAGCTTGGGCAATTTCATTCACCCCACATTGTCTGTGTCTTTCGGAAGAGATAAAAAAATTGTTGGTCTCTTCGACCTGGTGTCTATGCCAGGAGAAGTATAAGATACCACAAAGGGACACATGTCTAACCTGTCATGGATTTGCCAGTTCTAGAGGAGGAAAACTATAGACCACACTGTAGGAGTTGGAGGACAACTATAAACCACAGTGTAGGAGTTGGAGGACAACTATAAACCACATTAGGAGTTGGAGGACAACTATAAACCACACTAGGAGTTGGAGGACAACTATTAACCACACTGTAGGAGTTGGAAGACAACTATTAACCACACTGTAGGAGTTGGAGCACAACTATAAACCACACTGTAGGAGTTGGAGGACAACTATTAACCACACTGTAGCAGTTGGAGCACAACTATAAACCACACTGTAGGAGTTGGAGGACAACTATTAACCACACTGTAGGAGTTGGAAGACAACTATTAACCACACTGTAGGAGTTGGAGGACAACTATAAACCACACTGTAGGAGTTGGAAGACAACTATTAACCACACTGTAGGAGTTGGAGCACAACTATAAACCACACTGTAGGAGTTGGAGGACAACTATAAACCACACTGTAGGAGTTGGAAGACAACTATTAACCACACTGTAGGAGTTGGAAGACAACTATTAACCACACTGTAGGAGTTGGAGGACAACTATAAACCACACTGTAGGAGTTGGAGGACAACTATAAACCACACTGTAGGAGTTGGAAGACAACTATTAACCACACTGTAGGAGTTGGAAGACAACTATTAACCACACTGTAGGAGTTGGAGGACAACTATAAACCACACTGTAGGAGTTGGAGGACAACTATAAACCACACTGTAGGAGTTGGAGGACAACTATTAACCACACTGTAGGAGTTGGAAGACAACTATTAACCACACTGTAGGAGTTGGAGGACAACTATAAACCACACTGTAGGAGTTGGAGCACAACTATAAACCACACTGTAGGAGTTGGAGGAAAACTATAAACCACACTGTAGGAGTTGGAAGACAACTATTAACCACACTGTAGGAGTTGGAAGACAACTATTAACCACACTGTAGCAGTTGGAGGACAACTATAAACCACACTGTAGGAGTTGGAGGACAACTATAAACCACACTGTAGGAGTTGGAAGACAACTATTAACCACACTGTAGGAGTTGGAAGACAACTATTAACCACACTGTAGGAGTTGGAGGACAACTATAAACCACACTGTAGGAGTTGGAGGACAACTATAAACCACACTGTAGGAGTTGGAGGACAACTATTAACCACACTGTAGGAGTTGGAAGACAACTATTAACCACACTGTAGGAGTTGGAGGACAACTATAAACCACACTGTAGGAGTTGGAAGACAACTATTAACCACACTGTAGGAGTTGGAGCACAACTATAAACCACACTGTAGGAGTTGGAGGACAACTATAAACCACACTGTAGGAGTTGGAGCACAACTACAAACCACACTGTAGGAGTTGGAGGACAACTATAAACCACACTGTAGGAGTTGGAAGACAACTATTAACCACACTGTAGGAGTTGGAAGACAACTATTAACCACACTGTAGGAGTTGGAGGACAACTATAAACCACACTGTAGGAGTTGGAGGACAACTATAAACCACACTGTAGGAGTTGGAAGACAACTATTAACCACACTGTAGGAGTTGGAAGACAACTATTAACCACACTGTAGGAGTTGGAGGACAACTATAAACCACACTGTAGGAGTTGGAGGACAACTATAAACCACACTGTAGGAGTTGGAGGACAACTATTAACCACACTGTAGGAGTTGGAAGACAACTATTAACCACACTGTAGGAGTTGGAGGACAACTATAAACCACACTGTAGGAGTTGGAGCACAACTATAAACCACACTGTAGGAGTTGGAGGACAACTATAAACCACACTGTAGGAGTTGGAAGACAACTATTAACCACACTGTAGGAGTTGGAAGACAACTATTAACCACACTGTAGGAGTTGGAGGACAACTATAAACCACACTGTAGGAGTTGGAGGACAACTATAAACCACACTGTAGGAGTTGGAAGACAACTATTAACCACACTGTAGGAGTTGGAAGACAACTATTAACCACACTGTAGGAGTTGGAGGACAACTATAAACCACACTGTAGGAGTTGGAGGACAACTATAAACCACACTGTAGGAGTTGGAGGACAACTATTAACCACACTGTAGGAGTTGGAAGACAACTATTAACCACACTGTAGGAGTTGGAGGACAACTATAAACCACACTGTAGGAGTTGGAAGACAACTATTAACCACACTGTAGGAGTTGGAGCACAACTATAAACCACACTGTAGGAGTTGGAGGACAACTATAAACCACACTGTAGGAGTTGGAGCACAACTATAAACCACACTGTAGGAGTTGGAGGACAACTATAAACCACACTGTAGGAGTTGGAGGACAACTATAAACCACACTGTAGCAGTTGGAGCACAACTATAAACCACACTGTAGGAGTTGGAGCACAACTATAAACCACACTGTAGGAGTTGGAAGACAACTATTAACCACACTGTAGGAGTTGGAGGACAACTATTAACCACACTGTAGGAGTTGGAGGACAACTATAAACCACACTGTAGCAGTTGGAGCACAACTATAAACCACACTGTAGGAGTTGGAAGACAACTATTAACCACACTGTAGGAGTTGGAAGACAACTATTAACCACACTGTAGGAGTTGGAGGACAACTATAAACCACACTGTAGGAGTTGGAAGACAACTATTAACCACACTGTAGGAGTTGGAGGACAACTATTAACCACACTGTAGGAGTTGGAAGACAACTATTTACCACACTGTAGGAGTTGGAGGACAACTATAAACCACACTGTAGGAGTTGGAAGACAACTATTAACCACACTGTAGGAGTTGGAGGACAACTATAAACCACACTGTAGGAGTTGGAGGACAACTATAAACCACACTGTAGGAGTTGGAGGACAACTATAAACCACACTGTAGGAGTTATAGGACAACTATAAACCACACTGTAGGAGTTGGAGGACAACTATTAACCACACTGTAGGAGTTGGAGGACAAGTATAAACCACACTGTAGGAGTTGGAAGACAACTATTAACCACACTGTAGGAGTTGGAGGACAACTATAAACCACACTGTAGGAGTTGGAGGACAACTATAAACCACACTGTAGGAGTTGGAGGACAACTATAAACCACACTGTAGGAGTTGGAGGACAACTATAAACCACACTGTAGGAGTTGGAGGACAACTATTAACCACACTGTAGGAGTTGGAGGACAACTATAAACCACACTGTAGGAGTTGGAGGACAACTATTAACCACACTGTAGGAGTTGGAGGACAACTATAAACCACACTGTAGGAGTTGGAGGACAACTATAAACCACACTGTAGGAGTTGGAGGACAACTATAAACCACACTGTAGGAGTTGGAGGACAACTATTAACCACACTGTAGGAGTTGGAGGACAACTATAAACCACACTGTAGGAGTTGGAAGACAACTATTAACCACACTGTAGGAGTTGGAGGACAACTATAAACCACACTGTAGGAGTTGGAGGACAACTATAAACCACACTGTAGGAGTTGGAGGACAACTATAAACCACACTGTAGGAGTTGGAGTACAACTATAAACCACACTGTAGGAGTTGGAGGACAACTATAAACCACACTGTAGGAGTTGGAGGACAACTATAAACCACACTGTAGGAGTTGGAGGACAACTATAAACCACACTGTAGGAGTTGGAGGACAACTATAAACCACACTGTAGGAGTTGGAGGACAACTATTAACCACACTGTAGGAGTTGGAGGACAACTATAAACCACACTGTAGGAGTTGGAAGACAACTATTAACCACACTGTAGGAGTTGGAGGACAACTATAAACCACACTGTAGGAGTTGGAGGACAACTATAAACCACACTGTAGGAGTTGGAGGACAACTATAAACCACACTGTAGGAGTTGGAGGACAACTATTAACCACACTGTAGGAGTTGGAGGACAACTATAAACCACACTGTAGGAGTTGGAAGACAACTATTAACCACACTATAGGAGTTGGAGGACAACTATAAACCACACTGTAGGAGTTGGAGGACAACTATAAACCACACTGTAGGAGTTGGAGGACAACTATAAACCACACTGTAGGAGTTGGAAGACAACTATTAACCACAGTGTAGGAGTTGGAGGACAACTATAAACCCCACTGTAGGAGTTGGAGGACAACTATAAACCACACTGTAGGAGTTGGAGGACAACTATAAACCACACTGTAGGAGTTGGAGGACAACTATAAACCACACTGTAGGAGTTGGAGGACAACTATAAACCACACTGTAGGAGTTGGAAGACAACTATTAACCACAGTGTAGGAGTTGGAGGACAACTATAAACCCCACTGTAGGAGTTGGAGGACAACTATAAACCACACTGTAGGAGTTGGAGGACAACTATAAACCACACTGTAGGAGTTGGAGGACAACTATAAACCACACTGTAGGAGTTGGAGGACAACTATAAACCACACTGTAGGAGTTGGAAGACAACTATTAACCACAGTGTAGGAGTTGGAGGACAACTATAAACCCCACTGTAGGAGTTGGAGGACAACTATAAACCACAGTGTAGGAGTTGGAGGACAACTATAAACCACACTGTAGGAGTTGGAGGACAACTATAAACCACACTGTAGGAGTTGGAAGACAACTATTAACCACAGTGTAGGAGTTGGAGGACAACTATAAACCCCACTGTAGGAGTTGGAGGACAACTATAAACCACAGTGTAGGAGTTGGAGGACAACTATAAACCCCACTGTAGGAGTTGGAGGACAACTATAAACCACAGTGTAGGAGTTGGAGGACAACTATAAACCACAGTGTAGGAGTTGGAGGACAACTATAAACCACACTGTAGGAGTTGGAGGACAACTATAAATCCCACTGTAGGAGTTGGAGGACAACTATAAACCACAGTGTAGGAGTTGGAGGACAACTATAAACCCCACTGTAGGAGTTGGAGGAAAACTATAAACCACAGTGTAGGAGTTGGAGGACAACTATAAACCACACTGTAGGAGTTGGAGGACAACTATAAACCACACTGTAGGAGTTGGAGGACAACTATAAACCACACTGTAGCAGTTGGAGCACAACTATAAACCACACTGTAGGAGTTGGAGCACAACTATAAACCACACTGTAGGAGTTGGAAGACAACTATTAACCACACTGTAGGAGTTGGAGGACAACTATTAACCACACTGTAGGAGTTGGAGGACAACTATAAACCACACTGTAGCAGTTGGAGCACAACTATAAACCACACTGTAGGAGTTGGAAGACAACTATTAACCACACTGTAGGAGTTGGAAGACAACTATTAACCACACTGTAGGAGTTGGAGGACAACTATAAACCACACTGTAGGAGTTGGAAGACAACTATTAACCACACTGTAGGAGTTGGAGGACAACTATTAACCACACTGTAGGAGTTGGAAGACAACTATTTACCACACTGTAGGAGTTGGAGGACAACTATAAACCACACTGTAGGAGTTGGAAGACAACTATTAACCACACTGTAGGAGTTGGAGGACAACTATAAACCACACTGTAGGAGTTGGAGGACAACTATAAACCACACTGTAGGAGTTGGAGGACAACTATAAACCACACTGTAGGAGTTGGAGGACAACTATAAACCACACTGTAGGAGTTGGAGGACAACTATTAACCACACTGTAGGAGTTGGAGGACAAGTATAAACCACACTGTAGGAGTTGGAAGACAACTATTAACCACACTGTAGGAGTTGGAGGACAACTATAAACCACACTGTAGGAGTTGGAGGACAACTATAAACCACACTGTAGGAGTTGGAGGACAACTATAAACCACACTGTAGGAGTTGGAGGACAACTATAAACCACACTGTAGGAGTTGGAGGACAACTATTAACCACACTGTAGGAGTTGGAGGACAACTATAAACCACACTGTAGGAGTTGGAGGACAACTATTAACCACACTGTAGGAGTTGGAGGACAACTATAAACCACACTGTAGGAGTTGGAGGACAACTATAAACCACACTGTAGGAGTTGGAGGACAACTATAAACCACACTGTAGGAGTTGGAGGACAACTATTAACCACACTGTAGGAGTTGGAGGACAACTATAAACCACACTGTAGGAGTTGGAAGACAACTATTAACCACACTGTAGGAGTTGGAGGACAACTATAAACCACACTGTAGGAGTTGGAGGACAACTATAAACCACACTGTAGGAGTTGGAGGACAACTATAAACCACACTGTAGGAGTTGGAGTACAACTATAAACCACACTGTAGGAGTTGGAGGACAACTATAAACCACACTGTAGGAGTTGGAGGACAACTATAAACCACACTGTAGGAGTTGGAGGACAACTATAAACCACACTGTAGGAGTTGGAGGACAACTATAAACCACACTGTAGGAGTTGGAGGACAACTATTAACCACACTGTAGGAGTTGGAGGACAACTATAAACCACACTGTAGGAGTTGGAAGACAACTATTAACCACACTGTAGGAGTTGGAGGACAACTATAAACCACACTGTAGGAGTTGGAGGACAACTATAAACCACACTGTAGGAGTTGGAGGACAACTATAAACCACACTGTAGGAGTTGGAGGACAACTATTAACCACACTGTAGGAGTTGGAGGACAACTATAAACCACACTGTAGGAGTTGGAAGACAACTATTAACCACACTATAGGAGTTGGAGGACAACTATAAACCACACTGTAGGAGTTGGAGGACAACTATAAACCACACTGTAGGAGTTGGAGGACAACTATAAACCACACTGTAGGAGTTGGAAGACAACTATTAACCACAGTGTAGGAGTTGGAGGACAACTATAAACCCCACTGTAGGAGTTGGAGGACAACTATAAACCACACTGTAGGAGTTGGAGGACAACTATAAACCACACTGTAGGAGTTGGAGGACAACTATAAACCACACTGTAGGAGTTGGAGGACAACTATAAACCACACTGTAGGAGTTGGAAGACAACTATTAACCACAGTGTAGGAGTTGGAGGACAACTATAAACCCCACTGTAGGAGTTGGAGGACAACTATAAACCACACTGTAGGAGTTGGAGGACAACTATAAACCACACTGTAGGAGTTGGAGGACAACTATAAACCACACTGTAGGAGTTGGAGGACAACTATAAACCACACTGTAGGAGTTGGAAGACAACTATTAACCACAGTGTAGGAGTTGGAGGACAACTATAAACCCCACTGTAGGAGTTGGAGGACAACTATAAACCACAGTGTAGGAGTTGGAGGACAACTATAAACCACACTGTAGGAGTTGGAGGACAACTATAAACCACACTGTAGGAGTTGGAAGACAACTATTAACCACAGTGTAGGAGTTGGAGGACAACTATAAACCCCACTGTAGGAGTTGGAGGACAACTATAAACCACAGTGTAGGAGTTGGAGGACAACTATAAACCCCACTGTAGGAGTTGGAGGACAACTATAAACCACAGTGTAGGAGTTGGAGGACAACTATAAACCACAGTGTAGGAGTTGGAGGACAACTATAAACCACACTGTAGGAGTTGGAGGACAACTATAAATCCCACTGTAGGAGTTGGAGGACAACTATAAACCACAGTGTAGGAGTTGGAGGACAACTATAAACCCCACTGTAGGAGTTGGAGGAAAACTATAAACCACAGTGTAGGAGTTGGAGGACAACTATAAACCACACTGTAGGAGTTGGAGGACAACTATAAACCACAGTGTAGGAGTTGGAGGACAACTATAAACCCCACTGTAGGAGTTGGAGGACAAATATAAACCACACTGTAGGAGTTGGAGGACAACTATAAACCCCACTGTAGGAGTTGGAGGACAACTATAAACCACACTGTAGGAGTTGGAGGACAACTATAAACCCCACTGTAGGAGTTGGAGGACAACTATAAACCACACTGTAGGAGTTGGAAGACAACTATAAACCACACTGTAGCAGTTGGAGGACAACTATAAACCACACTGTAGGAGTTGGAGGACAACTATAAACCACACTGTAGGAGTTGGAGGACAACTATAAACCACAGTGTAGGAGTTGGAGGACAACTATAAACCACACTGTAGGAGTTGGAGGACAACTATAAACCCCACTGTAGGAGTTGGAGGACAACTATAAACCACAGTGTAGGAGTTGGAGGACAACTATAAACCCCACTGTAGGAGTTGGAGGACAACTATAAACCACAGTGTAGGAGTTGGAGGACAACTATAAACCACACTGTAGGAGTTGGAGGACAACTATAAACCACAGTGTAGGAGTTGGAGGACAACTATAAACCCCACTGTAGGAGTTGGAGGACAACTATAAACCACACTGTAGGAGTTGGAGTACAACTATAAACCCCACTGTAGGAGTTGGAGGACAACTATAAACCACACTGTAGGAGTTGGAGGACAACTATAAACCCCACTGTAGGAGTTGGAGGACAACTATAAACCACACTGTAGGAGTTGGAAGACAACTATAAACCACACTGTAGCAGTTGGAGGACAACTATAAACCACACTGTAGGAGTTGGAGGACAACTATAAACCACACTTTAGGAGTTGGAGGACAACTATAAACAACACTGTAGGAGTTGGAGGACAACTATAAACCACACTAAGAGTTGGAGGACAAATATAGACCACACTGTAGGAGTTGGAGGACAACTATAAACCACACTAAGAGTTGGAGGACACCTATCAACCAAACTAGGAGTTGGAGGACAACTATAAACCACAATAGGAGTTGGAGGACAACTATAGACCACACTGTAGGAGTTGGAAGACAACTATAAACCACACTGTGGGAGTTGGAGGACAACTATAAACCACACTAGGAGTTGGAGGACAACAATAAACCATACGAGGAGTTGGAGGACAACTATAGACCACACTGTAAGAGTTGGAAGACAACTATTAACCACACTAGGAGTTGGAGGACAACTATAAACCACACTAGGAGTTGGAGGACAACTATAGACCACACTGTAGGAGATGGAGGACAACTATAAACCACACTAGGAGTTGGAGGACAACTATAAACCACACTAGGAGTTGGAGGACAACTATAGACCACACTGTAGGAGTTGGAGGACAACTATAAACCACACTAGGAGTTGGAGGACAACTATAAACCACACTAGGAGTTGGAGGACAACTGTAGACCACACTGTAGGAGTTGGAAGACAATTATAAACCACACTAGGAGTTGGAGGACAACTATAAACCACACTAGGAGTTGGAGGACAACTATAGACCACACTGTAGGAGTAGGAGTACAACTATAAACCACATTAGGAGTTGGAGGACAACTATAAACCACACTAGGAGTTGGAGGACAACTATAGACCACACTGTAGGAGTTGGAGGACAACTATAAACCACACTAAGAGTTGGAGGACAACTATAGACCACACAGTAGAAGTTGGAGGACAACTATAAACCACACTAGGAGTTGGAGGACAACTATAAACAACACTAGGAGTTGGAGGACAACTGTAAACCACATTAGGAGTTGGAGGACAACTATAAACCACACTAGGAGTTGGAGGACAACTATAGACCACACTGTAGGAGTTGGAGGACAACTATAAACCACACTAAGAGTTGGAGGACAACTATAGACCACACTGTAGGAGTTGGAGGACAACTATAAACCACAATAGGAGTTGGAGGACAACTATAAACCACACTGTAGTAGTTGGAGGACAACTATAAACCACACTGTAGGAGTTGGAGGACAACTATAAATCACACTAGGAGTTGGAGGACAACTATAGACCACACTGTAGGAGTTGGAGGACAACTATAAACAACACTAGGAGTTGGAGGACAACTATAAACCACACTGTAGGAGTTGGAGGACAACTATAAACCACACTAGGAGTTGGAGGACAACTATAAACCACACTGTAGGAGTTGGAGGACAACTATAAACCAAACTAAGAGTTGGAGGACACCTATCAACCAAACTAGGAGTTGGAGGACAAATATAAACCACAATAGGAGTTGGAGGACAACTATTGACCACACTGTAGGAGTTGGAAGACAACTATAAACCACACTGTGGGAGTTGGAGGACAATTATAAACCACACTAGGAGTTGGAGGACAACAATAAACCATACGAGGAGTTGGAGGACAACTATAGACCACACTGTAAGAGTTGGAAGACAACTATTAACCACACTAGGAGTTGGAGGACAACTACAAACCAAACTAGGAGTTGGAGGACAACTATAGACCACACTGTAGGAGATGGAGGACAACTATAAACCACACTAGGAGTTGGAGGACAACTATAAACCACACTAGGAGTTGGAGGACAACTATAGACCACACTGTAGGAGTTGGAGAACAACTATAAACCACACTAGGAGTTGGAGGACAACTATAAATCACACTAGGAGTTGGAGGACAACTGTAGACCACACTGTAGGAGTTGGAAGACAATTATAAACCACACTAGGAGTTGGAGGACAACTATAAACCACACTAGGAGTTGGAGGACAACTATAGACCACACTGTAGGAGTTGGAGGACAACTATAAACCACACTAGGAGTTGGAGGACAACTATAAACAACACTAGGAGTTGGAAGACAACTGTAAACCACATTAGGAGTTGGAGGACAATTATAAACCACACTAGGAGTTGGAGGACAACTATAGACCACACTGTAGGAGTTGGAGGACAACTATAAACCACACTAAGAGTTGGAGGACAAATATAGACCACACTGTAGGAGTTTGAGGACAACTATAAACCACACTGTAGGAGTTGGAAGACAACTATAAACCACACTGTAGCAGTTGGAGGACAACTATAAACCACACTGTAGGAGTTGGAGGACAACTATAAACCACACTGTAGGAGTTGGAGGACAACTATAAACAACACTGTAGGAGTTGGAGGACAACTATAAACCACACTAAGAGTTGGAGGACAAATATAGACCACACTGTAGGAGTTGGAGGACAACTATAAACCACAATAGGAGTTGGAGGACAACTATAGACCACACTGTAGGAGTTGGAAGACAACTATAAACCACACTGTGGGAGTTGGAGGACAACTATAAACCACACTAGGAGTTGGAGGACAACTATAAACCATACGAGGAGTTGGAGGACAACTATAGACCACACTGTAAGAGTTGGAAGACAACTATTAACCACACTAGGAGTTGGAGGACAACTATAAACCACACTAGGAGTTGGAGGACAACTATAGACCACACTGTAGGAGTTGGAGGACAACTATAAACCACACTAGGAGTTGGAGGACAACTATAAACCACACTAGGAGTTGGAGGACAACTGTAGACCACACTGTAGGAGTTGGAAGACAATTATAAACCACACTAGGAGTTGGAGGACAACTATAAACCACACTAGGAGTTGGAGGACAACTATAGACCACACTGTAGGAGTAGGAGTACAACTATAAACCACACTAGGAGTTGGAGGACAACTATAGACCACACAGTAGAAGTTGGAGGACAACTATAAACCACACTAGGAGTTGGAGGACAACTATAAACAACACTAGGAGTTGGAGGACAACTGTAAACCAAATTAGGAGTTGGAGGACATCTATAAACCACACTAGGAGTTGGAGGACAACTATAGACCACACTGTAGGAGTTGGAGGACAACTATAAACCACACTAAGAGTTGGAGGACAACTATAGACCACACTGTAGGAGTTGGAGGACAACTATAAACCACAATAGGAGTTGGAGGACAACTATAAACCACACTGTAGTAGTTGGAGGACAACTATAAACCACACTGTAGGAGTTGGAGGACAACTATAAATCACACTAGGAGTTGGAGGACAACTATAGACCACACTGTAGGAGTTGGAGGACAACTATAAACCACACTAGGAGTTGGAGGACAACTATAAACCACACTGTAGGAGTTGGAGGACAACTATAAACCACACTAGGAGTTGGAGGACAACTATAAACCACACTGTAGGAGTTGGAGGACAACTATAAACCACACTAGGAGTTGGACGACAACTATAGACCACACTGTAGGAGTTGGAGGACAACTATAAACCACACTAAGAGTTGGAGGACACCTATCAATCAAACTAGGAGTTGGAGGACAAATATAAACCACAATAGGAGTTGGAGGACAACTATTGACCACACTGTAGGAGTTGGAAGACAACTATAAACCACACTGTGGGAGTTGGAGGACAATTATAAACCACACTAGGAGTTGGAGGACAACAATAAACCATACGAGGAGTTGGAGGACAACTATAGACCACGCTGTAAGAGTTGGAAGACAACTATTAACCACACTAGGAGTTGGAGGACAACTACAAACCAAACTAGGAGTTGGAGGACAACTATAGACCACACTGTAGGAGATGGAGGACAACTATAAACCACACTAGGAGTTGGAGGACAACTATAAACCACACTAGGAGTTGGAGGACAACTATAGACCACACTGTAGGAGTTGGAGGACAACTATAAACCACACTAGGAGTTGGAGGACAACTATAAACCACACTAGGAGTTGGAGGACAACTGTAGACCACACTGTAGGAGTTGGAAGACAATTATAAACCACACTAGGAGTTGGAGGACAACTATAAACCACACTAGGAGTTGGAGGACAACTATAGACCACACTGTAGGAGTAGGAATACAACTATAAACCACACTAGGGGTTGGAGGACAACTATAAACAACACTAGGAGTTGGAAGACAACTGTAAACCACATTAGGAGTTGGAGGACAATTATAAACCACACTAGGAGTTGGAGGACAACTATAGACCACACTGTAGGAGTAGGAATACAACTATAAACCACACTAGGAGTTGGAGGACAAATATAGACCACACTGTAGGAGTTGGAGGACAACTATAAACCACAATAGGAGTTGGAGGACAACTATAGACCACAATGTAGGAATTGGACGACAACTGTAAACCACACTAGGAGTTGGAGGACAACTATAGACCACACTGTAGGAGTTGGACGACAACTGTAAACCACACTAGGAGTTGGAGGACAACAATAAACCACACTAGGAGTTGGAGGACAACTATAAACCAAACTAGGAGTTGGAAGACAACTATAAACCACACTAGGAGTTGGAGGACAACTATAAACCACACTAGGAGTTGGAGGACAACTATAAACCACACTAGGAGTTGGAGGACAACTATAGACCACACTGTAGGAGTTGGAGGACAACTATAAACCACACTAGGAGTTGGAGGACAACTATAGACCACACTGTAGGAGTTGGAGGACAATTATAAACCACACTAGGAGTTGGAGGACAACTATAAACCACACTAGGAGTTGGAGGACAACTATAAACCACACTAGGAGTTGGAGGACAACTATAGACCACACTGTAGGAGTTGGAGGACAACTATAGACCACACTAGGATTAGGAGGACAACTATAGACCACACTGTAGGAGTTGGATGACAACTATAAACTAAACTAGGAGTTGGAGGACAACTATAGACCACACTGTAGGAGTTGAAGGACAACTATAAACCACACTAGGAGTTGGAGGACAACTATAGACCACACTGAAGGAGTTGGAGGACAACTATAAACCACACTAGGAGATGGAGGACAACTATAAACCACACTAGGAGTTGGAGGACAAGTATAAACCACACTAGGAGTTGGAGGACAACTATAAACCACACTGTAGTAGTTGGAGGACAACTATAGACCACACTGTAGGAGTTGGAGGACAACTATAAACCACACTAGTAGTTGGAGGACAACTATTAACCACACTTGGGGTTGGAGGACAACTATAGACCACACGGTAGGAGTTGGAAGACAACCATAAACCACCCTAGAAGTTGGAGGACAACTATAGACCACACTAGGAGTTGGAGGACAACTATATACCACACTGTAGGAGTTGGGGGACAACTATAAACCACACTAGGAGTTGGAGGACAACTATAAACCACACTAGGAGTTGGAGGACAACTATAGACCACACTGTAGGAGTTGGAGGACAACTATAAACCACACTAGGAGTTGGAGGACAACTATAGACCACACTGTTGGAGTTGGAGGACAGCTATAAACCACACTAGGAGTTGGAGGACAAATATATACCACACTAGGAGTTGGAGGACAACTATAGATCACACTGTAGGAGTTGGAGGACAATTATAAAACACACTAGGAGTTGGTGGACAACTATAGACCACACTGCAGGAGTTGGAGGACAACTATAAACCACACTAGGAGTTGGAGGACAACTATAGACCACACTGTAGGAGTTGGAGGACAACTATAAACCACACTAGGAGTTGGAGGACAACTATAGACCACAGTGTATGAGTTGGAGGACAACTATAAACCACACTAGGAGTTGGAAGACAACTATTAACCACACTGTAGGAGTTGGAGGACAACTATAAACCACACTGTAGGAGTTGGAGGACAACTATAAACCACACTGTAGGAGTTGGAAGACAACTATTAACCACACTGTAGGAGTTGGAAGACAACTATTAACCACACTGTAGGAGTTGGAGGACAACTATAAACCACACTGTAGGAGTTGGAGGACAACTATAAACCACACTGTAGGAGTTGGAGGACAACTATTAACCACACTGTAGGAGTTGGAAGACAACTATTAACCACACTGTAGGAGTTGGAGGACAACTATAAACCACACTGTAGGAGTTGGAGCACAACTATAAACCACACTGTAGGAGTTGGAGGAAAACTATAAACCACACTGTAGGAGTTGGAAGACAACTATTAACCACACTGTAGGAGTTGGAAGACAACTATTAACCACACTGTAGCAGTTGGAGGACAACTATAAACCACACTGTAGGAGTTGGAGGACAACTATAAACCACACTGTAGGAGTTGGAAGACAACTATTAACCACACTGTAGGAGTTGGAAGACAACTATTAACCACACTGTAGGAGTTGGAGGACAACTATAAACCACACTGTAGGAGTTGGAGGACAACTATAAACCACACTGTAGGAGTTGGAGGACAACTATTAACCACACTGTAGGAGTTGGAAGACAACTATTAACCACACTGTAGGAGTTGGAGGACAACTATAAACCACACTGTAGGAGTTGGAAGACAACTATTAACCACACTGTAGGAGTTGGAGCACAACTATAAACCACACTGTAGGAGTTGGAGGACAACTATAAACCACACTGTAGGAGTTGGAGCACAACTACAAACCACACTGTAGGAGTTGGAGGACAACTATAAACCACACTGTAGGAGTTGGAAGACAACTATTAACCACACTGTAGGAGTTGGAAGACAACTATTAACCACACTGTAGGAGTTGGAGGACAACTATAAACCACACTGTAGGAGTTGGAGGACAACTATAAACCACACTGTAGGAGTTGGAAGACAACTATTAACCACACTGTAGGAGTTGGAAGACAACTATTAACCACACTGTAGGAGTTGGAGGACAACTATAAACCACACTGTAGGAGTTGGAGGACAACTATAAACCACACTGTAGGAGTTGGAGGACAACTATTAACCACACTGTAGGAGTTGGAAGACAACTATTAACCACACTGTAGGAGTTGGAGGACAACTATAAACCACACTGTAGGAGTTGGAGCACAACTATAAACCACACTGTAGGAGTTGGAGGACAACTATAAACCACACTGTAGGAGTTGGAAGACAACTATTAACCACACTGTAGGAGTTGGAAGACAACTATTAACCACACTGTAGGAGTTGGAGGACAACTATAAACCACACTGTAGGAGTTGGAGGACAACTATAAACCACACTGTAGGAGTTGGAAGACAACTATTAACCACACTGTAGGAGTTGGAAGACAACTATTAACCACACTGTAGGAGTTGGAGGACAACTATAAACCACACTGTAGGAGTTGGAGGACAACTATAAACCACACTGTAGGAGTTGGAGGACAACTATTAACCACACTGTAGGAGTTGGAAGACAACTATTAACCACACTGTAGGAGTTGGAGGACAACTATAAACCACACTGTAGGAGTTGGAAGACAACTATTAACCACACTGTAGGAGTTGGAGCACAACTATAAACCACACTGTAGGAGTTGGAGGACAACTATAAACCACACTGTAGGAGTTGGAGCACAACTATAAACCACACTGTAGGAGTTGGAGGACAACTATAAACCACACTGTAGGAGTTGGAGGACAACTATAAACCACACTGTAGCAGTTGGAGCACAACTATAAACCACACTGTAGGAGTTGGAGCACAACTATAAACCACACTGTAGGAGTTGGAAGACAACTATTAACCACACTGTAGGAGTTGGAGGACAACTATTAACCACACTGTAGGAGTTGGAGGACAACTATAAACCACACTGTAGCAGTTGGAGCACAACTATAAACCACACTGTAGGAGTTGGAAGACAACTATTAACCACACTGTAGGAGTTGGAAGACAACTATTAACCACACTGTAGGAGTTGGAGGACAACTATAAACCACACTGTAGGAGTTGGAAGACAACTATTAACCACACTGTAGGAGTTGGAGGACAACTATTAACCACACTGTAGGAGTTGGAAGACAACTATTTACCACACTGTAGGAGTTGGAGGACAACTATAAACCACACTGTAGGAGTTGGAAGACAACTATTAACCACACTGTAGGAGTTGGAGGACAACTATAAACCACACTGTAGGAGTTGGAGGACAACTATAAACCACACTGTAGGAGTTGGAGGACAACTATAAACCACACTGTAGGAGTTGGAGGACAACTATAAACCACACTGTAGGAGTTGGAGGACAACTATTAACCACACTGTAGGAGTTGGAGGACAAGTATAAACCACACTGTAGGAGTTGGAAGACAACTATTAACCACACTGTAGGAGTTGGAGGACAACTATAAACCACACTGTAGGAGTTGGAGGACAACTATAAACCACACTGTAGGAGTTGGAGGACAACTATAAACCACACTGTAGGAGTTGGAGGACAACTATAAACCACACTGTAGGAGTTGGAGGACAACTATTAACCACACTGTAGGAGTTGGAGGACAACTATAAACCACACTGTAGGAGTTGGAGGACAACTATTAACCACACTGTAGGAGTTGGAGGACAACTATAAACCACACTGTAGGAGTTGGAGGACAACTATAAACCACACTGTAGGAGTTGGAGGACAACTATAAACCACACTGTAGGAGTTGGAGGACAACTATTAACCACACTGTAGGAGTTGGAGGACAACTATAAACCACACTGTAGGAGTTGGAAGACAACTATTAACCACACTGTAGGAGTTGGAGGACAACTATAAACCACACTGTAGGAGTTGGAGGACAACTATAAACCACACTGTAGGAGTTGGAGGACAACTATAAACCACACTGTAGGAGTTGGAGTACAACTATAAACCACACTGTAGGAGTTGGAGGACAACTATAAACCACACTGTAGGAGTTGGAGGACAACTATAAACCACACTGTAGGAGTTGGAGGACAACTATAAACCACACTGTAGGAGTTGGAGGACAACTATAAACCACACTGTAGGAGTTGGAGGACAACTATTAACCACACTGTAGGAGTTGGAGGACAACTATAAACCACACTGTAGGAGTTGGAAGACAACTATTAACCACACTGTAGGAGTTGGAGGACAACTATAAACCACACTGTAGGAGTTGGAGGACAACTATAAACCACACTGTAGGAGTTGGAGGACAACTATAAACCACACTGTAGGAGTTGGAGGACAACTATTAACCACACTGTAGGAGTTGGAGGACAACTATAAACCACACTGTAGGAGTTGGAAGACAACTATTAACCACACTATAGGAGTTGGAGGACAACTATAAACCACACTGTAGGAGTTGGAGGACAACTATAAACCACACTGTAGGAGTTGGAGGACAACTATAAACCACACTGTAGGAGTTGGAAGACAACTATTAACCACAGTGTAGGAGTTGGAGGACAACTATAAACCCCACTGTAGGAGTTGGAGGACAACTATAAACCACACTGTAGGAGTTGGAGGACAACTATAAACCACACTGTAGGAGTTGGAGGACAACTATAAACCACACTGTAGGAGTTGGAGGACAACTATAAACCACACTGTAGGAGTTGGAAGACAACTATTAACCACAGTGTAGGAGTTGGAGGACAACTATAAACCCCACTGTAGGAGTTGGAGGACAACTATAAACCACACTGTAGGAGTTGGAGGACAACTATAAACCACACTGTAGGAGTTGGAGGACAACTATAAACCACACTGTAGGAGTTGGAGGACAACTATAAACCACACTGTAGGAGTTGGAAGACAACTATTAACCACAGTGTAGGAGTTGGAGGACAACTATAAACCCCACTGTAGGAGTTGGAGGACAACTATAAACCACAGTGTAGGAGTTGGAGGACAACTATAAACCACACTGTAGGAGTTGGAGGACAACTATAAACCACACTGTAGGAGTTGGAAGACAACTATTAACCACAGTGTAGGAGTTGGAGGACAACTATAAACCCCACTGTAGGAGTTGGAGGACAACTATAAACCACAGTGTAGGAGTTGGAGGACAACTATAAACCCCACTGTAGGAGTTGGAGGACAACTATAAACCACAGTGTAGGAGTTGGAGGACAACTATAAACCACAGTGTAGGAGTTGGAGGACAACTATAAACCACACTGTAGGAGTTGGAGGACAACTATAAATCCCACTGTAGGAGTTGGAGGACAACTATAAACCACAGTGTAGGAGTTGGAGGACAACTATAAACCCCACTGTAGGAGTTGGAGGAAAACTATAAACCACAGTGTAGGAGTTGGAGGACAACTATAAACCACACTGTAGGAGTTGGAGGACAACTATAAACCACACTGTAGGAGTTGGAGGACAACTATAAACCACACTGTAGCAGTTGGAGCACAACTATAAACCACACTGTAGGAGTTGGAGCACAACTATAAACCACACTGTAGGAGTTGGAAGACAACTATTAACCACACTGTAGGAGTTGGAGGACAACTATTAACCACACTGTAGGAGTTGGAGGACAACTATAAACCACACTGTAGCAGTTGGAGCACAACTATAAACCACACTGTAGGAGTTGGAAGACAACTATTAACCACACTGTAGGAGTTGGAAGACAACTATTAACCACACTGTAGGAGTTGGAGGACAACTATAAACCACACTGTAGGAGTTGGAAGACAACTATTAACCACACTGTAGGAGTTGGAGGACAACTATTAACCACACTGTAGGAGTTGGAAGACAACTATTTACCACACTGTAGGAGTTGGAGGACAACTATAAACCACACTGTAGGAGTTGGAAGACAACTATTAACCACACTGTAGGAGTTGGAGGACAACTATAAACCACACTGTAGGAGTTGGAGGACAACTATAAACCACACTGTAGGAGTTGGAGGACAACTATAAACCACACTGTAGGAGTTGGAGGACAACTATAAACCACACTGTAGGAGTTGGAGGACAACTATTAACCACACTGTAGGAGTTGGAGGACAAGTATAAACCACACTGTAGGAGTTGGAAGACAACTATTAACCACACTGTAGGAGTTGGAGGACAACTATAAACCACACTGTAGGAGTTGGAGGACAACTATAAACCACACTGTAGGAGTTGGAGGACAACTATAAACCACACTGTAGGAGTTGGAGGACAACTATAAACCACACTGTAGGAGTTGGAGGACAACTATTAACCACACTGTAGGAGTTGGAGGACAACTATAAACCACACTGTAGGAGTTGGAGGACAACTATTAACCACACTGTAGGAGTTGGAGGACAACTATAAACCACACTGTAGGAGTTGGAGGACAACTATAAACCACACTGTAGGAGTTGGAGGACAACTATAAACCACACTGTAGGAGTTGGAGGACAACTATTAACCACACTGTAGGAGTTGGAGGACAACTATAAACCACACTGTAGGAGTTGGAAGACAACTATTAACCACACTGTAGGAGTTGGAGGACAACTATAAACCACACTGTAGGAGTTGGAGGACAACTATAAACCACACTGTAGGAGTTGGAGGACAACTATAAACCACACTGTAGGAGTTGGAGTACAACTATAAACCACACTGTAGGAGTTGGAGGACAACTATAAACCACACTGTAGGAGTTGGAGGACAACTATAAACCACACTGTAGGAGTTGGAGGACAACTATAAACCACACTGTAGGAGTTGGAGGACAACTATAAACCACACTGTAGGAGTTGGAGGACAACTATTAACCACACTGTAGGAGTTGGAGGACAACTATAAACCACACTGTAGGAGTTGGAAGACAACTATTAACCACACTGTAGGAGTTGGAGGACAACTATAAACCACACTGTAGGAGTTGGAGGACAACTATAAACCACACTGTAGGAGTTGGAGGACAACTATAAACCACACTGTAGGAGTTGGAGGACAACTATTAACCACACTGTAGGAGTTGGAGGACAACTATAAACCACACTGTAGGAGTTGGAAGACAACTATTAACCACACTATAGGAGTTGGAGGACAACTATAAACCACACTGTAGGAGTTGGAGGACAACTATAAACCACACTGTAGGAGTTGGAGGACAACTATAAACCACACTGTAGGAGTTGGAAGACAACTATTAACCACAGTGTAGGAGTTGGAGGACAACTATAAACCCCACTGTAGGAGTTGGAGGACAACTATAAACCACACTGTAGGAGTTGGAGGACAACTATAAACCACACTGTAGGAGTTGGAGGACAACTATAAACCACACTGTAGGAGTTGGAGGACAACTATAAACCACACTGTAGGAGTTGGAAGACAACTATTAACCACAGTGTAGGAGTTGGAGGACAACTATAAACCCCACTGTAGGAGTTGGAGGACAACTATAAACCACACTGTAGGAGTTGGAGGACAACTATAAACCACACTGTAGGAGTTGGAGGACAACTATAAACCACACTGTAGGAGTTGGAGGACAACTATAAACCACACTGTAGGAGTTGGAAGACAACTATTAACCACAGTGTAGGAGTTGGAGGACAACTATAAACCCCACTGTAGGAGTTGGAGGACAACTATAAACCACAGTGTAGGAGTTGGAGGACAACTATAAACCACACTGTAGGAGTTGGAGGACAACTATAAACCACACTGTAGGAGTTGGAAGACAACTATTAACCACAGTGTAGGAGTTGGAGGACAACTATAAACCCCACTGTAGGAGTTGGAGGACAACTATAAACCACAGTGTAGGAGTTGGAGGACAACTATAAACCCCACTGTAGGAGTTGGAGGACAACTATAAACCACAGTGTAGGAGTTGGAGGACAACTATAAACCACAGTGTAGGAGTTGGAGGACAACTATAAACCACACTGTAGGAGTTGGAGGACAACTATAAATCCCACTGTAGGAGTTGGAGGACAACTATAAACCACAGTGTAGGAGTTGGAGGACAACTATAAACCCCACTGTAGGAGTTGGAGGAAAACTATAAACCACAGTGTAGGAGTTGGAGGACAACTATAAACCACACTGTAGGAGTTGGAGGACAACTATAAACCACAGTGTAGGAGTTGGAGGACAACTATAAACCCCACTGTAGGAGTTGGAGGACAAATATAAACCACACTGTAGGAGTTGGAGGACAACTATAAACCCCACTGTAGGAGTTGGAGGACAACTATAAACCACACTGTAGGAGTTGGAGGACAACTATAAACCCCACTGTAGGAGTTGGAGGACAACTATAAACCACACTGTAGGAGTTGGAAGACAACTATAAACCACACTGTAGCAGTTGGAGGACAACTATAAACCACACTGTAGGAGTTGGAGGACAACTATAAACCACACTGTAGGAGTTGGAGGACAACTATAAACCACAGTGTAGGAGTTGGAGGACAACTATAAACCACACTGTAGGAGTTGGAGGACAACTATAAACCCCACTGTAGGAGTTGGAGGACAACTATAAACCACAGTGTAGGAGTTGGAGGACAACTATAAACCCCACTGTAGGAGTTGGAGGACAACTATAAACCACAGTGTAGGAGTTGGAGGACAACTATAAACCACACTGTAGGAGTTGGAGGACAACTATAAACCACAGTGTAGGAGTTGGAGGACAACTATAAACCCCACTGTAGGAGTTGGAGGACAACTATAAACCACACTGTAGGAGTTGGAGTACAACTATAAACCCCACTGTAGGAGTTGGAGGACAACTATAAACCACACTGTAGGAGTTGGAGGACAACTATAAACCCCACTGTAGGAGTTGGAGGACAACTATAAACCACACTGTAGGAGTTGGAAGACAACTATAAACCACACTGTAGCAGTTGGAGGACAACTATAAACCACACTGTAGGAGTTGGAGGACAACTATAAACCACACTTTAGGAGTTGGAGGACAACTATAAACAACACTGTAGGAGTTGGAGGACAACTATAAACCACACTAAGAGTTGGAGGACAAATATAGACCACACTGTAGGAGTTGGAGGACAACTATAAACCACACTAAGAGTTGGAGGACACCTATCAACCAAACTAGGAGTTGGAGGACAACTATAAACCACAATAGGAGTTGGAGGACAACTATAGACCACACTGTAGGAGTTGGAAGACAACTATAAACCACACTGTGGGAGTTGGAGGACAACTATAAACCACACTAGGAGTTGGAGGACAACAATAAACCATACGAGGAGTTGGAGGACAACTATAGACCACACTGTAAGAGTTGGAAGACAACTATTAACCACACTAGGAGTTGGAGGACAACTATAAACCACACTAGGAGTTGGAGGACAACTATAGACCACACTGTAGGAGATGGAGGACAACTATAAACCACACTAGGAGTTGGAGGACAACTATAAACCACACTAGGAGTTGGAGGACAACTATAGACCACACTGTAGGAGTTGGAGGACAACTATAAACCACACTAGGAGTTGGAGGACAACTATAAACCACACTAGGAGTTGGAGGACAACTGTAGACCACACTGTAGGAGTTGGAAGACAATTATAAACCACACTAGGAGTTGGAGGACAACTATAAACCACACTAGGAGTTGGAGGACAACTATAGACCACACTGTAGGAGTAGGAGTACAACTATAAACCACATTAGGAGTTGGAGGACAACTATAAACCACACTAGGAGTTGGAGGACAACTATAGACCACACTGTAGGAGTTGGAGGACAACTATAAACCACACTAAGAGTTGGAGGACAACTATAGACCACACAGTAGAAGTTGGAGGACAACTATAAACCACACTAGGAGTTGGAGGACAACTATAAACAACACTAGGAGTTGGAGGACAACTGTAAACCACATTAGGAGTTGGAGGACAACTATAAACCACACTAGGAGTTGGAGGACAACTATAGACCACACTGTAGGAGTTGGAGGACAACTATAAACCACACTAAGAGTTGGAGGACAACTATAGACCACACTGTAGGAGTTGGAGGACAACTATAAACCACAATAGGAGTTGGAGGACAACTATAAACCACACTGTAGTAGTTGGAGGACAACTATAAACCACACTGTAGGAGTTGGAGGACAACTATAAATCACACTAGGAGTTGGAGGACAACTATAGACCACACTGTAGGAGTTGGAGGACAACTATAAACAACACTAGGAGTTGGAGGACAACTATAAACCACACTGTAGGAGTTGGAGGACAACTATAAACCACACTAGGAGTTGGAGGACAACTATAAACCACACTGTAGGAGTTGGAGGACAACTATAAACCAAACTAAGAGTTGGAGGACACCTATCAACCAAACTAGGAGTTGGAGGACAAATATAAACCACAATAGGAGTTGGAGGACAACTATTGACCACACTGTAGGAGTTGGAAGACAACTATAAACCACACTGTGGGAGTTGGAGGACAATTATAAACCACACTAGGAGTTGGAGGACAACAATAAACCATACGAGGAGTTGGAGGACAACTATAGACCACACTGTAAGAGTTGGAAGACAACTATTAACCACACTAGGAGTTGGAGGACAACTACAAACCAAACTAGGAGTTGGAGGACAACTATAGACCACACTGTAGGAGATGGAGGACAACTATAAACCACACTAGGAGTTGGAGGACAACTATAAACCACACTAGGAGTTGGAGGACAACTATAGACCACACTGTAGGAGTTGGAGAACAACTATAAACCACACTAGGAGTTGGAGGACAACTATAAATCACACTAGGAGTTGGAGGACAACTGTAGACCACACTGTAGGAGTTGGAAGACAATTATAAACCACACTAGGAGTTGGAGGACAACTATAAACCACACTAGGAGTTGGAGGACAACTATAGACCACACTGTAGGAGTTGGAGGACAACTATAAACCACACTAGGAGTTGGAGGACAACTATAAACAACACTAGGAGTTGGAAGACAACTGTAAACCACATTAGGAGTTGGAGGACAATTATAAACCACACTAGGAGTTGGAGGACAACTATAGACCACACTGTAGGAGTTGGAGGACAACTATAAACCACACTAAGAGTTGGAGGACAAATATAGACCACACTGTAGGAGTTTGAGGACAACTATAAACCACACTGTAGGAGTTGGAAGACAACTATAAACCACACTGTAGCAGTTGGAGGACAACTATAAACCACACTGTAGGAGTTGGAGGACAACTATAAACCACACTGTAGGAGTTGGAGGACAACTATAAACAACACTGTAGGAGTTGGAGGACAACTATAAACCACACTAAGAGTTGGAGGACAAATATAGACCACACTGTAGGAGTTGGAGGACAACTATAAACCACAATAGGAGTTGGAGGACAACTATAGACCACACTGTAGGAGTTGGAAGACAACTATAAACCACACTGTGGGAGTTGGAGGACAACTATAAACCACACTAGGAGTTGGAGGACAACTATAAACCATACGAGGAGTTGGAGGACAACTATAGACCACACTGTAAGAGTTGGAAGACAACTATTAACCACACTAGGAGTTGGAGGACAACTATAAACCACACTAGGAGTTGGAGGACAACTATAGACCACACTGTAGGAGTTGGAGGACAACTATAAACCACACTAGGAGTTGGAGGACAACTATAAACCACACTAGGAGTTGGAGGACAACTGTAGACCACACTGTAGGAGTTGGAAGACAATTATAAACCACACTAGGAGTTGGAGGACAACTATAAACCACACTAGGAGTTGGAGGACAACTATAGACCACACTGTAGGAGTAGGAGTACAACTATAAACCACACTAGGAGTTGGAGGACAACTATAGACCACACAGTAGAAGTTGGAGGACAACTATAAACCACACTAGGAGTTGGAGGACAACTATAAACAACACTAGGAGTTGGAGGACAACTGTAAACCAAATTAGGAGTTGGAGGACATCTATAAACCACACTAGGAGTTGGAGGACAAATATAGACCACACTGTAGGAGTTGGAGGACAACTATAAACCACACTAAGAGTTGGAGGACAACTATAGACCACACTGTAGGAGTTGGAGGACAACTATAAACCACAATAGGAGTTGGAGGACAACTATAAACCACACTGTAGTAGTTGGAGGACAACTATAAACCACACTGTAGGAGTTGGAGGACAACTATAAATCACACTAGGAGTTGGAGGACAACTATAGACCACACTGTAGGAGTTGGAGGACAACTATAAACCACACTAGGAGTTGGAGGACAACTATAAACCACACTGTAGGAGTTGGAGGACAACTATAAACCACACTAGGAGTTGGAGGACAACTATAAACCACACTGTAGGAGTTGGAGGACAACTATAAACCACACTAGGAGTTGGACGACAACTATAGACCACACTGTAGGAGTTGGAGGACAACTATAAACCACACTAAGAGTTGGAGGACACCTATCAATCAAACTAGGAGTTGGAGGACAAATATAAACCACAATAGGAGTTGGAGGACAACTATTGACCACACTGTAGGAGTTGGAAGACAACTATAAACCACACTGTGGGAGTTGGAGGACAATTATAAACCACACTAGGAGTTGGAGGACAACAATAAACCATACGAGGAGTTGGAGGACAACTATAGACCACGCTGTAAGAGTTGGAAGACAACTATTAACCACACTAGGAGTTGGAGGACAACTACAAACCAAACTAGGAGTTGGAGGACAACTATAGACCACACTGTAGGAGATGGAGGACAACTATAAACCACACTAGGAGTTGGAGGACAACTATAAACCACACTAGGAGTTGGAGGACAACTATAGACCACACTGTAGGAGTTGGAGGACAACTATAAACCACACTAGGAGTTGGAGGACAACTATAAACCACACTAGGAGTTGGAGGACAACTGTAGACCACACTGTAGGAGTTGGAAGACAATTATAAACCACACTAGGAGTTGGAGGACAACTATAAACCACACTAGGAGTTGGAGGACAACTATAGACCACACTGTAGGAGTAGGAATACAACTATAAACCACACTAGGGGTTGGAGGACAACTATAAACAACACTAGGAGTTGGAAGACAACTGTAAACCACATTAGGAGTTGGAGGACAATTATAAACCACACTAGGAGTTGGAGGACAACTATAGACCACACTGTAGGAGTAGGAATACAACTATAAACCACACTAGGAGTTGGAGGACAAATATAGACCACACTGTAGGAGTTGGAGGACAACTATAAACCACAATAGGAGTTGGAGGACAACTATAGACCACAATGTAGGAATTGGACGACAACTGTAAACCACACTAGGAGTTGGAGGACAACTATAGACCACACTGTAGGAGTTGGACGACAACTGTAAACCACACTAGGAGTTGGAGGACAACAATAAACCACACTAGGAGTTGGAGGACAACTATAAACCAAACTAGGAGTTGGAAGACAACTATAAACCACACTAGGAGTTGGAGGACAACTATAAACCACACTAGGAGTTGGAGGACAACTATAAACCACACTAGGAGTTGGAGGACAACTATAGACCACACTGTAGGAGTTGGAGGACAACTATAAACCACACTAGGAGTTGGAGGACAACTATAGACCACACTGTAGGAGTTGGAGGACAATTATAAACCACACTAGGAGTTGGAGGACAACTATAAACCACACTAGGAGTTGGAGGACAACTATAAACCACACTAGGAGTTGGAGGACAACTATAGACCACACTGTAGGAGTTGGAGGACAACTATAGACCACACTAGGATTAGGAGGACAACTATAGACCACACTGTAGGAGTTGGATGACAACTATAAACTAAACTAGGAGTTGGAGGACAACTATAGACCACACTGTAGGAGTTGAAGGACAACTATAAACCACACTAGGAGTTGGAGGACAACTATAGACCACACTGAAGGAGTTGGAGGACAACTATAAACCACACTAGGAGATGGAGGACAACTATAAACCACACTAGGAGTTGGAGGACAAGTATAAACCACACTAGGAGTTGGAGGACAACTATAAACCACACTGTAGTAGTTGGAGGACAACTATAGACCACACTGTAGGAGTTGGAGGACAACTATAAACCACACTAGTAGTTGGAGGACAACTATTAACCACACTTGGGGTTGGAGGACAACTATAGACCACACGGTAGGAGTTGGAAGACAACCATAAACCACCCTAGAAGTTGGAGGACAACTATAGACCACACTAGGAGTTGGAGGACAACTATATACCACACTGTAGGAGTTGGGGGACAACTATAAACCACACTAGGAGTTGGAGGACAACTATAAACCACACTAGGAGTTGGAGGACAACTATAGACCACACTGTAGGAGTTGGAGGACAACTATAAACCACACTAGGAGTTGGAGGACAACTATAGACCACACTGTTGGAGTTGGAGGACAGCTATAAACCACACTAGGAGTTGGAGGACAAATATATACCACACTAGGAGTTGGAGGACAACTATAGATCACACTGTAGGAGTTGGAGGACAATTATAAAACACACTAGGAGTTGGTGGACAACTATAGACCACACTGCAGGAGTTGGAGGACAACTATAAACCACACTAGGAGTTGGAGGACAACTATAGACCACACTGTAGGAGTTGGAGGACAACTATAAACCACACTAGGAGTTGGAGGACAACTATAGACCACAGTGTATGAGTTGGAGGACAACTATAAACCACACTAGGAGTTGGAGGACAACTATAAACCACACTAGGAGTTGGAGGACAACTATAGACCACACTGTAGGAGTTGGAGGACAACTATAAACCACACTAGGAGTTGAAGGACAACTATAAACCACACTTGGGGTTGGAGGACAACTATAGACCACACTGATGGAATTGGAAGACAACTATAAACCACACTAGGAGTTGGAGGACAACTATAAACCACACTAGGAGTTGGAAGACAACTATAAACCACACTAGGAGTTGGAGGACAATTATAAACCATGCTAGGTGTTGGAGGACAACTATAGACCACACTGTAGGAGTAGGAGGACAACTATACACCACACTAGGAGTTGGAGGACAACTATAGACCACACTGTAGGAGTTGGAGGACAACTATAAACCACACTAGGAGTTGGAGGACAACTATAGACCACACTGTAGGAGTTGGAGGACAACTATAAACCACACTAGGAGTTGGAGGACAACTATAAACCACACTAGGAGTTGGAGGAAAACTATAAACCACACTAGGAGTTGGAGGACAACTATAGACCACACTGTAGGAGTTTGAGGACAACTATAAACCACACTAGGAGTTGGAGGACAACTATAGACCACACTGTAGGAGTTGAAGGACAACTATAAACCACACTAGGAGTTGGAGGACAACTATAAACAACACTAGGAGTTGGAGGACAACTATAGATAACACTGTAGGAGTTGGAGGACAACTGTAAACCACACTAGGAGTTGGAGGACAACTATAAACCACACTAGGAGTTGGAGGACAACTATAGACCACACTGTAGGAGTTGGAAGACAACTGTAAACCACACTAGGAGTTGGAGGACAACTATAAACCACACTAGGAGTTGGAGGACAACTATAGACCACACTGTAGGAGTTGGAGGACAACTATAAACCACACTAGGAGTTGGAGGACAACTATAGACCACACTAGGAGTTGGAGGACAACTATATACCACACTGTAGGAGTTGGGGGACAACTATAAACCACACTAGGAGTTGGAGGACAACTATAAACCACACTAGGAGTTGGAGGACAACTATAGACCACACTGTAGGAGTTGGAGGACAACTATAAACCAAACTAGGAGTTGGAGGACAACTATAGACCACACTGTTGGAGTTGGAGGACAGCTATAAACCACACTAGGAGTTGGAGGACAACTACAAACCAAACTAGGAGTTGGAGGACAACTATAGACCACACTGTAGGAGATGGAGGACAACTATAAACAACACTAGGAGTTGGAGGACAACTATAAACCACACTAGGAGTTGGAGGACAACTATAGACCACACTGTAGGAGTTGGAGAACAACTATAAACCACACTAGGAGTTGGAGGACAACTATAAACCACACTAGGAGTTGGAGGACAACTGTAGACCACACTGTAGGAGTTGGAAGACAATTATAAACCACACTAGGAGTTGGAGGACAACTATAAACCACACTAGGAGTTGGAGGACAACTATAGACCACACTGTAGGAGTTGGAGGACAACTATAAACCACACTAGGAGTTGGAGGACAACTATAAACAACACTAGGAGTTGGAAGACAACTGTAAACCACATTAGGAGTTGGAGGACAATTATAAACCACACTAGGAGTTGGAGGACAACTATAGACCACACTGTAGGAGTTGCAGGACAACTATAAACCACACTAAGAGTTGGAGGACAAATATAGACCACACTGTAGGAGTTGGAGGACAACTATAAACCACACTGTAGGAGTTGGAAGACAACTATAAACCACACTGTAGCAGTTGGAGGACAACTATAAACCACACTGTAGGAGTTGGAGGACAACTATAAACCACACTGTAGGAGTTGGAGGACAACTATAAACAACACTGTAGGAGTTGGAGGACAACTATAAACCACACTAAGAGTTGGAGGACAAATATAGACCACACTGTAGGAGTTGGAGGACAACTATAAACCACAATAGGAGTTGGAGGACAACTATAGACCACACTGTAGGAGTTGGAAGACAACTATAAACCACACTGTGGGAGTTGGAGGACAACTATAAACCACACTAGGAGTTGGAGGACAACTATAAACCATACGAGGAGTTGGAGGACAACTATAGACCACACTGTAAGAGTTGGAAGACAACTATTAACCACACTAGGAGTTGGAGGACAACTATAAACCACACTAGGAGTTGGAGGACAACTATAGACCACACTGTAGGAGTTGGAGGACAACTATAAACCACACTAGGAGTTGGAGGACAACTATAAACCACACTAGGAGTTGGAGGACAACTGTAGACCACACTGTAGGAGTTGGAAGACAATTATAAACCACACTAGGAGTTGGAGGACAACTATAAACCACACTAGGAGTTGGAGGACAACTATAGACCACACTGTAGGAGTAGGAGTACAACTATAAACCACACTAGGAGTTGGAGGACAACTATAGACCACACAGTAGAAGTTGGAGGACAACTATAAACCACACTAGGAGTTGGAGGACAACTATAAACAACACTAGGAGTTGGAGGACAACTGTAAACCAAATTAGGAGTTGGAGGACATCTATAAACCACACTAGGAGTTGGAGGACAACTATAGACCACACTGTAGGAGTTGGAGGACAACTATAAACCACACTAAGAGTTGGAGGACAACTATAGACCACACTGTAGGAGTTGGAGGACAACTATAAACCACAATAGGAGTTGGAGGACAACTATAAACCACACTGTAGTAGTTGGAGGACAACTATAAACCACACTGTAGGAGTTGGAGGACAACTATAAATCACACTAGGAGTTGGAGGACAACTATAGACCACACTGTAGGAGTTGGAGGACAACTATAAACCACACTAGGAGTTGGAGGACAACTATAAACCACACTGTAGGAGTTGGAGGACAACTATAAACCACACTAGGAGTTGGAGGACAACTATAAACCACACTGTAGGAGTTGGAGGACAACTATAAACCACACTAGGAGTTGGAGGACAACTATAGACCACACTGTAGGAGTTGGAGGACAACTATAAACCACACTAAGAGTTGGAGGACAACTATAGACCACACTGTAGGAGTTGGATGACAACTATAAACTACACTAGGAGTTGGAGGACAACTATAGACCACACTGTAGGAGTTGGAAGACAACTGTAAACCACACTAGGAGTTGGAGGACAACTATAAACCACACTAGGAGTTGGAGGACAACTATAGACCACACTGTAGGAGTTGGAGGACAACTATAAACCACACTAGGAGTTGGAGGACAACTATAGACCACACTGTAGGAGTTGGAGGACAACTATAAACCACACTAGGAGTTGGAGGACAACTATAAACCACACTATGAGTTGGAGGACAACTATAGACCACACTGTAGGAGTTTGAGGACAACTATAAACCACACTAGGAGTTGGAGGACAACTATAGACCACACTGTAGGAGTTGGAGGACAACTATAGAACACACTAGGATTTGGAGGACAACTATAGACCACACTGTATGAGTTGGATGACAACTATAAACTACACTAGGAGTTGGAGGACAACTATAGACCACACTGTAGGAGTTGAAGGACAACTATAAACCACACTAGGAGTTGGAGGACAACTATAGACCACACTGTAGGAGTTGGAGGACAACTATAAACCACACTAGGAGTTGGAGGACAACTATAAACCACACTAGGAGTTGGAGGACAACTATAGACCACACTGTAGGAGTTGGAGGACAACTATAAACCACACTAGGAGTTGGAGGACAACTATAGACCACACTGTAGGAGTTGGAGGATAACTATAAACCACACTAGGAGTTGGAGGACAACTATAAACCACACTGTAGTAGTTGGAGGACAACTATAGACCACACTGTAGGAGTTGGAGGACAACTATAAACCACACTAAGAGTTGGAGGACACCTATCAATCAAACTAGGAGTTGGAGGACAAATATAAACCACAATAGGAGTTGGAGGACAACTATTGACCACACTGTAGGAGTTGGAAGACAACTATAAACCACACTGTGGGAGTTGGAGGACAATTATAAACCACACTAGGAGTTGGAGGACAACAATAAACCATACGAGGAGTTGGAGGACAACTATAGACCACGCTGTAAGAGTTGGAAGACAACTATTAACCACACTAGGAGTTGGAGGACAACTACAAACCAAACTAGGAGTTGGAGGACAACTATAGACCACACTGTAGGAGATGGAGGACAACTATAAACCACACTAGGAGTTGGAGGACAACTATAAACCACACTAGGAGTTGGAGGACAACTATAGACCACACTGTAGGAGTTGGAGGACAACTATAAACCACACTAGGAGTTGGAGGACAACTATAAACCACACTAGGAGTTGGAGGACAACTGTAGACCACACTGTAGGAGTTGGAAGACAATTATAAACCACACTAGGAGTTGGAGGACAACTATAAACCACACTAGGAGTTGGAGGACAACTATAGACCACACTGTAGGAGTAGGAATACAACTATAAACCACACTTGGGGTTGGAGGACAACTATAAACAACACTAGGAGTTGGAAGACAACTGTAAACCACATTAGGAGTTGGAGGACAATTATAAACCACACTAGGAGTTGGAGGACAACTATAGACCACACTGTAGGAGTAGGAATACAACTATAAACCACACTAGGAGTTGGAGGACAAATATAGACCACACTGTAGGAGTTGGAGGACAACTATAAACCACAATAGGAGTTGGAGGACAACTATAGACCACAATGTAGGAGTTGGACGACAACTGTAAACCACACTAGGAGTTGGAGGACAACTATAGACCACACTGTAGGAGTTGGACGACAACTGTAAACCACACTAGGAGTTGGAGGACAACAATAAACCACACTAGGAGTTGGAGGACAACTATAAACCAAACTAGGAGTTGGAAGACAACTATAAACCACACTAGGAGTTGGAGGACAACTATAAACCACACTAGGAGTTGGAGGACAACTATAAACCACACTAGGAGTTGGAGGACAACTATAGACCACACTGTAGGAGTTGGAGGACAACTATAAACCACACTAGGAGTTGGAGGACAACTATAGACCACACTGTAGGAGTTGGAGGACAATTATAAACCACACTAGGAGTTGGAGGACAACTATAAACCACACTAGGAGTTGGAGGACAACTATAAACCACACTAGGAGTTGGAGGACAACTATAGACCACACTGTAGGAGTTGGAGGACAACTATAGACCACACTAGGATTAGGAGGACAACTATAGACCACACTGTAGGAGTTGGATGACAACTATAAACTAAACTAGGAGTTGGAGGACAACTATAGACCACACTGTAGGAGTTGAAGGACAACTATAAACCACACTAGGAGTTGGAGGACAACTATAGACCACACTGAAGGAGTTGGAGGACAACTATAAACCACACTAGGAGATGGAGGACAACTATAAACCACACTAGGAGTTGGAGGACAAGTATAAACCACACTAGGAGTTGGAGGACAACTATAAACCACACTGTAGTAGTTGGAGGACAACTATAGACCACACTGTAGGAGTTGGAGGACAACTATAAACCACACTAGTAGTTGGAGGACAACTATTAACCACACTTGGGGTTGGAGGACAACTATAGACCACACGGTAGGAGTTGGAAGACAACCATAAACCACCCTAGGAGTTGGAGGACAACTATAGACCACACTAGGAGTTGGAGGACAACTATATACCACACTGTAGGAGTTGGGGGACAACTATAAACCACACTAGGAGTTGGAGGACAACTATAAACCACACTAGGAGTTGGAGGACAACTATAGACCACACTGTAGGAGTTGGAGGACAACTATAAACCACACTAGGAGTTGGAGGACAACTATAGACCACACTGTTGGAGTTGGAGGACAGCTATAAACCACACTAGGAGTTGGAGGACAAATATATACCACACTAGGAGTTGGAGGACAACTATAGACCACACTGTAGGAGTTGGAGGACAATTATAAAACACACTAGGAGTTGGTGGACAACTATAGACCACACTGCAGGAGTTGGAGGACAACTATAAACCACACTAGGAGTTGGAGGACAACTATAGACCACACTGTAGGAGTTGGAGGACAACTATAAACCACACTAGGAGTTGGAGGACAACTATAGACCACAGTGTATGAGTTGGAGGACAACTATAAACCACACTAGGAGTTGGAGGACAACTATAAACCACACTAGGAGTTGGAGGACAACTATAGACCACACTGTAGGAGTTGGAGGACAACTATAAACCACACTAGGAGTTGAAGGACAACTATAAACCACACTTGGGGTTGGAGGACAACTATAGACCACACTGATGGAATTGGAAGACAACTATAAACCACACTAGGAGTTGGAGGACAACTATAAACCACACTAGGAGTTGGAAGACAACTATAAACCACACTAGGAGTTGGAGGACAATTATAAACCATGCTAGGTGTTGGAGGACAACTATAGACCACACTGTAGGAGTAGGAGGACAACTATACACCACACTAGGAGTTGGAGGACAACTATAGACCACACTGTAGGAGTTGGAGGACAACTATAAACCACACTAGGAGTTGGAGGACAACAATAGACCACACTGTAGGAGTTGGAGGACAACTATAAACCACACTAGGAGTTGGAGGAAAACTATAAACCACACTAGGAGTTGGAGGACAACTATAGACCACACTGTAGGAGTTTGAGGACAACTATAAACCACACTAGGAGTTGGAGGACAACTATAGACCACACTGTAGGAGTTGAAGGACAACTATAAACCACACTAGGAGTTGGAGGACAACTATAAACAACACTAGGAGTTGGAGGACAACTATAGATAACACTGTAGGAGTTGGAGGACAACTGTAAACCACACTAGGAGTTGGAGGACAACTATAAACCACACTAGGAGTTGGAGGACAACTATAGACCACACTGTAGGAGTTGGAAGACAACTGTAAACAACACTAGGAGTTGGAGGACAACTATAAACCACACTAGGAGTTGGAGGACAACTATAGACCACACTGTAGGAGTTGGAGGACAACTATAAACCACACTAGGAGTTGGAGGACAACTATAGACCACACTAGGAGTTGGAGGACAACTATATACCACACTGTAGGAGTTGGGGGACAACTATAAACCACACTAGGAGTTGGAGGACAACTATAAACCACACTAGGAGTTGGAGGACAACTATAGACCACACTGTAGGAGTTGGAGGACAACTATAAACCACACTAGGAGTTGGAGGACAACTATAGACCACACTGTTGGAGTTGGAGGACAGCTATAAACCACACTAGGAGTTGGAGGACAAATATATATCACACTAGGAGTTGGAGGACAACTATAGACCACACTGTAGGAGTTGGAGGACAATTATAAAACACACTAGGAGTTGGTGGACAACTATAGACCACACTGCAGGAGTTGGAGGACAACTATAAACCACACTAGGAGTTGGAGGACAACTATAGACCACACTGTAGGAGTTGGAGGACAACTATAAACCACACTAGGAGTTGGAGGACAACTATAGACCACAGTGTATGAGTTGGAGGACAACTATAAACCACACTAGGAGTTGGAGGACAACTATAAACCACACTAGGAGTTGGAGGACAACTATAGACCACACTGTAGGAGTTGGAGGACAACTATAAACCACACTAGGAGTTGAAGGACAACTATAAACCACACTTGGGGTTGGAGGACAACTATAGACCACACTGATGGAATTGGAAGACAACTATAAACCACACTAGGAGTTGGAGGACAACTATAAACCACACTAGGAGTTGGAAGACAACTATAAACCACACTAGGAGTTGGAGGACAATTATAAACCATGCTAGGTGTTGGAGGACAACTATAGACCACACTCTAGGAGTAGGAGGACAACTATAAACCACACTAGGAGTTGGAGGACAACTATAGACCACACTGTAGGAGTTGGAGGACAACTATAAACCACACTAGGAGTTGGAGGACAACTATAGACCACACTGTAGGAGTTGGAGGACAACTATAAACCACACTAGGAGTTGGAGGAAAACTATAAACCACACTAGGAGTTGGAGGACAACTATAGACCACACTGTAGGAGTTTGAGGACAACTATAAACCACACTAGGAGTTGGAGGACAACTATAGACCACACTGTAGGAGTTGAAGGACAACTATAAACCACACTAGGAGTTGGAGGACAACTATAAACAACACTAGGAGTTGGAGGACAACTATAGATAACACTGTAGGAGTTGGAGGACAACTGTAAACCACACTAGGAGTTGGAGGACAACTATAAACCACACTAGGAGTTGGAGGACAACTATAGACCACACTGTAGGAGTTGGAAGACAACTGTAAACCACACTAGGAGTTGGAGGACAACTATAAACCACACTAGGAGTTGGAGGACAACTATAGACCACACTGTAGGAGTTGGAGGACAACTATAAACCACACTAGGAGTTGGAGGACAACTATAGACCACACTGTAGGAGTTGGAGGACAACTATAAACCACACTAGGAGTTGGAGGACAACTATAAACCACACTATGAGTTGGAGGACAACTATAGACCACACTGTAGGAGTTTGAGGACAACTATAAACCACACTAGGAGTTGGAGGACAACTATAGACCACACTGTAGGAGTTGGAGGACAACTATAGAACACACTAGGATTTGGAGGACAACTATAGACCACACTGTATGAGTTGGATGACAACTATAAACTACACTAGGAGTTGGAGGACAACTATAGACCACACTGTAGGAGTTGAAGGACAACTATAAACCACACTAGGAGTTGGAGGACAACTATAGACCACACTGTAGGAGTTGGAGGACAACTATAAACCACACTAGGAGTTGGAGGACAACTATAAACCACACTAGGAGTTGGAGGACAACTATAGACCACACTGTAGGAGTTGGAGGACAACTATAAACCACACTAGGAGTTGGAGGACAACTATAGACCACACTGTAGGAGTTGGAGGATAACTATAAACCACACTAGGAGTTGGAGGACAACTATAAACCACACTGTAGTAGTTGGAGGACAACTATAGACCACACTGTAGGAGTTGGAGGACAACTATAAACCACACTAGTAGTTGGAGGACAACTATTAACCACACTTGGAGTTGGAGAACAACTATAGACCACACTGTAGGAGTTGGAAGACAACTATAAACCACCCTAGGAATTGGAGGACAACTATAGACCACACTAGGAGTTGGAGGACAACTATATACCACACTGTAGGAGTTGGGGGACAACTATAAACCACACTAGGAGTTGGAGGACAACTATAAACCACACTAGGAGTTGGAGGACAACTATAGACCACACTGTAGGAGTTGGAGGACAACTATAAACCACCCTAGGAGTTGGAGGACAACTATAAACCACAATAGTAGATGGAGGACAACTATTAACCACACTTGGGGTTGGAGGACAACTATAGACCACACGGTAGGAGTTGGAAGACAACCATAAACCACCCTAGGAGTTGGAGGACAACTATAGACCACACTAGGAGTTGGAGGACAACTATATACCACACTGTAGGAGTTGGGGGACAACTATAAACCACACTAGGAGTTGGAGGACAACTATAAACCACACTAGGAGTTGGAGGACAACTATAGACCACACTGTAGGAGTTGGAGGACAACTATAAACCACACTAGGAGTTGGAGGACAACTATAGACCACACTGTTGGAGTTGGAGGACAGCTATAAACCACACTAGGAGTTGGAGGACAAATATATACCACACTAGGAGTTGGAGGACAACTATAGACCACACTGTAGGAGTTGGAGGACAATTATAAAACACACTAGGAGTTGGTGGACAACTATAGACCACACTGCAGGAGTTGGAGGACAACTATAAACCACACTAGGAGTTGGAGGACAACTATAGACCACACTGTAGGAGTTGGAGGACAACTATAAACCACACTAGGAGTTGGAGGACAACTATAGACCACAGTGTATGAGTTGGAGGACAACTATAAACCACACTAGGAGTTGGAGGACAACTATAAACCACACTAGGAGTTGGAGGACAACTATAGACCACACTGTAGGAGTTGGAGGACAACTATAAACCACACTAGGAGTTGGAGGACAACTATAAACCACACTTGGGGTTGGAGGACAACTATAGACCACACTGATGGAATTGGAAGACAACTATAAACCACACTAGGAGTTGGAGGACAACTATAAACCACACTAGGAGTTGGAAGACAACTATAAACCACACTAGGAGTTGGAGGACAATTATAAACCATGCTAGGTGTTGGAGGACAACTATAGACCACACTGTAGGAGTAGGAGGACAACTATAAACCACACTAGGAGTTGGAGGACAACTATAGACCACACTGTAGGAGTTGGAGGACAACTATAAACCACACTAGGAGTTGGAGGACAACTATAGACCACACTGTAGGAGTTGGAGGACAACTATAAACCACACTAGGAGTTGGAGGAAAAATATATAAACAACACTAGGAGTTGGAGGACAACTATAGACCACACTGTAGGAGTTTGAGGACAACTATAAACCACACTAGGAGTTGGAGGACAACTATAGACCACACTGTAGGAGTTGAAGGACAACTATAAACCACACTAGGAGTTGGAGGACAACTATAAACAACACTAGGAGTTGGAGGACAACTATAGATAACACTGTAGGAGTTGGAGGACAACTGTAAACCACAATAGGAGTTGGAGGACAACTATAAACCACACTAGGAGTTGGAGGACAACTATAGACCACACTGTAGGAGTTGGAAGACAACTGTAAACCACACTAGGAGTTGGAGGACAACTATAAACCACACTAGGAGTTGGAGGACAACTATAGACCACACTGTAGGAGTTGGAGGACAACTATAAACCACACTAGGAGTTGGAGGACAACTATAGACCACACTGTAGGAGTTGGAGGACAACTATAAACCACACTAGGAGTTGGAGGACAACTATAAACCACACTATGAGTTGGAGGACAACTATAGACCACACTGTAGGAGTTTGAGGACAACTATAAACCACACTAGGAGTTGGAGGACAACTATAGACCACACTGTAGGAGTTGGAGGACAACTATAGAACACACTAGGATTTGGAGGACAACTATAGACCACACTGTATGAGTTGGATGACAACTATAAACTACACTAGGAGTTGGAGGACAACTATAGACCACACTGTAGGAGTTGAAGGACAACTATAAACCACACTAGGAGTTGGAGGACAACTATATACCACACTGTAGGAGTTGGAGGACAACTATAAACCACACTAGGAGTTGGAGGACAACTATAAACCACACTAGGAGTTGGGGGACAACTATAGACCACACTATAGGAGTTGGAGGACAACTATAAACCACACTAGGAGTTGGAGGACAACTATAGACCACACTGTAGGAGTTGGAGGATAACTATAAACCACACTAGGAGTTGGAGGACAACTATAAACCACACTGTAGTAGTTGGAGGACAACTATAGACCACACTGTAGGAGTTGGAGGACAACTATAAACCACACTAGTAGTTGGAGGACAACTATTAACCACACTTTGAGTTGGAGGACAACTATAGACCACACTGTAGGAGTTGGAAGACAACTATAAACCACCCTAGGAATTGGAGGACAACTATAGACCACACTAGGAGTTGGAGGACAACTATATACCACACTGTAAGAGTTGGGGGACAACTATAAACCACACTAGGAGTTGGAGGACAACTATAAACCACACTAGGAGTTGGAGGACAACTATAGACCACACTGTATGAGTTGGATGACAACTATAAACTACACTAGGAGTTGGAGGACAACTATAGACCACACTGTAGGAGTTGAAGGACAACTATAAACCACACTAGGAGTTGGAGGACAACTATATACCACACTGTAGGAGTTGGAGGACAACTATAAACCACACTAGGAGTTGGAGGACAACTATAAACCACACTAGGAGTTGGGGGACAACTATAGACCACACTATAGGAGTTGGAGGACAACTATAAACCACACTAGGAGTTGGAGGACAACTATAGACCACACTGTAGGAGTTGGAGGATAACTATAAACCACACTAGGAGTTGGAGGACAACTATAAACCACACTGTAGTAGTTGGAGGACAACTATAGACCACACTGTAGGAGTTGGAGGACAACTATAAACCACACTAGTAGTTGGAGGACAACTATTAACCACACTTTGAGTTGGAGGACAACTATAGACCACACTGTAGGAGTTGGAAGACAACTATAAACCACCCTAGGAATTGGAGGACAACTATAGACCACACTAGGAGTTGGAGGACAACTATATACCACACTGTAAGAGTTGGGGGACAACTATAAACCACACTAGGAGTTGGAGGACAACTATAAACCACACTAGGAGTTGGAGGACAACTATAGACCACACTGTAGGAGTTGGAGGACAACTATAAACCACCCTAGGAGTTGGAGGACAACTATAGACCACACTAGGAGTTGGAGGACAACTATATACCACACTGTAGGAGTTGGGGGACAACTATAAACCACACTAGGAGTTGGAGGACAACTATAGACCACACTGTAGGAGTTGGAGGACAAAAATAAACCACACTAGGAGTTGGAGGACAACTATAGACCACACTGTAGGAGTTGGAGGACAGCTATAAACCACACTAGGAGTTGGAGTACAACTATAAACCACACTAGGAGTTGGAGGACAACTATAGACCACACTGTAGGAGTTGGAGGACAATTATAAACCACACTAGGAGTTGGAGGACAACTATAGACCACACTGCAGGAGTTGGAGGACAACTATAAACCACACTAGGAGTTGGAGGACAACTATAGACCACACTGTAGGAGTTGGAGGACAACTATAAACCACACAAGGAGTTGGAGGACAACTATAAACCACACTAGGATTTGGAGGACAACTATAAACCACACTAGGAGTTGAAGGACAACTATAGACCACACTGTAGGAGTTGGAGGACAACTATAAACCACACTAGGAGTTGGAGGACAACTATAAACCACACTAGGATTTGGAGGACAACTATAGACCACACTGTAGGAGTTGGAGGACAACTATAGACCACACTAGGAGTTGGAGGACAACTATAGACCACAGTGTATGAGTTGGAGGACAACTATAAACCACACTAGGAGTTTGAGGACAACTATAAACCACACTAGGAGTTTGAGGACAACTATAAACCACACTAGGAGTTGGAGGACAACTATATACCACACTGTAGGAGTTGGAGGACAACTATAAACCACACTAGGAGTTGGAGGACAACTATAGACCACACTGTAGGAGTTGGAGGACAACTATAAACCACACTAGGAGTTGGAGGACAACTATAGACCACACTGTAGGAGTTGAAGGACAACTATAAACCACACTAGGAGTTGGAGGACAACTATAAACAACACTAGGAGTTGGAGGACAACTATAGATAACACTGTAGGAGTTGGAGGACAACTGTAAACCACACTAGGAGTTGGAGGACAACTATAAACCACACTAGGAGTTGGAGGACAACTATAGACCACACTGTAGGAGTTGGAAGACAACTGTAAACCACACTAGGAGTTGGAGGACAACTATAAACCACACTAGGAGTTGGAGGACAACTATAGACCACACTGTAGGAGTTGGAGGACAACTATAAACCACACTAGGAGTTGGAGGACAACTATAGACCACACTGTAGGAGTTGGAGGACAACTATAAACCACACTAGGAGTTGGAGGACAACTATAAACCACACTATGAGTTGGAGGACAACTATAGACCACACTAGGAGTTGGAGGACAACTATAAACCACACTAGGAGTTGGAGGACAACTATAGACCACACTGTAGGAGTTGGAGGACAACTATAGAACACACTAGGATTTGGAGGACAACTATAGACCACACTGTATGAGTTGGATGACAACTATAAACTACACTAGGAGTTGGAGGACAACTATAGACCACACTGTAGGAGTTGAAGGACAACTATAAACCACACTAGGAGTTGGAGGACAACTATAGACCACACTGTAGGAGTTGGAGGACAACTATAAACCACACTAGGAGTTGGAGGACAACTATAAACCACACTAGGAGTTGGAGGACAACTATAGACCACACTGTAGGAGTTGGAGGACAACTATAAACCACACTAGGAGTTGGAGGACAACTATAGACCACACTGTAGGAGTTGGAGGATAACTATAAACCACACTAGGAGTTGGAGGACAACTATAAACCACACTGTAGTAGTTGGAGGACAACTATAGACCACACTGTAGGAGTTGGAGGAAAACTATAAACCAAACTAGTAGTTGGAGGACAACTATTAACCACACTTGGAGTTGGAGGACAACTATAGGCCACACTGTAGGAGTTGGAAGACAACTATAAACCACCCTAGGAATTGGAGGACAACTATAGACCACACTAGGAGTTGGAGGACAACTATATACCACACTGTAGGAGTTGGGGGACAACTATAAACCACACTAGGAGTTGGAGGACAACTATAAACCACACTAGGAGTTGGAGGACAACTATAGACCACACTGTAGGAGTTGGAGGACAACTATAAACCACCCTAGGAGTTGGAGGACAACTATAGACCACACTAGGAGTTGGAGGACAACTATATACCACACTGTAGGAGTTGGGGGACAACTATAAACCACACTAGGAGTTGGAGGACAACTATAGACCACACTGTAGGAGTTGGAGGACAAAAATAAACCACACTAGGAGTTGGAGGACAACTATAGACCACACTGTAGGAGTTGGAGGACAGCTATAAACCACACTAGGAGTTGGAGTACAACTATAAACCACACTAGGAGTTGGAGGACAACTATAGACCACACTGTAGGAGTTGGAGGACAATTATAAACCACACTAGGAGTTGGAGGACAACTATAGACCACACTGCAGGAGTTGGAGGACAACTATAAACCACACTAGGAGTTGGAGGACAACTATAGACCACACTGTAGGTGTTGGAGGACAACTATAAACCACACTAGGAGTTGGAGGACAACTATAGACCACAGTGTATGAGTTGGAGGACAACTATAAACCACACTAGGAGTTGGAGGACAACTATAAACCACACTAGGAGTTGGAGGACAACTATAGACCACACTGTAGGAGTTGGAGGACAACTATAAACCACACTAGGAGTTGGAGGACAACTATAAACCACACTTGGGGTTGGAGGACAACTATAGACCACACTGATGGAATTGGAAGACAACTATAAACCACACTAGGAGTTGGAGGACAACTATAAACCACACTAGGAGTTGGAAGACAACTATAAACCACACTAGGAGTTGGAGGACACTTATAAACCATGCTAGGTGTTGGAGGACAACTATAGACCACACTGTAGGAGTTGGAGGACAACTATAAACCACACAAGGAGTTGGAGGACAACTATAAACCACACTAGGATTTGGAGGACAACTATAGACCACACTGTAGGAGTTGGAGGACAACTATAAACCACACTAGGAGTTGGAGGACAACTATAGACCACACTGTAGGAGTTGGAGGACAACTATAAACCACACTAGGAGTTGGAGGACAACTATAAACCACACTAGGATTTGGAGGACAACTATAGACCACACTGTAGGAGTTGGAGGACAACTATAAACCACACTAGGAGTTGGAGGACAACTATAGACCACAGTGTATGAGTTGGAGGACAACTATAAACCACACTAGGAGTTTGAGGACAACTATAAACCACACTAGGAGTTGGAGGACAACTATATACCACACTGTAGGAGTTGGAGGACAACTATAAACCACACTAGGAGTTGGAGGACAACTATAGACCACACTGTAGGAGTTGGAGGACAACTATAAACCACACTAGGAGTTGGAGGACAACTATAGACCACACTGTAGGAGTTGAAGGACAACTATAAACCACACTAGGAGTTGGAGGACAACTATAAACAACACTAGGAGTTGGAGGACAACTATAGATAACACTGTAGGAGTTGGAGGACAACTGTAAACCACACTAGGAGTTGGAGGACAACTATAAACCACACTAGGAGTTGGAGGACAACTATAGACCACACTGTAGGAGTTGGAAGACAACTGTAAACCACACTAGGAGTTGGAGGACAACTATAAACCACACTAGGAGTTGGAGGACAACTATAGACCACACTGTAGGAGTTGGAGGACAACTATAAACCACACTAGGAGTTGGAGGACAACTATAGACCACACTGTAGGAGTTGGAGGACAACTATAAACCACACTAGGAGTTGGACGACAACTATAAACCACACTATGAGTTGGAGGACAACTATAGACCACACTGTAGGAGTTTGAGGACAACTATAAACCACACTAGGAGTTGGAGGACAACTATAGACCACACTATAGGAGTTGGAGGACAACTATAGAACACACTAGGATTTGGAGGACAACTATAGACCACACTGTATGAGTTGGATGACAACTATAAACTACACTAGGAGTTGGAGGACAACTATAGACCACACTGTAGGAGTTGAAGGACAACTATAAACCACACTAGGAGTTGGAGGACAACTATAGACCAAACTGTAGGAGTTGGAGGACAACTATAAACCACACTAGGAGTTGGAGGACAACTATAAACCACACTAGGAGTTGGAGGACAACTATAGACCACACTGTAGGAGTTGGAGGACAACTATAAACCACACTAGGAGTTGGAGGACAACTATAGACCACACTGTAGGAGTTGGAGGACAACTATAAACCACACTAGGAGTTGGAGGACAACTATAAACCACACTGTAGTAGTTGGAGGACAACAATAGACCACACTGTAGAAGTTGGAGGACAACTATAAACCACACTAGTAGTTGGAGGACAACTATTAACCACACTTGGAGTTGGAGAACAACTATAGACCACACTGTAGGAGTTGGAAGACAACTATAAACCACCCTAGGAGTTGGAGGACAACTATAGACCACACTAGGAGTTGGAGGACAACTATATACCACACTGTAGGAGTTGGGGGACAACTATAAACCACACTAGGAGTTGGAGGACAACTATAAACCACACTAGGAGTTGGAGGACAACTATAGACCACACTGTAGGAGTTGGAGGACAACTATAAACCACCATAGGAGTTGGAGGACAACTATAGACCACACTAGGAGTTGGAGGACAACTATATACCACACTGTAGGAGTTGGGGGACAACTATAAACCACACTAGGAGTTGGAGGACAACTATAAACCACACTAGGAGTTGGAGGACAACTATAGACCACACTGTAGGAGTTGGAGGACAAAAATAAACCACACTAGGAGTTGGAGGACAACTATAGACCACACTGTAGGAGTTGGAGGACAGCTATAAACCACACTAGGAGTTGGAGGACAACTATAAACCACACTAGGAGTTGGAGGACAACTATAGACCACACTGTACGAGTTGGAGGACAATTATAAACCACACTAGGAGTTGGAGGACAACTATAGACCACACTGCAGGAGTTGGAGGACAACTATAAACCACACTAGGAGTTGGAGGACAACTATAGACCACACTGTAGGAGTTGGAGGACAACAATAAACCACACTAGGAGTTGGAGGACAACTATAAACCACACTAGGAGTTGGAGGACAACTATAGACCACACTGTAGGAGTTGGAGGACAACTATAAACCACACTAGGAGTTGGAGGACAACTATAAACCACACTTGGGGTTGGAGGACAACTATAGACCACACTGATGGAATTGGAAGACAACTATAAACCACACTAGGAGTTGGAGGACAACTATAAACCACACTTGGAGTTGGAAGACAACTATAAACCACACTAGGAGTTGGAGGACAATTATAAACCATGCTAGGTGTTGGGGGACAACTATAGACCACACTGTAGGAGTTGGAGGACAACTATAAACCACACTAGGAGTTGGAGGACAACTATAAACCACACTAGGAGTTGGAGGACAACTATAGACCACACTGTAGGAGTTGGAGGACAACTATAAACCACACTAGGAGTTGGAGGACAACTATAGACCACACTGTAGGAGTTGGAGGACAACTATAAACCACACTAGGAGTTGGAGGAAAACTATAAACCACACTAGGAGTTGGAGGACAACTATAGACCACACTGTAGGAGTTTGAGGACAACTATAAACCACACTAGGAGTTGGAGGACAACTATAGACCACACTGTAGGAGTTGGAGGACAACTATAAACAACACTAGGATTTGGAGGACAACTATAGACCACACTGTAGGAGTTGGATGACAACTATAAACCACACTAGGAGTTGGAGGACAACTATAGACCACACTGTAGGAGTTGAAGGACAACTATAAACCACACTAGGAGTTGGAGGACAACTATAAACAACACTAGGAGTTGGAGGACAACTATAGATAACACTGTAGGAGTTGGAGGACAACTGTAAACCACACTAGGAGTTGGAGGACAACTATAAACCACACTAGGAGTTGGAGGACAACTATAGACCACACTGCAGGAGTTGGAGGACAACTGTAAACCACACTAGGAGTTGGAGGACAACTATAAACCACACTAGGAGTTGGAGGACAACTATAGACCACACTGTAGGAGTTGGAGGACAACTATAAACCACACTGTAGGAGTTGGAGGACAACTATAAACCACACTAGGAGTTGGAGGACAACTATAAACCACACTATGAGTTGGAGGACAACTATAGACCACACTGTAGGAGTTTGAGGACAACTATAAACCACACTAGGAGTTGGAGGACAACTATAGACCACACTAGGAGTTGGAGGACAACTATATACCACACTGTAGGAGTTGGGGGACAACTATAAACCACAATAGGAGTTGGAGGACAACTATAAACCACACTAGGAGTTGGAGGACAACTATAGACCACACTGTAGGAGTTGGAGGACAACTATAAACCACACAAGGAGTTGGAGGACAACTATAGACCACACTGTAGGAGTTGGAGGACAGCTATAAATCACACTAGGAGTTGGAGGACAAATATAAACCACACTAGGAGTTGGAGGACAACTATAGACCACACTGTAGGAGTTGGAAGACAACTATAAACCACACTGTAGGAGTTGGAGGACAACTATAAACCACACTAGGAGTTGGAGGACAACTATAAACCACACTAGGAGTTGGAGGACAACTATAGACCACACTGTAGGAGTTGGAGGACAACTATAAACCACACTAGGAGTTGGAGGACAACTATAAACCACACTAGGAGTTGGAGGTCAACTATATACCACACTGTTGGAGTTGGAAGACAACTATAAACCACACTAGGAGTTGGAGGACAACTATAAACCACACTAGGAGTTGGAGGACAACTATAGACCACAGTGTAGGAGTTGGAGGACAACTATAAACCACACTAGTAGTTGGAGGACAACTATAAAACACACTAGGAGTTGGAGGACAACTGTAGACCACACTGTAGAAGTTGGAGGACAACTATAAACCACACTAGGAGTTGGAGGACAACTATAAACCACACTTGGGGTTGGAGGACAACTATAGACCACACTGATGGAATTGGAAGACAACTATAAACCACACTAGGAGTTGGAGGACAACTATAAACCACACTAGGAGTTGGAAGACAACTATAAACCACACTAGGAGTTGGAGGACAATTATAAACCATGCTAGGTGTTGGGGGACAACTATAGACCACACTGTAGGAGTTGGAGGACAACTATAAACCACACTAGGAGTTGGAGGACAACTATAAACCACACTAGGAGTTGGAGGACAACTATAGACCACACTGTAGGAGTTGGAGGACAACTATAAACCACACTAGGAGTTGGAGGACAACTATAGACCACACTGTAGGAGTTGGAGGACAACTATAAACCACACTAGGAGTTGGAGGAAAACTATAAACCACACTAGGAGTTGGAGGACAACTATAGACCACACTGTAGGAGTTTGAGGACAACTATAAACCACACTAGGAGTTGGAGGACAACTATAGACCACACTGTAGGAGTTGGAGGACAACTATAAACAACACTAGGATTTGGAGGACAACTATAGACCACACTGTAGGAGTTGGATGACAACTATAAACCACACTAGGAGTTGGAGGACAACTATAGACCACACTGTAGGAGTTGAAGGACAACTATAAACCACACTAGGAGTTGGAGGACAACTATAAACAACACTAGGAGTTGGAGGACAACTATAGATAACACTGTAGGAGTTGGAGGACAACTGTAAACCACACTAGGAGTTGGAGGACAACTATAAACCACACTAGGAGTTGGAGGACAACTATAGACCACACTGCAGGAGTTGGAGGACAACTGTAAACCACACTAGGAGTTGGAGGACAACTATAAACCACACTAGGAGTTGGAGGACAACTATAGACCACACTGTAGGAGTTGGAGGACAACTATAAACCACACTGTAGGAGTTGGAGGACAACTATAAACCACACTAGGAGTTGGAGGACAACTATAAACCACACTATGAGTTGGAGGACAACTATAGACCACACTGTAGGAGTTTGAGGACAACTATAAACCACACTAGGAGTTGGAGGACAACTATAGACCACACTGTATGAGTTGGAAGACAACTATAGAACACACTAGGATTTGGAGGACAAATACAGACCACACTGTAGGAGTTGGATGACAACTATAAACTACACTAGGAGTTGGAGGACAACTATAGACCACACTGTAGGAGTTGAAGGACAACTATAAACCACACTAGGAGTTGGAGGACAACTATAGACCACACTGTAGGAGTTGGAGGACAAATATAAACCACACTAGGAGTTGGAGGACAACTATAAACCACACTAGGAGTTGGAGGACAACTATAGACCACACTGTAGGAGTTGGAGGACAACTATAAACCACACTAGTAGTTGGAGGACAACTATAAACCACACTTGGAGTTGGAGGACAACTATAGACCACACTGTAGGAGTTGGAAGACAACTATAAACCACAATAGGAGTTGGAGGACAACTATAGACCACACTAGGAGTTGGAGGACAACTATATACCACACTGTAGGAGTTGGGGGACAACTATAAACCACAATAGGAGTTGGAGGACAACTATAAACCACACTAGGAGTTGGAGGACAACTATAGACCACACTGTAGGAGTTGGAGGACAACTATAAACCACACAAGGAGTTGGAGGACAACTATAGACCACACTGTAGGAGTTGGAGGACAGCTATAAATCACACTAGGAGTTGGAGGACAAATATAAACCACACTAGGAGTTGGAGGACAACTATAGACCACACTGTAGGAGTTGGAAGACAACTATAAACCACACTGTAGGAGTTGGAGGACAACTATAAACCACACTAGGAGTTGGAGGACAACTATAGACCACACTAGGAGTTGGAGGACAACTATAGACCACACTGTAGGAGTTGGAGGACAACTATAAACCACACTAGGAGTTGGAGGACAACTATAAACCACACTAGGAGTTGGAGGTCAACTATATACCACACTGTTGGAGTTGGAAGACAACTATAAACCACACTAGGAGTTGGAGGACAACTATAAACCACACTAGGAGTTGGAGGACAACTATAGACCACAGTGTAGGAGTTGGAGGACAACTATAAACCACACTAGTAGTTGGAGGACAACTATAAAACACACTAGGAGTTGGAGGACAACTGTAGACCACACTGTAGAAGTTGGAGGACAACTATAAACCACACTAGGAGTTGGAGGACAACTATAGACCACACTGTAGGAGTTGGAGGACAACTATAAACCACACTAGGAGTTGGAGGACAACTATAAACCACACTAGGAGTTGGAGGACAACTATAAATCACACTAGGAGTTGGAGGACAACTATAAACCACACTAGGAGTTGGAGGACAACTATAGACCACACTTTATGAGTTGGAAGACAACTATAAAACACACTGTAGTTGTTGGAGGACAACTATAAACCACACTAGGAGTTGGAGGACTACTATAAACCACACTAGGAGTTGGAGGACAACTATAGACCACACTGTAGGAGTTGGAGGACAACTATAAACCACACTAGGAGTTCGAGGACAACTATAAACCACATTAGGAATTGGAGGACAACTATAGACCACACTGTATGAGTTGGAAGACAACTATAAACCACACTAGGAGTTGGAGGACAATTATAAACCATGCTAGGAGTTGGAGGACAACTATAAACCACACTAGGAGTTGGAGGACAACTATAGACCACACTGTAGGAGTTGGAGGACAACTATAGACCACACTAGGATTTGGAGGACAACTATAGACCACACTGTAGGAGTTGGATGACAACTATAAACTACACTAGGAGTTGGAGGACAACTATAGACCACACTGTAGGAGTTGAAGGACAACTATAAACCACACTAGGAGTTGGAGGACAACTATAGACCACACTGAAGGAGTTGGAGGACAACTATAAACCACACTAGGAGATGGAGGACAACTATAAACCACACTAGGAGTTGGAGGACAACTATAAACCACACTAGGAGTTGGAGGACAACTATAAACCACACTGTAGTAGTTGGATGACAACTATAGACCACACTGTAGGAGTTGGAGGACAACTATAAACCACACTAGTAGGTGGAGGACAACTATTAACCACACTTGGGGTTGGAGGACAACTATAGACCACACTGTAGGAGTTGAAGGACAACTATAAACAACACTAGGAGTTGGAGGACAACTATAAACAACACTAGGAGTTGGAGGACAACTATAGATAACACTGTAGGAGTTGGAGGACAACTGTAAACCACACTAGGAGTTGGAGGACAACTATAAACCACACTAGGAGTTGGAGGACAACTATAGACCACACTGTAGGAGTTGGAAGACAACTGTAAACCACACTAGGAGTTGGAGGACAACTATAAACCACACTAGGAGTTGGAGGACAACTATAGACCACACTGTAGGAGTTGGAGGACAACTATAAACCACACTAGGAGTTGGAGGACAACTATAGACCACACTGTAGGAGTTGGAGGACAACTATAAACCACACTAGGAGTTGGAGGACAACTATAAACCACACTATGAGTTGGAGGACAACTATAGACCACACTGTAGGAGTTTGAGGACAACTATAAACCACACTAGGAGTTGGAGGACAACTATAGACCACACTGTAGGATTTGGAGGACAACAATAGACCACACTGTATGAGTTGGATGACAACTATAAACTACACTAGGAGTTGGAGGACAACTATAGACCACACTGTAGGAGTTGAAGGACAACTATAAACCACACTAGGAGTTGGAGGACAACTATAGACCACACTGTAGGAGTTGGAGGACAACTATAAACCACACTAGGAGTTGGAGGACAACTATAAACCACACTAGGAGTTGGAGGACAACTATAGACCACACTGTAGGAGTTGGAGGACAACTATAAACCACACTAGGATTTGGAGGACAACTATAAACCACACTGTAGTAGTTGGAGGACAACTATAGACCACACTGTAGAAGTTGGAGGACAACTATAAACCACACTAGTAGTTGGAGGACAACTATTAACCACACTTGGAGTTGGAGAACAACTATAGACCACACTGTAGGAGTTGGAAGACAACTATAAACCACCCTAGGAGTTGGAGGACAACTATAGACCACACTAGGAGTTGGAGGACAACTATATACCACACTGTAGGAGTTGGGGGACAACTATAAACCACACTAGGAGTTGGAGGACAACTATAAACCACACTATGAGTTGGAGGACAACTATAGACCACACTGTAGGAGTTTGAGGACAACTATAAACCACACTAGGAGTTGGAGGACAACTATAGACCACACTGTAGGAGTTGAAGGACAACTATAAACCACACTAGGAGTTGGAGGACAACTATAAACAACACTAGGAGTTGGAGGACAACTATAGATAACACTGTAGGAGTTGGAGGACAACTGTAAACCACACTAGGAGTTGGAGGACAACTATAAACCACACTAGGAGTTGGAGGACAACTATAGACCACACTGTAGGAGTTGGAGGACAACTGTAAACCACACTAGGAGTTGGAGGACAACTATAAACCACACTAGGAGTTGGAGGACAACTATAGACCACACTGTAGGAGTTGGAGGACAACTATAAACCACACTGTAGGAGTTGGAGGACAACTATAAACCACACTAGGAGTTGGAGGACAACTATAAACCACACTATGAGTTGGAGGACAACTATAGACCACACTGTAGGAGTTTGAGGACAACTATAAACCACACTAGGAGTTGGAGGACAACTATAGACCACACTGTAGGAGTTGGAAGACAACTATAGAACACACTAGGATTTGGAGGACAAATATAGACCACACTGTAGGAGTTGGATGACAACTATAAACTACACTAGGAGTTGGAGGACAACTATAGACCACACTGTAGGAGTTGAAGGACAACTATAAACCACACTAGGAGTTGGAGGACAACTATAGACCACACTGTAGGAGTTGGAGGACAACTATAAACCACACTAGGAGTTGGAGGACAACTATAAACCACACTAGGAGTTGGAGGACAACTATAGACCACACTGTAGGAGTTGGAGGACAACTATAAACCACACTAGTAGTTGGAGGACAACTATAAACCACACTTGGAGTTGGAGGACAACTATAGACCACACTGTAGGAGTTGGAAGACAACTATAAACCACAATAGGAGTTGGAGGACAACTATAGACCACACTAGGAGTTGGAGGACAACTATATACCACACTGTAGGAGTTGGGGGACAACTATAAACCACAATAGGAGTTGGAGGACAACTATAAACCACACTAGGAGTTGGAGGACAACTATAGACCACACTGTAGGAGTTGGAGGACAACTATAAACCACACAAGGAGTTGGAGGACAACTATAGACCACACTGTAGGAGTTGGAGGACAGCTATAAATCACACTAGGAGTTGGAGGACAACTATAAACCACACTGTAGTAGTTGGAGGACAACTATTGACCACACTGTAGAAGTTGGAGGACAACTATAAACCACACTAGTAGTTGGAGGACAACTATTAACCACACTTGGAGTTGGAGAACAACTATAGACCACACTGTAGGAGTTGGAGGACAACTATAGACCACACTGTAGGAGTTGGAGGACAACTATAAACCACACTGTAGGAGTTGGAGGACAACTATAAACCACACTGTAGCAGTTGGAGAACAACTATAAACCACACTGTAGGAGTTGGAGGACAACTATAGACCACACTGTAGGAGTTGGAGGACAACTATAGACCACACTGTTGGAGTTGGAGGACAACTATAAACCACACTGTAGGAGTTGGAGGACAACTATAAACCACACTGTAGCAGTTGGAGGACAACTATAAACCACACTGTAAGAGTTGCAACCACAGTAATCATAGCAGCAGAAAAATCATGACGTCAAACTAAAGTGGGGGGCCAGTGTGATTCGAGGAAATCCACTCGACTTACTGACTATAATTTGTTGTAAAATCAGTGTTGTAGAAAACATAGGTTTGTGCAAAGAACTGTTTGCATTAGAAAATGCTATACCATTGTTGCCCTTTTGGTACCACTATAAGTACACCATTGTTATTGGACACTGTGTACTGTCATTGCATGATAGTTAACTTGCAAAAGAAACCTGACTCCACTGTTGTGTAGGAGTACTGCCAAATGACAACATTACACTTTGATGAATTTGAGTTCTAAGTTGATTTATGTTACACCGGTTAATATATTACACACAAAGTAGACGTTTTTTATTAAACGCAGCATAGCCATGGCAAAGCATTACCAACAATTACATGTAAATTTTCTCAATACTTTGGTATATGAAATCCTAGTTTGCTTTCAACTAGTAACCATATTATTTGTACTAATTAGAGCTCATGTGGATTTTTAAATAAACAAACAATAACGTGTTATTACTTGTATAATAAAACCATGATTAACATGTTCTAATCATACTAACACTAGCGTATACAAATAAGTTCTGCGTTAAGCACCAGGTGGTAGCACTATCGGATGCAGACTGAATGCGCATGTAAAAAATAATGTAGTATGTTTTGTGATACGGTTCGATGAATGTATTCCTACTCAGGTCCATACGTTGGATGAATTTGTGCACTGGTTTTTTCTACAAAACTTGTCTTCATGTGTTTGTGTATTTATGGCGTCCAAACTTATTTACCTCACTCGATGGCTTATAGTGGTGATATTACTATATGGACTAGTTATAGGTGAGTGGATTTTCTATTCCTTTTAGAACATTTACCGCTGAGCCGCAGTGCGTGTTTTATGGGATTTTTTTAACAAGATGGCAGAGTGGCGGCCAGTTTGTGTACGGTTCAAAGCGATCGCTGCGAACAACATTTGCGGCTATATTTAGGATTGCAGCTTTATGAATTTAAACGAGTCGGAATAAAATATTATAACGGTGCGCAAAACTATGAAAATCGTTGTTAGTTAGGACTGAAATAATTTGATACGCTGTTCTATTTCTGAATTTGACTCTGACAGAATCTCTGTTGGCGTTGCCTGTGACCACACAGGCTCAGCCACAGGGTGAACTATGTTGACGATGATTTCTCTTCCGTGAAGCGCCACAATTTATTATTAATTAATCGATTTAGAAACTCGGTGGTTCAGCTAGGCTCGACACTGACATTGAAATGTCGCGCCGATGGCGTTTAGGATATCGATCTAATGTTTATTTCCTGGCCTTGCCCTTGGCTTGCCTTGGCTTGGCCCGAGCCTAGGGCTAGGCCTAGCTTTTGTTTATTTTTCTGGCTGTCCTGACGTTTCCTGTACCACTTTATGTATTTACCTTATAGGAAATAATAATTACATTGCTGAAATCATATATTTAACATTAATAGAGTACTAACTATAATATAGTACTAATTAACTCATGAGTCATGTTACTGTTTAACAGTTCCAGTCAGCTGGAGAATGGGTTGCTCCATGGGCATGGCATTAGCACTGCATTGTTGAATTACCAAGGTACCATTACCAATGGCAATGGATTGTAAAAGATTGAAATATATATATATATATATATATATATATATATATATATATATATATATATATATATATATATATATATATATATATATATATTGGCATTTTAATGAAATGTTAATAATTAATTATTGATTAATAACACTCCAATTATTAATTTATTAGAATAAAAAATTTGTCATTCTGTGTCAAATCAGCCAATGGTCAAAAAGTTGATGTCTCCGAATTTGCTTACGTTTTAGCCAATGAATAAGTAGCTATGCCTGAACACTTATACAAAAAACTAAGGATTTGCATGCAAATTGTGTCTGTAGCACCCTATAATGTAAATGGGGTAAGCGCCCCAAAATGCACCCCTTATTTTTATAAGTTTTCAGGTGTTTCTAACTGAAGAAGTTTACAAGCTACATATCTTAAATTTGCTCAAAGCGCTGTACAGGAATATAATTGCATATACAATGGAATATAATGAAAGTACATATAAAAACTAATACATATAAAGACTAATTGCATATAATCTAATTACATATAAAAACGTTAAAATTAGAATAAATATGTGCACAATAGCGAATAGAATGAAAAGTTAAATAAGATTTTTTTTAAACCCTATTATTTAAAGACTATAAATAATTGTTTTTAAAGAAAAAAATATATTTTTATTACAATATTAACCCATTAGATCCCAGGATTTAGTGAACAAATGCTCCACTAATCCCAAGATTACTGGCAAATTCTGAGTGTATTTAGCACCTTGTGTTAAAAATCTGTAGAAAAAACTATGCAATATTGATAATTGCAAGTTGTGTTTATTTTGATGAGTATTAATTTCCCCATGTGCCTGTACATAAACAAATGAGATTTGATCATAAAATGTTGACACTTTATTACAATTTGCAAAGACAAAATAAGTTTTTTAACAATAACTTGACAAAATTTTTTTGCGGACATTTGACAATGATCTATTGCTATTACCATATGCAGTCCAGTGAAACAAATGTAGCAGCGGCTGTTAGTTAATTTTTGCTCCACGAAAAAAATTCGGAATCTGATCCAATTTTTTATTTCAAGCACATTGACATTGCCTAATGTCTTTATATAAGCAAAAATCTGTTAAGACAAGTACCCAAATCGATTTGAATTGAAAGAGTTTATAAATATAAACATCTATATAAATGTCTATATACCAGATTTCAGAGAAATAAAATAAATAAAAAAAATTTTTTTTTTGAATCATGATTTTTTTCCAACCCTGATGTCAGCAGTATTCTGCTTTCAAGATACAGTGGTGCTGTGCCGTCGAGACATCGGAACACATGTAGAAGGATCTTAAATTCGATTTGACAGGTAGCCAGTACAATTCTTTCAGAATTGGGGTTATATGATTGAGGCGAGGTGTGAAAGTGATAATTCTGGCCGCCATGTTTTGGATGCGTTCAAGTTTATTCAAGTGTTCAAGAGGTAGGCCAACAAGCAGACATTCCCGTAATCTAATCTGGACATGACATGCATTGACTAGTAGTAATTTGGTTGCATCTATAGTAAGGTATCACTGGGCATAGTCCTTTATTAGGTAAACAACATATTATGGTGTTCTGCTACTATTATTTTGGATATTTTTGGCCAATTTGGGAGAAATTTAGGACAAAAACGCCATTGGGCAGAACAGTAACTTTCAGCTGCATAATAAATTAAATGAGACAGAACACCATCCTGAAATTTTTTTACAAATTAGATACCAAATGAACACCGAGATGATAATTGTTAAAATATTTGCATTCTTGTCGGTGTCATGGATACATCATTATGTGTTGTATGTCCATTGGCATTTGCACGTGAATTCACCATTATAGTAGTGTTACGTTATACACCAGAGGCGCCTCGGGTTATTTTGGGTAAACTCTATTGAAGACCCAATAACCGTCCTATTTGTGGTAAGTAGATAATGATACCAAATTGGTGTAAATTATATTAGCATATTGCATACTGGGCTAGCATGGACACATTAATCACATAGGAAAAATATTTTTTATCTGCTGCCTTTACATTTTGTTAACATATTATGCCATATGTTTGAAATTAGTGGACAGAAGCAACTTTGCTGTGGCTCAATATTTTATTAATTTATATACATATATTAAAATAATAAAGCAAATAAAACGTAGTATCATTGTTATGCACTATGCCAGTAGAATTGTCATGATTTGTGTTGCTAATTGCTTTAATTCCATCCACCCACCGTGGCCTAATTGGAAGTTTCCTCCAAAGGGTAAACTACATTCCAGAACTAAAAATAGTTCCTGTTTTGATTGCTAGGGAGGGAGAGGAGAGAGAGAGAATAATTTAATTTTTAACTAGTATCAAACAAATAATATAAGTGTATATAGCATATAGTCAATGGAGACTCTCACTAAAACATAGCATATGTCGCCAGTGTGAAAGCCACCTTACTAAAAAGTTAAAAAAATTATTGGGAATCTAATTTAAAATTTTTCTCGCCTGCATAAACAGGATATAAGAAAAAAAGATAATATAATGACAAAACAGATGTGGCACAGCAGCTAGGCAACACTTGTCGAGTGAAAATAATATACAGGGTTCGAAATTAACAGTGGTCCAAGTCTACCAAAAATGCTGTCGGACCACCAAACCACTCATGTGCGTCCAGTGGGCCACTGGAAATTTTGAGCCATTTTTTAGACCAAATTCACCCATGAGCCAGTGCCAAAAGCGCCCAACGGTCTTTATATTGGCAGATATAACACAGGAGATACTCTATATGTCGAAATACTGACCAACGCACTTGCGCCACTGACTTGCCACCATCAGTCATAATGTAGCATGATATAGAAAACGCGCCAGGTCACCGATAAAAACTGAATGTTGAAATATCGCTTGATCTCACGTCAGAGCTCTGATCTCATGTTAGACATATGGGGACAGCTTGCCTTGTTACCGGAAGCGAGGCTCTGTGTGGAGAGTGTGGTTATTATTGATGTAATTTAAACATACGACACATTTCACTGCATTGGACGAACATGTACGCAACTATTCGTAATAATCACCACAGGAAAGATATCGACAGACAAAAGCCCAGACATGTTTACACATTTGAAGCGTGTATGTGCCAAAATCACGTCAACTGAGTTAAAACTAGTCTTGTGCTGCCATCTAGTTAATAGTGGTGGAGGTAAAAGCGTTTTGCTGCAAAACGCGATATATATACGCCACGATGACTGATAAAATAGCGGTTTTTCTATCTGTCGATTTACTATATGCAAAAAAACACGATTTATATAGAAACACACAAATTGGCAATAACACATTTGGCATAAAAATGCTTTATTTAATTAATCCATTGTGTCTTGCCATACAGTTTCGAACTCCATAGGAATTGTGCGGTAGCATTTTTGTTTCTTCGCAAAACGCCGTTTTGTCTTTTGCACTCAATCGATGAAATAATTCTTATTGATTTAGAGTATCAATCTCCTAGGCAAAGTTTTCTTCAAATTTTTTTAATGTAGCATATGTTGAGCATAGCAAACATTTTCACAACCAATTTTAAATTCAGCTCAGCGTGATGCGAGTTTTTTAATTCTGTGATAATTTTTTATCGGTAACATTGTCTACTGATAGAGTATGTCAAATCTAAATACAATAAAAAAAATAGCATGTTTGTTTCTGTTTTCATGTAACAAAGTTACCTTCAATTCACTAAATCTGGTACGAACAACCAGAAATTTGGCAGGACCACTAGATTTCCAGAGCTGGTGGTCCTCTACCCCTGAAATACATACATGTATACCCACAAACATATTCTTATATAATTTGCAATTTCATACAAATAGTATACACAGATGAAGTGACAGTGTAACATTGAAAAACAATGCTAGGTATTTGTAGTTTCATGATTTTTTTACAAGTTAATACTACTGCAATTTATGCATTTTGGAGGGTCACGCTTTTGGAAAAGTTTAATCTTGGTTGTGTAATTTGCATGCGTAACAGTTTGGAATATGGCAATATATTTTGTATTTGTTTAAATAATTTTGTCTTGCATAAATGAAGAACCCATGCAGACTATGTGTGTAACATTTATCTTTAATTATATTCGGAGTGTCATTTAGGATATATACTAGATTTATTCAAATGCATCTCTTTGTATATTCATAATTAGTTCTTGAAATAAAATTTTTGTTTCTATGCCTTATATAATGGCTATGAATTTCAGAATAATAGATAAAGGACATGGCCTGAAAATGCTGTGGCAAGTTGTTGTTTACATGTACTTATAGACAAATTTCAAATGCTGTATTTTGTAAATGTCTGCTATTTTTAGCAAATTTGGTTCTTTAAAAATAGGTTTAGTATGAGCGTTGTACTTACTTCGAGTGATTGCTCTTATAGCTTTTTTATTTTGAAAACCCAATCAAACTGGTAACCCCAAGCTAATATAGTGTAATTTATGTGTGACAAAATAAGAGAATTATATATATCTAACATTATATTTTGCAGAAGTATGTATTTCAACTTATTCATAATACAGATAGATTTTGATAATTTATTTGCTAATTTATTTATGTAGCTCTTCCAATTTAAGTATTTATCAATTGTGATGCCAAGAAAGTTGAACTCTTGTACACATTCCAATTCTGATCCATCAATATACAAAGTTGGCAGTCGTATCTTTTTCTGCGGCGTACAGAAAACCATGAACTTAGATTTATTTGCCTTTAACCATGTGCTCATCTTGGACAATTCATAATTTATTATTTCATTAAGATTTTGTTGTTTGTTTGACTCGAAGACTATTGTGTCATCTGCATATATTATTGATTTGAAAACAGTACTCACAAATACGATGTCATTTATATAAATAATAAATAACAGGGGCCCTAGGATTGACCCCTGTGGGACTCCGGTAGTGACATGACCTATATCAGATTTGATTTTGCCATATTCCACATACCCTGTTCGATTAGATAGATAACTTTTTAATAATTGCAAAGCAGTTGCATTTAGACCATATGCATCTTTACACAGTTGGTTAATATTATCACTACCGATCGGATATTCAATCAATGTTTAAATTTTTAATTATGTCAGTTGGACGAAACGATAGCCCTTTTGAAATTGATAATAGAGTTTAAATCATATGAATTTGATTTGATAAATTTAGTCAAGGATGATGAAGTATGGCTTATGATCAGAAATACAGTTTGTTAAGATACCCATTGAATAGTTGTCCGGATTTCCTGAAAGTTTGCATAGCAAATTATCCAGAAGAATAAAAAAATTTCGTGCAGAGAATCTTGTTGGCAGCGTGATTACTGGATAGAAACCCTGTGCAAAAACGGTATCTAAATATTCACAGAATATTGGTTTTTCGTAAATTTTTAGCAAATTTATATTATAGTCACTGGCAATAACTACAAAATAATAGTGAATTCATCTATAAAAGTGCCATAATTCTCGTTTATATATCTGGTTGTCAGTAAATATACTTTTTCTGTGATTTGTTTCCAAATACTTCAATAAGTTTACTTTCCCATAATTCAGAGTATTCATGCAGAGATAATAATTTAGTTATATTTGTCACTTAGGTATATAGCAAGATCTCCATGTGTCATGCAGATTTTGCCTTATGAAATCAAGTTATAACCATCTAATTTTAGCAAGGAAGTATCAAACTTATCGGACAACCATGTTTCCTGAAGACATATAGCCCCAAAAAAGCAGTGATTATATTTTAGTATTTTCATTTCGTAAATTTTTGCATTGAGACTGACAATTAAGGTTTAAAATTGTGAAAGTATTGCGTTTTGTTTTGAGTTGATCAATTAATTCGTCATCATTAATATATGAAGAGTGTTTGAATGTTATGGGTTCTCCGTCCTGGCTGCTCTGTGATTTACTGACTCTATATGACAAACTACATACAGCTAACAAGGTTATTTTCTTGTACAGTTACATTTACAAATCAATGTTGCCACCAACTTATATTAATAAAAAAGATTATTGGTCATCATCAGATAGGAAAACAACTCCAATATGTTTGAGGTAAAAAACAGCCATAAAATGAACCCACCAAAACATTAATTATATAGGTATTTATGGTGTAATAACAGCAAATCATTTGTCACCTCTAATGAGTACCATAAGTTTCTGTGTATAATACGCATTTTTCTCCTTAATTTTTTACTTAAAAGTCCGGGTGCGTATTATACTTGGTGATAGGGTGAGAAAAAAAATTCTCCGACCGGATATGGATAGCGCTACTGGAACACTAGTACTATGACATCAATGAGCGCGAAGCGTACGCGACCGGGAGCATCGCTGACCGGGAATAACGTAGAAATGTGTGGACAGTGTCGGGTTAATACATTCAAATATGTGTTGCTCCCTGAGCGCCAAGGCATCATGATTGGCGTTCTTGAATCACGTGAACCACCCGAATAGTTAATGCCACGGCTCGGCCAATGTGACTCGATGTTTAAAGTTGTGAATGCAAATAAAGCTGATTGTACTGTATGTATGCTTCACTGTAGAAAATGTGCGTGCAACATAGCAGAATAGAGCTTGGTAATAATTTAAAATAGAGATCAGAACGACGCAAAGTAAGTTCTAACAAGCACAGATTTAATCAGTTCCACAATGGTCAAGCTAAAATGCAAGTTACATAGGGCTTACACGACTAACGAAGCGATATATTGTCGCGTGCGACGAGCCAGCGGCATTGTCGTAACTTGCGTGACATGTTTACGATTCTGAGATAGATTCGAGGATCATCACACAAACGAACTTTGATGAAATGACAGTGTCCCAAGTGTAAGTCGTGCTTCAGAAGCGAGGAAATCAGGGGTCAATGCCAAAAGTTGGGGTGTGTATTATACATGGTAATGTAGAAATTCTATCAGAATTTAGCAAAAGTCAGGGTGCGTATTATACATGGGGGCGTATTATACACGGAAACTTACGGTACAGTGCGCAGTGAAACTGACAGCTGCTGTTAGATTGTGTAGTAGATTTGTTTTAAACATGCTAACAGTGAGAGTTTTTTTAAAGAAGTTGATTTCTAATAGACGTGTATGTAAAAACTGGGTTATTTTTATTCATCTGTTGATGCATGTAGTGTCTGTGCCCTCTTCTGGACCAGAGTGATCACAATGAGGCCAGAAAAGTTGGCCCATGAGCATCTTTATGATACTTGGTTAAAATGTACTATACATTATAATATATACAGTTTATTATAATACATATTTTTCATAATTGAGTTGCAATCTATGACATTATATAAATTCCAATTATGGCATATCAATTCCAATTCCACCTGGAAAAAAATTCCAATACCAATAACAACATACCAATTCTAATTATCAATTCCATATCGAAATAACAGTTTGTGATTAGAGCAACCACGGACATTCTCAACTCCAAAAATAACCTCACTTTTAGAACAACTTCATTTCATATTCTGCATATTATGGTACATAATGAAAAACAAATATATTATAAGCAATATTATTATATTTGGTTGGTTATGTGTAGCGAATAATTTGAATTAAAAAGGTACATGATGTAATTGAACAAGTATTTGAAAAGTAATTAAAAATACCAATTACATTTCCACCCATTCCAATTACTCTTAAAAACAAAACATTCCAATTCTGGAATTGGAATGGCCATTTCAATTCCAATTACAATATACTTTGAGCATTGATCCGCTGATTAAGTATTGAACTGTATTAACATGTGGTATTTATGTCCAAGAAAAAGTGACACAAATTAATTGGTAACATCCCCTGCAACTTGTAATGATCTCGGACCCGTGAATCATTAGGGAGATTGTTATTACCCTGGTAGATCCACCCTGTTAGATCTGTCCCTGTTGCTACACCAACCAATGGGATGTTTTGCTACAGTTTCTCCTGGTTGCATCCACGCAAGTTATGTTCGACAAATGTAGATTGCTTTAATTTTTTATTGTAAATTTATAGTTATAGTGCCCTATTCACTGAGTGCTATGTGGTGCTTTATGTCACGATATTACTCATAGTACAGATATGTTTAAAAGTTATATATTTATACATAAAATAAAACAATAAATGGAAAACACAAAAATCACAAATGTGTGAAATGTCAATCATTTATTAGTGAAAATTTTAACCATAATACACATATAACCGATATATGTATATTACATTTACACCAGTTGTGGTGTAAATGTAATATATATATGTTTATATGTATGTATGTACACCTTATACTCCAACTGGTGTAAATCAACAAAATGTTGTTTACTTGACAAAATACTAACACGCACTCGAATTGCTCTTGGTGGTGTAAGCAGCTAAGTTGGCTAGTAATATAAAATAGACATGTTGTGGGGTATCACCCAGGAATTGATATAGAGATTGCCAGGGATGTGAGGGGCTTCTAACTGAAGTAGACATTTAAGTACAGTAGCTACTGGACACTTGATATAGGCGACTTCAACATTTGATATGTACTCAAGTGCAGCTAGGCTAATGAAGAAGTTTATTTTATGGCAACACCAGATAGCATATTGCTAAGCACTGGTGGTATATAATGTGAACAAAGTACTAATGATGTATGCTGATTGGCAACAAATATAGGAAATGAAGTCTGAAAATTATAATTTGTTAATGAAATACCAGAAATAAAGTTGCACAAAAAGACTGTACCAGGTTCTTATAAAGTCACACAAAATATACAAAAAAAAACATTATTTCATGGAAGTCCTAAAATAACATATTTTGTTGATGAAATTGTATGTTAACTAAAATAACACTCCTTCACAAATGTCATACAATTACTGTGCATAGCAGTGTGAATGATTCTATATTTAAAAATTAGAGTTGCTTGTCTGAATATTTGCAGAACTCTGTAATACAACTAGTTATGCTGAGCACAACCACAAACTTAATTAAATCTGTCTATTATGTACGGGCCAACTGGGGTAACTTTTTCCACCTGTTTGGTGTTACTGTTTGGTGTTACTGTTTGGTGTTACTGTATTTTAAATTTTTTACGTGTTTCCCGTTATTTTATTTGCACTGCATAAAACAATTTTTTTGACTCTAGTTCTGTGACTTTTTTGTTGTCATGTTGAAGCTTGGAAGCAGTTATTGACATTACCTGCTGGCAGGTATTTAAGAATCATTGTGCTAACAAAGCTGTGCAACATGCCTTCTCATGCACATTGAAGATGTCAAAGACAAGACTGCTAGTACTTCAAAACCAAGCAGGCGTATTTGAAGGAGTTGAAATATTGATTGAAATAGAAAATTTTTGCAAGATTCATACCAGGAAGTCAGATTGGTGAAGAAATGTCTGCAAACACAGGTGGGAAGAGCTTTTAATTTAAGCATCACTTATTAATTTAGAAGAGAAGCATTGGCATGTTGTTTTATGGAGTTCTTTCAGTTCTAAGTTTGTGAGGTCTCAATCCGGTGACATGTATGTCTACCAGATAAATTCAGTGAAGGGCATTCAGAAAATGTAGCTATGCCTTTGTTCATAGTGAGCCCCTCGCAGATGGTGAGTGGGTCTCATGGTAACACTAGAGCATGCTCGACTGACAAGGCTGTTTGCTCAGCCTGTTATTGTTTGTTCTGGTGCCCCAGTTTGTGGTCAGAGCAGATGGCGTGTGTGGGGGAGAGGGCTGGCATGGGTGCTGCAGCCCTTCCAACTACAGTGTGTTGTACTCGGATGTGTGAATTAGGCCCAATCTTTCTAATTGGCTGCCACCAGGTATTATGGCTGGAGGTGTGTATATAGGCCTATGTTACACATATTCACATTGGAATTCATGAAGATATTTCAGGGAAATGGAATAATGGGACTATTTGCCTGGCAGGATGGATTGCCAGAGACAGAGAGGCTGATTTCATTGGAGAATGATCTACTTGTGTTGGGGCTTCCAGCATGACCCCTGTACATCTGGTTTGTTGAAATAAAGGAAGCTGTAGTCAAGTTGCTGCAGTTCTCTGAATTAGCTGACAGCAAGAAACACCACTGTGATTCAATCGTCCTTCAGTACATCCTTTTTCTTTCTCATCAAAAGATTTTTTTAAAAGTGAAATCTAGTGCTTGCATTGCTACTGGGTATTATATCATCAAGTTGATCTTAGCAAGGTTGATGTAATGTTTTATACACAGAATTGCATTTTCACAGGAACATCTTCAACCTATTATGTGACTGTCGTCTGCTTGCGTACGTTTCTCAACTGGGTGTCTGGTAGGTGTCGCCACTTGCAATGTAGAATGAAGTATTGCTTTTAAAATTTGTGAAATAAAATTGGGTTTTCACACATGTGACTCATATATCGTTGTAGTGCAGTTAAAATGGAATGTGGGTGCAAAGGTCAGACAATAAAAACTATGCCACATACCATTAAAAAGCCTGAGGCGTAATTCTTCACAATGTAGAAGCTAAACTTTGGTCTGTGCTACACGTAGTAATTTGGTGATAATGTGGTGTTTCTAAACATTTTGTAACGTATGATTCAATGACTATCCATCAAATATTGGTTTTTTTACTTGTATATATATATATATATATATAATATATGTATATATATATATATATATATATATATATACAAGTAAAAATTTATATGACAAGTATATGTAGTATATGGTATCAAATTCAAGAGCATCCAATAATAATATAAGACTGCCCCTTTATGTAATAAAAATCCTGCGTACAATTCAATGTGAACTAGATGAGTAGTTATTTTGTACTTTGTCAAAGAAAGTCAGTTTAATTTGAGCAGCTCTAATTATTATTAAGTGCTATTTCTTTCTATAAATCTCCAACTTTTTAGTTATCAATGATTTTATGTCATGGCTAATACATAGACATTTTCAAAAAAAATCTCCACCCTTTTTTGTCATCAATAATCTTATGTCATGGCTAACACGTAGAGTGATAGACACTTTAAGACAGGGACCTCATAGTAGAACTTAACACTCTTGCCCGAGGCGAGTAAAAATGCCTGGGGATTTAGCTAGCACTAGCGAGTAGCTATTATCCACTTGTTTTTTTATTTAAAGGCAAGTTATTTGATTTAAATATTTAACATATTTAAACTTAAACAGTCCATAGGAAAATAATATATAAAATCTTCACTTCTCGACATCCATTTTCATAAAACGTAGTTGTAGAGATGTGTGCACTGTTATCATTGTATAGTACATTGAACAGTGCTAACCTTTGCCCGTCGGCTGTCTGTGTTTCTTTTCGTAATGTGGAATTTTATCAAAGGTGTCCATCCCCCAAAAGAAAATTGAGTACGGAAACTAAAATTGCGCACAAGCAGAGGTATGATGCATCGGAGTGAAAACGTGAATTTTACCTTCACCAGCTGAAGCAGTTCTCATGACTAGAGTAGAACTACAACAGTTTGTCCAATGGCACTGGCGCAGTCACTGACCGAGTGTGACAATGACATTGTCGCTGAGACTGGGGAGAATGACGCGGCAGCCAAGAACTTTGACAAAGATCTAATTCACTGACACTGTGGAGGACTAATGAGTCATATGCAGTTGCCAACATCCTGAACTCGTGATCTAATTTAGTATTAATTGAATAAAAGAATTATATTATAAAAATTATATTATAACAGACACTTTTTATTTATTTGTTTATTTTATGTTTAAGAAGAATTGTAGATCAACAAATGAATGTGCATAAAAAGTTAGCATTTCGGCGATGTCCACCAAAAATGGGGGACTTGTGATTTTTCATGAGGATGAGTAATATATTAAGGCTACTAGTCCCCCTGGCCAGTGGGTTACATTTCTTAATTTCTACCCCTGCTCATACATGTGCCATGATGGCAGTCTCCAGCAGTCACTGATGATCAGTGATGTAAGGGTGTTAAAAGTAGTTCCAGTTTGCCTGTGTGTTGCTCGTCCTTCCTGCCACTCCAGGTGCTGTGCAGTAGGTTGTTGTAGTGATGTTTACTGTCGAGTGTTAACACACTTCAACTACAGTGGCTGTTGTTTGCATAGCTGAAAAACTCCTTCCTATAAACTGTCAAACAATTCCCAGTATCTACCCCCGCTAGTCTGTCAACTGAATGCGACACTCTTCATCCACCCATTTCATTGCACCGCTGTGTGATGGTTGTGGTGACTATATATTATGTATTAGTAAAAAGTTCAACAAAGCCGCCATTATGGCTGGTGGCCCAATGTCACTGAAATAATTATTAAGCAGAATTTATATTTAAAAGTGAACTCATCATAAAATTTCAATAATTGTTTTTAAAATAGCAGTTAAAAATGACAAAATTAACAATTCCAACTTAACATAAATAATGGAATTAAATAAACATTTTGTCATATACTAGTTGTCTATGTTTGCATGACTTAAATTAAAAATCTTATTCAATAATCTCGGTTCTCACAATAATGGGTTACACACTTTGTGAAACATACCTCACTTTCGTGTGTGTGTGCGTGCGTGCGTGCGTGCGTGCGTGCGTGCGTGCGTGCGTGCGTGTAACTTTGCTTGCTACTGCCGTCTGATATCCTATGGTAATTACAAGAAGTTTGTTAACAACATCTATGATGCTTAACAAATCTTATTTACTGCACCTTTGATCTTGGGTCCCTGTAGATTTAGGGCTTTTTTAGGTGCTGTAGAAGTTTATTATTATTATTCAGGCGATTGATTGAGCCTTTGTCTTCTCAGACATGATGTCCCTTTCACTAAGTCTTTGTCGCTTCAGGAATAATGACCATTTCACCCACCATTGGACTATTCAGGCATGATGTCCGTTTCATCAAGCCTTGGTCTTTTCAGGCATAATGTCCATTACACCAAGCCTTGGTCTTGATTGAACGTTGGTCTTTTCAGGCATGATGTCCATTTCACCTAGCCTTGGTCTTCATTGAACGTTGGTCTTTTCAGGCATGATGTCCATTTCACCAAGCCTTGGTCTTGATTGAACGTTGGTCTTTTCAGGCATGATGTCCATTTCACCAAGCCTTCATCTTGATTAAACGTTGGTCTTTTCAGGCATGATGCCCATGTCACTGAGTGACTGACATATCAGAAACAAGCCTAACACTTTCCCCAGGCAGCTCCTTTCAGTACTTAACTTTATTAAATGTTGTCTGATAAAAAAATCATGATCAGACGTATCTCTTTAAAGTACTTAATGCAAGGCCATGAAAGCTAAAGCCTACTGCACAAAGATAAGTTACAGTTAGTCAGTGACAAGTTTTGTGACTCATGCAGTGGGGCATCATCGCCCCGTTGCAGATCTTACACACTGTTTTCCATCCTTATGAAGAATATCATCACCTAGGGTTGCTGCATTTACTAGAACAAACATGGACTTGAACTGTTGCCACACATTTATGAATATGTCACATTTATGAATATGTCACATTTATGAATATGACAGTCTGAATGTACATTAACCAGATGGAAATTCATGTATATATAATATAAACTGAAATCTACTGCTAATTGCCACTTTCTTGTTTTCTCATGCTGGTTTGAGAAATGGTATGCTTAAGACAATTTGTAGTGACAAAAATATAAGCATATTGCATCTTTTCCTTGTATCTAATTATGGGACAGTTACCATCTTTATATTATACTTTTATGGAAGATAGTTATGACATATTTTGATCTACATCCCTACGCCATAGTTAACCCAGTATGTAACATTCCAGTATCACATGTTTCTAGGTGTGTTGATTCCATTGCTGAACATGAGCAAGAACACAACACAATTTACTGGATTTGTCTTTTGTACATGAAGCAGTCATGTGACAGCCACATGATGATCAACTGCCTGATTGCGTCTATAGATAGTGTAGTGACACAGGCTGCATTATAGCCAATGTCAGTTTGTCCATTACGTCCTCTGATCTGGCTGACGGTGTGTGATTGAGCCATATGTTTTTACATTGCCTGGTCTTATTAGCATTCACTTGCAGATCTGAGAGTTAGCTTATCGCTCTCGGGACCTCACCGATGTCTTCAACAGCACCAGCACTGGTGGGAATAAAAAGACCCAGTGGCTTCACTACTGTGCATTGAGCCTGCCCTCTCCCTTATCACTGCTGGTAAAAAATAGCAAAGCAAACTGGGGTATTGTTATGAAACACTAGATGTTATCACCACTGTTTATATGACAGGGATTTGTTGTTGGAATGCTGGCTCACATCCCAAATAAACATTGCTGCAGGCCTTGTTTCCATTCCAATCATGGGGATAAAGTGTCTGTTACCCCATTTAGGGCACAAACCACAGTTGTGAAAATTGCCTGCAGTATGTGTATCACAGACAATGGGAAATGTGTCTGCAATAGGCAGGTATTCGTTACAAGCACAGGTTATAAAACTGAGTCATATTTGTATCAAGAAAATTTACCATCAGCAAAAATGTGTTGGGATAAATTTCAATGTAAAAATCACATTGAGAATGGGAAGACAGGCTTCTAGGATCTTATCAACTTGGTTACTTGTGACTTATTTTGTTATATATTATCAACAAAACTTCACTATTTACAGTTACCTTTTTCAGACATTCCAGTTCTAAGTGATTGTCAGAATAATTATTGTGTTTAGGATATTATCCTTGCCTCACTCTAATTGTTTTCTTTTTACTCTCCTCACACCATGATTTTACCCCCTCAACATCTTGATTTTACCCTCCTCACATTAAGATTTTTCCCTGTCCACCCCATGGTTTATCATTTCCACATCATGATTTTATCCTCCATGCCATGATTTTATCCTCCTCACACCCTTTCGTGCCATAATTTTACCCTCACAACATCATGATTTTTACCCTCTCCATGCCATGATTTCACCCTTTCCACACCAAGATTTTACCTTCCTCGTACCATGATTTTACCATCCTCACACCATGATTTTTACCCTCCTCACCATGATTTTACTCTCTCCACGCCATAATATTACCCTCCCCACACCATGATTTTACCCTCGACATACAATGATTTTACTGATTCAGGCCATGTTCAAACAGAATTGCGTTTTCTATCGACAGCAGTATTACATAAAAAGCTGATGCTATTTATTAAATTAATAATTTGATGCAGAAGTGAGTGAAGGAGCAATGGAACAATGCCAGGAGAGGATGAATTGTTGTTGCCCTCCTCTTTGTCCCTGTAGCGCGGGGTGGGGCTGTAGCGTAGGGTGGGGCTGTAGCGTGGGGTGTGGCTGTAGCGCAGGGTGGGGCTGTAGCGTGGGGTGGGGCTGTAGCGCGGGGTGGGGCTGTAGCGCGGGGTGGGGCTGTAGCGCGGGGTGGGGCTGTAGCGCAGGGTGGGGCTGTAGCGCGGGGTGGGGCTGTAGCGCGGGGTGGGGCTGTAGCGCGGGGTGGGGCTGTAGCGCGGGGTGGGGCTGTAGAATCTAAAGGCTAATTTTTTTGCTTCTTGCTTTGCCAGGCTAAATTGTTTTTGCCTGTTGCTTTCTTTCCAATTATGAGACATACCCAAAAAACACTGTGATCAACTCAACTAGCACGGCACATCGGTAGATGTTGTGATTAGATCAAGAAGATAGGTGGGACGTCCATGCATTCAAGTGACCCACTTTGCTAAGACTTAAAACCTGCAAGCAAAAAAAGATCCTGCATGTTGGCTTTGTTTTGTTAGCCCTGGTAAATGATCACTCCATGAGATCTTACTTAGGAATGGTAGAATGGTGAAGGCGTTTCTTGGCATGTTTCTTGTGTCTGTGATAGACACTACAAAAACTACATCAAAGCTTGTTGCAAAATACACTGGCTGTCAAGTTGTGTGTTGTATCCTTTAAAATGTAAGAAATTAGTAACTCCCAGTTCCAGTGCATTAACCTTCAGTGCATCAACCCTTGTTGTACTGAAGCAGGCTGCGAGTGGCCACGTTCACTCGTTTTTTTAATTGGTTTAGTATAATTTTATTACTGACAGTTTTTGCTGTTTCTACTGGAAGATTTTACAAGTTGCATCCTTTTTCACATTCATCAATCAATCTGCAAACACATTCATCTTCATTGAAATAATGTGTAACTTCCTTTGACTTGTTGTTTTTGCATCCCAAGGAGGACCTACTACTACAAGATTTTGAAGAGAACTTTGTCAGTGGTGATGATTTCTCACATGAAGAATCATGTTTGATTTCATTAGGCTGATCAAGAGCCCAAAATGGCAGGCTACTATTACAAAAATCATTGATTGATTGCCCTATACCGCTGGTTGAATGTGTAGTAAGAGTGAACTCGCCAGTGGAGAACAGATGTTGGACGAGCATTTCAGTTAATATGCTTTTGGCCTTGAGCTTTTGTATGTTGGCTCAATGTTTCCAAGTGTGGTTGGATGTTGGAGTATGTGATTATGACTAGCATCGTCATGCTCATATGGCTCTGTATAATACCTTTTGTGATATTAAATGCATTTGATGATGTCTTCTTGTCTTGCACTCTGGTGACCATTTCAACATGGATGTACCACCGGAGCAACTGATGTTTGACTGTGTCCATTGAACACCTCTGGCAACCATTTCTACATGGAAGGAACATACTTCTGTAGCAACTGACCTTCCTTGGCCGTGTCCACTGAACTACTCTGGCAACCATTTCTACATGGAAGGAACATACTTCTGTAGCAACTGACCTTACCTGTCAGTGTCCCCTGAACCACTTTGGTACCTGAGTCAAAGGACCATTATAAGGTCAACCAAAACTATGCTGCAATTCTCACTTGTTTGGCACATGACAAATACACAACTTATTTCCATGATAATAATATAAGCATGTGAGGAAGGGGGTTTGATGGAGGAGTTTGTAATGTTTATTCTTTGTCTATCTTTGCACCAGTTGTATATGAACCTGGAGCTCTTCCACTTAATAGTTTTTTATTTCCTGTGTAGTTCCCTTGAAAGTTGAGCTTGCAGCTAGTTGGTTGGTAATTGGGTGTTATGTTGCTTCGTCTGGTGCTGCCAGTCAAATGGTCAATGGTAGATGTATCATGTCATTGAAGCTTCAAACCCAACCTTTAGCACTTTGGCTGGGTTCTGTAGTAGGCGGTGTCCTTCAGCACTGCTGAGTAGCACAGCTCTGCTTGGATGGGTTCCATACTGCTCTGAGACCATTATAAAAGTGCATCCTTTAGGTCAGCTGCCTGCTGAATCACGCCCTACCACCCCACTGTGTTTGTTTCATGACACAGAGCCAGGCCCGGTTTGATGACTAGTTCATTGGATTACTAGTTCATCGATGTTTGAAGCCAAATCTAGGTGTATTCTGCTTTGCTAAGTGTACTTATTCTAACTGCTCTTCCACTTGTCCACTGTCCTTTCCCACAAAAGGTTACACACAGTTACTCCCTGTGTGGGATCTTTTACTTCCTTGGCATAGACGGGAGAACCTGACATAGTCACCAGGTAAAAGGGACCAAATGCTTCTGTTGTCTCTTCTGAATGACACTGGCAGCATGAGATGAATGAAAGAGCAAGCAAGCGAGCAAGAGAGCAAGTGAACACACATGCAAGGGAGGGAGAGAGGAGCATTTATTATCTAGAAATACAGTCACCAGACTAAATTGCAGAGGATGAAATGCTGCGGTAGCACCATGGAGACACAATGTTATTGGCTGCCAGCGCTTGAGTCATTGGTACATAGCCCAGAGCTGAGGATCAGTGAATGATTTATGCCATTGCCACATTCCTCACATGTTCAGCAGTTATGTAAGCAGCTCAGCTGGCTGACACCGCTCTTCTCAGCTGGTGTAATTATGCCACAGTTTCCTGCCCATGCTTAATGGCACCACGCAAATGTGATTTGCAGTGATTGTTGTGTGCATTGTCAATGAAATGTGCCGTAGCATGCAAAGCACGACAAAATTGGCACCACCGGTTTTTTAAAGTTGCCTGCTGCAGTGGTATTGTTCCTGCATGACACCTATGTGCATATCTTTTGACGCACCCGAGGTCGTGCCATGCTCAAACATGCGTAACCATTCCTTTCTTGTGGGGCAATCACCATGTCCTTATGTGCACATGACCTGCACAATTCTGACAATTCCTATTTCATCTAGGAAGCAAGTTGTTGTACGTTCCTTAGTAGGCAGTTGTAGGGTCTGTATGTTTACTGGTCCGTAATGATGGGTTTTCATGGATGTCATCTGAAGCCAGCAGTTGACACAAATCACTGGTCGGGGTTGCATCCAGCATGGGCCCCCAAAAACCCACAAAAACCCACAGAGGTAATCAGACAGGCAGCTGCCTGCAATAAAAGCACCTCAAACGGATCAGACACACTATTGACATGTACTCACCCTCGACTTTGTGTAAACATTTGTCAACAGATTCATGCAAAATCTTGTTAATTTTGGTCAGTCAACATTAGACTTGAGGATCAGATATTTTATCATCTTAATTAACGCACACCATCCAATTCATTGTTGCCATCAAGTTGTCCATCTGCTGTGATGTCCTCTTACACTTTAATAGTACAATATACAGTTGGTTATAAATTGCTATATACTTGCATAATATATGGTAGCCAGGCTGGTAGAGTCGCCATGAAGCAACATTTTCAGTTCACGCTATATACAGGTGTTGTAATGGCTATGATGACACATATTCAAATATATCATGTCAGGTTTGTGGGTTATCTTGATTGGAGTAAAGACTGCATTGCTTTAGAGCCTTATAGAATGAATTCCACAGGTGTTCAGCATCTTGTGTGGCAACTCAAGCAGTATTCTTTGAAGTAGTGCAGTGTGCATTTCTGTCTTGTTCCTGTCCTATCAGTGTTCACCCGGATGGAACATGTGGACAGAGAGAGGCTCTGTCCTTGGAGAGACTATTCTTTCTCAGTTTTCATGAGATGTTAGCAGGACAGCTGGAGTGACAATATAGCGAGGGTTGCTCTGTAAATAATAGATGAACAACCTAATGTCCAAACATTCAATCTGAAACCTTCACCTTTGGCATTAATGTTAAAGGGTAATTGCATGAAATAAAGTGTTCAATCATGGCCTGCTATGCACCCACTCAAGACATTTCAGTTGTGGATTGTCTTTAGGCATGGCCTGCTGTGCACCCACTCAAGACAACTCAGTTGTGGATTGTCTTCAGAAGTTAAGACATGGCCTGCTGTGCACCCACTCAAGACAACTCAGTTGTGGATTGTCTTCAGAAGATAAGACATGGCCTGCTGTGCACCCACTCAAGACAACTCAGTTGTGGATTGTCTTCAGAAGTTAAGACATGGTCTGCTATGCACCCACTCAAGACAACTCAGTTGTGGATTGTCTTCAGAAGTTAAGACATGGCCTGCTATGCACCCACTCAAGACAACTCAGTTGTGGATTGTCTTCAGAAGTTAAGACATGGCCTGCTGTGCACCCACTCAAGACATCTCAGTTGTGGATTGTCTTCAGAAGTTAAGACATGGCCTGCTGTGCACCCACTCAAGACAACTCAGTTGTGGATTGTCTTCAGAAGTTAAGACATGGCCTGCTGTGCACCCACTCAAGACAACTCAGTTGTGGATTGTCTTCAGAAGTTAAGACATGGCCTGCTGTGCACCCACTCAAGACAACTCAGTTGTGGATTGTCTTCAGAAGTTAAAACATGGCCTGCTATGCACCCACTCAAGACAACTCAGTTGTGGATTGTCTTCAGAAGTTAAGACATGGCCTGCTATGCACCCACTCAAGACATCTCAGTTGTGGATTGTCTTCAGAAGTTAAGACATGGCCTGCTATGCACCCACTCAAGACAACTCAGTTGTGGATTGTCTTCAGAAGTTAAGACATGGCCTGCTATGCACCCACTCAAGACAACTCAGTTGTGGATTGTCTTCAGAAGTTAAGACATGGCCTGCTATGCACCCACTCAAGACCTCTCAGTTGTGGATTGTCTTCAGAAGTTAAGACATGGCCTGCTATGCACCCACTCAAGACAACTCAGTTGTGGATTGTCTTCAGAAGTTAAGACATGGCCTGCTATGCACCCACTCAAGACAACTCAGTTGTGGATTGTCTTCAGAAGTTAAGACATGGCCTGCTATGCACCCACTCAAGACAACTCAGTTGTGGATTGTCTTCAGAAGTTAAGACATGGCCTGCTATTCACCCACTCAAGACAACTCAGTTGTGGATTGTCTTCAGAAGTTAAGACATGGCCTGCTATGCACCCACTCAAGACAACTCAGTTGTGGATTGTCTTCAGAAGTTAAGACATGGCCTGCTATGCACCCACTCAAGACATTTCAGTTGTGGATTATCTTTAGGCATGGCCTGCTATGCACCCACTCAAGACAACTCAGTTGTGGATTGTCTTCAGAAGTTAAGACATGGCCTAAGACAACTCAGTTGTGGATTGTCTTCAGAAGTTAAGACATGGCCTGCTATGCACCCACTCAAGACAACTCAGTTGTGGATTGTCTTCAGAAGTTAAGACATGGTCTGCTATGCCTCCACTCAAGACAACTCAGTTGTGGATTGTCTTCAGAAGTTAAGACATGGCCTGCTATGCACCCACTCAAGACAACTCAGTTGTGGATTGTCTTCAGAAGTTAAGACATTGCCTGCTGTACACCCACTCAAGACATCTCAGTTGTGGATTGTCTTCAGAAGTTAAGACATGGCCTGCTGTGCACCCACTCAAGACAACTCAGTTGTGGATTGTCTTCAGAAGTTAAGACATGGCCTGCTATGCACCCACTCAAGACAACTCAGTTGTGGATTGTCTTCAGAAGTTAAGACATGGCCTGCTATTCACCCACTCAAGACAACTCAGTTGTGGATTGTCTTCAGAAGTTAAGACATGGCCTGCTACGCACCCACTCAAGACAACTCAGTTGTGGATTGTCTTCAGAAGTTAAGACATGGCCTGCTATGCACCCACTCAAGACATTTCAGTTGTGGATTATCTTTAGGCATGGCCTGCTATGCACCCACTCAAGACAACTCAGTTGTGGATTGTCTTCAGAAGTTAAGACATGGCCTAAGACAACTCAGTTGTGGATTGTCTTCAGAAGTTAAGACATGGCCTGCTATGCACCCACTCAAGACAACTCAGTTGTGGATTGTCTTCAGAAGTTAAGACATGGTCTGCTATGCCCCCACTCAAGACAACTCAGTTGTGGATTGTCTTCAGAAGTTAAGACATGGCCTGCTATGCACCCACTCAAGACAACTCAGTTGTGGATTGTCTTCAGAAGTTAAGACATTGCCTGCTGTACACCCACTCAAGACATCTCAGTTGTGGATTGTCTTCAGAAGTTAAGACATGGCCTGCTGTGCACCCACTCAAGACAACTCAGTTGTGGATTGTCTTCAGAAGTTAAGACATGGCCTGCTGTGCACCCACTCAAGACAACTCAGTTGTGGATTGTCTTCAGAAGATAAGACATGGCCTGCTGTGCACCCACTCAAGACAACTCAGTTGTGGATTGTCTTCAGAAGTTAAGACATGGCCTGCTTTGCACCCACTCAAGACAACTCAGTTGTGGATTGTCTTCAGAAGTTAAGACATGGCCTGCTATGCACCCACTCAAGACATCTCAGTTGTGGATTGTCTTCAGAAGTTAAGACATGGCCTGCTATGCACCCACTCAAGACAACTCAGTTGTGGATTGTCTTCAGAAGTTAAGACATGGCCTGCTATGCACCCACTCAAGACAACTCAGTTGTGGATTGTCTTCAGAAGTTAAGACATGGCCTGCTATGCACCCACTCAAGACATCTCAGTTGTGGATTGTCTTCAGAAGTTAAGACATGGCCTGCTATGCACCCACTCAAGACAACTCAGTTGTGGATTGTCTTCAGAAGTTAAGACATGGCCTGATATGCACCCACTCAAGACAACTCAGTTGTGGATTGTCTTCAGAAGTTAAGACATGGCCTGCTATTCACCCACTCAAGACAACTCAGTTGTGGATTGTCTTCAGAAGTTAAGACATGGCCTGCTATGCACCCACTCAAGATAACTCAGTTGTGGATTGTCTTCAGAAGTTAAGACATGGCCTGCTATGCATCCACTCAAGACAACTCAGTTGTGGATTGTCTTCAGAAGTTAAAACATGGCCTGCTATGCACCCACTCAAGACAACTCAGTTGTGGATTGTCTTCAGAAGTTAAGAAATGGCCTGCTATTCACCCACTCAAGACAACTCAGTTGTGGATTGTCTTCAGAAGTTAAGACATGGCCTGCTATGCACCCACTCAAGACAACTCAGTTGTGGATTGTCTTCAGAAGTTAAGACATGGCCTGCTATGCACCCACTCAAGATAACTCAGTTGTGGATTGTCTTCAGAAGTTAAGAAATGGCCTGCTATTCACCCACTCAAGACAACTCAGTTGTGGATTGTCTTCAGAAGTTAAGACATGGCCTGCTATGCACCCACTCAAGACAACTCAGTTGTGGATTGTCTTCAGAAGTTAAGACATGGCCTGCTATGCACCCACTCAAGACATTTCAGTTGTGGATTGTCTTTAGGCATGGCCTGCTATGCACCCACTCAAGACAACTCAGTTGTGGATTGTCTTCAGAAGTTAAGACATGGCCTAAGATAACTCAGTTGTGGATTGTCTTCAGAAGTTAAGACATGGCCTGCTATGCACCCACTCAAGACAACTCAGTTGTGGATTGTCTTCAGAAGTTAAGACATGGTCTGCTATGCACCCACTCAAGACAACTCAGTTGTGGATTGTCTTCAGAAGTTAAGACATGGCCTGCTATGCACCCACTCAAGACAACTCAGTTGTGGATTGTCTTCAGAAGTTAAGACATTGCCTGCTGTACACCCACTCAAGACATCTCAGTTGTGGATTGTCTTCAGAAGTTAAGACATGGCCTGCTGTGCACCCACTCAAGACATCTCAGTTGTGGATTATCTTCAGAAGTTAAGACATGGCCTGCTGTGCACCCACTCAAGACAACTCAGTTGTGGATTGTCTTCAGAAGTTAAGACATGGCCTGCTGTGCACCCACTCAAGACAACTCAGTTGTGGATTGTCTTCAGAAGTTAAGACATGGCCTGCTATGCACCCACTCAAGACATCTCAGTTGTGAATTGTCTTCAGAAGTTAAGACATGGCCGGCTATGCACCCACTCAAGACATCTCAGTTGTGAATTGTCTTCAGAAGTTAAGACATGGCCTGCTATGCACCCACTCAAGACAACTCAGTTGTGGATTGTCTTCAGAAGTTAAGACATGGCCTGCTATGCACCCACTCAAGACATCTCAGTTGTGGATTGTCTTCAGAAGTTAAGACATGGCCTGCTATGAACCCACTCAAGACAACTCAGTTGTGGATTGTCTTCAGAAGTTAAGACATGGCCTGCTATGCACCCACTCAAGACAACTCAGTTGTGGATTGTCTTCAGAAGTTAAGACATGGCCTGCTATTCACCCACTCAAGACAACTCAGTTGTGGATTGTCTTCAGAAGTTAAGACATGGCCTGCTATTCACCCACTCAAGATAACTCAGTTGTGGATTGTCTTCAGAAGTTAAGACATGGCCTGCTATGCACCCACTCAAGACAACTCAGTTGTGGATTGTCTTCAGAAGTTAAAACATGGCCTGCTATGCACCCACTCAAGACAACTCAGTTGTGGATTGTCTTCAGAAGTTAAGAAATGGCCTGCTATTCACCCACTCAAGACAACTCAGTTGTGGATTGTCTTCAGAAGTTAAGACATGGCCTGCTATGCACCCACTCAAAACATTTCAGTTGTGGATTGTCTTTAGGCATGGCCTGCTATGCACCCACTCAAGACAACTCAGTTGTGGATTGTCTTCAGAAGATAAGACATGGCCTAAGACAACTCAGTTGTGGATTGTCTTCAGAAGTTAAGACATGGCCTGCTATGCACCCACTCAAGACAACTCAGTTGTGGATTGTCTTCAGAAGTTAAGACATGGTCTGCTATGCACCCACTCAAGACAACTCAGTTGTGGATTGTCTTCAGAAGTTAAGACATGGCCTGCTATGCACCCACTCAAGACAACTCAGTTGTGGATTGTCTTCAGAAGTTAAGACATTGCCTGCTGTACACCCATTCAAGACATCTCAGTTGTGGATTGTCTTCAGAAGTTAAGACATGGCCTGCTGTGCACCCACTCAAGACAACTCAGTTGTGGATTGTCTTCAGAAGTTAAGACATGGCCTGCTGTGCACCCACTCAAGACAACTCAGTTGTGGATTGTCTTCAGAAGTTAAGACATGGCCTGCTGTGCACCCACTCAAGACAACTCAGTTGTGGATTGTCTTCAGAAGTTAAGACATGGCCTGCTATGCACCCACTCAAGACATCTCAGTTGTGGATTGTCTTCAGAAGTTAAGACATGGCCTGCTATGCACCCAGTCAAGACAACTCAGTTGTGGATTGTCTTCAGAAGTTAAGACATGGCCTGCTGTGCACCCACTCAAGACATCTCAGTTGTGGATTGTCTTCAGAAGTTAAGACATGGCCTGCTGTGCACCCACTCAAGACAACTCAGTTGTGGATTGTCTTCAGAAGTTAAGACATGGCCTGCTGTGCACCCACTCAAGACAACTCAGTTGTGGATTGTCTTCAGAAGTTAAGACATGGCCTGCTGTGCACCCACTCAAGACAACTCAGTTGTGGATTGTCTTCAGAAGTTAAGACATGGCCTGCTATGCACCCACTCAAGACAACTCAGTTGTGGATTGTCTTCAGAAGTTAAGACATGGCCTGCTATGCACCCACTCAAGACATCTCAGTTGTGGATTGTCTTCAGAAGTGAAGACATGGCCTGCTATGCACCCACTCAAGACAACTCAGTTGTGGATTGTCTTCAGAAGTTAAGACATGGCCTGCTATGCACCCACTCAAGACAACTCAGTTGTGGATTGTCTTCAGAAGTTAAGACATGGCCTGCTATGCACCCACTCAAGACAACTCAGTTGTGGATTGTCTTCAGAAGTTAAGACATGGCCTGCTATTCACCCACTCAAGATAACTCAGTTGTGGATTGTCTTCAGAAGTTAAGACATGGCCTGCTATGCACCCACTCAAGACAACTCAGTTGTGGATTGTCTTCAGAAGTTAAGACATGGCCTGCTATTCACCCACTCAAGACAACTCAGTTGTGGATTGTCTTCAGAAGTTAAGACATGGCCTGCTATTCACCCACTCAAGATAACTCAGTTGTGGATTGTCTTCAGAAGTTAAGACATGGCCTGCTATGCACCCACTCAAGACAACTCAGTTGTGGATTGTCTTCAGAAGTTAAGACATGGTCTGCTATGCACCCACTCAAGACAACTCAGTTGTGGATTGTCTTCAGAAGTTAAGACATGGCCTGCTATGCACCCACTCAAGACAACTCAGTTGTGGATTGTCTTCAGAAGTTAAGACATTGCCTGCTGTACACCCATTCAAGACATCTCAGTTGTGGATTGTCTTCAGAAGTTAAGACATGGCCTGCTGTGCACCCACTCAAGACAACTCAGTTGTGGATTGTCTTCAGAAGTTAAGACATGGCCTGCTGTGCACCCACTCAAGACAACTCAGTTGTGGATTGTCTTCAGAAGTTAAGACATGGTCTGCTATGCACCCACTCAAGACAACTCAGTTGTGGATTGTCTTCAGAAGTTAAGACATGGCCTGCTATGCACCCACTCAAGACAACTCAGTTGTGGATTGTCTTCAGAAGTTAAGACATTGCCTGCTGTACACCCATTCAAGACATCTCAGTTGTGGATTGTCTTCAGAAGTTAAGACATGGCCTGCTGTGCACCCACTCAAGACAACTCAGTTGTGGATTGTCTTCAGAAGTTAAGACATGGCCTGCTATGCACCCACTCAAGACATCTCAGTTGTGGATTGTCTTCAGAAGTTAAGACATGGCCTGCTATGCACCCAGTCAAGACAACTCAGTTGTGGATTGTCTTCAGAAGTTAAGACATGGCCTGCTGTGCACCCACTCAAGACATCTCAGTTGTGGATTGTCTTCAGAAGTTAAGACATGGCCTGCTGTGCACCCACTCAAGACAACTCAGTTGTGGATTGTCTTCAGAAGTTAAGACATGGCCTGCTGTGCACCCACTCAAGACAACTCAGTTGTGGATTGTCTTCAGAAGTTAAGACATGGCCTGCTGTGCACCCACTCAAGACAACTCAGTTGTGGATTGTCTTCAGAAGTTAAGACATGACCTGCTATGCACCCACTCAAGACAACTCAGTTGTGGATTGTCTTCAGAAGTTAAGACATGGCCTGCTATGCACCCACTCAAGACATCTCAGTTGTGGATTGTCTTCAGAAGTGAAGACATGGCCTGCTATGCACCCACTCAAGACAACTCAGTTGTGGATTGTCTTCAGAAGTTAAGACATGGCCTGCTATGCACCCACTCAAGACAACTCAGTTGTGGATTGTCTTCAGAAGTTAAGACATGGCCTGCTATGCACCCACTCAAGACAACTCAGTTGTGGATTGTCTTCAGAAGTTAAGACATGGCCTGCTATTCACCCACTCAAGATAACTCAGTTGTGGATTGTCTTCAGAAGTTAAGACATGGCCTGCTATGCACCCACTCAAGACAACTCAGTTGTGGATTGTCTTCAGAAGTTAAGACATGGCCTGCTATTCACCCACTCAAGACAACTCAGTTGTGGATTGTCTTCAGAAGTTAAGACATGGCCTGCTATTCACCCACTCAAGATAACTCAGTTGTGGATTGTCTTCAGAAGTTAAGACATGGCCTGCTATGCACCCACTCAAGACAACTCAGTTGTGGATTGTCTTCAGAAGTTAAAACATGGCCTGCTATGCACCCACTCAAGACAACTCAGTTGTGGATTGTCTTCAGAAGTTAAGAAATGGCCTGCTATTCACCCACTCAAGACAACTCAGTTGTGGATTGTCTTCAGAAGTTAAGACATGGCCTGCTATGCACCCACTCAAAACATTTCAGTTGTGGATTGTCTTTAGGCATGGCCTGCTATGCACCCACTCAAGACAACTCAGTTGTGGATTGTCTTCAGAAGTTAAGACATGGCCTAAGACAACTCAGTTGTGGATTGTCTTCAGAAGTTAAGACATGGTCTGCTATGCACCCACTCAAGACAACTCAGTTGTGGATTGTCTTCAGAAGTTAAGACATGGCCTGCTATGCACCCACTCAAGACAACTCAGTTGTGGATTGTCTTCAGAAGTTAAGACATTGCCTGCTGTACACCCATTCAAGACATCTCAGTTGTGGATTGTCTTCAGAAGTTAAGACATGGCCTGCTGTGCACCCACTCAAGACAACTCAGTTGTGGATTGTCTTCAGAAGTTAAGACATGGCCTGCTGTGCACCCACTCAAGACAACTCAGTTGTGGATTGTCTTCAGAAGTTAAGACATGGCCTGCTGTGCACCCACTCAAGACAACTCAGTTGTGGATTGTCTTCAGAAGTTAAGACATGGCCTGCTATGCACCCACTCAAGACATCTCGGTTGTGGATTGTCTTCAGAAGTTAAGACATGGCCTGCTATGCACCCAGTCAAGACAACTCAGTTGTGGATTGTCTTCAGAAGTTAAGACATGGCCTGCTATGCACCCACTCAAAACAACTCAGTTGTGGATTGTCTTCAGAAGTTAAGACATGGCCTGCTGTGCACCCACTCAAGACATCTCAGTTGTGGATTGTCTTCAGAAGTTAAGACATGGCCTGCTGTGCACCCACTCAAGACAACTCAGTTGTGGATTGTCTTCAGAAGTTAAGACATGGCCTGCTGTGCACCCACTCAAGACAACTCAGTTGTGGATTGTCTTCAGAAGTTAAGACATGGCCTGCTGTGCACCCACTCAAGACAACTCAGTTGGGGATTGTCTTCAGAAGTTAAGACATGGCCTGCTATGCACCCACTCAAGACAACTCAGTTGTGGATTGTCTTCAGAAGTTAAGACATGGCCTGCTATGCACCCACTCAAGACATCTCAGTTGTGGATTGTCTTCAGAAGTGAAGACATGGCCTGCTATGCACCCACTCAAGACAACTCAGTTGTGGATTGTCTTCAGAAGTTAAGACATGGCCTGCTATGCACCCACTCAAGACAACTCAGTTGTGGATTGTCTTCAGAAGTTAAGACATGGCCTGCTATGCACCCACTCAAGACAACTCAGTTGTGGATTGTCTTCAGAAGTTAAGACATGGCCTGCTATTCACCCACTCAAGATAACTCAGTTGTGGATTGTCTTCAGAAGTTAAGACATGGCCTGCTATGCACCCACTCAAGACAACTCAGTTGTGGATTGTCTTCAGAAGTTAAGACATGGCCTGCTATGCACCCACTCAAGACATCTCAGTTGTGGATTGTCTTCAGAAGTTAAGACATGGCCTGCTATGCATCCACTCAAGACAACTGAGATGTTGATTGCCTTCAGACATGGCCTGCTATGCACCCACTCAACACATCCCCACTGTGGATTCCATCCAGTGCAGCTGATTGACCAAATTCCACAGCAGTCCCTCTGAACGCAACAAGTTGGGTAATCTTGTTAACCACCACTGGTCTGTAGAGAAAACGTGGCCATGTAGTCTGATTGGCAGCATTTTCTGTCAGAATGACAATGGATTCTTCATCGTGTCTCGGCAAGATTCAGGCAGATACTCTGATGAGATTTGGGTCACATGCTGTAGATATAATGTTGTATTGCATACTCTAAACTTAAAGTTGTATTACAAATTACCAGGGTTGACTGAATTACTTTAATTTTGTACTTGAGTAAAAGTAAAAGTAATTCACCTAAAAACTACTTGAATAAAAGTAAAAGTACTTTGTAAAAAGTACTTGAGTAAAAAGTAAAACTACTTTTCAAAAGTGATTGAAGTAAAAGTAGAAGTAAAAGTACAATACTTAGAAATAACAACTAAATCATGAGTAATATTATATAAATTACACAGCTTGCATCTGGCAACTGTTTTGCAACCACTATGCCTATAACAAAGTACTCCCAGACAGCCTTAGCTGGTCAGTCGGCCTGCCAACCTTGATAAGGTGCTCACTTGGATGCTTGGGAAATGACATTATCAGTAATGAGAGCTCACAACAATAAAATAATGTTAGTTAAATACAGAACAAAATTAATGATGAGGCGCAACCTGGCGTTCAAACGTTGTATGCTCGAAGTGACATTTCATGTCAACGGCCTTGACCTGACCTATGCTAATATTTGGCAGACTTCGTTCACTGACCAATAAAACAATGGTTGCGTCGATTTACCAGAGAGGTTTGTATGCAAATATGATCGCGAACTGGCCTGCGATTTGATGATATTAATAACGTCCTGGCGATTAGACACAGTTTATGAAATGTCATTGACGGTGGAGCGCCACTGGCAGCAGTGGTTTTGCCAAAAAAAGTGTAACAAAAATATACTTGACATTGTCAACCCTGCAAATTACACACTTGAAGTTGTACTATATGCAATGCATATTTAAAGTTACATATCACAGCAGTATATAAATGTAACCCTTTTTTGGAATATGCACTGATGCATAGTTTTTCCATAATTTATGCATGTAGGCTGAATAATCTTCAATCCAGTGTATATATGTTATTTATTTTCCCATTCAAACAAATAATGAGTAGTTATTGTTATAGTTTAATTTTTTTTATGAAATGTAGACATTGAATTTGTCTCAAACTTGTGTGATCACATTTTACCAAAAATAAAATTATGAAAATACATATTGAAAGATGAGAGATTGTTTTATGTACCCTGTTTTATTTTATTGTATTTGCAATTTATTATAAATATCTCTTAGCCTTAGGAAATTCCAGGTGACTAAAATGTTATATTAAAAAAGGCATATATATATATATATATATATATATATTTCATTTGTTGTGTGATACATGTATAAACCATTTAATTTTTCTTTTTGCACACAATAGTTGGATGTTTGTTTTAAACTATGCCTAGTGACTGAGATTGTTTTAGCAAAATGAGTAGCATTACTGGCAGTCTGTTCAGTACTAATCAGACATTACTGGCAGTCTGTTCAGGACTAATCAGACATTATTGGCAGTCTGTGCAGGACTAATCAGACATTACTTGCAGTCTGTTCAGAACTAATCAGACATTACTGGCAATCTGTTCAGGACTAATCAGACATTCACAGTGCTGAACACATACAGATTTCCACCCAATCAGTGTAATGTTTATAATGTATGCATAAGACATGCATACATATTGACAAGTTATTATTCATTAGCAACCAGGCAATTATGTTAATTTAAAATGTTCATAAATCTACAACACCTTGATGTGAAAATTAGTTTCTTTTTTGCAAATTAAATGGTGTGTTTTATGATTACTGAAGAGACTGGTCATCATTTCACTGGTGACACTGTACATGCTATAACACGTATGATACAATACTGGGAACAATCCAACAGTTTTGTTACATGATATATTACTACTCAACAATGAAGGCATGCCAACAAGCATGATACCTTAATGTGCTGTGACAACGTGGGCGTATGCCAACAAACATGCATTTTCCAAATATGAATAAACTTTATGTAAACACACTAAAGTAGTTAGTCATCAAATATTTTTCCAACTCTAAGCAAATCTGAGACACAGGACCTGATGGATACTTCATGGATTCTTTGATGACCTAGTCCTAGAACTGAGCCAGTTTTTCATCCTTGCAACAGTCATGCCAAGAAAGGGGTACTAAGCCCATCAGACTTTTTTGAAATGCTGATTTGTTCTACCATTACTGAACTGGGCTCTTTATGAGTGTATTTAGCCCTGTTTTAGAGTTGGTGAGTCCACAGAAGGTTACACGTTTACCTCCTGTGTGCGGACTTTTACTTGCCCTGGCATAGACACCAGTAGAAGGGACCAACAGCAAAAGACGCAAGCAAATAAGTTTCGAAACGGTAGACTTGAACGTGGATCCTCTTGATGGACAGTCAAGTGCTGTAACCTCCAGACTACTGCACCTCATAATGAAAACCATGGCAGTAACTGGGTAGTTGGTCTTTGTGTTAATGTCTACAAGTAGGGCAGATAGATGTAGCATTCATCAAAATGCTTGATAGGTTAGAGGTGTTGCCCTGCAAAGCATTTTTAATCCAGTCTGTGAGGAAATGGCATATCTCTATCACTCCATTATTGAAATAGGGTAATTTTGGCATCATGTTTTTCTGCTGTAGTTTGCATTGTACTATTTCTAGATTGCTTATTTCCTACAGTAGGTCATCGCTAGGAAGTTGAACTAGGAATGATAATTGAACCTGACTTCTTACTGATCTTACTGGTGTGACATCAATCTCAATGGTGTGGCATCAGTCTTACTGTTGTGACATCAAGCTTACTGGTGTGGCTTCAGTCTTACTGTTTGTGGCATGGCATCAATCTCACTAGTGTGGCATCAGTCTCACTGGTGTGGCATCAAGCTTACTGGTGTGGCATCAATCTTACTGATGTTGCATCAATCTTACTGGTGTGGCATCAACCTTAGTGGTGTGGCATCAATCTCACTGGTGTTGCATCAATCTCACTGGTGTGGCATCAGTCTTACTGGTGTGGCATCAAGCTTACTGGTGTGGCATCAATCTTACTGATGTTGCATCAATCTTACTGGTGTGGCATCAACCTTAGTGGTGTGGCATCAATCTCACTGGTGTTGCATCAATCTCACTGGTGTGGCATCAGTCTCACTGGTGTGGCATCAAGCTTACTGGTGTGGCATCAATCTTACTGATGTTGCATCAATCTTACTGGTGTGGCATCAACCTTAGTGGTGTGGCATCAATCTCACTGGTGTTGCATCAATCTCACTGGTGTGGCATCAGTCTTACTGGTGTGGCATCAATCTTACTGTTGTGGTATCAGTCTCACTGTTGTGGGATCAATCATACTGGTGTGGCATCAATCTTACTGGAGTGGCATCAACCTTACTTGTGTGGCAGCAATCTTTCTGGAGTGATGGCAGTCTTACTGATGTGGCATCAATCTTACTGGTATGGCATCAATCTTACTGGTGTTGCATTAGTCTTACTGGTGTGGCAGCAATCTTACGGGAGTGGTGGCAATCTTGCTGGTGTGGCATCAATCTTACTGGTGTGGCGGCAGCAATCTTACTGGTGTTGCAACAATTTTACTGGAGTGGTGCCAATCTTACTGGTGTGGCAGCAATATTACTTGTGTGGCAGCAATCTTACTGGAGTGGTAGCAATCTTACTGGTGTTGAGTTAAGCTTACTGGTGTGGCAGCAGTATCACCGGTATGGCATCAATCTCACTGGTGTTACAGCAATCTTACTGGTGTTGCATTAATCTAACTGATGTGGCATCAGTCTTACTGATATGGCATTAATCTTACTGGTGTTGCAGCAATCTCTCTAATATGGCAGCAATATTACTGCTGGGGCAGCAATCTTACTGGAGTGGAAGCAATCTTACTGGTGTTACACCAATTTTACTGGTGTGGCAGCAATCTTACTAGAGTGACAGATTCTCATTGCTCTCTGTTGATTTGTCTACTTTGACTTTTACTCTTTGTCTTAATTGGGTAATTCCCTGTCAAATCAACCCACTTTCAGGAAATTAGATGTGTCATTTAATATATATATTTCAGCTGAAATTAACTGTTCTGACCAATGGCGTTTTCTCATAAATTTCTCCAAAATTGGCCAGAAATATCCAGAATAAATGTGGAAGAACACCATCCTGAAATTTTAATATGTTGTTTACCTAATAAAGGACTGTGCACAGTTAAAAATGGTGGTCATAGGACTTGTCCCACATTCTCATTTTTGGTGCTGAAATTCAAGTTTAAGGCTGAATTATTCTCAAAGCATGCCAATTAGAAACCTACGAAACTAATATGTTATTGCCAGTATCCCTGACAATAGATGGTAGCAATTTGGACATTTTACTGTAACACAACAATGAAATACAGACTGCTGAAATCCTTCTCGGAAATTTTCCATTTTAGTGCACCCGGTATGCCCATTTTCCTTTGTCCTGTCATTCTTGTAAACTTCTCAAGTTAGAAGCACCTGAAAACAGATAAAAATAAAGTTTGCATTTTTGTGGGCACTTACCCCTGTTCACATTATAAGACATTACAGACACAATTTGCATACAAATCCTTATTTTTTTTAAAGTGCTTAGGTATAGCTACTTATTCATTGATTAAAATTTCAGCAAATTCTGAGATATCAACTTTTTGACCATTGGTTGATTTGACATGGAATGACCCAATTGCTAAATGAAATGAGGCAATATTTCTGTGACAGAATCACTTGCATTGCCGTTGTGTATTGAACATGTCGGTGTCATGTCATTAACAATTGTTGCGTTATGTAAACACTGAGCTATGACACTAGACACCTTCTGAAGACATTCCAGGTAAGTATACCTCTTGATGTGGTGCTGCCTCATACTGCCTCCCGTAGGCTGCTCCTCACCCAAATATAGTTCCCACCCATGTCCTTCCATGTTGTTGCTGGACGCTGTAGAAAGAGACATGTGGCATAAGGATGTAGGTCCACTCTCTGACACTAGGAGCACTTCCCAGGTGAATTGTACTGAATGGTCAATAACAGTCAGTACCTTGTGAAGAACAATTTATCTTTGTTAACGTCAAACAAACTGAACTGATCAAGTACAGTACAACAAAAATGCCATTGAGTTAGTTGTAGATTAGGTCACCTCCATTCACTCACACATGCGAAATGAAAGCTGAATAGATTCATTTAACTCTCTAAATATATAATATGATCATGTTGATGGGCTGTTATGATTGTACAAATGTTATGTGATTACGTTCTTACAGTTAAGAGTAGAGTCAACTAAATTTAAACTTCAATGTGAGCAGTTTTTACCATCAGGTAAATAAACCCTGGATCTAGCATAACATGCGCTAGGTATTTCCCTTAATAAGTTGCACTTCACACCCTAATCAAACAATGATTTTCGTTGGGAATTGGTGGTAGTCCAGCAGACACTGCTCATATTTGGTGAGCTGCAGACGAATTTGGGAGTCAGTGCGAACAACAACCTGTCCACTGTTGTATCGACTTCCTGGCCCCTAATCTAAGATGGTGCACATGTCGGATGGCATACGCTGTCAGCATTGAAACTGGCCAGATAAAAACTGGATTAATCGTTTTCTAAAATAGGGAGTCACACAGCCTACTACCAAGAAGTCCAAAGAAAGAAACAAGGCGTCTCGCACTCACCGACTCACAGGAAAATTGAAGCCTGCTAATATATTATGTAGTATCCAGATGATTTGCAATTGAATTGCTATTAAATGGCCACACTGCAAACCTAATCATAATTAAATAATGCATCAAAACATGTCAGTGTTAGCTAATTAGTGTTAATGGTGTTGTATTGGCAAGTGGTGCACAGACGTGCCACATGTTTTGGGTGGAAATTCATATTTATGACATGAAATTCTGTATAAAGCCATACAAATCCATATAAAAAAATTTCATTGATTAATTGGCCCGTTGAATTTCTATTTCGATCGAGTGTCGCTATCTCTCAAGCTACGACATATACCTACATTTGTTGGAAATCTGCCTAGCAATAGCATCAAAAATATTTTAGGAGAAATATTGGTATTCAACTGCTATAAGTTTGTCATTCATTTGAATACAAGTTTGTGTGGTGAACACAAGAAAATATGTGCTTTATCATGATTTTTTTTCCATTTGAAATCTGTATTAAAATGGGATACGGCCATATATCTAAAAAAATCCATATTTCCATAATAGCAATAATTTTTTTTACTCCATCGTTAAATCTTTTGCCATATTATCTGGTTACTGTCTGGTTATGTTGTCACCACTACACTACCTAATTGCATAATACTCATTAAACTTGCAAATATCAACATTATTTCATGTTTTGGTATAGAGCCATTAGATCGGCGGCCATTTGCAATAAGACTCTCAGGTGTTGGATCAGTCATGTATTAGCAATTTGCTAAACATAAACATGTGCCATGTGCCTGTTATATTCGTCGGTAGTATAAGTAATATCTCGGAACAAATGCAAGTTTAGGATCTTTGTGGTAGGAAATTGTCAATGTTAGAAATTGCCGTCAAGATCTATCAAAACGATTATGCGCAAGTAAGAAATGTTATAGTTCTAGCATGCAACTAGCAAATGATACTTAATTTCTGTTTTTTATAAAAACTTCAGCACTTTTAATGCTGAAATATAACATGTGGAAGGATCTTACCAGTGCATAAAAATATGGAGGTGGCATTAATAAATTCTCTTTTTAGTGCCATTCAACTTTATTGTATATGAATGGATTGACATTCCGGTTTCTTGGAATGTGAATTTGAACTTTAATTTTAAGTTTTAACTCTCAAGAAACTGTGATTCTGCCTTTGAATATTTCGACTAACTCTCTTGATCTTTATCGATATCAGTCCACTGAGATCATGACTAAGAGATTTGGTTGAAATATTCGAAAACAAATCAGTTTCTTGAGAGGTAAGAACTATGTGAACACTATTGTAACTTCTTCCTGGTGCTGCATGTTCATGTTATGTTCATTTTTGTCATATTTGCAAACATATTTTTTAAGTCCAAAAAAGTCACCAAAGAAATCTCAAATTCAAAGTTTCATTCTTCTGGACTATTACATACTATTTCATCCAGTCTGAAAAAAAAATGGTTAGTCTATCTATAGAATATATACTGAAACTACTCAATTCAAGACAAGCATATAATATAGCATAGCTGTCCCAGTCACCCTTGTCATGGAGTTAGCATGTAGTGCCTTAATATGGAGTGACTTAGCATGTAGTGCCTTAATATGGAGTGACTTAGCATGTAGTGCCTTCGCATGGAGTGACTTAGCCTGTATATATGCTTTAACATTGAGTGACTTAGCACATAGTGCCTTTACATGGAGCGACTTAGCGCATAGTGCCTTAACATGGAGCAACTTCGCACATAGTATCTTAATATGGAGCGGCTTGGCACATAGTGCCTTAGCATGGAGGAACTTAGCATTTGGTTCCTTACTGCTGGTGATGATCAGTCGTCATTCCATTGTGATGTTAGCAGCACACCACCTGCTCAAAGTTTTTTTGGCAGTTTCATCAGACATCCCCGTCGTATCCTGTCATTGGTGAACTCATGTTGTTTGTCTTCTTGCAGGGTCCAGCAGCCTTGACACAGGACTGTACTTCGCCAACCAACCTCAGGATGTAATCGCCATCAAGAATGCGCCACTAGTGTTGAACTGTTCGTCGCAAGACTCAGATGGACATGTGAACATCACGTGGCGTAAGGATGGGCAGCTCGTCAATGATCAGCGCCGCTTTGTACTCAGGAATGGCTCGCTCTATTTTAAACGGGTCTTGCGCCGTAAACAGTTCACAGATGAGGGACTGTACCAGTGTGTTCTTCGCAATCACATCGGCACCATCGTCAGCCGCAAACTGCAGCTACAAGTGGCAAGTAAGTCTCAATAAATAACCACCGCAGGTTGTTAAAAAAACGTGTTGGAATTGGTAAAAACGTACTGTCATGCAACGCCAGTGTAGTGTTTGTATAATGTACATAGTTTAGACAAACACTCTATCACTCTGCAGTGATTTATCTACGGCGTTAATTGCTAGTATCGCTCGCCCTCCTCTGGAGATACATGTGGCTCCATCTTGTGGTTAAACAGATACTTGTTTGTTTGAAAGAAGATCACTTCCTATATTAACTAGCGTTGATGCTCAGAATTTTTTTCAAAAATAGTTAGTCCTGTCATAAATGATGACCGTACTAAGGACAACAGTGTCCTGCTGTTGACCTTTCCAAAATGGACATTGGGCAGTGATATCAGGTTCATGACCATGACAGTTGGCAGGCGCAATATGATCACACATGCTTCGTGTCAACTTTGCACCAACTCTGACAAAATTTAATAGTGGCGCCACCAAATGAGTAAATTAAAAGTATCGAGGTTCGTGTTCACAGTGGCATGACTTCTTCACACAAGTGATGGGTTACCAAAGTGTCGAGGTTCATGTTCACAGTGGCATGACTTCCTCACACAAGTGATGGATTACCAAAGTGTCGAGGTTCATGTTCACAGTGGCATGACTTCTTCACACAAGTGATGGGTTACCAAAGTGTCGAGGTTCATGTTCACAGTGGCATGACTTCTTCACACAAGTGATGGGTTACCAAAGTGTCGAGGTTCATGTTCACAGTGGCATGACTTCTTCACACAAGTGATGGGTTACCAAAGTGTCGAGGTTCATGTTCACAGTGGCATGACTTCCTCACACAAGTGATGGGTTACCAAAGTGTCGAGGTTCATGTTCACAGTGGCATGACTTCCTCACACAAGTGATGTGTTACCAAAGTGTCGAGGTTCATGTTCACAGTGGCATGACTTCCTCACACAAGTGATGGGTTACCAAAGTGTCGAGGTTCATGTTCACAGTGGCATGACTTCCTCACATAAGTCCACTTTCACAGCCAAATATCACATTAATCAGAATGTCTTGGCACATTATATTGTCAATGGGATTGTCTGCCTCCTTACTATCACCAGTATGAAGTAAATTGATGCAACTTCGTCCACCATCTTTGCTTTGGTATTTCCCTGGTATTCTCCAAGATACTGATGTCATTAAATGTGTATCATCCAATACGCACCTATGTTAGTATTACAAATGCCAGAGGTTTCCCTTGAATGTGCGGACTTTGCCTTTGCCTTGGCAGCGATCTGTCACTGGCAAGGAAGAAGTAGTTTGTTACAATTGTATTTTATATCGAATTAGCATAGATTAGTAAGTACTGTAATGTGCATCACTAACCGATAACTTGCACATTTTGGCTAACTGAATAGGCAAGAAGCATTTTGAATTGCCAATAAAAAAGCCTTAATTTCGAACACTGGATGGGTTATCAAAGTGTTCACAGTGGCATGACGTCCTCACACAGATGATGGGTTATTAAAGTCTCTATGTTCATGTTCACAGTGGCATGACTTCCTCACACAGATGATGTTATATTAAAATCTCCAGGTTCATGTTCACAGTGACATGACTTCCGTACAAAGATGATGGTTTATCAAAGTCTCTAGGTTCATGTTCACAGTTCTACACATTTGCATTTATTGTAATATAATTAGTTTTACTGGCTGGTGCCAGGTGTCTCATTTAACTTCCAACACTTTTTCTTATCAAATTCCTGGTGCTTAATGAGCAGGTTGTGTGATTTGGATGGCACTTCTGTTGACAAGCTGACAGTGACTGATAGCTGTCGTGTGATAAACTACTAATCAGTTTTAGGACAAACAATTTTTTATAGTAATTACGGTAAAGTGCTGTTATATCCTTAGATGACATTTCCAAAGTTGTAACTGCAAACAACAGACTCTGTGTCTAGTTTACACATGTATGTATATTTAATTAGCTCATTAAGCAGGGTGAGATATTGTGGATTAATTATCACTGCTGGGATCAGGATGCAGTGGTCCAGGGTTTGGAGCAGTGGTCTGTCTTGCTGAGACCTTTTATATGAATGTGCATGTTGAGAAGCTACAATATGTCATACTGTGGATATAACTAGTTTTTAGACACTGGTGATTGCAAGGTGAACATCTTAACATCATGGTTGTTACAAGCCACAAGACTGCTGCTGCCAACACCTGTAGTTCCTCTTCATTCATAAGCATTCACAGCTCTGGGCCAATTTCATGATTCATCTGCTTACATATTATTAACTTGCTTTCCTCTTGAAGTGAAATTTGTAGATGGTTGATTTAAGGCGTCGCTTGGGTCTAAACACATTTTATTTTCTTATTTCATTATCACTGAACCTACAGAGCTGAAACTTTCAGAGATTGCAAGTCCAGGTAACAGTAATGCTGTGATTGTTTTTCAGACAATTTCATACAGATTTTCCCACGGTATGCAGCCATCTTGGATTGAATGTTGCGTGTGACATATCAGTAACCATTGGATTTAGAGGACTCAAATTTGGTGTGTAGTTACTCCACATAACCCCAATGAAAACAGTCAGTTGACTTTCCCAGTTTAAAAAAAACTTGTTTTCATGATTTTTTTTACATCTGAATGCATTTTTTATCATGAAATTTTACACTGATGGTTCATTATATAAAATATAGGTAATGTTTTCTAAAGAGTTACTACACAGTTTTCAAGACTGTAGAACGTTTCAAGCAATTCTGTCAAACAATAGCAGAGATAAGTGACACTGGAGGCAGTAGGTGTGAGGGAAAACATGTTTTTGAGAAAATCGCGTTCAAAGTTTATGTACATTGGCACATATATTTCAACATCTGAAAAGCAACCTAGATGATTGAAACTTTGCATACACATTACTGAATGTATAATCTATCAAAAGGCAAAGTTCAGAGTCATTGGCATTGTAAAATAATAAAAATATATGACAAACTAAGCAACTTATCACAATAAATGTACCAAACAGAAAAAAACGTCTGGAAAATAGCACACCAGTCCATAGTTCATACAAATACAGTTCACTTCAGCATACGTAAAGTTCACTGGAGCATACATAAAGTTCACTGCAGCATACATAAAGTTCACTGCAGCATACATAAAGTTCACTGCAGCATACATAAAGTTCAGCAAAATCCCTAAAACGCCCCTAAGGTGCATAGGTGGATTCATTTCGAGCCGTTGTTCAAGCAACCTTTCGTGCCCGATGTGCTGGCCTGCACTTGCCGCACAGACTCTCGCCTGAGTCCCATCGATACAGTCTGATGACGGAGTTGCACTGATGACCTTGTCGCAACTGGTGCCGAAAGTCTCGAGGCCACACACCATGCCGAGGGTGCAGTCGACAGCTCGGATGGAGAGTGTATACGCTTCCTACACAACGTGCATGGCAGGTTCGCAACAAGAGATGGCAACACGGCACAGTGTACAAGTTCTGTTGAAAGATCTCCATCAGCATCTGTCTCATCCTCAACCACAAAGTGTTTACCGCCAGAAGATCTACATAACCAAACTTCCGTTCAGTGGCAGACAGTCTCCGAGATGGATCAACTGGTGCTGTTGATGGCCGCTTTGATGCCTGGAAAAAATACACAATCTAAATGTATTTCATGAACAAAAAAGTATCCAAGACATGTTCAACAACAAAAGCCCCCCCTTACTACATATGCAGGGGTATGGCATTGAATGCAATTTACTTTATTGGCATTGCCATATTATACACACACACCTGCGCACGCGTGTGTGTGTGTATATAGGCTATGTATACGATAATTACCAAGGCAAGTTGTAGTATATAATAAACCATAGTCACAACTCTGCCTATGGTGTGCCTGGATGGCCCCTGGGTCTGAATGTCAACACAACCACGAACATCAAACAGCATTAACTAGACCAGCGTCAAATCGTTTATACAGTAACAGTTATGCCAGAAAGGCTAACGATGTTTGGATAAAGCACAAATGTATATAAATCTGAATCATATGCATTATCTTAGTGAACATATGAAATATCAGAAATTAAACTTACACTGAGTGCATTTCTCGCTGGCCCCATTGTCGAAGACAAAGGTTCATTGGCGTATTCAACCCTCGATGCCTTTGCATCGCGCGCTAACTGCAACGATGCAAGCTTTTGCTGCCTCCCAGTACCGTAACCGCCAACTCGCTTTCGACCAAACGGCATAATGTTGTTTTACAAAGCAATATAAATGAACGAAATGCAGGGGATAAAAAAGTCTGTCGAATTGAACGTAGCTGGCCCATTCCCATTCCTTTGTTGCCGAGATAGTTCAAAGGCGGTCATTTATAGTCAGAATTATACGGATACCCGCTGCGCACATTTTAAAACTGTTTGCACCATCATGCAGTGCGAATATAGGGCTTTCTCGTGATATGCTCCATGTTTTCCGGCATACAATCGCTCGCGGAAAATCACCTAATGTTCCATTAGTCTCGGTTCATTTGACAAAACCAAAAACTTAGCAATCATAGGCATCATACAAAAGATATGTTTTATGTCAGAAACGTGTTTATTTCGACAGTGCAACTTACATGAATGGCAAGTTGAATAATATTTATACACGGAAATGGCAACAACTCGAAATTCATTTTATTGTCAAAAATCCGTCAAATCCGACCCGAGTCTCGTTAAAAAACCCAGACCAATTTAATTTTTAATATATCTTGGATTCATGCCGGAAATGGTAGGTTCCTTCATATACGTGGATTAGGGAGATGCATCCATGACTTATGTAGGCATTGAAGTCTTGAAGGATAGACACCAGGCATTTAACTACCTTCACGATGCACTCACACAGGGATTGAGTAATTGTACTCACTCAGTAATCATAATCATGTGTAATCATCGAACGATGTTTAGTAACCATACTCATATTCAGTTACATTGGTCAGAAAGGCCAAGTAATTGAAATCAAACTCAATTACATTGCAAAAGTAATCGTAATCATGATTATAGGATTTCACGATTACTGTTGCAAAGCGACAACTACAGTGCAAGCTTTTCTCTTCCATTTTGTATCTAATGCATGCACAGTGACTATTCTTTAATTATTAATATCATATTGCATTTGTCTTAAATAACATTGGTGACAATAACAACATGAGGGTTTCATTATACCAATTGTATATTTTTTTGTAATCATGATTACATGCAAAAGTAATTGTAACCAATTACACAAATTTTCTAAGTAATTATACTTGTAATTGTAACCGATTACATTTGTGGTGTAGTCACCCCATCTCTGCTCTCACCTTAATCTACTCACATTTTAAGTTTGCTGCTAAACTCTTTCAGCTAATATAATTTTGTTTTGTATTGACTTGAAACAGTGCAGACTGCACCATTTTAAAGGTGCTTCATAAATTTGTTGTTGTTGCTTGTCTCATTTTAGGTTCATCTTTGCCAAAAATCAAACCTACCTAGTATCCACTACAACATGCTAGCTCATTTGTGCAACTTTTGTATGTAGATTTTGTGAAATCTTTAGACAAACTATTAAATTATTTAATTGGAAATGGAAATGATAAAAACTCGAATTTCACCCTTGGTGAAATTTCATAACTTTGTAATGTGATCCGCGGGAGGATGGAAGTCACGCCCATGATCAGTCTTGACCCCACAAAGTGTTTACCGTTTTGGATATCCACTAGTTTGAGCCTTACCAGATCTAACAACTAAAGTCAATTCTTTTGATGATTTGAACAAAACCATGCACTTTTTAATTAAGCCAACTTTGGATATTACTTAAGCTATTCACACACTACATTAGACATCAACAAACCAGATTTGTGATAGGTTAAATCAGTGAAGGATGCAGTTTTAAGGCTACAGTTTCAGAACGTGTAAGCCATCATAATGCATGTCATATTGTTACATAACATTGGTAACATGCACACCTAACTGGTAACCTGTTGTCATTTCATCTGGCTACTAATTTTGTACAGTCCCCAGTGTTGGACACCCAAGTTTGAACAGGTTTTTGCGAATATGGATTGTTTGACGAAATCTTAACTTCTGTTCTGTTCTGCATGGTTTTGTTAGAACCTTGATTGAAGATCATTGGCAAATTGCCAGTGAAATTAACTAATAGCACACATGGATATTGGACACAAGAGACAACAGTTAGTTTGGCAACAGATTAAGGAAGACACATTACTCACGCACACATGGCTTGTGTGCAACTGTCTCCAGGACTCACATGAATAATACTGCTTGTAGGGTTTGAAGATGAATATCCAATTATCACCAGTCATAACATGTCCGAGATGTGTGACAGCCCCTCAGTGCCCTTCCTGAGTGTTGTTACAACAACAGCCAGCAGCAAGCCATGTGAACGCTCTCTTGTTTACAGACTCCTTTATGCAGACAGGCTCCTTATAGTATAGGCACACATACACTCACACCCTGCTAGGCTCTGTGTACTGTAGTACAGGCACACATATGCTCACAACCTGCTAGGCTCCATGTAGTACAGGCACACATACACCCACACACTGCTAGGCTCTGTGTAGTACAGGCACACATACACTCACACCCTGCTAGGCTCTGTTTAGTACAGGCACATATACACCCACACCCTGCTAGGTTCTGTGTAGTACAGGCACATATACACTCACACCCTGCTAGGCTCTGTGTAGTACAGGCACACATACACTCACACCCTGCTAGGCTCTGTGTAGTACAGGCACACATACACTCACACCCTGCTAGGCTCTGTTTAGTACAGGCACACATACACTCACACCCTGCTAGGTTCTGTGTACTGTAGTACAGGCACACATATGCTCACAACCTGCTAGGCTCTGTGTAGTACAGGCACACATACACTCACACCCTGCTAGGCTCTGTGTACTGTAGTACAGGCACACATATGCTCACAAACTGCTAGGCTCTGTGTAGTACAGGCACACATACACTCACACCCTGCTAGGCTCCATGTAGTACAGGCACACATACACTCACACACTGCTAGGCTCTGTGTAGTACAGGCACACATACACTCACACCCTGCTAGGCTCTGTTTAGTACAGGCACATATACACTCACACACTGCTAGGCTCTGTTTAGTACAGGCACATATACACTCACACCCTGCTAGGCTCTGTTTAGTACAGGCACACATACACTCACACCCTGCTAGGCTCTGTTTAGTACAGGCACACATACACTCACACCCTGCTAGGCTCTGTGTACTGTAGTACAGGCACACATATGATCATAACCTGCTAGGCTCCAAGTAGTACAGGCACACATACACTCACACCCTGCTAGGCTCCATGTAATACAGGCACACATACACTCACACACTGCTAGGCTCCATGTAGTACAGGCACACATACACTCACAACCTGCTAGGCTCTGTGTAGTACAGGCACACATACACTCACACCCTGCTAGGCTCTGTGTAGTACAGGCACACATACACTCACACCCTGCTAGGCTCTGTGTAGTACAGGCACACATACACTCACACCCTGCTAGGCTCCATGTAGTACAGGCACACATACACTCACACACTGCTAGGCTCCATGTAATACAAGCACACATATACTCACACACTGCTAGGCTCCATGTAGTTCAGGCACACATACACTCACACCCTGCTAGGCTCTGTTTAGTACAGGCACACATACACTCACAACCTGCTAGGTTCCATGTAGTACAGGCACACATACACTCACACACTGCTAGGCTCCATGTAGTACAGGCACACATACACTCACACCCTGCTAGGCTCCATGTTGTACAGGCACACATACACTCACACCCTGCTAGGCTCCATGTAGTATAGGCACACATTCACTCACACCCTGCTAGGCTCCATGTAGTACAGGCACACATACACTCACACACTGCTAGGCTCCATGTAGTACAGGCACACATACACTCACACACTGCTAGGCTCCATGTAGTACAGGTACACATTCACTCACACCCTGCTAGGCTCCATGTAGTACAGGCACACATACACTCACACCCTGCTAGGCTCCATGTAGTATAGGCACACATACACCCACACACTGCTAAGCTCCATGTAGTACAGGCACACATACACTCACACACTGCTAGGCTCCATGTAGTACAGGCACACATACACTCACACACTACTAGGCTCCATGTAGTACAGGCACACATACACCCACACCCTGCTAGGCTCCATGTAGCACAGGCACACATACACTCACACACTGCTAGGCTCCATGTAGTACAGGCACACATACACCCACACCCTGCTAGGCTCCATGTAGTACAGCCACACATACACTCCCACACTGCTAGGCTCCGTGTAGTACAGGCACACATACACTCACACACTGTTAGACTCCTTGTACAGCCTGTAGTACAGGCAGTGTTCTCAGTACACACTCACACACAGCCAGGCTGTGTGTAGTAGAGACAGGGCATGTGTTCTCAATGCACACTCACACACATTATTGTGCACGAAAGCAGCATGAAAAGACAATGGAAATAAACTTTAAAAAATGGGTAGGAAATAGAAAAAAAGTTACTTAAATATGTTTTAATAACCATACAGCCAAAACATGCTTTGTAAATAAATTAGTTGAACTTGTCTTTGGCACAGTTCTTCTCAAAATATGTAATAGCAATTGTATTATGAAGCTTGGTTATGAAAATGACAACCATGTCATATGCAATCATAAATAAGTATTGTTATAGAATTAACAAAATTATTATAACAACATTACTATACTAAATTATTGCTCAAAATATCCAGTTTGACAGCAATCTCTAGAGCCTCTCATCAGGGCAGCTGTGTGTGTTTCCATGCCAGTCAGTTGGTGTTGTGTCTTGGCAGGTGTGTGTGTGCGTGCGTGCGTGCGTGCGTGCGTGCGTGCGTGCGTGCGTGCGTGCGTGCGTGCGTGCGTGCGTGGGTGGGTAGGTGAGGGTGGGTGGGGGGGGTGGGTCTTGTGTGTGTGTGTGGGTGGTTCTTGTGTGTTTGTGTGGGTGGGTCTTGTGTGTTTGTGTGGGTGGGTCTTGTGTGTTTGTGTGGGTGTTTGTGGGTGTTTGTGGGTGTTTGTGGGTGTTTGTGGGTGTGGGTGTGGGTGTGGGTGTGGGTGTGGGTGTGGTGTGTGTGTGTGTGTGTGTGTGTGTGTGTGTGTGTGTGTGTGTGTGTGTGTGTGTGTGTGTGTGTGTGTGTGTGCCCTCTTCCTGCTATCACTAGCCAAACCACATCTCTCATCTTATGTTCAATTCTCCCAGTAATTACTCCAAAACTGGAGCAGGTTCTAGGCTGACCCGGATTCTGGGAGGGGAGCTTTGATGCATAATGGAGAGGGAAGTCTCGCAGACACAGAGCTGGGTGGCGTGGTGGATGGCATGTTGTAACTTCACTGTTACCGGTCTCTCATAACCGTCTCACGTCAGGACCTTCCACCTACTTCATTCAGCAGTCAGCCCTGACGTGATTTTGAATAGAGACAACTAATACACGTCGGTGTATTCTTCAGGTTCGACCTACAGCGTAGGCTTTTATTGTTGCACGTTACATCAATCGGTTATAGCGCTACTAACATATACGTATACAAGTTCTCTCGAGGGTTGAAGATCACCTCCCTTGGTATCGGAAGATGAGATATGTCGTAGGCTCTCTTGGCTCTCTCTCACCGTAGTAGGCAAGCTGGCCTCTACTTATAGTGGAGTTGGAAACATGGACATGCTTCCTATCACGTACGCCAGTCACGCTCTTCACATAGACCCTTCTGCATTGAAATGTCTAAGTAAAATAAATGGTGTGCACCTCCATTGTCGGAGAAGCTAAGTTGGGAATTCGTGGCACCCGTAACTCAACTCTCATCTATAGATATGACATCGTGTAGACATTATGCAATTCTTCCTCTTGACCGTACCGTTGGTCAATGCAATATTAATCACCTTTCCCCGTTTCGACAAACGCCTCTGCTTGTCTATCGGCGAGTGTTCAATAGAGCATTGAGACTCAGCATGAATCAGCGATACATCCCGTATTGACATGTCTACATAAAATAGATAAACGGTGTGCACTCCTGTTAGTATTCATATATTACTCTGCAGTATTCATATTACTCTGCTTTTCATATATACATGGTATGCTCTTTACAATGTGCCCCAAGTAACAAAACTGACAACATCCCTGGCTCACACACTGTGTCTGTATTACCACACAAAGTGTCTAAGAACAGTGTGGCCCACACACTGTCTGTATTACCACATTGTGTCTAAGAACAGCCTGGCCCACACACTGTCTGTATTACCACATTGTGTCTAAGAATAGCCTGGCCCACACACTGTCTGTATTACCACATTGTGTCTAAGAACAGCCTGGCCCACACACTGTCTGTATTACCACATTGTGTCTAAGAACAGCCTGGCCCACACACTGTCTGTATTACCACATTGTGTCTAAGAATAGCCTGGCCCATACACTGTCTGTATTACCTCATAGTGTCTAAGAACAGCCTGGCCCACATACTGTCTGTATTACCACATTGTGTCTAAGAACAGCCTGGCCCATACACTGTCTGTATTACCTCATAGTGTCTAAGAACAGCCTGGCCCACACACTGTCTGTATTACCACATTGTGTCTAAGAACAGCCTGGCCCACACACTGTCTGTATTACCACATTGTGTCTAAGAATAGCCTGGCCCATACACTGTCTGTATTACCTCATAGTGTCTAAGAACAGCCTGGCCCACATACTGTCTGTATTACCACATTGTGTCTAAGAACAGCCTGGCCCACACACTGTCTGTATTACCTCATAGTGTCTAAGAACAGCCTGGCACATACACTCTGTCTGCATTACCTCATAGTGTCTAAGAACAGTCTGGCCCATACACTGTCTGTATTACCACATTGTATCTAAGAACAGCCTGGCCCACACACTGTCTGTATTACCACATTGTGTCTAAGAACAGCCTGGCCCACACACTGTCTGTATTACCACATTGTGTCTAAGAACAGCCTGGCCCACACACTGTCTGTATTACCACATTGTGTCTAAGAACAGCCTGGCCCACACACTGTCTGTATTACCACATAGTGTCTAAGAACAGCCTGGCCCATACACTGTCTGTATTGCCACATTGTATCTAAGAACAGCCTGGCCCACACACTGTCTGTATTACCACATTGTGTCTAAGAACAGCCTGGCCCACACACTGTCTGTATTACCACATTGTGTCTAAGAACAGCCTGGCCCACACACTGTCTGTATTACCACATTGTGTCTAAGAACAGCCTGGCCCACACACTGTCTGTATTACCTCATAGTGTCTAAGAACAGCCTGGCCCACATACTGTCTGTATTACCACATTGTGTCTAAGAACAGCCTGGCCCACACACTGTCTGTATTACCTCATAGTGTCTAAGAACAGCCTGGCCCACATACTGTCTGTATTACCTCATAATGTCTAAGAACAGCCTGGCCCATACACTGTCTGTATTACCACATAGTGTCTAAGAACAGCCTGGCCCACACACTGTCTGTATTACCACATTGTGTCTAAGAACAGCCTGGCCCATACACTGTCTGTATTGCCACATTGTATCTAAGAACAGCCTGGCCCACACACTGTCTGTATTACCACATTGTGTCTAAGAACAGCCTGGCCCACACACTGTCTGTATTACCACATTGTGTCTAAGAACAGCCTGGCCCATACACTGTCTGTATTACCTCATAGTGTCTAAGAACAGCCTGGCCCATACACTGTGTCTGCATTACCTCATGGTGTCTAAGAACAGCCTGGCCCATACACTGTCTGTATTACCACATTGTATCTAAGAAAAGCCTGGCCCATACACTGTGTCTGAATTACCTCATAGTGTCTAAGAGCAGCCTGGCCCACACACTGTGTCTGTTGGGGAGGCCAGGCATTAATTTTCCCGTGAGTCTGTGAGTTCAAGATTCCTTAGTTCACCCTACTACTCCTCATACACCCCTTGGTAGGAGTCCCTTCTTTAGAAGATGATAAATCCAATGTTAAACTGGCTGGTTTTAATGGTCTGTCAGTGTGCGTGTTCGCTATCATCTTGAATGACTCCCCCAGGCTGTGCCGAGGGGCCAGCTATGCTACATACGTTTCCCGGCCTTACTCTTTTCAATGTCCTACCATCTCTCAAGATATTCTAAGATGTACGTCACTTTTCACTGTGACTTATGCTCTTAGCTCTAGTCCTTGTTTGAGCATGTCTAGTGCTGCACTAGCCACTGTTAGCAGTGACTAGCGCAGCACTAGCCACTGTTAGCAGTGACTAGTGCAGCACTAGCCACTGCTAGTTGTAAAAGTACAGAGTACTTGTTTAACCGTTGTCACAGTACAGAGTACTTGTTTAACCGTTGTCACAGTACAGAGTACTTGTTTAACTGTTGTCACAGTACAGAGTACTTGTTTAACCGTTGTCACAGTACAGAGTACTTGTTTAACTGTTGTCACAGTACAGAGTACTTGTTTAACTGTTGTCACAGTACAGAGTACTTGTTTAACTGTTGTCACAGTACAGAGTACTTGTTTAACTGTTGTCACAGTACAGAGTACTTGTTTAACCGTTGTCACAGTACAGAGTACTTGTTTAACTGTTGTCACAGTACAGAGTACTTGTTTAACTGTTGTCACAGTACAGAGTACTTGTTTAACTGTTGTCACAGTACAGAGTACTTGTTTAACTGTTGTCACAGTACAGAGTACTTGTTTAACTGTTGTCACAGTACAGAGTACTTGTTTAACTGTTGTCACAGTACAGAGTACTTGTTTAACTGTTGTCACAGTACAGAGTACTTGTTTAACTGTTGTCACAGTACAGAGTACTTGTTTAACCGTTGTCACAGTACAGAGTACTTGTTTAACTGTTGTCACAGTACAGAGTACTTGTTTAACTGTTGTCACAGTACAGAGTACTTGTTTAACTGTTGTCACAGTACAGAGTACTTGTTTAACTGTTGTCACAGTACAGAGTACTTGTTTAACCGTTGTCACAGTACAGAGTACTTGTTTAACTGTTGTCACAGTACAGAGTACTTGTTTAACTGTTGTCACAGTACAGAGTACTTGTTTAACTGTTGTCACAGTACAGAGTACTTGTTTAACTGTTGTCACAGTACAGAGTACTTGTTTAACTGTTGTCACAGTACAGAGTACTTGTTTAACTGTTGTCACAGTACAGAGTACTTGTTTAACTGTTGTCACAGTACAGAGTACTTGTTTAACTGTTGTCACAGTACAGAGTACTTGTTTAACTGTTGTCACAGTACAGAGTACTTGTTTAACCGTTGTCACAGTGGAGAGCCTGGGTAATGAAAAGTCACTGGGGCAGTAGTCATGCTGATAACATGCCTTACTTTTACAAAACTAATTTGGTTCTTTCATTATTTTCGTAGAGGATAATAGTCAGCCAGACTCAGAAAATCTGGTAGGCCCATTGAGCAAGTGGTGTGTGCTTTCCTTGGCACAACTGGATTATAATTTACATATCTCCATTATGGGATGCCTGTGCGCTACCACAGATTACCCCTTGGCTGATTGAACTAGGAAAATGAATGATGAAAGTTGTTGCCCAAACTGTTGGCTGTTCCACTTCGAAGTATGTGAAGGGGTGAATTTGGCTGCAATGGTAGATTTTCATGGGTTGATGTTTTTAATTAGCGTAACTATCCTAGACTGCTGTCATCCTATTATAACATCATAAAACGCTTGATAACTTTGAAGAAATACGATATTTTGTAGACCTATGAATATCTTAATGAACAAACACAAAGGAAACTTCGCTCAATTGTATCGTATCTACACATCGCTTCCACCCCCGACATATTGGCATCGTACGAAAGCTGATCTATTATGGGATGCATTTACTAGGGCAAAATCAGTCACATGGTACTATATAAACCAAAGACATAGATAAGCTAGAAAGAATACAACGAAGAGCAACTAAAATGATTCCAGAATTAAGAGACCATAGTTACGAAAGTCGCTTATTACAATGTGGTTTGACAACACTAGAGACCAGGAGACTAAGAGGAGACCAAATAGAAGTGTTTAAAATAGTGAATGGTTACGAGGATGTTGATAGGAATATGTTCTTCAAACTTAAAGAAGGCAGTAGAACCAGAGGACACAAAGCAGCATTAGTTAAGGAGCAGTATAGGTTGGACATGAGAAAGTACTCTTTCTCACAGAGGGTGATAAAAGTATGGAACAAACTGCCAAATGATTGTGTTAATGCTAGTAGTGTGAATATGTTTAAAAATAGAATTGACAGATATCTGATAAGGGCGGGCTACACATAGATGAGAAAATTGTTGGACTCTCGATAAGCCAATGGCTTCCTTGTCCACTTACCATCTGGAACTTGTTGTTCGAGATGGCAATCTTGTTAAAAAGCCAGTCAGAGATTTTTAAAACAGAGACCAAACTTAATCAAACCACATTATTCATTGAATAATAATGAGGGCATAATCACGTGAAATGAATCGCAATGGCTGATAATGGCTCGGCTAGAAATGTGCATGCTCTGAACATTGGAATGCGACCTTTACCCCCATGCAAAGTCATCTTTGTTTTGGTTTGAGTTTGATGCACAGAGACTGTTATATCAAATCTACGTTTATTAATAAATTCTTTAATTGCCGTTGACTGGGGAACTTAGTCGAGTCAGACTGATCAAATAGCAACAGTACAATGGACATCATTTCTGAGGGCAAAAGTGACGTGGAAGACCACAGTCAAGCGACATTTGACACTGACAGCTTCTAGTGAGTGCGCGGACAGCTTGGTGGCAACGATGCTGAGAATGCCGTATCTTGCGAACTTTCACAGCTATTAAAATGGAATTCCATCAATATATCCGTGTCGATGCGTACTGCAACAGTGCAAAATTTCAACTTGATATGATGTGCCTTTGTTATTGAAATGTATTTGGCTTATTATAAAGCTCGTATACAAACATACATTTGACTTTGTTGTCTTCAGCAAACGAGCCACGGTTTCCATGTAATTAACTCTTGTAGGTAGCTTTGTCCCGCATAAATATACTTTAGTAAACTTCTAAGCTATTTTTCGTCAAATGACCCGGGGCACCTTCTCTTTATCAAACGATAACTCAGCAACGAATAGAGCTTGGTAGTTGTCTTTGGTACTGTTGGAAAGCCCATTGAATTTCCTTTCACGTGGTACCTTTATTTCAAAATGTAATTTTCCGACTTATTCCTGATTTTGATGGAGCGGGTCACATTTGGTTGTGGCCAGTTTTCACAGAGCCTTACCAGTGACCTAAATCAGCATTTTTTCACACATTGTAACTCAATTAGTGAAGTAGGTTTCTGGTATCTTCTCTTCCTGGCTTCCAAGACCAATCTTTTTTGGTGATAAATGGGGATAAAGGACACAAGTTAACTTTGCAGTTCTGATTGTAAATGTTTTTTCAGTTGCCAACAGATGCAGTGCAGTATGTTTTAGGAATGCACAGATAGTAATGCTGAATGAGTACATCAATATGAGACATTAAAAAAGTACAGTTACCGGTCAAATTTCTCTACAGTCACAGTTTGAAATAATCAGTAGGATGCATAAAAATAGCATAAATACAAATAATTAGTCACATTCTTTTCACTCATATATGTATACAAATGTCATTAATTCATTTACATCGTCCTTGACAAATTTACTAACTGTTAACATATTTTATTTTGTAAAAAATACTTGTTAGCATTATTTCCTCCAAAATGCCAATCTACTTTATTTACCATAGCTTTACATAAACTGGTACATTCACATTAGGTACATCAACAATTACGCTTCTGTCTTGCCACAAAAGAAATGTTGTTATATCAGTCATACAAGTTGACAAGTTAGATTGTCTTATGCTACAAAAATGGGAATAGTACCTCATAAATAGGTAAAAATTCATGAAAAAAAAATTGCTTCACTGGAGTCATTGACGAAGTTCATACAAAACAAACTGTACATATAATATTATTTTCGGTCAAAAATCCCATCGGCTCTGTATACATTGTAATAGTAAGCAGCCAATTTAATTGAATTTATCCATTTTTTATTTTGTCCTGAGTCAGATATTATTTAAGTGCATATTTTGTAAGAAATCTTGGAGCCCTTTTATTAATAATTTATTTTTTTAGAAAAACTTTCATGTTTTGTCCTGATTTTTACACTTGGATAACAGTGTTGAATGGTGAAGGGACAGCTGTAAGATCAAACATTGCTAGTCTTAAAACTTCTAGCAATTTGTTTCATTTGTATAATAATTCAGACAACCTCTGTCTGTAATCAGATTTATATACTATAACATGTGATGATGTTAAGCATAATGAGCTTGGTAGCATAACTGGGGATGCTTACTGTCAGTAAAAGATAAATGGCAAGTTAAAAATATATCCATACATGAAGTATCTGAATTGAAAATGTAAAATATTAATTTATGGGCAGGTGTTACTGTACTGCCGGTAGTTCTTTTTGGCAGATAACTTACTTTAATTGACATTGTACATGGTTGCTAGTTGCATCATATAACTTTTTGTGAATGCATTTTAAACAATATTTTATTATCTTCTAAAAAATGTAGTATAGGGTGTTTGCAAATAGTGGAAAAAGTAGGGCTGAAGAAGACCCCTGAACAATGGCCTCATGGTCGTGTTATTCCTACAGGGGTAATTGCTCATAAGTAATACTCTATACTTTGACAAACAATGCGGCAATTGTAGCTGGTCAAAGTAATTTCAGCATTGTTGTTTTTGTGCACTGATGTCACCTCCAGCAGGTTGGTGGGAGGGGGCCTCTAGAGAGTGCCCCCCCTCCCAGCTGTGTACAGGTCTGCCTCCCCAGCTGTAGCAATGATATGCCACCTGTTGACAGATTCTCATCAAAGCAACATCTCTAGACAATACTTCCTCAGTAAGGAAAATGCAATAATTCCTCTCCTGCTGGGAACGTTAATATTTTTAGGTTGGAAGATTGATATGGAACAAATTAAGATTTTATTTCATTTATTTTATATTCTTAACTCTAGGAGTGATTGATGTTAAATTTCCAGTGTATACAAATCATAGTTATTCATAAGGTTGCTTTTAAAAAATCATAACATCGCTAATAATTATCACAGAAATGTGATTGAGGTATCATTTTGTTGCTAAAAAGACTCTTTACTGTAATAAAATGATAAAAACAATCGCACATAATCTTATCATGGGGATATTACTTTTTGAATTTCATCAAAAAAAGAAAGCCAATTTTTTTTTTCACCCTGCTACCAGACAATTACTGAGTGGGTAATATATGTCCCTATGTCCGATTGGAAAAATGTAGCCATACATATTAGCTACAAGATAAAACAAAAATTTATCAAATATGTTAAGAATTTTTATAACATCATTTACCCAGTGTGGGCTGTCGAAGCCGGCAGAAATCACGATGGCAACTTGCTGATATTTACCTCAAAAAAAGCCTACAACATCTGAACTAGTATAATAACGTGATTCACTAATGCTGTCATTCAATTTGCTGAAATATTGACACAGAAACTTGAAATAATCCGGCCTAAAGTGAACTGACACAGAACGAAGTGAGAAAACAAAATGGCGGATTAGTAAATAAAAAACTCAGACAGCCCAGACAACACATGTTTGTAACGACGATGCTCATTCGCTGCATATAGCCTGCTCACTCATTCATGTGTATTCGAATAGGCCAATCATAGAGCTTTCCAAAGGTATAAGTGTTATATATTTAGATACTATGAATGGAAACGTAAATTTATTCTGCCGAGTGTAGTAAAATCACCCAAATATGGGCACCAACTGTGTGACGTGTTTTGTAAGCTAGATCGTCATTAGCTATCTTTGACTATGCTTATGATTAAATATGAATCAGAACGAAGAGTGATTCAGCTTTCCAATGATACCATTTGTTCATGTGTGATGTACTAGTGACGGAAATGAAAATTGTTTCTACAGAGTGATACAAAAATCGGCATATGTTAAGTATGATACCGTAGTATGCTGAGTAGGCCTGGGTCATGTTACCTTGCACTGTGCGTTTGTTGAGGATGATATGGTAACACACTGAGTAGGCCTGGGTCATGTTACCTTGCACTGTGTGTTTGTTGAGGATGATATGGTAACATGACCCAGTTCGGCCTGGTCATGGTAGCATACTGAGTAGGCCTGGGTCATGTTACCTTGCACTATGTGTATGTTGAGGATGATAAGGTGACACACTGAGTAGGCCTGGGTCATGTTACCTTGTTGGGGATGATATGGTATCACTCATTAGAGATTGTTCATTAGAAACGTTGCCTATCTCATTTGCTTATGCCACCATATAAGCAGCAGCAGCAGAATAATTCATCCTATAGTGCAGAAGACTGCTGAATGTGTGGACTTATAGTCTTTATTTGGACACATTATGTGTCCAAATAAATAAATGAATAAAATGTCAGTCATTGAAGAACAGACTCGGCAAACTACCTGATGTGCTTCCACTGACTAGAGACCATGGCTCATTGCCTACGTACCTACAATAACACATGTTTTTATGGCTGCAGCTTGGTGTTATTATTAGTGTTATTCACCTATCGATTCTTACTGGTGCTGGCAAATAGCGCTGTTTGTAAAGGTTGCATTGTGTGGCGAGGCAGCCAGCCAATGATCAAAGCACATGTGAAACTTAACCTCGTCACATGAAAGCTGCCTGTGCGTTTACCTGAGGTAATAATAGTATTATTGGTGAACAGAGTTTGAGATGTGAATAGCCCTAGCGTAACCTTGCCCGAAGCCTCTGAAAAGGGAATTACGCATCGATGACTGATATTTATTCGCTATTCCCACCTAGTTGTTAAGGTGAATCATTTGGAGGTGCGTTGATGCATCCCTGATGCCTTGAGGTGTTCACCTGATGCCTTGAGGTGTTCACCTGATGCCTTGAGGTGTTCACCTGACGCCTTGCACACGTACACTCCAATAATGATTTTGTGTGAATCACGCTGTTTATTGCTTAAACCTCCTTCCACAATATACTGATTTATCCCATTGTGAATCAGGTCGTTGATGTTCACATCTCTAGTCTGTAATTTGTTTAAATATTATGTGCAGTTGGTTAAAGAAAAAAGTGCGTATATGTGTTAAAATCATTGAAGGAATTGACTTTAATCGCTTAGATCAGGTAACTTATGTAAATGTTAATAGCTTTATGTTATAGTCACTAGACAGAGCCACGTTTGCCATTTTTCCGATGTTTTATGACTGGATCTAGTAAAAAATAGCTTCTTCAACGATTTCACCTAACCAAAAATGTCTAATGGATACTAGCTAGCATGTCATAGTGGATACTAGCTAGCATGTCATAGTGGATACTAGCTAGCATGTCATAGTGGATACTAGCTAGCATGTCATAGTGGTTACTAGCTAGCATGTCATAGTGGATACTAGCTAGCATGTCATAGTGGTTACTAGCTAGCATGTCATAGTGGATACTAGCTAGCATGTCGTATTGGATACTAACTAGCTTGTCGTATTGGATACTAGCTAGCATGTCGTAGTGGTTACTAGCTAGCATGTTGTTGTGGATACTAGCTAGCATGTTGTAGTGAATACTAGCTAGTAAGTTGTAGTGGATACTAGCTAGCATGTCGTATTGGATACTAGCTAGCATGTCGTAGTGGTTACTAGCTAGCATGTTGTAGTGGATACTAGCTAGCATGTCGTATTGGATACTAGCTAGCATGTTGTAGTGAATACCAGCTAGTAAGTTGTAGTGGTTACTAGCTAGCATGTCATAGTGGATACTAGCTAGCATGTTGTAGTGGTTACTACCTAGGTTTTGTGTGAATTGAGATGAGCGAAATTAAATTTAATTGAGGAAGGGTCTGTAGATGCACATTGTTTTGGCTGTTCACTGAATAAACTGTTGTTTAGTGTATCACATTACTTGCCAGTAACCATAAACTGTTGTTTAGTGTACCACATTACTTGCCAGTAACCATAAACTGTTGTTTAGTGTACCACATTACTTGCCAGTAACCATAAACTGTTGTTTAACGTACCACATTACTTGCCAGTAACCATAAACTGTTGTTTAATGTACTACATTACTTGCCAGTAACCATAACCTGTTGTTTAACGTACCACATTACTTGCCAGTAACCATAACCTGCTGTTTAGTGTACCACATTACTTGCCAGTAACCATAACCTGTTGTTTAGTGTACTACATTACTTGCCAGTAACCATAACCTGTTGTTTAACGTACCACATTACTTGCCAGTAACCATAACCTGTTGTTTAGTGTACCACATTACTTGCCAGTAACCATAAACTGTTGTTTAGCATACCACATTACTTGCCAGTAACCATAACCTGTTGTTTAGCATACCACATTACTTGCCAGTAACCATAACCTGTTGTTTAACGTACCACATTACTTGCCAGTAACCATAAACTGTTGTTTAACGTACCACATTACTTGCCAGTAACCATAACCTGTTGTTTAGCATACCACATTACTTGCCAGTAACCATAACCTGTTGTTTAGCATACCACATTACTTGCCAGTAACCATAACCTGTTGTTTAGTATACCACATTACTTGCCAGTAACCATAACCTGTTGTTTAGCATACCACATTACTTGTCAGTAACCATAACCTGTTGTTTAGCATACCACATTACTTGCCAGTAACCATAACCTGTTGTTTAACATACCACATTACTGGCCAGTAACCATAAACTGTTGTTTAGCATACCACATTACTTGCCAGTAACCATAACCTGTTGTTTAGCATACCACATTACTTGCCAGTAACCATAACCTGTTGTTTAGCATACCACATTACTTGCCAGTAACCATAAACTGTTGTTTAACGTACCACATTACTTGCCAGTAACCATAACCTGTTGTTTAGCATACCACATTACTTGCCAGTAACCATAACCTGTTGTTTAGCATACCACATTACTGGCCAGTAACCATAAACTTTTGTTTAGCATACCACATTACTGGCCAATAACCATAAACTGTTTAGCATACCACATTACTTGCCAGTAACCATAAACTGTTGTTTAATGTGCCACATTACTGGCCAGTAACCATAAACTGTTGTTTAGTGTACCACATTACTTGCCAGTAACCATAAACTGTTGTTTAATGTACTACATTATTTGCCAGTAACCATAAACTGTTGTTTAATGTACCACATTACTTGCTAGTAACCATAAACTGTTGTTTAATGTACCACATTACTTGCCAGTAACTATAACCTGTTGTTTAGCATACCACATTACTTGCCAGTAACCATAAACTGTTGTTTAATGTACCACATTACTTGCCAGTAACCATAAACTGTTGTTTAGCATACCACATTACTGGCCAATAACCATAAACTGTTGTTTAACATACCACATTACTTGCCAGTAACCATAAACTGTTGTTTAACGTACCACATTACTTGCCAGTAACCATAAACTGTTGTTTAACGTACTACATTACTGGCCAGTAACCATAAACTGTTGTTTAGCGTACCACATTACTTGCCAGTAACCATAAACTGTTGTTTATAAAGTCCAAACATAAATGAAGAGGACAACACAAAAATAAAAAACGCTATAAAGGAAGTTAGTAAAGGGGAATGTATCATAATGGGAGATTTTAACCATGGACACATACAATGGAATTCTCTAGAGAGTACAGGGATTGAGGACCAACAATTTCTATTTTTAATCCAGGATAGCTTTCTTACTCAGCACGTACTAGAACCAACCAGGGGAGAAAATGTATTAGATATAGTTCTGTCATCACAAAAAGAATTAGTGGACAATGTAAAAATATTTGAACCATTGGGTAATAGTGATCATAATCAAATACATTTTGACATCATTGTAAAATCAGAAAGTAAAAATAAGAAAACGTACAAGAGAAACTTCCACAAAGGTAACTACAAAGATATGAGAAAATACTTAGCAAAGCTAGATTGGAATAACATGCTGATGAATAAGACCGCAATTGAATGTTGGAATATTCTAAAATATGAAATTGAGAGTATCATCGATAAATTTGTTCCCTTCCAAAAACAAGGAAAACGGTGTAGAAAGAAACATTTGTCAAAAGAGGCTATTAGAAAAATAATGCTAAAACAAACTATGTGGAGGGTTTATAGGCGTACCAGAAAGGAAGAAGACTGCAAAATACAAAGAGGCACTTAATGCAGCTACAACTGAAATCAGACAATCTAAAAGAAGCTATGAGCAAAAACTAGCATGTAACATAAAAAATGACAGCAAGAGTTTTTATGCATATGTCAGGAGTAAACAAAACGTACAAGACAAGGTTGGACCTCTAGAAGACAGTGCTGGAAATATAATATCACAGGGGTTTTTAATGGCGGAAGACCTAAATGGTTACTTCAGTTCAGTGTTTACCAAAGAAGATAATTATTAATTCATTACCAGTTGCTGATGCTAAATTTCAGGGGGCTAAATCTGACTATTTAGGTCCGTTAGTTGTAACTCCAGAATTGGTAGCTAAGAAAATAAAGGCAATGAAGGATAACAAATCACCGGGAGTGGATGGGATTCCACCAAAATTACTAATGGAAACAGTAGAACAAATCAGTATACCACTTGCAAGAGTATTCAACTTGTCATTAAAAGAGGGAGTTGTTCCGTTTGAATGGAAAGAAGCAAACATCATACCATTATTTAAAAAGGGTTCGAGAAATAAGTCAGAGAATTACAGACCAGTGAGTTTAACGTCAGTGATTTGTAAATTATTAGAAAGGAAAATTAAAGACCATATGGTGGACTTCCTCGTTAAGCATAAATTATTAAATTCATCTCAACATGGATTCCTTAAAGCGAGGTCATGCTTAACAAATATGTTATGTTTTTGGGAAGAAATCACTAAGTGAATAGACATGGGATCGCCAGTAGATATTATCTACTTAGATTTTCAGAAAGCTTTTGACAAAGTGCCACATCAAAGATTACTACTTAAATTAAAAGCCCATGGTATCGGGGATAGCATAACTGACTGGATAGAACAATGGCTGACTGACAGAAGACAACGAGTTGTAGTAGATGGAGAAGTTTCAACTTAGAAATCGGTTTTGAGTGGGGTACCTCAAGGATCAGTATTAGGACCTATATTATTCTTAATTTATATCAATGACTTGGACGACAGTATAACAAGTAACGTACTGAAATTTGCGGACGACACAAAACTGTTTAGAAAAGTTAATACTGATGGTGATAAACAACATTTACAAAACAATCTAGACAGATTAGTGAAATGGTCTGAGAAATGGCAGATGTTGTTCAATTTTGGGAAATGTAAATGCCTACATACAGGACATGGGAACTTGAATGTAAACTATAAAATGGGAGATACTGTTCTGGGTACCACTGTAAAAGAAAAGGACTTAGGAGTTACAATAAGCGCTGATATGAAAGTTTCAGAGCAGTGTGGTATTGCAGCTTCAAAAGGTAATCAAATTCTTGGATTGATTAGAAGAAACATAACATACAAGGGAAAAAAGTTAATTATACCTCTTTATAAAGCAATAGTTAGACCTCATTTAGAATACTGTATACAAGCATGGAGACCATATCATAAGAATGATATAGATACGCTTGAACGCATACAAAGGAGAGCAACTAAAATGATTCCAGAACTGAGAGACCTTAGTTATGAAGAACGCCTGAAAGAATGTGGTTTAACAACTCTAGAGACAAGGAGGTTAAGAGGAGATCAGATTGAAGTTTTTAAGATATTGAATGGGTATGAAAATATTGATAGAAATATGTTTTTCTCACTCAAGAAGGATAGCAGAACTAGAGGACATGAAGTAAAATTAGTAAAGGATCAATGTAGATTGGACATCAGGAAGCACTCATTCTCACAGAGGACAATAAATGAATGGAACAAATTGTCTACAGATTGTGTAACTGCTAGCAGCGTGAATATGTTTAAAAACAAGGTAGACACATATCTCAGGAGGCGGGTTATAAGTAGATGAACATTGTTGGACTCTCGATAAGCCAATGGCTTCCTTGTCCACTTGCCATCTGGGCCTTTGGCTTGGATGGCAACTCTTGTTAAATCTTGTTAAATCTTGTTTAACGTACCACATTACTGGCCAGTAACCATAAACTGTTGTTTAGCATACCACATTACTGGCCAATAACCATAAACTGTTGTTTAACGTACCACATTACTTGCCAGTAACCATAAGTTCAGTATTCCTTATTGTTGTTGGGAAGCAACAATAGCCATTGTTGTTGTGTTGTGACAACACTTCACTGGGGATATCACAGAGGCTACACAAATCAGAATGCTGGCATTTACAAACAGCATAATTGTGTTAGTATCTCTTCAAAGGTATTGATAACAGACATTCACAAATATTTCAACTGAATATTTTAGTGGCAGCCAGAATATTGGTGGTAGCTGGAATATTCATAATTGATGGCATTCGGGCAGTTTGTCACAGTAACTTCCCTGATCCCATCACATTGGCACTTGCTTCAACCAACTAGCAGTGTTGAAAGGTAAGTTCATAATTATATTGTGATATCCAATCTGCAGGACTGTTCTCAACACTGTACACCACCTGGCAGACCTGTTCATTCCAACTCGACTTCTCTGGGAAGCATTAAGCTATGCTGCAATTATTGTGCAGCTGAGTGAACTGAGGCAACATTGAAAGAACGAAATTACCCAAGCTTCGAAATGGAAGCAACCCCAGTTGTCTTGATTGCCCTGGCCCAATCTACGTCAATCACACGCCAGCTAATGTGAGCCAGGTTTTCTGAAAGAGAAAGTGTCAAGTGGTAAAAAGACACTAAAGGTTTGTTTTCAGCCCCAGAAAGTGTTGGATCAGCTAGAAATAGAGCAAGACGTGTGACAGAATGACAGCAGAAACCAGGATGATTGATGGGACCAACTCAAGACCTTGGAATGCCCAAAGGTGGACAGCAATGATGTCCTCAACCCTTTGAATAAGACATAAAGTAAAAAGAGACCAATGCTTGATCCTTCAGAGTGACAATATTTCAACACAATTTGCCAGATCATTTTGGAAATTCCAGTTTCTTATGAGGACAAAGCTGTGTGGTATTTTAGTCACTGTGTCATAATGGCCATTAGTCAGATTAGTCATCATTTTTGATTGACATGTACCATTTTGCATGATGATGTAAGATATTTAGGAGCTTTCTGAAAAATAAGTCTGCACCTGCAAGGGACATAGACAGGGAATAGACTGTCTGTTCAACAGACCAGCTTTGTTTCCAGAGAAGTTGGGTGTCTAAGAAGATAGACCATGACTAACTGCAGCATGTGTGATTGTAATGTGAGAGAGACCGCCAGGAGCATATAAGTGGATGGGTCTCTGTCAGTACACACTCTATAGGAACTATGGAATGAGGCATATCTATAGAACAGGGCTGGTTTCATAACCAAAAGTTGGTAGTTTATTTGTTGTTTTCTTTTTCAAAGAAAAGTATGCAGACATTCAATGACAAAGATAGTTTTGTTAAAATGCAAGTCTTTTGTCTACTGACCTTTGAATTAGACAGTAGATAATTCCGTCTTCAGAGTGCTCAATGTTACACTGCAGTAAGCCGAGACATTTTAAGCAGTCTTGCTGCTACACTTATTTTCTATCCAGGGCAGTTGGCCATGTTTCTAGGTAACACATTATTGAAATTTGAAGGTGTTACTTCAGAAAGCATTCAGTTGGATAAGGACAAGTTCAGGAGGAGGGGCTAGAATAGAATAATATTGACCGTGGACAAGTTGGCCTGCATACTTGCCAAACACATCTCTGTATCCAGGTACTGCAGACATGACATGAAGACAACTTACTTCCCAGCAAGATGCTGTCTCCAATAGGAGAACAGAGTTGCTTTCTGAAGTATTCTGTGAGAAGTTGTATGCCTGTTTTTCTGTAGTGGTGACTGAGGCTGGAGTGTGGTTGGTGCGACTGACTGAGACTGGAGTGTGGTTGGTGAGACTGAGGCTGGAGTGTGATTGGTGCGACTGACTGAGACTGGAGTGTGGTTGGTGAGACTGACTGAGGCTGGGGTGTGGTTGGTGCAACTGACCGAGGCTGGAGTGTGATTGGTGAGACTGACCGAGGCTGGAGTGTGGTTGGTGAGACTGACTGAGCTGGAGTGTGTGGTTGGTGAGACTAACTGAGGCTGGAGTGTATGGTTGGTGAGACTGAGGCTGGAGTGTGGTTGGTGAGACTGAGGCTGGAGTGTGGTTGGTGAGATTGACTGAGGCTGGAGTGTGTGGTTGGTGAGACTGACTGAGGCTGGAGTGTGGTTGGTGAGACTGAGGCTGGAGTGTGGTTGGTGAGACTGACTGAGGCTGGAGTGTGGTTGGTGCACTGATTGAGGCTGGAGTGTGGTTGGTGAGACTGACTGAGTGAGGCTGGAGTTTGGTTGGTGAGACTGACTGAGGCTGGAGTGTGGTTGGTGAGACTGACTGAGTGAGGCTGGAGTGTGGTTGGTGATATTGACTGAGTGAGACTGGAGTGTGGTTGGTGAGACTGACTGAGACTGGAGTGTGGTTGGTAAGACTGAGGCTGGGGTGTGGTTGGTGAGACTGACTGAGCCTGGAGTGTGGTTGGTGAGACTGACTGAGCCTGGAGTGTGGTTGGTGAGACTGACTGAGGCTGGAGTGTGATTGGTGAGACTGACTGAGGCCGGAATGTAGTTGGTGAGACTGACTGAGACTGGAGTGTGGTTGGTGAGACAGCAGCAGTGTTCACTGTTCACCTGTGGCAAATTGTTGCAGCAAGTCTCCACTTTTTGTACAGTGCACTTAACAGACTAACAGTCTCCCGTAAACATGTGATTTAAAATAGGCGAGAGCTAAATCTGGTTCAGCTGGGCTGTGAGGTTGATGGATGGCATTTTGTTCGTCATGCAGTCAGTATTCATGGTGGCACAAATATTAGGCATCATAAGTCTAGTGGAAGGTTGTATAATTACAGGCGACCTGCCTTGTATGCTAAACAGTATGTATTGTCTGTCTGTCTGTCTGTCTGTCTGTCTGTCTGTCTGTCTGTCTGTCTGTCTGTCTGTCTGTCTGTCTGTCTGTCTGTCTGTCTGTCTGTCTGTCTGTCTGTCTGTCTGTCTGTCGGTCGGTCGGTCGGTCGGTCGGTCGGTCGGTCGGTCGGTCGGTCGGTCGGTCGGTCGGTCGGTCGGTCGGTCGGTCGGTCGGTCGGTCGGTCGGTCGGTCGGTCGGTCGGTCGGTCGGTCGGTCGGTCGGTCGGTCGGTCGGTCGGTCGGTCGGTCGGTCGGTCGGTCGGTCGGTCGGTCGGTCGGTCGGTCGGTCGGTCGGTCGGTCGGTCGGTCGGTCTGCATACCAAGGAAAGCTCCCATCATCAAAACATTTTGATAACATTGACAATTCATGATGTGTACTATTGGTAAATTTACTTGATATGGTTTACATTCTTCGTGTATTGCTCTTTGTGCTTTAATTTAAAAGACATTTTCCAAAACCTAGAAGCAACATCCAACTGGTGACCTATGTCCACACAAGGAGTCCCTGGAGCACCAACATCATCACAGCACAATACACAAGAACAACAAGACATTTGTCTTACCTTCACAAAGTGAGTGTATATAGTATGGGTGTACACATGACACACATACATTGTCACTCTTAGGGTCACATATATTTTCACTCTTAGGGTCACATATATTGTCACTCTTGGAGTCATATATGTTATCACTCTTAGGGTCACATGCATTGTCACTCTTAGGGTCACATACATTGTCACTCTTAGGGTCACATACATTGTCACTCAGGGTCACATATATTGTCATTCTTAGGGTCACATATGTTATCACTCTTGGGCTCACATATATTGTCACTCTTGGGGTCACATATATTGTCACTCTTAGGGTCACATACATTGTCACTCTTAGGGTCACATACATTGTCACTCTAGGAGTCACCGTATTCTACATCATGTGCAAAATCAAGGAAAGAAGCTGAATTTCTGTGCCATGTGAGGAGAAGGAAGACGTACAACATTCATTGACAAAAGGAAAGATTGAGGGGGAAAGAAACAGGTCCGCAAGTAATTAAAACCCTTGATGGTTGCCTGGCTATGAAAGATAACAACATAATTATTAAAATACATCTATGATTGGGGGAAATGGAGTATCATGATCACCTATGTATAATGTTGGTGATTAAAACTGCTTCCTCAACTGATTTAGCCTATCGCAAATATGGTTCATATGGTTGGAAATCCCAGTACATTCAAGTCAAAGTACAACTTTTTACAGCCACAATGCAATTGTGCAGAGAGTAATATCACTATCATTATTAAGACCTACTGGATCTTCAGTGCAGGACAGTTCATCGTTCTGCGGAACTTTATCGATTCAACAACAGGATTATGTTTGGTAGCAATAGATGTTCAACTGATAAAGTAGCATGGCTTCAGCTGAAATCAGCACAGATTTGTGACATTGATATTCTGTATCTTCTTCTTGTCTTTGTCAGATTGAACAATTGAAGCCAAGATTGAACACAACTGCCGTCCAGTGTAACAAGCCACAGATGGCATGTGGACAAAAAGTCGCAATTATTCATCTGTATGTGGCCCACCCACCAGCTAGCTGCCAGTTCTGTCTTGATACATATTCACACTGCTAGCTTGTGCAGAGGCAGCAGGGCATTTGTTCCAGTCATTTGTCATTCTCTGTGAAAGTGAACACATCTTTATATCCAATCTATATTACACCCTGTTGCCTTTTACTAGTTATGTTTCGTCACGCACTTCACTGACAAGATCACTGATATCCGTGTACATCTGGCGACTATAAGTACGCAGCGCCAGCTGTCGGTGGTCGCATATGATAATGACTGTCGTGTTGTGGATCCTCTTTGTGACTTCGAACTAGCTACATGCAATGACATCTGTAATCTGGTAATGAAGGGTACTAGCAAACTTTCAACTGACATCGACATCATTTCTGCAACCCTCCTTAAATCGAACATTGCTACGCTCGCACCGGTGTTAACACGCATTGTGAACCTGTCGATCGAGTCCTCAACAATGCCAGCTGTTATGAAACACGCCGTCGTGACACCATTGTTAAAGAAGAGTGATCTTGACCCTGAAATACTATCCAACTACCGACCGATATCCAACCTGAGTTTCATATCAAAACTCCTCGAGAAGTATGTAGCATCGCAAATCCGGCAGTACATGGACTCGAATGATCTCTTCGATGTTTTTCAGAGTGCGTATCGTCCTGCTCACAGACGACATTCTACATTCGCTCGACAATCGGAATACCGTGATATTGGTGTTGCTCGATCTCAGTGCTGCCTTCGATACTGTTGATCATCGTCTGCTTCTAGACAAACTGCACGAAATTGGCATACGTGACAACGCACACCACTGGATACAGTCGTACCTTTCGCAGCGAACGCAAGCTGTTAAAGTTGATAACGTCACCTCAAGAAGTGTTGGTTTATGCTCTGGTGTACCGCAGGGTAGCGTGCTGGGACCCTTGTTTTTTACAATCTATTGTCTGGGGCTCAACCATGTCTTCGAACACCACCAACTCCGTTACCACATGTATGCTGACGATACCCAGCTGTATGTTGAATTTCCGCGTGATCAGCCAGCGCATGCTACAACTGCCATTGACCGCATATCGCGATGTACCGCCGATGTAAAGTCATGGATGGTGTCCCACAACCTTCTTCTTAACGAGTGTAAAACGGAAGCCGTCGTGATTTCCGCTGCGCAGAATCGCAAACGTGTTCAACCTCCTGTTGACCTAGTCATTGATGTCTGTGGCTGCTCCGTCACGCCGAAACCATTTATCCACGACATCGGTTTTGTATTTGATGACACAATGACAGATACGCCGTGTCTGCCAGGTGGCATACTGTCACATTCGTGGCATTGCAACTATCAGAAAATGCCTTTCCACCATTGCTTGCAAAACAATTATTCATGCTTTAGTCATGTCGTGCTTGGACTTCGGCAACGCTGTTTTATGGACTGCCCGAGACGCAGCTGCGGAAACTGCAGATGATTCAAAACTCCGCGGCACAGCAGATTACTGGAACCCGCAGACGAGATCACATAACACCAGTTTTATTCAGTTTACATTGGTTGCCTATTCGTCAGCGAATCGAATTCAAACTTCTTTTACTTGTGTTTCGCGCTGTGCATCATCTATGCCCTGTGTATCTGTCGTCGCTAGTGATTCCATACACACCCACCCGAACACCGAGATCCGCTGATCAACATCTATTGACTATACCGCGGTACCATCTCGAGCGGTACGGTCGTCGGGCCTTTTCTGTGGCAGGGCCGACACTACGGAACGCCCTGCCTCCCACAATTAGGCACGCCAACTCCGTTGCGGTATTCAAGTCACTTCTAAAAACACATCTCTTTCGCGAAGCCTTTCGAACACTCTGTTGACATTTTAATCACTCGAACATTTTACTTATTTAACTTATTATTTATTTAATTTGTTTATTTAACTTATCTAATTAACTTATATGTTTATCTAATGTATCAACTTAATTGTAGTTGTTTATTTTATCTTTTTATTTATTTATTTTATTTTTTGTATTTATTTAACTTCTTGACATAATTAATTCATTTAAATCATTTAGTGAACTTTGTATTTAACTTATGTTTACCTGTCTTTTAATCACATTTTATTTTAGCTCTTCAATTTATTTAAAATTATTTAGCATTACCTTGTTAGCGCCTTTGAGCAGGTTTTTAACCCGGATACACGGCGCATTATAAATGTATAATAATAATAATATGTTTCATGTCCTCCAGTTCTTTGTTTGAAAAAAATATTAGAATCGGTGTCTTTATAAATATTTAAATATTTTAAATACCCTAATTTTGGTATTTATTAGGTACAGGGCTTAAAATTTGCATGTAAATTTCTGGGCCAGCTGGCCCCTGAACTTTAGAAATTAGGCACCAACAATAAAATTTAGGGGCCAATTAGCCGGGATAGCAGGTTTCATTTATTAATTACCAGACACTAAGGTGCATAGTTTGTGCATAACACCAGCCTATCTATACGGCCTATCACAGAGAATGGCAGTGAGGGAAAACAAACAAAAGAAAGTCCAAGTTTAACTGGGTGAAAACAGTGACAGAAAGAGAATGAAAGAAATTTGGAATGAGCCAAATACAGTAAAAAGTATTTTCCAGTTTAATGCTGAATTATCATGCAACGACGTGCATGTGGCAACCTGTCCCATAACCATGGCTATTCCCACCATTGGTAGTGCACCATCAGTCATGTCTAATTACATTCTCACAGCAAATATAAAATGTATGCTCACAAAATCATGCAATATTAGTCATATATCATCATTTAAAAAGATATGTGTAGTGATGCCAGTTTGTAATTCAAATCGTGGCACAAAAACATTTGACTTCCCCGTTATCGTCCACGTTCGGCACAAGAACTAGTCTCAAAGTAAGACCCATGCAGCATGTGTCACAAGCTAGATACTACAATAATTTTAATCTTTCATGAAACAATTATTAATCCCGGTGATATGGTAATTATCTTACTTCAAACTGCCGCGAATACAAGAAGGCCTAACAACAAAACTATGGCAAATGAGATGAAAACACAACTGCCAAGCAGGTGGTCGTGAAACGCATTCTGAAATTCTGGCAGTGACTTTTGACAAGATTCTATTTCAGAGGTCTAAACCTATTCATGATTAGAGTTTATCATTGTATATCTAACGAAATGCAGGTGTGATATATGATAGGTATAACATTATGCAAATACAGTAGCGGAACAAAATGAACTATTGATAGGCACAGCTACGGTTTTATGTCGGCTGCTAAATGTTGATGATTTGATTTGCTTAACGTAACCTATGCAAAGTTGCAACTTTGGAGGTCCACCAGTTTTTGAAGTAATACAACTTATAAAATGTATTCGCCAGCTGGCACCCACTATTAAAAAAACACTCGCCAGGACAATATTTGGGCACCACAGCTTGCAAATTAAACCCTGAGGTATACTATCTTGGTTGTAATGTTGTCAGTCCAAATTTGAGATATTTTTTCAGAGCCAAGTTCTCTAATAAGTTTAGTTGCTCTTCTGAGTACTCCAGTAGGTCTATATCTTTTTTTCAAATGGCCTTCATATTTGTGTTATTGCTTTATAAATAAACACAGTTTGAAGCCATAACACCTGACTGTTCTGAACACATGTCCTGGTAATCATGATTTCTTTAGTCCTGAATGGGTGATATTTAGATACCATTTGTTCTTTGGTGATGGTATCTAGTAAATAATCACCCATTCTATATTCTACTTCTGTGTTCTCATGTCCTATGTTGACAAACTTTTGACATCTGTGATTTTTCAAACCATTTGTCTACTTTGATTACCAATGGTAACCATGATTTGTTATTTTGTCAACTTTGTTGACCTCCAGCTTTCTGAATACCATTGTGTCAATGTCATGACAACACTCAGTAGGGCAGTTGACCATTGTGAGGTAATACATGGTACAGGGTGTTTGTTGAGAGACAGCAAGAGCTGTTGCAGCATGAGAGATTGCTTGGCTGATGGTGCTCTGTGATTGATCATTGACCCAGGCTTCCTCAACACCCTCGGGACCTCTGCAGCCTGCAGCTTGTCTTCTTGTATATCTTTGTTGGTTTTGATCTCCTTCTTTATGTTTTCCTGCAGCTGTGTATTCAATGTAATTGGCAATGACAGTAATTGTCCACCCAATATAACATATCTATCATCTTTAATACAGGCACTGTTGATGTCATGGGTAGATATGATTGTTAATGTGCAAAGGTGTTGTGTAAGTTTTTCTTGTTTGTGTTGGCCAAGTTCAAATCTCTAGCTTCCACGTAGCACATGGTTTATACATCTTTCTTCTGTAACATTTGCGTAAGATTAGTTGTTATATAAGGTGAGACATTTAATTTAGGGGACCATCCTCAAGGCCTTGTCATCCATTAAATGTGAAGGCTCTTTGTGATGGAATACACTGCTTGAAATATTGGGAGAAAAAGCTTAGCTTTACAAGAATATTTTGTCAGCTGTAGTGTATAACAGGTGAGTACAAGAGTTTTTATTAAAAACTTGATACATAGGCATAGTCAATATAAATGTTATGTTTTTATACAAAACAAATTAACTATTATAAAGGCAACAATTCTAATTAAAATGTTGGTCATATCATGCAAGCTTTTGTTGCACACTATATTATGTAGTAAATGTTATTGTCTTCCTTCATAGTTTATGAGAGAGGTGGTTGAGATTTGATTCAGTGGTGTTGTACACCACTGTACACCCCTGTGTGGACAAGACTGCCTACTGACTGAAAGTGTACAGAGATGCAGTGCCAAGGTATAGATTACCAGGAATGAAACGCCTTGGGCCGGTTTTCTTTTTTATATCAACTGTGTGCAGACGTGAGTGTGTTTACTGAGGGAGGAATGTGTAGCGTTGTGGTGTGCATGAGTTCACTGGCTTGGCCTTGTTGCTTTAACCTTGTGCATTGACAAGTTTATTCCCTGCCAGGGGACACTTGATGCTAGTTTTTGCTGTTTATCTATGCCTTTGAGCTGACAGCTTTTATCTTGTAGGGCGATCTGTGGACAAAATAGTACTTGTACTAGCAATAGTATTAGTTTTGTGATGAAGAGAAGAGATTTCTGTTCTTAGAAATGTAGTGTTAGTTCTATGTGATAAATACCCAATTTAAGATCCAATTGAAACTGGGTTTAATAACAAAAATATAATCACGTATATTAGATACTTAATCAAGGTACATGTCGTTAGACTTCCAAGTATCCAGTGGCAGTAGTAGGATGTGTACGATATCTCTTCGTAAGATAATGCACAACACAAGGAAGAAGAAAAATAAAACTGTTCATGTGAAGACTTTCTGTGCAACTGTGTGTCAGTTTATACATTTTCTTCACTATAAAACTGTTTCATCATTCAGTTGGGAAAATGTCCCTTTTAAAAGGTGTCTTCTGTTGTTGTTGTTGTTTATTCTTTTGTGTATCCTCTCATTTCATCATGTTTGCCATTGTTTACTCCTTCATTCCATCATGTCTTCTGTTGTTTATTCCCTCATGCCATCATGTTTTCTCTTGTTTATTCTCTCATTCCATCATGTTTTCTCTTGTTTATTCCCTCATTCCATCATGTTTTCTCTTGTTTATTCCATCGTTCCATCATGTTTTCTCTTGTTTATTCCCTCATTCCATCATGTTTTCTCTTGTTTATTCCATCATGTTTTCTCTTGTTTAGTCCCTCGTTCCATCATGTTTTCTCTTGTTTATTCCCTCGTTCCATCATGTTTTCTCTTGTTTATTCCTTCATTCCATCATGTTTTCTCTTGTTTATTCCATCATGTTTTCTCTTGTTTAGTCCCTCGTTCCATCATGTTTTCTCTTGTTTATTCCCTCGTTTCATCGTGTTTTCTTTGTTTCTTCCCTTCTTCCATCATAATCCTAGTCTTAAATAGCATTATGAGTTGGTCCCTAACTAGTCATAGTACCATCATGAGATTACTATTACCAGTACCACTGTTTTACTAATATTCCCTAACAGATTGCTATGTAAGCACACTTTAATGTAGAGTGATCTGTAAGCTGTACAGTGAATGAATGAAGACACCATTAAGCAACTATGTCGACACGAAAGGCTGATCGCCTAGCAGGACTCACTACAGTAGTACCTGCCTTCAACGGACCCTCCGATGAGCGGACACTTGCTATGTCGGGACACTTTCTCAATGTACGGACTGTTTTACCATGTTAATGTCCCTCTGATGAGGGGACACCTGGTTAACGTGGACAGCAGACAGGATATTTTGGTTTTCTGTCCCTGCTAAGGTGGACAGTAATAATTATTTTCGTGATTTTTTTCTCGAAATATTTTATTTCCAAAATGGCGATGGACAAACAGCGTGGTGTGTAGTGGGAAAAACAACAATGTTCTATCACGGATTCGGATATAAGATGGTGGACCCCGATTTTCTGCTGCCGGGGGAAATGCCAAATGGGCCTGCTTTAACCTACTTAGAATTGCTTTGACAATGTCAATGAACAATGTCAATGAACGAGTGTCAACCTGTTGTTTGTTTGACGTTGCCGCGGACATCAGTCGCCGATGTTGGCTTCGCTTAGGCAGTTTGAGATTCACAAATACGCCTCGCATAAGAATCAGATAAACAGTCTTAAATGCAATTTAGTATGCAGTACTAATATGACACTGGGGTGAAATGGCATGCTTCCAATCTAAACGACGCGAAACCAATATGGCAACTGCCAAACCCAAGGCGCTACCTGTGCGCGAAAATACGAATTCATCATCTGCATATGAAACGATGAATTGATGCGTCATCAATTTATGCTTCGGTCGAGATCAGTTGAAAATCGAGGTGAAGCGATTATTAATTCTGCCTATTGTCGTTTTCTATGTTTATTCAGCTTACATACTGTGTGAGTTAACTCATATACGTTTTCGGTTGCTCAAATCCAGGTTATTATTTTCGATTCGTAGGCCTATTAGTTCAGTACATCGTCATTCCAGCATACGTACATGTATTTTATTCAGTTAACGATTAAACAGGGTGTGACATTTAAAAATAATACAAGTTGATGCTAGTTGACTTGTTTAATAAGCTCTATAAACTGTGTGTTGCCGTATAAGACAGTGCTGCAAGCACACAGTGGCTACTGTACTGAACTGAACCCTCCACTCCAACATGCCTGTCCCTCCAATGAGAGGACACCTGCCATGTAGGGACACTTTTGCTTGGATACAGAAGTGTCCGTTGAAGGCAGATACTACTGTATATTGTCATTAATTGTTACATTTGAGATTAGCAAGAAAAAGATATATGTGTACACTGAATACGCTGTTTATTGGTCGACACCTTGTGGTATACAAATAAATACATTTCATATGTGTGACATGGCTGTGCTTAAACAATTTAAGTCAGAAAAGAGCAATTTTAGCCGTGTTACTGATTATTTAGTTTGACAAATACAAATGTATCTAGCTGAAAATATCATGTTGTGTAGCTTTTGAAAGTGATCATCATTTGATATAAAGTCTCCCTTTATTTTACATTCTTTAAATTATGCAGGTCTAGTTTGAGTCTCTGTGTAAATTTATGTTAATTTAATTCAGAAACATCAGTTGGAGAAGGTGTTACTCCAATATGACTAGTGTGTTAGAAGCAACTCACAGCTGACTGTTACAAATGATGACCTACAGACACCATGAAGTATCAATGTTGTACTTCAAGGCTGATGACCTACAGACATCATGAAGTATCAATGTTGTACTTCAAGGCTGATGACCTACAGACATCATGAAGTATCACTGTTGTACTTCAAGGCTGATGACCTACAGACACCATGAAGTATCACTGTTGTACGTCAAGGCTGATGACCTACAGACATCATGAAGTATCAATGTTGTACTTCAAGGCTGGTGACCTACAGACACCATGAAGTATCACTGTTGTACTTCAAGGCTGATGACCTATAGACACCATGAAGTATCAGTGTACTTCAAGGCTGATGACCTACAGACATCATGAAGTATCACAGTTGTACTTCAAGGCTGATGACCTACAGACACCATGAAGTATCACTGTTGTACTTCAAGGCTGATGACCTACAGACATCATGAAGTATCAATGTTGTACTTCAAGACTTATGACCTACAGACATCATGAAGTATCACTGTTGTACTTCAAGGCTGATGACTTACAGACTTCATGAAGTATCACTGTTGTACTTCAAGGCTGATGACCTACAGACATCAAGAAGTATCAATGTTGTACTTCAAGGCTTATGACCTACCCACATCATGAAGTATCACTGTTGTACTTCAAGACAGACAACCTACAGACATCATAAAGTATCACTGTTGTACTTCAAGGCTGATGACCTACAGAAATCTTGAAGTATCACTGTTGTGCTTCAAGACAGACAACCTACAGACATCATGAAGTATCACTGTAGTACTTCAAGGCAGACAACCTACAGGCATCGTGAAGCATCACTGTTTTACTTCGAAGCAGACGACCTACAGACATCATGAAGTATCTCTGTTGTGCTACAAGGCAGACAACCTACAGACATCATGAAGTATCACTGTTGTACATCAAGGCAGACGACCTACAGGCATCATGAAGTATCACTGTTGTACATCAAGGCAGACGGCCTACAGACATCATGAAGTATCACTGTTGTACATCAAGGCAGACGACCTACAGACATGAAGTATCACTGTTGTACTTCAAGGCAGATGACCTACAGACATCATAAAGTATCACTGTTGTACTTCAAGTCTCTCCCATGCATTTTGTCAGGAATACCTCAATGAGTGGCAACATTAAATAATTGTTTTGTTTATCAATTTAGCTGGCCTAGTTGACCCAAATAACATTTAATTGATTACTTTATAAAGTGGCTACTGCCTTTATTTAACAAATGATGTTGAATTCTCTTGCGTTGTAGGCGTGCTATTTTATGTGACTGTTCTCCCCTCTCAATGATGTGTCATGCGCTTTTTATGAGCCAGCGAACTCAAAGGCAATCTCTCTTAAACAACATCTGTTCTGCAGGTTCAGGACATCCCAGCACACATTCTACTTCTTTCCCATCATAACTAGGTTACCAGGTTAATCGTTTCCTGTGCCACCGCCAGATCAGATTCATCAGTTCTGTGTTGTGGCCAGCATGACGGATGAGCAGTGAGCCAACACTGACAATGATGTGCCATTGATGTCAACTCTCTGGAGTCTGCACACCTCTACAGAGCTGTCAAGACATGTATCCAGGTGTACCTCAATGAAATCAACTTACAATGTCATCTAAAGGTGACTCCCAGTCACACTACACAAGCCCTTACTTGTTAAAACTACAAAGTCTGATCATTCTTGCCATGACAACAGAGTCTGTTGAACATTCTTCAGGATACTTCATTTTCATAATTATATATTTTTTATTAACATATCCCAATTTTTTTATTACCTAGTACCTTAAACTCTCACCAATTTTAACTGGCTTCTTCAGTATGAATGATGCCCTGGTAGGATGACATCATCACACATCTACAATGATGTCCTGGTAGGATGACATCATCACACATCTACAATGATGTCTTGGTAGGATGACATCATCACACATCTACAGTGACAATTGCTTTTGTTGGTCTGTTGAGTCTAAAGCTTTAGAAAATTATGCTGTTGTTACTAAAATCATTTAATTTCTTGATGATATGTTGCAGTTACTGGGTCTGTTCATACTGCGACTGATAGGCTGCTGGATTGCTTGGCAGGGTTTCAGTGAGGTTACTAGAGATGCAACTGTAAATTATCTGCATCAATAGGTTGTGTCCATGACTGAGGAGGCTGCACGATTGAGCAATAGTTGCCATAGTTGAGAAGGTCACCTTTCTTATATGTAGTGATGAGTTTGGATGTCTGCATCTCACTTGGCTTGTTACTGTTTGTGATGGTCAAGTTCGTAAGGTCCAGCTGAGCCTTCTTGAGTGTGCTGCCACCTGCCTTGAACTTCTCAACAGTTACTGCATCTGGGCCGACTGCTTTGCCAGCTTTGAGTTCACACTGTGTAGCTTAATTTTAGATAAAAATGTGGCAAATTCATATTGGTACAGCTGGGCAGGGCAGGAAAGCCTTGACCTGCTTGCCAAAGATGTGTGTGCATGCATGTGTGTGTGTTTGGATGTGGCAGTGTATCGAGACTGCTAGCAGAGCTGGGTGGTCCATGATGGTTGATGGCGCCTCGATGTGGGGCCAAAGTAAATGTCATCATTAAACAGCAGCATATAGTCTGAATTATGGTTGTTCGCATCCGAGCTCCACATCTAGTAAGAAACTTCTAAATCCAATACAAATTGACTGTATCTTTGCTTCCTACTTCCATGACAGCCAGGTATTTGTCATCAGTCAGTGACAGCCAGGTAAATGTCACCCGTCAGCAACAGAACAAAGGGTTTTATTTATTTATTATAATTATTTATATATTTATTATAATTATTAATTTATTTACTTCACTTATTTATTAATCTTATTCAAATACTCCATTTTTTATTATATATTTTTAATTATAATATATGCTTATTATTTTATGATTACATGTATGTTTTGAATGCGCCTAAGAACGGGTTGGTCCAAGATATATGGCGTTTTATAAATTTTAGTAATAATAACAAAAAGAGCAATGTAAATGTCACGAGTCAGCAACAGCAATGTAAATGTCACGAGTCAGCAACAGTAATGTAAATATCACCAGTCAACAACAGCAATGTAGATGTCATCAGTTAGCAACAGCAATGTAAATGTCACCAGTCAGCAACCCTAAAGTAAATGCCACCAGTCAACAACAGCAATGTAGATGTCATCAGTCAGCAACAGCAATGTAAATGTCACCAGTCAGCAACCCTAAAGTAAATGTCACCAGTCAACAACAGCAATGTAGATGTCATCAGTGAGCAACAGCAATGTAGTTGTCATCAGTCAGCAACAGTAAGGTAAATGACATCGGTATGTAAAGCTAGGTTAGTGGCAATACATGTGTATGAAGCTAGGTTAGTGGCAGTACTTGTATGTGAGGCTAGGTTGGTGGCAGTACTTGTGTGTGAAGCTAGATTAGTGGCAGTACTTGTGTGTGAAGCTATGTTAGTGGCAGTACATGTGTGTGGAGCTAAATTAGTGAGAGTACTTGTGTATGAAGCTTGGTTAGTGGCAGTACTTGTGTGTGAAGTTAGGTTAGTGGCAGTACTTGTATGTGAAGCTATGTCGGTGGCAGTACTTGTGTGTGAAGCTAGGTCAGTGGCAGTACTTGTATGTGAAGCTAGGTTGGTGGTAGTACTTGCTAGTGAAGCTAGATTAGTGGCAGTACTTGCGTATGAAGCTAGGTCCGTGGCAGTACTTGTGTGTGAAGCTAGGTCAGTGGCAGTACTTGTGTATGAAGCTAGGTCAGTGGCAGTACTTGCTAGTGAAGCTAGATTAGTGGCAGTACTTGTGTATGAAGCTAGGTTAGTGGCAGTGGATGCATATAATCAGTCAAAAGCTGTGTAGATCCCAGCCTGAGAGACTGGCTGTAGGTGACATAGATGCGTTGTTTGGGTGAATGGCTGCCAGTTATTTCACCCATTTAAGCCTTTAAGTAAGGTCAGGAGCCTGGTGGTTTTCGGTGAGGTGATAGTCTATTTTATTATTCTGCGTTAATTACCTCTGTCTGGCTGGGCAATCATGACATTTTCGAGAAAATTGTGTTTTCTGGTTAACATTGGTACTGCCAGCAGGGGGGTGGCAGGACGGGAGGTGGCAGAACAAGGCAGTCTTCCTCCCCTTAAAGTTCCCTTGTATTGTACTTTGTCTTTGGATGTCTTCCAAATACTTGTAATGGCAAGGACCTCCTGTGTAGTTCATTACATAATAGGACAGACATTTATGATTAATGTCACTCAAGGTGCTATGTGTCGGTTGATGTATTGCTGCTGTGTGCTGGCTCTCTTTAAATCACACCAGAAATCTCTGTCAGTTTGAATTCTCCGAGGCCGAACTGGTTGGCAACTTTATCTTGTCATGAACATCACCCAAATAAAGTCCTTCTTAAATTCACGTTTTCCGCTTGTATCATTTCAGGTTCATTTTACATTTTGTAACCTATCTTGTATCCACTATGATATGCTAGCTCGTTTGCACGTATTTTTTATGTAGGTTTGGTGAAACTGATAAATAATTTTTTACTAGTTCTGGAAAAAATTCGGTGAAAAAATTACAAAAGCAGTCTGACTCTATATACTATGACAAGGCTGTTCACACTTTTACAAGTTACCCTGGCAGTACTTGTGTGTGATTGACTTCGATCATTAGACCAATGATCATAGTCAATTGCTTTGATGATTTTAACAAAAGTATGCACTCTTATTAAACTAACTACACATATTACTTTTACTACACATTTGAATATCGCTGGACCTGGTTCACAAAGGGCTCAATCAGTTGAGGAGGGAGTCTGTGCATGTGTGTACTCTGTGCATGTTTGTACTCTGTGCATGTTTGTACTCTGTGCATGTTTGTACTCTGTGCATGTTTGTACTCTGTGCATGTGTGTACTCTGTGCAGGTGTGTACTCTGTGCATGTGTGTACTCTGTGCATGTGTGTACTCTGTGCATGTTTGTACTCTGTGCATGTTTGTACTCTGTGCAGGTGTGTACTCTGTGCATGTGTGTACTCTGTGCATGTGTGTACTCTGTGCAGGTGTGTACTCTGTGCATGTGTGTACTCTGTGCATGTGTGTACTCTGTGCATGTTTGTACTCTGTGCATGTTTGTACTCTGTGCAGGTGTGTACTCTGTGCATGTGTGTACTCTGTGCATGTGTGTACTCTGTGCATGTGTGTACTCTGTGCATGTGTGTACTCTGTGCATGTGTGTACTCTGTGCATGTGTGTACTCTGTGCATGTGTGTACTCTGTGCATGTGTGTACTCTGTGCATGTGTGTACTCTGTGCATGTGTGTACTCTGTGCATGTTTGTACTCTGTGCATGTGTGTACTCTGTGCATGTTTGTACTCTGTGCATGTGTGTACTCTGTGCATGTTTGTACCCTGTGAATGCATATACCCCATGCATGTGTGTAACGTTTGCATATGTAACGTGTACATGTATGTACCCTGTGCATGTGTGTACACTGAATACACAAGGGATACCGCCGCCAGCCAGTTATAACCGGTTTGAGACGCAAAGAAAAAATTTCAATTTCCACGATGCCTCGAAATGAACAAATGAAGAAGAAATATGACTTAGTGGCAGCAGCAATACATAACTTCGATATTCGCTCATTCAGCTGCCGCGCAGAGGTAAGTTTGGTAAAATTAATCTAAATGTGTGGAAATTCACGCAGATTCAAACAGTCGCTTAGCCTTTGCCTAGGGTTAGCCTTTGCCTAGGGTTAGCCTTTGCCTAGGGTTAGCCTTGCTCTTGGCTTAGGAGTCAGGTTTATATAATGAAGGCGATATAATGAACAAGTAAGTGCAGCCGACCCTGGTGGGCCCGGCTATTTACACTATTGTGATATATGTTATGCTTGATGGATAAGTTGTGAGTGGAACTACTGGTCATTGACCACTTGTCTAGAATGCCGCTCACCACATGTTTTCACATCAACATAGTGTTGGCATATTTGACACTTGTTGACATAAAAACATGCAGTGGTGGTGTGTGCGCCTGCTTTGATGATAAAATCATAAATCATTTTAGGCAAAAGTTAGCCTTCAATTGTATTGAGGAAAAATAATGGCACATACCACCTCTATAATTATAGTAACTATTAGTAAGTAGGCCTAGTGGACTAGAGTGTAGCAGTGATGATTGGAATGGCAACTGTTGTTTTTAAATACAAATTCAGTAGTGGCTGCTAATGAGTAATCTATTATGTCACGTTTGTTTTTACACATATTTCCTACCAATATCATTACTGTAAGTGTAAAAAAAAGATTTGTGAGTCATTACAAAGACTTCAGGCACTTTTGGCCTCACATTCATTGTTGTGCGACTTGTAATAAACTAAATTGTGCAATGCCTGATGTGTCATGTTAACTATTTAGTCGCGTGTCGCAAGTGCCTTTTTAACCATTGCTCACCGCGTTCTACGTGCCCTTTTTCTAAAATGGCACCCTGCCCTTTTGAAAAACTGGGCAGAACACTGCATATTGCACATGCAGTAACACCAGGACCAATACATACAGCTAGCATTACCTTAGCAGCAGCTAGCATCACCTTAGCAGCAGCTAGCATCACCTTAGCAGCAGCTAGCATCACCTTAGCAGCAGCTATATACCTTAGCAGCAGCTAGCATCATCTTAGCAGCAGCTATTCCTCCTGATTAGACTGTCCATTTCTTTGTATTCTTATTCTTCAGCTGCCTCCTTTCTTTCATCAAATTAAGAATTTTGTCGGTCAACTAAGTTTTATTTTTCTATTCCACCTTCTTTGGTATCAAGTGATTCATTGTGATGTTCGTGAATAATGTGTTCCACTCGTTCTCAGTTTCATCTTCCAGAAATTGTTCCACTTCGACATTCAGTTCTTCAACTCACTTCTTCAACGAATGTTCATCAGTCGTCACGTTTCAACATAGCATTCATGTTCTTAGACCTGTCTCCATCATACTTCTTGACCTTTGTGATCTATAGCTTCCAGACAACTTTTGGTCTTTTGGTAAGATGACTTTTTGCATTGTACATGGTCACGAGAATGCCTAATCCTTTGGTTTTATTGCGCCACTGAGCTCGGATTTTCCAAGGATATTGGCGCCAAAGAAGTCATTTTATTATTTTTATTATTATAGCAGCTGACCTTATGCTACTGAGGTACCTACCCATGCCAAGTGCACTCATGTGCACACCTTCATGCTTCTCTCGTGTATATATATATAAAATTTACTCCCTTCAACAACTTCATGTGATGCCATAAATTTATGTTTTCCAATTTTGCGATCATTACACAAATGTTATTATTAATAACCTGGTAGGCACTATCAGAATGAGGTATGAGTTCAAAACGCCCACAGTCTACTGGTATGCGGGTCAGTGTCTCACATTCTACTACCTGGGACACAGAGGGTATTGTAAGCAGTTCGTGATTGTTCGTGTGAATGCAGCATAAGTAGATGTGTTTGTGGCAAACGGAATGGGGCATTGTGCAGACATATAATAAGCAATGGCCAGCTTCTATGGAAAGTATTATGACCCTACTATATATTAATCATAAATGTTGGATCGTAGACTACATAGAGATAGAAATATGTGTGACCTTGGGCCCCCTGTGAATGACCGCACTGTAAACCAGCAACAGGGAAGATCTACAACTTGTGATTAATATAGCCTCTGTGCCTAACACAACTCATGACAACAATGGCCCAAACTTCACTATGGACAAAGATGGATACACAGTTGTTTACTGAGGACATAGCACTCAACACAGACATGGAGTGGGAGTACTAGCCCATTTCAAACAGAAACATCCTGGTGAAATTAAGAGGAAAACCATTTGTCATTGCATTCATACACTAGTTTTTACTTCCAACTTTAGATTATGTTGATGAAGAGGTGGATGATTTCTACAAGGAGATAAATAGAGCACTGAAGTATGTCAAGTCACATGATGAACTGATCATTGCTGGTGACGAATACAAAAATTGGGTCGGAACTGAAGACAAATATCTCAGGAAAGTTTGGAATTGGTAAATGAAAGAGGGAATGGCTACTTAACTTCACCCAGGAGAAAGAACTCATTACTATGAACGAACGCTTCCAGGAACCCCACCGACTGGAAGAACCCAGGAAAATCAAATTGATTTCAAAATGCTTTGAGGTGCAGATATCGACACTGACCATAAGTTGTCTGGAAGCTATAGATCACAAAGGTCAAGAAGTATGATGGAGACAGGTCTAAGAACATGAATGCTATGTTGAAACGTGACGACTGATGAACATTCGTTGAAGAAGTGAGTTGAAGAACTGAATGTCGAAGTGGAACAATTTCTGGAAGATGAAACTGAGAACGAGTGGAACACATTATTCACGAACATCACAATGAATCACTTGATACCAAAGAAGGTGGAATAGAAAAATAAAACTTAGTTGACCGACAAAATTCTTAATTTGATGAAAGAAAGGAGGCAGCTGAAGAATAAGAATACAAAGAAATGGACAGTCTAATCAGGAGGAAATGTCAAGTTGCAAAAGAGGATTGGCTGACAGAGAAATGCGAGGAAATAGAAACACTTGAAAAGCAGCACAAAATGAAGAAGGTGCACAATAAAGAGAAAGACATGAACAACAGAAACAGAAGGAAAGCAGGCAGTGGCTGCTTAGTCAGCAAGCAAGGGGACATGTTGTTTGAAGATGAGGCAATTCGAGAGAGATAGGCTGAATATGTTGATGAATTGTATGATAATACAAGGGGAGAGATGCCAGAATTTGATAATCTTAATGGACCAGAAATTACTAAAAAAGTAAAGAAAGCTGGCAAAGCACTCGGGCTAGACAGAATGCATGGAGAGATGATACAAGTCTTGACAAACAAAACATCGAAAGGTTAACAAAGATCTGCAACCTCATTTTCGACAAAAGACATCATACAGATCCCAAGGACGACAGGAGCAATGAACTGCTTGACTTCTGTACTGTAAGTTTGATGAGTCATGTAACAAAGATACTACTGCGCATAATGCATTGTGGTTGTTTTGAAAATTATGTGGTCCCAGATTCTAGACAAATGCCTGACTAATTAGGTTTAGTTAAATTAGGTTTAGTTGCATAGGTAACTACTGGTGTGTCTAGTCAAGTGAGAAGCCATGCTGGCGTGAAACTTGGCCTTAGAAGTTTGTGCACAAATTCAACATTGATTTTCATTCATATGCATATTTTTTCAAAAGCAATTTTGCAATTTGTTTTGCATCAGTCAATAAGATAGCATTAATTGGTTCATAAATCAACATGCTGTAGAAACATGTTGATAGATGTAGGTAATTTCTTCAGTATTATAAAGACTCATCCAACCAGTATAGTGTTACTGGATGACCTCGGATGTGGTAAACTTCCTCTCTTTGATGTATATTATGAGTTGATTCCTCTGTTTTTTTGTTTTTGTTTTTTTTTTTCTACTTATTCATTTGTATAATTATTTTTCTATAACTGAATAAATAACAAAGAAATAACAATTGGTGAATCGCATTTCGTTTTTTTAAATTTTCATTCCATCGGAGTAACTATTTGTTGTTGCAGGAAGTTGTCTTTGTCGTGCGTATTCTTTACTGACTTCAGTTCACAGGGTGTTCAGGAGACCTTATCTGGTCATCAGTGCAAGTTTAAAAAAAAATGCTCAATGTCAGTTTGCATGGGTCCTTTGTGTTGTAACTAGCAAAATTATATGGTGTTAGCTACCAAGTAAAAGTGTTTGAGAATGAGTGATGAGTGTAAATGTGATGAAGAAACACCTGAGAAGGAAAATTCAAGTGGATAATTTGCAATGGGTTCATCACTAAGAAGATGATGGCTAGGCTTTAGAGAAGAAGAAAATGTAGGTGTTTGGAGAAACAAAGGAATCTTAAAAATAGAAGAGATTTTATACCATTATACTGTTTTCTCTAGTGGTACACTATATGTTGCATAAGCCAAGAGATCTGTGCAAGAAAAATAAGTTTAGAGATGCCGTAGAGGATTAGGGCTGATGTGGGGAATAATGAGAAGAAGCTGATGAAAGAACATGCAGGGCTGGTCAACAAAGGGGAGTTCCTTTCTTGACCATTCTTGACCAGTGCATATCGCTGGTTATCGTGGCAAAATAAAATGGGACTAAATATTAATGATTGTATGTATGTACATGTATGTATATATGTATGTAATGAGCCGTTGAACGATGGACCGAGTCAGTTGTGTATCATTGTGACTGTGCAGGCCAATGCGTGACAGAGACTGACCATTGTTTGTTCCACTGCACATTCTTTGGTGCATGTGTGAAGCCAGAGAGAGCAAATCATTGCTGTCATTTCTTATATGTTATGGGGAATGGAGTGGGACTTCACCGTTGTTTTTTTAACACATCTTTGTACCTTTTTCTTTGGCCACCTCATGTTTGGCAACCGGTTTTCAGCTGGCCATAGAACAGCGCCTGGGTATACAGTTATCAGGCATACAGGCCAGATGACCGAACCATCATAGTTGAGCATGCTTGATGTAGAACTCAATTCCACAGGTTCCTTTCTTCAGTGTTCGGCACCATGCCCACGATCTACCATAGGCAGCTCATGTGGATCTGCTCTAGCCGTCTAATATGGCATTGATATGGAATCTTGCATTCGTAGAGCAGTCGGCAGTACAACAGCACATACACATTGATTTTCATGCTCAGGCACGTGCCCCGTTTGTCCCAGAGGCATATTGGTCAGCTTGCCAGAAGAAGCTCTTGCCTTTCCAAGGTGGACAGAAATGTCATCATCAATTGTTGTACTTTTGGACAACTTGCTTTCCAGATAAATGATTTCTCCACAAAGTTCAATGGGATGGTATCAATAGTGATAGTAGGTGGTGCATGGTTGGTGACAGGTTTTGGTTGGAACATTACTTCTATAATATTAAATATCAATATATGATGGTTTGTACCCCATAACAACATTACCTGAAGCTATCAGGTATATTATGGTATTAATAATGGTGAACCTTCTGGCAAATGGACACATTAGAATAACTGGAAAATGAGTACACGTGTGGGGCATTTACTTGTTTAATCATTTAGTAAAAAAAATTGGCAACTTTTTCATCCATCATCATTTATGTCAAATTATCATGAGCCCATCTTTCATATATGTTCTGCTGAGCTGGTGGCTTTGCTGCATATGAAAAAAATTATGTTTGGGTTTGTACGTAGGCTCAGATGTCTCATACATACTGCAGGCAATCGTAACAGTATCCCATATCAAGTTGTAAGTCAGCCAGTTATTGCTCTCTGTTGCGTTATTTGCTCTGCACTGCCGATAACATGAGCTAACCAGAGACTTGTGTTGCAGGCAGTATCTAAAGGCCAGCAGGATGGCCACCTTCAGTTCTCGCGCCAGTGTCTCGCCGCCCAACTAGCAGCTTTATTTACATTTGTGGAATCCATTAACACACTGCCATCTCCCCACACAGTTGACCTGTTTTCATAAATATGCACTCAATCCCCATCAGAAAAAGTATTCTCCACTGTGGCCAATGCGGCTGTGGTTGCTGTTGCTGCTGCTGCTGCTATTGCTGCTGCTGCTGCAGAGAAAGCAGTTCCAGCCTTTGGCAATGTTTTCCATAGCCGCAGCACTGCCATGCACTTATATTGCTGCAACAGTAAATAGTGCCAAGTATTTTAGGCTTTTACAGGATAAAGTGAGACTGGTGGGAAGTGTGGTCATGCAGTGCCGCTAGATTAAGCTTGTAGTGTGCCTGTATTATTGTCTATCAGTGGATCATACATTTAGTATGACAAAAGGCACAATATCAGCTGTGGTGCACAGATGATGATAGCAAAAAAAGAATTAAATCTGCTCATTAAAAATACGCATTGACAGTCACACAAGCAGTTGATATTTAGATTTTTGTGGTTTTCTAACAACATATATTTTTATTATAGAATAGCATTTCATTTTAAGCAAATTAATATATTGATTCTTTCTTATTGTTGGTACCGGTAAGCTTCAAAGCTAGAACAATGCTTCATAATAAATTCTTAGGGGATATTTGTATAATTCCTATCATCAGGCAATTCCACTTTGAATATTTGGTCCATTACCGAAGTAAGATATCCTGTGTGTAATCATTGCAACGCCTACCTCAGTGGTAGATATTGATAGGCTTGCCCACAACATATCTGACACTCATCTGCCCAGTGTTGCCATCTGGTGAATGGTTAGTGCACCACATGTCTCTACTTAACTATAAAGGACTCGATAGAAGTGATGAAACTGCTAATTAACAATTTAAGAAAGCTGTGAATATTACCCACATATCTCAACATTTTCAAATGACATGCTACTGTAAATATATTAACATAATTTGTTATGGAAAATACACTTTATTCATTGTTTCTGTCTGTGTGACTACATAGTGTCAGTGGGATCACTATCAGTTTGACAACTGGGTGGCATAGCTGGGCCATATAGCTGGGTGGCATAGCTGGGCCATATAGCTGGGTGGCCTAGCTGGGCCATATAGCTGCATGGCCTAGCTGGGCCATAAAGCTGGGTGGCATAGTTGGACCATATAGCTGGGTGGCATGGCTGGGCCATATAGCTGTGTGACCTTGCTGTGCCATATAGCTGGATGGCCTAGCTGGACCATGTAGCTGGGTGGCCTAGCTGGGCCATGTAGCTGGGTGGCCTAGCTGATCAATGGATCCTGCCCCATCAGGCCTTGCCTGTCTCTGTTCCCACAGCTATGATCAAGTTGGCTTCTTCTGAGGTTTATGATTAATATTTTAGTGCAGTGCAAAATGAGAGTCACCTGGGGCCCAGAACCTGCTGTTTCATCTGATATCTAGGTGAAGTTGTGGGTTTGAAGTCGGCGATTTCCAAGTGCTCATTTGCATACCAACAACAAGGGAACACTGGAATAAGGCAACACAGGAACATTTCCGACAACTCATTTGCAAATGGAGAACACTACACCCACAACCCGAATGTGAAATAAGGAAATGCCCACCTAAGCTTGGCAAAAACAGTGCCTTCAAAAAGTGAAATGTCCACACTATATTTGAATGGCGCATGTCAGAACCTATGGGCCACCCTGCCAGCTAGATTGAGGACTATGGTGGCAGACGAAGTTAATGCTACTTGTATGTGTATAAAATAAGGACAATCATTTTGTGCTTTACAAGTCAACCACTATTAGTTTGTGTCAGATCCTTCGATAGGCATGTTAAACTAAATAAATAAAAAACTATTTAGTAGAGCAACCAGGCAAAATAGCTTACGTTCTTAGGTAGTATAAACCTGAAATATTTTTTTATTTCCTTCAGTTGTTGGGCGTCTTAGGAGGGTGTTGGTGGTCTTAGGAGGGTGTTGGTGGTCTGACAATATTTACTAACCAGCTTATTCTGTTATTTGTGATTCTGTTAAGTGGAGTCACCTGTACATATATGTTCTTGTACAGCCATACAATAATTTGAATGTGAGATATAACATGTATACAGTTGTTTCCAAATTGTATTAATTGTACAAGAAAGGTACAATCTCCCTTTTATTATGTACAGTGTTCCCACGGGTCATGGAAATCATAGAAAATCATGCATTTTCTAAATAAATTTTGCAGGCTTGAGAAGTCATGGAATTTGAAAATTATTTTATATACAACTACAAGTTGTTGGTATTTCGGTAAATGGGTATCCATCAATTTCATATAAGACATCATTTATTAAATTCTGTAATCATGCTTCTAATTGGTCAGAATATAATCTAGACCGAAGCATCAGATGATGTCAGTCAATGTAATGCCTTGTTTCAAAGGACATAAAGTCTTTAATATTTTCCCTTTATGTGAATTTCGAGGCATTTGTGTTGATTTAGTTGATAGTGATTAACATGAAAATTATGTTGGTAAAGTTAACTACCTTGGGTATAATATACATACAACACATGTGCACACACACACGCACGCACGCACGCACGCACGCCCGCACGCACGCACGCATGCACACATGCATGCACGCACACATTGAACCACATAACATGATAGTAATGCACTGACATTCATAGAATATTTTATAATAAAATAGTGGGAATCATGTAGGGAAGACCGGGGCTAATTGTATGCAGTGGCAGGTTGTTATGGGGTTGTTTTACGAAAACATAGCATATGGAGTCACCGTTAACAGTAGTTGCTTGGATGTCCACTAGCGGACACTGTCCAAAAATCTGGAGTTAAGAAGATGAAATTACTTTTTGATCACCTAAAACTTTTTTCATTTTGTTAATGAAACTTTAAACATATATACTATGTAATATTAAGGGTTATGCCAAGTAGAGGTTAAACTGAAATTCAGGATATATTATCATCGCTCGGGCGGCCCGTACTGATGGCTCTGCCAGCGAGTTGTGTGCTGACAATTACTGAAAGAACTTTGTTTCTCATGTGAAGCCTAATGTATTAGTTTATAACCCATACTGTAAATGCTAGCAGCATGAATGTGTCTAAAAATAACATTGACAAATATCTTAGAAGATGAAATATTGTTGGACTCTCAACACAGCAATGGCTTCCTTTGGTAACTAAGCATGAAAGGCTTAGTCTGTGAAGCTGCAAACACCTACATTGTTATGCACACTGTGCGTAAGATGTAGAAGTGTGCATAATCCAATTAATATAGTAACAGTAACATGTACGAGTTACACTTGCTTTGCGATCCACGAGTTCTTTGCTATAACAAAATGCCCTGTATGATGTGACAACTTGCCCCACTTAGGGCCTAGTTGTTGGGGCTAGTTGTTACAGTCGACCACAAACTTCACATATCTACCTAGCTATGATATGGAATATCATTGGTATGGTACGTTTTATTAATACAAATAATAAATTTCATGTATATGTTGACAGAAATAATACATCTAACATACTTTTCACAAAAAGTGACTAACTGAAAATTGTAACAACTAGCCCCGGTGTCCCTACATACTGAATGGTACAGTGATAATATTACATGGTGAGGCATAGTGTTATTTGTATTATTGTCAGTATGTTGTACAAATTGTTTATGTTCATCTACAATGTACTGACAATAGACACTACAGACTGTTTTGACAACCTTTTTATTTTAAGTGTTCATTACGTTTAACTACTTTGCTTATATTATAATTGTTTATTGTTTTTCAGTTCGCATTAGAATCTTGATTATGTACTGTGCAGCCTCTTTAGAGTTGGGTGTTGCGTGTTGGCAGGTCTGTCACGCTTCTCAGGGGGCCCACACAGCGTGACGGTGAAGCAGGGTGACACAGCCCGGCTCCAGTGCAGCATTCGGGGCGTGCCCACACCCAACATCACATGGCAGAAAGACAGACAACCTCTACCTCTCAACAGCAGTTGGTCAGTCTTCTCCCTCTGTTCTAGTGTATATAAGTATATATACATACATACGTGTGTGTGTGTGTGTGTGTGTGTATATATATATATATATATATATATATATATATATATATATATATATACATATATATATATATGGGGTTTCAGGGTTCAATCTAGGATGCGCCTTTGCACCATTGACGTAATATTTTAAAAACTGGCGTAATCAAATTGCATGAGTGCACCCGAAGGGTGCATAAATGTGGCATTTGGCATGCAAAAAGTTAATTGAAGCGCCCTAACAAAATGTAATTCTACATTAATTGATGGGAATATCCTTCCACATGTTCGAATATTTTGGAGCTATCCTGTAATTTTGTGCAGAATAGCCAAGACTCCACAGCACACGAAACATTATTCCAGCCAATGTATCTCCGCCATTATCGTCTGATTCCATGCAGGTCCACTAGGCACGAAATGATCTGCTAGGTGGGGTCACTGGAATGTAGTCACGTCGAAAAGGTGCCTGTCAAATATACAACGAAACAACGATCAAAAACTCAACAAACAATTTTCGCCATTTGGGGCAAAAGGCGACGTATGCAGCCAAAAGATATTAAACGTCAACACTCATTGAAAAACAGCTATACAGTGACGCAGTAATCCTTAAACTTAGCCAAAATTATTTGAGCCTTTATAAATATTACTCACACTTTAAAGGGTTATTTATTAAATGATCCATCCAAGGACGGTGTCCACGTGTGGAGATGAGTCAGAGTGAACTGTAGTGAGACATTATTGTGTCTACATGCTGCGTTATGTATGTCACTGTCAGCACTTACATGCTGCCATTACACATTATGTATGTCACTGTCAGCACTTACATGCTGTCATTACACATTATGTATGTCACTGTCAGCACTTACATGCTGTCATTACACATTATGTATGTCACTGTCAGCACTTACATGCTGCCATTACACATTATGTATGTCACTGTCAGCACTTACATGCTGTCATTACACATTATGTATGTCACTGTCAGCACTTACATGCTGTCATTACACATTATGTATGTCACTGTCAGCACTTACATGCTGTCATTACACATAATGTATGTCACTGTCTGGACTCACATGCTGTCATTACACGTTATGTATGTCACTGTAAGCACTTATATGATGTCATTACACATTATGTATGTCACATGCTGTCATTACACATTATATATGTCACTGTCAGCACTTACATGCTGTTAGTAGACATGGTGTTCTTGTCACTGTCAGCAATTTCATGCTGGCATTATGCAATATGTACAAAACTCTTAATGTTGACACGTTGGCATGACACATTATTTATTTCACTGCCAATATCTATGCGTTGTCATCACACATTATTTATGTCACTGTCGATGTCTACACATTGTTTTTAAACATTATTTATGTCACTCTGTCATTACACATTATTCATGAGGGTGACGTCACTGCATGTTGCATGGACTAATTTACCACCAACAAGGTCCGTACGATACATGAGAACATGGCTGGTCTATACATTGGCGACCAGCACTGGCAAAGGCTCGCTTGCAGAACTCAAAGTGTAACATGACGAGCACAGGAAAGTGGCGGCCATACTAGAGCCAGTTCTACTTGCTGAAACACAGCTAGAAAACGTCTACTCATTCCGGTTCCAGAGCTGTGTCATCACCACAGATGGTAAAAAAATAGAGGAGGTGGAGATGGCATATGACAAGTTGCAGGCACTAGCATACATTTGGAGAGACAAGTGACGCTCACGAATACTTCGGCTCTATTATGTGCAGATCTGCTCCATACTGCTGTACTCGTGCGAGGTCTGGACCCTAATCGGCAAGATTACAAGCAAGCTACAGCAAGGCCACGGAGGAGACATCATGCGGGTGGTGAACAAGGCCACGGAGGAGACATCGTGCAGGTGGCGAACAAGGCCATGGAGGAGACATTGTGCGGGTGGCGAACAAGGCCACAGAGGAGACATCGTGCGGGTGGCAAACAAGGCCATGGAGGAGCCATCATGCAGGTGGCAAACAAGGCCACGGAGGAGACATCGTGTGGGTGGCAAACAAGGCCACAGAGGAGACATCGTGCGGGTGGCGAACAAGGCCACAGAGGAGACATCGTGCGGGTGGCAAACAAGGCCATGGAGGAGCCATCATGCAGGTGGCGAACAAGGCCACGGAGGAGACATCGTGTGGGTGGCAAACAAGGCCACAGAGGAGACATCATGCGGGTGGCAAACAAGGCCACCGAAGAGACATCATGCGGGTGGCAAACAAGGCCACAGAGGAGACATCATGCAGGTGGCGAACAAGGCCATGGAGGAGCCATGATGTTCGAATCGAGGACACAGACTGACCCGTCATTCTCCAAGGGGACAACAATGATGATTTGCCCCACATGGAGCATGGCTGAAGCTACATCAAGAGCCGCCAATAGGAGAGAATGGGAAAGACCATCAGACAACATAGATTTGTCACTGTCAGCACCTACACACTGTCAAGACACATTATTTATGTCACTGTCAATGTCTATGCACTGGCATCATACACTTACGTCACTGTCAGAGTCTACATGCTGGTATTACTCATTTGCATCAATGCCTGCACAGAGTGTATCGGACCCACATTTCTCGTTCTCCACAGCTATACAGTGTTGCCATCTGGCGTGCTACAAGTGAGTGAGGTGAGCAAGACAGAGGCTGGGTTGTACCGATGTCACGCTGTGAACACAGCAAAGGAACGACACAGCGATGAGGCGGTACTGACAGTGCTACCACCTGTTGGTAAGTTATGTCAGCCTGGGACATATCTCACGGTTCCACGGTCCATATTTCTTTAAATTAGTGAAGTTATTTTTATGCTAGCCATGTTCATATTTTATAGTGATACTCATTGCTGTTCAGTGTTATCAGCTGATTTCGTCTCAACTGTTAGCGTTACCATTAGTGGGGAATATGTGGGATTGTTTTACTATTGCGATATTATTGCAGTAGCTGTATTACCATGGAATAGCAAACAGCCAGGAAAGCAGTGCTAAACCATAATTCATAGGTGGCGCCATCGCATGGCTGCAGGGGTAGTTGATTCAAAATGGTGAATTCATGAATGACACTGCTCTAATGAACGACTGTTTATGTTAGGTCGATATCACATACAGTAGTACAGTGACAGAAGTAGTCCTGGTAATTTGTTTTGTCAACTATCAATGATAACTATCGATAGTTCAGTGTAGTATCGACGATAACTAACGATAGTTATTGATAGTATTGCATCATCACATTGACTGTTGCAGTGCATCAATAATTCAATGTATTGTTACATACCTGATCATCATGTTATCCCCATAGTGCATCACTATGGTGAACATCTAAGACTGAAACATAATGACTGATGTCTTAGATACATATTGCATATGAATACAGCATTAATTTAATATTGTGACACAGTAGTTTGTAATCTGATTTAAGTTATACATTGATTAAGATGTCTCCATAGCCTGTGATGACTGCTTACAGCTGGTAATAGGGAGGTGACATTGCTGGCCAGACCAAAAGACCAGACAGCCGTGGGTGGAGACTCGGTCATCTTTGAGTGTCTGGCTACTGGAGTGCCAGCTCCGACCATTCAGTGGACCAAGCTAGGTGACCACTGCTTGCTCTTTCTGTCTACAATCATGTCATATATGAACCAGTCGATCATCTCTAGTGTAGAATTCAGACAAACTGATGAGGCGTAGTTCTCAATGAGCTGCTATTGTTGTGGATATGAAGGCAACTGTTGTGCTACTTTGGTGAATTACATATGATATGACATCAACAGGTACACAGGGTTTCACTGTAATGTTCATTTGTTATACAAACGACTGAAGTCTTACAGGTCTGTCTTTCACATTGATATCCGTTCACAAAATGCTCTGCTGATGTCTAACGCCATTAACTAACCGCGAAGCTAATTCTTTGATTGGATATTAAATTTTAGATGATGATTATCAATGGTGCCACCTGGTGTCAGTGTAGATGTGTTGTTACAGTAAAAGATGGAGCTACAGAAGTGGAGTTGGGCAAACACATTAGTCTGGTTGGCCAGAGCAACTTGAGGATTGATGATGTGTGGGAACCTCACGAGGGTGCCTACATGTGCACGGCCAGCAATGGAGAGGGCAGCGTAGTGACGGCGCAGGCTCAACTCACAGTGCTCGGTAACTACCCCAACAAGCCAGCCCTGCAAACACTACATTGATGTGATTGTTTCCAGTGAAGACAACATCTCATTGTTTGTGTTTCTTGTGACAGCTGATTGTGAAGTGTAATAATAAGGGACATTTTGTTCATGGAAACTCAACCTACACATGACGTCACCTCATTAAAGTCAGGAAGCCTGTTACTAGTGCAGTCACTATGCTCTTCATATTTTTGTTGACAAAAGAGTTTCACTTGTCCATAGTCCAAAAGCTTAGCAAATTATACAATTTACGGTAACTGTGGCTGCTTACATCTAAATTAATTTCAACACTTTTGCCTTCATAATATGTTTATAAATATTGAACTGAATATCTGTGCCACAAATGATCATATGACACTAAGGTCATGTTTCACTAATCCGTCTTTTAAACACTAATATTTTACTTGCCTTTGTGGAAAACGAAGTATCAGGGCTTAAAATTCGCCTGAAAATGTAGGGGCTAGCTGGCCCCTGAACCTTCAAAATTAGGGGCCAGCAATGAAATTTTGGGGCCAATTGGTCAGGATAGCAGGTTTCATCTATTAATTGCTAAATAAAATACTATGGCTGTGCGTAACCCCTGCCTATGTATATGGCCTAGAGATCATGACAATAAGGGAAAAACGAGAAAGCCGAAGTTTGCGGAATTAACTACGGAGTGAAAAGAGTGGACAAGTGAAGAATGGAGGAGCTGAGGGAGGAGCTGGAGGAGGAGCTGGGGAGGAGCTGACGGGGGAGCTGACGGGGGAGCTTGGTGTGAAACAGAGTTTTATGAAGAAGCTGGTGAGGAGTTGGTTAAAGTGAGCTGGACTCGTGGACTGAATGGAATGGAGAAGAGTAAGACAGCAATTGACCTGGGAGGACTGTGTGAAGACACATCTGGTGGTAGTAGGAGGCAGGTGGTGGATACAGTAGTGAAATGAGAACAACGACAGGAGAAGGAAAACAAAAATCTATGACAAGTAAAGATGCCAGCCTGACCCCAGACTTCAGGTGTAAAGAGAAGAGCAACAACATAATATGTATATACCTGGTATGTAAGTACATTTGTAATGTATGTGTGTGTGTGTGTGTGTGTGTGTGTGTGTGTGTGTGTGTGTGTGGTGGGTGGGTGGGTGGGTGGGTGGGTGGGTGGGTGGGTGGGTGGGTGGGTGGGTGGGTGGGTGGGTGGGTGGGTGGGTGTGAACATGTTGGTGTGTATATAATATACTGACCTCCGTCATATTTAAAAGTTTTTATTAAATCATATCATTAGAATTTGGAACGTGCCAAATATCAAGTATTTCCCAGTTAATAGCTGAATAACAATACATTTTAGCATAAAACTAGCAGAGAGATTCTGGTAAGAATTAGAATTTGGCAGAAGAATCAGAGACAATCTAAAAAATGCCAGATTATCGCGCATTTGGAAACCTATTCCAATACCATGCCATGGGGCATGCCTATTCTAATACCATGCCATGGGGCATGCCTATTCCAATACCATGCCATGGGGCATGCCTATTCCTACCGTTGGGAACCGGCAGTCATGTTTAACTATATTATCACAACAATTATAAAATGTACGTTCAAAAGTAATGCAATATTAGTTAGATATCATAATTTAAAAAGATATATGTGTAGCGATGCTGGTTTGTAATGTAATTCAAACCACGGCACGAAAACATTCGACTTCCCCGTTATCGCCCACGCTCAGCACACAAACTTGTTTCAAAGTAAGACCCGCAACACATGTCATAAGCTAGATACTACAATTGTTTTAATGTTTCGTGAAACAATTATTAAGTGCGGTGATGTGGTAATTACCTTAGTTCAAACTGTGGCGAATACAAGTAGGCATAATAACAAATACAAGTAGGCATAATAACAAATAGTAGTAGGCATAATAACAAATACAAGTAGGCATAATAACAAAAAGATGGGGAACGTGCCATGGACCGTCCATGGTCATGGAGCACATTCTGAAAGTTTGGCAATGACTTATGACAATATACTATTCCAGAGCACCTTAGATCTATATAAGAACGTACCTTTTTTATTAGAGATTATGAGTGTACATCTAACGAAGTGCAGGTGTGATGTGATAGGTATAACTTGTAAAAAAGACGTTTATTTCGATGTGCACATACAATGGTGACATGTGGTGCGAAATGAACTATCAAATAGCACAGCCAAATCGAGGGCTCCTCCGTCCACAGAGGCTGGTTGTGCTACGGTTTTACGTTGGCTGCTAACGGCTTACACAGCAAAATGTTTCATTTGAATGATTTGCGTAACCTATGCAAGTTGCAACATTGGTGTCTGACATGAACCATTTTTTTTAGTAATACAACTTACAAAATGCATTCACCAGCTGGCGTCCACTATTAAAAAAACACTCGCCAGGACGATGTTTGGGCGCCACTGGCGAACCACAGCTCACAAATTTAAGCCCTGAATATTGTATAGAGGTGGTTTATAATTATTGATATAGTTTGGTATATAAATGGTTTGTAACAATATATATATATACACCTAACAATATCCTAAGAACTGAATGAGAACATGTGATGTACATGTGTTGTGCAGTGCTGCCATACATTCAGTACATGACTGAGAACAAGGAGAGTGGGATGCTACACACACTGCGCTTCTATTGTCGAGTGCAGGGGGTGCCACTGCCCACCATCACATGGCTGAAGAATGGTGAAGTACTTGAGAACAATGGGCATGTGGAGCTGAAGGGTGATGAGCTGGTGATTGTGCAGGGCATGGCCAGTGACTCAGGGCTCTACCAGTGCTTTGCTGAGAACAGGGTCGGCATGGATCAGGACACGGTCCGCCTCGATGTAGAACCTGCAGGTATGCTTCACCTCAGTCATGCAACAAGCATGCATGTATACGTGCATGCATGCATGCATGTATACGTGCATGCATGCTGTACGAGAATAGCTCCTTGTAAAATGTGATTATGTGTAGACCTTTGTGAAGGCACAGCCAAGGGAGATGGCACTGCCACTTTATGTAAGATGGCACTGCCACTTTATGTCAGATGGCACTGCCACTTTATGTAAGATGGCACTGCCACTTTATGTCAGATGGCACTGCCACTTTATGTCAGATGGCTCTGCCACTTTATGTCAGATGGCTCTGCCACTTTATGTCAGATGGCTCTGCCACTTTATGTCAGATGGCTCTGCCACTTTATGTCAGATGGCTCTGCCACTTTATGTCAGATGGCTCTGCCACTTTATGTCAGATGGCTCTGCCACTTTATGTCAGATGGCTCTGCCACTTTATGTCAGATGGCACTGCCACTTTATGTCAGATGGCACTGCCACTTTATGTCAGATGGCACTGCCACTTTATGTCAGATGGCTCTGCCACTTTATGTCAGATGGCACTGCCACTTTATGTCAGATGGCTCTGCCACTTTATGTCAGATGGCACTGCCACTTTAAGTCAGATGGCTCTGCCACTTTATGTCAGATGGCTCTGCCACTTTATGTCAGATGGCACTGCCACTTTATGTCAGATGGCTCTGCCACTTTATGTCAGATGGCTCTGCCACTTTATGTCAGATGGCTCTGCCACTTTATGTCAGATGGCTCTGCCACTTTATGTCAGATGGCTCTGCCACTTTATGTCAGATGGCTCTGCCACTTTATGTCAGATGGCTCTGCCACTTTATGTCAGATGGCTCTGCCACTTTATGTCAGATGGCTCTGCCACTTTATGTCAGATGGCTCTGCCACTTTATGTCAGATGGCTCTGCCACTTTATGTCAGATGGCTCTGCCACTTTATGTCAGATGGCTCTGCCACTTTATGTCAGATGGCACTGCCACTTTATGTCAGATGGCTCTGCCACTTTATGTCAGATGGCACTGCCACTTTATGTCAGATGGCTCTGCCACTTTATGTCAGATGGCACTGCCACTTTATGTCAGATGGCTCTGCCACTTTATGTCAGATGGCTCTGCCACTTTATGTCAGATGGCTCTGCCACTTTATGTCAGATGGCTCTGCCACTTTATGTCAGATGGCACTGCCACTTTATGTCAGATGGCTCTGCCACTTTATGTCAGATGGCACTGCCACTTTATGTCAGATGGCTCTGCCACTTTATGTCAGATGGCACTGCCACTTTATGTCAGATGGCTCTGCCACTTTATGTCAGATGGCTCTGCCACTTTATGTCAGATGGCTCTGCCACTTTATGTCAGATGGCACTTCAGGAAAGGTTTTAACAAGATTTAACAAGATTTCCCATCCAAGCCAAAGGCCCAGATGGCAATTGGACAAGGAAGCCATTGGCTTATCGAAAGTCCAACTATGTTCTACATATAACCCACCCTCCTGAGATATGTATCAACCTTGTTTTTAAATATATTCACACTGCTAGCAGTTACACAATTCATAGTCAATTTGTTCCATTCATTTATTGTTCTCTGCGAGAGTGCGTACTTCTTGATATCCAATCTACATTGATCCTTTAGGTTGTATTGGCTGAGATGTGTGAGAAGAGTAGACACAACACTGACCATGGCACTGACCAAAACAGTGGTCGTGACACTGACCATGACATTAACCATGATACTGACTGCGACAGTGACCATACCACAGATCGCAACACTGACAGTGACATTGGTTATAACACCATGAAATTCACTATGACACTGACCACGACGTGGCCCATCACCCTGACCTTGTCATTGACCAATGCCCTGTGATTGTAGCAGATGCCCCTGACCGTCCGACTGGTGTGGTGGCCCGGACCATCAACAGCTCTGGGATTGAGCTGTCCTGGGATGCTTCATCTACCTACAATGGCTACAGCGTCATTGCCTACTCCGTGCACTTTCTGCCCACTAAAGGTAAAAACCATCTTACTTGGGGAGAGAGCAACCACTACTAGGAACTAACCACATTCATATTTGCTGGTATATGTCTTTTGCCGTCACCAAAACTATTGCAACTGCTCTTGTTAGCAGTAGACTTGACTATTGCAATTCCCTTTATCATAATATTGCTCTCAACAACATCTTGAAACTTCAGCTTGTGCAAAATTGTTTGGCAAAGGTAGGTATCCGGTCTCCTCGTTTCTCTCACTCAGAACCACTTCTTAAATCATTGCATTGGCTCCCTGTCCGATGTCGCATTATTTTTAATATCTCTACCTATCAAGCACTTTCATACAAGCAACCAGCATATTTACAGTCACTGCTCACGCCTGCAAGATAGCCCAGACAGCTTCGATCATCTAATTCTAATCTACTTTTTGTTCCCAGTGTTCAGATTAATGTTGGAACTAGAGCTTTTTCAGTTCCTGCACTGACTCTGTGGAACTCACTCCCTGTTAGTGTTAAGTCTGTAGGAAATATAAAAATTTCGCCGTTATCTAAAAACCCACCTGTTTAAACTTGGTTACGCTCGATAGCTCACCAGCATACCAATCCAACTGGAACTGCGTGTCAATTATGAATTGCTTAACCGCTTTTGTTTTGTTGCGCTGCTGAGCTTGGGTCTCCCAAGGATTTTAGTGCGATAGAAGTATTTTATATATTATTATTATTATAACACTACTGTAGTAGAACCACTTTCAAGAACTAACATTACTGTAGTAGAACCACTTTCAAGAACTAACACTACTGTAGTAGAACCACTTTCAAGAACTAACATTACTGTAGTAGAACCACTTTCAAGAACTAACACTACTGTAGTAGAACCACTTTCAAGAACTAACACTACTGTAGTAGAACCACTTTCAAGAACTAACACTACTGTAGTAGAACCACTTTCAAGAACTAACACTACTGTAGTAGAACCACTTTCAAGAACTAACACTACTCTAGTAGAACCACTTTCAAGAACTAAAACTACTGTACTAGAATCACTTTCAAGAACTAACACCACTCTAGTAGAACCACTTTCAAGAACTAGCACTACTGTAGTAGAACCACTTTCAAGAACTAACACTACTGTAGTAGAACCACTTTCAAGAACTTACACTACTCTAGAACAACCACTTTTAAGAACTAACACTACTGTACTAGAACCACTATCAAGAACTAACACTACTGTACTAGAACCACCTTCAAGAACTAACACTACTCTAGTAGAACCACTTTCAAGAACTAACACTACTGTAGTAGAACCACTTTCAAGAACTAACACTACTGTACTAGAACCACTTTCAAGAACTAACACTACTGTACTAGAACCACTTTCAAGAACTAACACTACCCTTGTAGAACCACTTTCAAGAACTAACACTACCCTTGTAGAACCACTTTCAAGAACTAACACTACTCTTGTAGAGCCACTTTCAAGAACTAACACTACTCTTGTAGAACCACTTACAAGAACTAATACTACTGTAGTAGAACCACTTTCAAGAACTAGCACTACTCTAGTAGAACCACTTTCAAGAACTAACACTACTGTAGTAGAACCACTTTCAAGAACTAGCACTACTCTAGTAGAATCACTTTCAAGAACTAACACTACTGTAGTAGAACCACTTTCAAGAATTAGCACTACTCTAATAGAACCACTTTCAAGAACTAACACTACTGTACTAGAACCACCTTCAAGAACTAACACTACTCTAGTAGAACCACTTTCAAGAACTAACACTACTCTTGTAGAGCCACTTTCAAGAACTAACACTACTCTTGTAGAACCACTTTCAAGAACTAATACTACTCTTGTAGAGCCACTTTCAAGAACTAACACTACTGTAGTAGAACCACTTTCAAGAACTAGCACTACTCTTGTAGAGCCACTTTCAAGAACTAACACTACTCTAGTAGAGCCACTTTCAAGAACTAACACTACTGTAGTAGAACCACTTTCAAGAACTAGCACTACTGTAGTAAAACCACTTTCAAGAACTAGCACTACTGTAGTAAAACCATTTTCAAGAACTAGCACTACTGTAGTAGAACCACTTTCAAGAACTAACACTACTCTAGTAGAACCACTTTCAAGAACTAACACTACTGTAGTAGAACCACTTTCAAGAACTAACACTGCTCTAGTAGAACCACTTTCATGAACTAGCAATACTCTAGTAAAAACACTTAAAAGAACTAACACTACTGTAGTAGAACCACTTTCAAGAACTAACACTACTGTAGTAGAATCACTTTCAAGAACTAACACTACTCTAGAACAACCACTTTCAAGAACTAACACTACTGTAGTAGAACCACTTACAAGAACTAACACTACTGTACTAGAACCACTTTCAAGAACTAACACTACTGTAGTAGAACCACTTACAAGAACTAACACCACTCTAGTAGAACCACTTTCATGAACTAGCAATACTCTTGTAAAAACACTTTCAAGAACTAACACTACTGTAGTAGAACCACTTTCAAGAACTAACACTACTCTAGTAGAGCCACTTTCAAGAACTAGCACTACTCTAGTAGAACCACTTTCAAGAACTAGCACTAATGTACTAGAACCACTTTCAAGAACTAACACTACTGTACTAGAACCACTTTCAAGAACTAACACTACTGTAGTAAAACCACTTTCAAGACCTAGCAGTACTGTACTAGAACCACTTTCAAGAACTAACACTACTGTAGTAGAACCACTTTCAGGAACTAGCACTACTGTAGTAAAACCACTTTCAAGAACTAGCACTACTGTAGTAAAACCACTTTCAAGAACTAGCACTACTGTAGTAGAACCACTTTCAAGAACTAACACTACTGTAGTAGAACCACTTTCAAGAACTAACACTACTGTAGTAGAACCACTTTCAAGAACTAACACTACTCTAGTAGAGCCACTTTCAAGAACTAACACTACTGTAGTAGAACCACTTTCAAGAACTAGCACTACTGTAGTAGAACCACTTTCAAGAACTAGCACTAATCTAGTAGAACCACTTTCAAGAACTAACACTACTGTACTAGAACCACTTTCAAGAACTAACACTACTCTAGTAGAACCACTTTCAAGAACTAGCACTACTGAAGTAGAACCACCTTCAAGAACTAACACTACTGAAGTAGAACCACCTTCAAGAACTAATACTACTGTACTAGAACCACCTTCAAGAACTAACACTACTGTAGTAGAACCACCTTCAAGAACTAACACTACTGTACTAGAACCACTTTCAAGAACTAACACTACTCTAGTAGAACCACTTTCAAGAACTAGCACTACTGTAGTAAAACCACTTTCAGGAACTAACACTACTGTAGTAGAACCACTTTCAAGAACTAACACTACTCTAGTAGAACCACTTTCAAGAACTAGCACTACTGTAGTAAAACCACTTTCAGGAACTAACACTACTGTAGTAGAACCACTTTCAAGAACTAGCACTACTGTAGTAAAACCACTTTCAAGAGCTAATACTACTGTAGTAGAACCACTTTCAAGAACTAGTCCTACTGTACTAGAACCACTTTCAAGAACTAACACTACTCTAGTAAAATCACTTTCAGCAATCAACAATACTGTAGTTGAACCACTTTCAGGAACCAACAATACAGTGGTAGAGCCACTTTCAGGAACCAACACTATTGTAGTAGTTCCACTTTCAAGAACCAACAGTACTGTAGCAGAACCACTTTCAGGAACCAACAATACTGTAGCAGAACCACTTTCAGGAACCAACACTATTGTAGTAGTTCCACTTTCTGGAACTACATATATTTCTTCAAATATCTGAAGATCACCATTTAAAACTGATCCAATATTGACAGACATATCATGTGTGAAGACCTGAACTTGTGTGTAGGAGGCCCTGAGCTGCAGAAGGTCATCGAGAACACCACGTGTACCATCAGCGAATTGCAACCTCATACCAACTACACTTTCTACGTGGTCAGCTACAGCAGAAAGGGGGGCAGTCAACACTCGGACGTGGTCACTCAGGCTACAGCTGAAGATGGTAGGTCTCTGCCTCTTTATCTACACCACAAGTAGTCACACAAGCTACTACTGAAGATGGTTCGCCTTTGTCTCTTTATCTTCACTATAAGTAGTCACAGGCTACTACTGAAGATGGTAGGTCTCTGTCTCTTTATCTTCACTACAAGTAGTCACAGGCTACTACTGAAGATGGCAGGTCTCTGTCTCTTTATCTACATTACAAGTAGTCACAGGCTACTACTGAAGATGGCAGGTCTCTGTCTCTTTATCTACAGTACAAGTAGTCACAGGCTACTACTTAAGATGACAAGTCTCTGTCTCTTTATCTACACTACAAGTAGTCACAGGCTACTACTGAAGATGGTAGGTCTCTGCCTCTTTATCTACACTACAAGTAGTCACACAAGCTACTACTGAAGATGGCAGGTCTCTGTCTCTTTATCTACACTACAAGTAGTCACAGGCTACTACTGAAGATGGCAGGTCTCTGTCTCTTTATCTACACTACAAGTAGTCACAGGCTACTACTGAAGATGGCAGGTCTCTGTCTCTTTATCTACACTACAAGTAGTCACAGGCTACTACTGAAGATGGCAGGTCTCTGTCTCTTTGTCTACACTACAAGTAGTCACATGCTACTACTGAAGATGGCAGGTCTCTGTCTCTTTATCTACACTACAAGTAGTCACATGCTACTACTGAAGATGGCAGGTCTCTGTCTCTTTATCTACACTACAAGTAGTCACAGGCTACTACTGAAGATGGTAGGTCTCTGCCTCTTTATGTACACTACAAGTAGTCACACAAGCTACTACTGAAGATGGCAGGTCTCTGTCTCTTTATCTACACTACAAGTAGTCACAGGCTAGTATTGAAGATGGCAGGTCTCTGCCTCTTTATCTACAGTACAAATAGTCACAGGCTTGTATTGAAGATGGTTGGTCTCTGCCTCTTTATGTACACTATAAGTAGTCACAGGCTACTACTGAAGATGGCAGGTATATGTCTCTTTATCTACACTACAAGTAGTCACAGGCTACTACTGAAAATGGTAGGTCTCTGTCTCTTTATCTACACTACAAGTAGCCACAGGCTACTACTGAAGATGGCAGGTCTCTGTCTCTTTATCTACACTACAAGTAATCACAGGCTACTACTGAAGATGGTAGATCTCTGCCTCTTTATGTACACTACAAGTAGTCACAAGGTACTACTGAAGATGGTAGGTATATGTCTCTTTATCTACACTACAAGTAGTCACAGGCTACTACTGAAGATGGTTGGTCTCTGCCTCTTTATGTACAGTACAAATAGTCACAGGCTACTACTGAAGATGGTAGGTATCTGTCTCTTTATCTACACTACAAGTAGTCACAGTCTACTACTGAAGATGGTTGGTCTCTGCCTCTTTATGTACACTACAAGTAGTCACAGACTACTACTGAAGATGGTAGGTCTCTGTCTCTTTATGTACACTACAAGTAGTCACAGGCTACTACTGAAGATGGTAGGTCTCTGCCTCTTTATGTACACTATAAGTAGTCACAGGCTACTACTGAAGATGGTAGGTATATGTCTCTTTATCTACACTACAAGTAGTCACAGGCTACTACTGAAAATGGTAGGTCTCTGTCTCTTTATCTACACTACAAGTAGCCACAGGCTACTACTGAAGATGGTTGGTCTCTGTCTCTTTATCTACACTACAAGTATTCAAACAGACTGACTGAAGACAGTTGGTCTGTGTCTCTTTATCTGCACTATAAATAGTTAAAATATGGATAATCTGACTGCATGGACCTAAATCTTAGACATTTAGTCCTGAAATGGATTTTGTAACATATACCAGTGGTATATGTGTCCATTTCTCAAGTAAGCTATGTTGCTTATGTGCATATATCACATCTGAAAGACATATTTCTAACATCCCACATGTTTACACATCTACCAGATGGTGAATGTGTATGAAGTGACCTGGTTAAACCATCACTGTGGTCAAGAGGCTCAACTAGTCCACTCCCGTCAGAACAACTACATGTATTTTTGCTTATATTTATCAGGACTGAAATTTCAGTTTTGTTTCACACCTTTGCAGCTCAGTATGAGTCCATGGAATGTTATGAAGGTGATGCTGTACATAAGATTCTGGCATACATCATGAATATAGAGCTTCCGCCAGGCCTACTGTGATTCCCCTATGTGATTGATTGAGTGAACACATGGCCTGTTGTATTCGCTATGATGAAGTCCATGGCCTGCGGCCATCACTGTATCTCACTGCACTTAATATAACAGAACACTTGATGAACACTTGACTGTTCATTAAATTAAACTGAATGCTGCCCTCTCATGTACAAAAAATATCATTAAATGTACCTTCCACAAAACACTTTGATCTTGATCACATGTTAACAGTCCTTATTTTATGAATATATGTTTTGTTTCCTCTACATGGTCACTGTGACATGTTTCAGTGCCTCGTGAGTTGCCTCATGTGACAGTGACAGGAAGTAGTGACAGTAGCATGACTGTCACATGGGAGTTGATGACACCTGACATGGCACGGGGCGTCATCACAACCTACAAACTCATGTACCGGCAGCATGGCCATGCCACCCAACACATCATAGAGCTGCCGGCTCCAGCCAGAGGATACACAATCACTGGTATGCTGCTAGTAACAGAAGAATCATCTAAATCATTAACAGCACAGAATGTTTTATTTAAAATTTTTATTTTTATTTTTTAATAAAAAGTAAACACGTATTCAGCAATTCTAATTAATAATTCAAAACCATTCTTGCTTGAGGGATTTACTAACAAATAAGATATTTTAAATGTTTTTAAAAATACAATAATTCCACATAGATTGTCAGAATTAGAGCAGACATGTTGTGTGATTACAGGCCTGAAGCCAGAGACACAGTATGAGGTGCTGGTGCTGGCAAGGACAGTGAAGGGGTTCCCAGCCCTCGACGACACCTGGCCCTGGGTGACACATGCAACCCTCCCCCAGACAGCAGCTGGGCAAAGTATTTCTTCACTATCAACATATTTGTTTCTATAAAAAAAATCTGGAAAATGTTTCATTAAAAAAATTATTCCAGGATTGAATGAAAAACATTATTTTGTCAATTCTTTTGTAAATATTTATCTACTGCCAAACCAGAGAGCCCATCAGCATATAATATAATACTTTAAAAGATTTGCACAAAGCAGTTCAGTCACATCTTTTGAATTGACTGTCATGCAGTGCGTGTTAAGGCACAGTGTAGGTTGGACATGAGAAAGTACTCTTTCTCATAGAGGGAGATAAATGAATAAAACAAACTGCCAAATGATTATGTTAATGCTAGTTGTGTGAATATGTTTAAAAATAGAATTGACAGATATTTGATAAGGGTGGGCTACACATAGATGAGAAAATTGGCTTCCTTGTCCACTTGCCATCTGGAACTTGTTGTTTGGGGTGGCAATCTTGTTAAATCTTGTGTCCATGTGTGCATGCATGCCAGTATTCCATTGAAGTAGATGATGTGGTCAACATTGCAGGCCTAGACATGCAGCTTCAGGTAATCAACAGCAGCAGCTTGATGGTGACATGGTCAGCACCAATGGTCAATTCCAGCTATGCCCCCATCACTGGATACAAGCTCTTGAATAGTCACATTGGGGCCATGCACAACGACACTGAGCATAAGGTCATCATTCTTGGACCAACAGAAAAGAAATACATCCTTGGTCAGTTAGGTGGGTCTAACATTTGTGGTAATGAGCGCCAAACATGTATTGGTTTGGTAATTTGTATACTGATGTTTATACCATGATCCGTGGCTTGACATTATTGGTTGCCCAATTGTCTGGAGCATGGATAATGTAGGCCAAAGCTGTGCACATCACTTGCTCAAATGTCGACGTCAGACATTAGTGTTTATATATTCTGATTTCAAGATATCACTCTAACAGATATGCTAGGAGAAGTTTGGTGGTTATGTCAGATAGTGTAACATTATCGTGAGCGTAACTCATGAAGTTGAATTGTGTGAGTGTTAGATTCTTCTAGTGTTGAATTATCTGGTTTCAAATCATGAGAGTTAGATTGTTTGGTGTCAAAATGTATGGGTGTTAGCTTGTCCAGTGTTGAATTGTCCAATATTGATTTGTGTGCTTGTTAGATTATCTGGTGTCGAATTGTCTTATGTTGAATGATTTTATCTTCAAGTCCATCAAAATATTCAACATATTTCTTGTGCGAATATCTTAAATGTCAGATGGTCTGAAAAGCAACTCAACACTTTGGTAATCTTGCATTAACACTAATGACACGGCAAAGTAGTTTTAATGTTCATGCACCTGGCAACTACTGGTCTGATTATGGGAAATTAACATTAATTTACAGTTTCAAGTGTTGGGCTAATACAGATGCTACGTTGCCCATGTTAACTACACATTCTTTGAGTGAAGCATGGGTGATGTGTACATGGGTGATGTGTACATTGTAATGGTTTCACATTTTGGTTTCCTACTTGAGAAGATGGAGTGTGTTTGAGTGATTGAGCTGCCTGTGTTTGCCACAGCTCCTGACACTTGGTACGAAGTGCGTCTGTGGATGTACAACAACAAAGGTGACAGTGCTGCCACCATTGCGAGTGAACGCACCCCCAAGTCTGATGGTTTGTCAAGTCTCAGTCTTCATCTTTTCCAGTCACTTTGTATGTTTTGATTCGGCCATATTTTTGTGTAATTCACCTACATTGTGTTAATTTTTAGCATAACAAATTGATATACAAACCAGATGTTAAAAGTTTACTTACTTTGACCAAACATTTTCACTCCCTGGCAGAGCATAAGCCATTGATGACTCCATTCCGTAGATTTGAGCATCAATTCTTTTCATCTACACCCTGCTTTAGCCCTCTCTGCTTCCACTTCTCTGCGCCAGTTGTTTCTCGCCCTCCCCCTCTCACTGAAACATGTAAGTGCTTCTGTTGTAATGTTATAAAGTACTAAAAATGTATTTGCATCATACATGCAACATTGAAGCAGTATGAGGCATAAGATCATATGCCACAATGAGAATTTGATCATGTCGACAGATATGGCTGTACCAACTGGCCAAGTGGCACCTTCACCACCAGAGGGCATCGACGCAGAGCCATATAATGACAGCTGCATTCGCTTGACGTGGGACAAAGTTCATCCTAGTTTGAATGTCACCCGCTACCACATAAGATTCAGAAAAGTGGACTCAGACATCACACAACAGATCACAAGGTACTTGGTAGCCGTGTACTGTCACAACATTATCATTCAAAAACAAAGCACACCATCAAAACCTGCCATAGATTCCTGCTACACTGTTAGCTTTAGCATGCCAAGCTTAGTTAGCTTCACTTTGTAAGGTGGTGTACTCATGCTCATCGCAGAACAGGTAAAATAAACGATAATGACTTCCGTATAATATAAGAAGCTTTAGCAAAATTACCATAACTAAAACCCTAAATGGCAAGTGGACATGGAAACACCATGTATGAATTGTTATGGTGGTTGACGTTGTGGTCTGAATCCATACACCATATATGAGATTGTTGTGGTCTGCACCCACACGCCATGTATGATGTTGTGGTCTGTGCCCACACGCCATGTATGATGTTATGGTCTGGACCCATACACCATGTATGATGGGGTCTGCACCCATACACCATGTACGATGTGGTCTTCACCCATACACCATGTACGATGTGGTCTGCACCCATACACCATGTACGATGTGGTCTTCACCCATACACCATGTACGATGTGGTCTTCATCCATACACCATGTATCATGTGGTCTTCACCCATACACCATGTACGATGTGGTCTTCACCCATACACCATGTATCATGTGGTCTTCACCCATACACCATGTACGATGTTGCCTTCACCCATACACCATGTATCATGTGGTCTTCACCCATACACCATGTACGATGTGGTCTTCACCCATACACCATGTATGATGTGGTCTTCACCCATACACCATGTACGATGTGGTCTTCACCCATACGCCATGTACGATGTGGTCTTCACCCATACACCATGTATCATGTGGTCTTCACCCATACACCATGTACGATGTGGTCTTCACCCATACACCATGTACGATGTGGCCTTCACCCATACACCATGTATCATGTGGTCTTCACCCATACACCATGTACGATGTGGTCTGCACCCATACACCATGTACGATGTGGTCTTCACCCATACACCATGTATGATGTGGTCTTCTCCCATACACTATGTTCGATGTGGTCTTCACCCATACAACATGAATGATGTGGTCTTCACCCATACACCATGTACGATGTGGCCTTCACCCATACACCATGTATGATGTGGCCTTCACCCATACACCATGTATGATGTGGCCTTCACCCATACACCATGTACGATGTGGTCTTCACCCATACACCATGTATGATGTGGTCTTCACCCATACACCATGTACGATGTGGTCTTCACCCATACACCATGTACGATGTGGTCTTCACCCATACACCATGTACGATGTGGTCTTCACCCATACATCATGTGGCCTACCTACATGAATGACTTTGACTTGTGGTCTGAACCCACATGCCATGTATGACTTGTTGTTTCAGTGAAGTGGAGGTGGTGTTCATTAGCAGTCTACTCCCACACACCATGTATGAGTTCCGAGTAAGTTGTGAGACAGAAGAATACCAGGGCCCGTTCAGCAATGCCGTCAGATGTCGCAGTCTGCCGGGACGTGAGTTCTCTCTCTCTGTGGCACATCTGTCAATGTCTGATTATACACTATGTTTAAAAATAATGCCAAATTCATGTAAATTCTTTCAGTCTGTATAACAAACTATTATTATTATAATATTTCTTGCTATGGTTCACAAATTGGTTTAGCTGTACAGCACCTGGTATAAGGTGATCCACCACACTATTAATCCTTTTGTGGAATATTATATATCAGACAACATAAGTAAACGACAGGGTGTTTAAGGTAGCTGGGGTGGCTATTATATGCTTGGCTTGAATCGAGTAGTTTTAGTAGAAGTTTTTAAGATAAATTAACCATTCCTTCATAAACTGTAGTTGGAATACTATATAATATTCCAGATTAATAAAATCTTTGCAGCTTAGTAAGTGTTGTGGTTTTCTAAAACAGTAAATTAAGCTTCATTTCATGGTTACTAGTGATAACAGAAATGTCAATAGATACCCGCATCATGCTTGAAATGTGACATTTTTCACAAACGCGGTAGGGCATGTTTACAATAATTTTGATTGGCCCGTTATCTGCAAAGTCACCAGGTCACATCTAATTGGCCGTTTTCAGTATAGCTTCAAAGGCACAATAACGCTGATAAAGACATATTTTAGTTTGGTAAATATAGTACTGATGTGTACTGGAATCACAGTAACCAGACGATATGTTCCGTATTCATGGCGAACGAATTAAGCTGGTTCAAAGATCGACACACATGCAGTTGTTACTATGGAAACATCGTCAGCATTTCTAAGAAGTCGGGGGGATTTCCAAAAGAATTGTTTTTTAAAGGATGGATTGGCGAAATATGATGTTACTGCCAGGTGATTATTTGTGGTGGCAACTTTCAGTTCAACATTTCCTTGCATGTTATAAGGAAAGAAACGAAAAAATCTACTGACACATTAGCTGCCCCAGCTACCTTAAGTTGATAGATTTCACTGTTAAAGTTTTACAACATGTTATAAATGAAAGATATAATATGTATAAATGCAGTCATGCATAAAGTCATGCCATATTGCTGTATGCAGGACCTTCAGTGACATGCCTATGTCATGTCACTGTATGCAGGACCTTCAGTGCCATGCCTGTGCCATGTTGCTGTATGCACGACTTTCTGTGTCATGCCTGTGCCATGTTGCTGTATGCACGACTTTCTGTGTCATGCCTGTGCCATGTTGCTGTATGCACGACTTTCTGTGTCATGCCTGTGCCATGTTGCTGTATGCAGGACTTTCTGTGTCATGCCTGTGCCATATCGCTGTATGCAGGACCTTCAGTGACATGCCAATGTCATGTCACTGTATGCAGGACCTTCAGTGCCATGCCTGTGCCATGTTGCTGTATGCACGACTTTCTGTGTCATGCCTGTGCCATGTTGCTGTATGCACGACTTTCTGTGTCATGCCTGTGCCATGTTGCTGTGTGCACGACTTTCTGTGTCATGCCTGTGCCATGTTGCTGTATGCAGGACTTTCTGTGTCATGCCTGTGCCATATCGCTGTATGCAGGACCTTCAGTGACATGCCAATGTCATGTCACTGTATGCAGGACCTTCAGTGCCATGCCTGTGCCATGTTGCTGTATGCACGACTTTCTGTGTCATGCCTGTGCCATGTTGCTGTATGCACGACTTTCTGTGTCATGCCTGTGCCATGTTGCTGTATGCACGACTTTCTGTGTCATGCCTGTGCCATGTTGCTGTATGCAGGACTTTCTGTGTCATGCCTGTGCCATGTTGCTGTATGCACGACTTTCTGTGTCATGCCTATGCCTTGTTGCTGTATGCACGACTTTCTGTGTCATGCATGTGCCATGTTGCTGTATGCATGACTTTCTGTGTCATGCCTGTGCCATGTTGCTGTATGCACGACTTTCAGTGTCATGCATGTGCCATGTTGCTGTATGCAGGACTTTCTGTGCCATGTTGCTGTATGCAGGACTTTCTGTGTCATGCATGTGCCATGTTGCTGTATGCACGACTTTCTGTGTCATGCCTGTGCCATGTTGCTGTATGCAGGACTTTCTGTGTCATGCCTGTGCCATGTTGCTGTATGCAGGACTTTCTGTGTCATGCCTATGCCATGTTGCTGTATGCAGGACTTTCTGTGTCATGCCTATGCCATGTTGCTGTATGCACGACTTTCTGTGTCATGCCTATGCCATGTTGCTGTATGCAGGACTTTCTGTGTCATGTCTATGCCATGTTGCTGTATGCAGGACTTTCAGTGTCATGCCTATGCCATGTTGCTGTATGCAGGACTTTCTGTGTCATGCCTATGCCATGTTGCTGTATGCAGGACTTTCTGTGTCATGCCTGTGCCATGTTGCTGTATGCACGACTTTCTGTGTCATGCATGTGCCATGTTGCTGTATGCAGGACTTTCTGTTTCATGCATGTGCCATGTTGCTGTATGCACGACTTTCTGTGTCATGCCTGTGCCATGTTGCTGTATGCAGGACCTTCAGTGTCATGCCTATGCCATGTTGCTGTATGCAGGACTTTCTGTGTCATGCCTGTGCCATGTTGCTGTATGCAGGACTTTCTGTGTCATGCATGTGCCATGTTGCTGTATGCAGGACTTTCTGTGTCATGCATGTGCCATGTTGCTGCATGCAGGACTTTCTGTGTCATGCCTATGCCATGTTGCTGTATGCAGGACTTTCTGTGTCATGCCTGTGCCATGTTGCTGTATGCACGACTTTCTGTGTCATGCCTGTGCCATGTTGCTGTATGCAGGACTTTCTGTGTCATGCATGTGCCATGTTGCTGTATGCAGGACTTTCTGTGTCATGCATGTGCCATGTTGCTGTATGCAGGACTTTCTGTGTCATGCCTGTGCCATGTTGCTGTATGCAGGACTTTCTGTGTCATGCCTGTGCCATGTTGCTGTATGCACGACTTTCTGTGTCATGCCTGTGCCATGTTGCTGTATGCACGACTTTCTGTGTCATGCCTGTGCCATGTTGCTGTATGCACGACTTTCTGTGTCATGCCTGTGCCATGTTGCTGTATGCAGGACTTTCTGTGTAATGCATGTGCCATGTTGCTGTATGCAGGACTTTCTGTGTCATGCCTGTGCCATGTTGCTGTATGCAGGACTTTCTGTGTCATGCCTATGCCATGTTGCTGTATGCAGGACTTTCAGTGTCATGCCTATGCCATGTTGCTGTATGCAGGACTTTCAGTGTCATGCCTATGCCATGTTGCTGTATGCAGGACTTTCAGTGTCATGCCTATGCCATGTTGCTGTATGCAGGACCTTCAGTGCCATGCCTATGCCATGTTGCTGTATGCAGGACTTTCAGTGTCATGCCTATGCCATGTTGCTGTATGCAGGACTTTCTGTGTCATGCCTATGCCATGTTGCTGTATGCAGGACTTTCTGTGTAATGCATGTGCCATGTTGCTGTATGCAGGACTTTCTGTGTCATGCCTGTGCCATGTTGCTGTATGCAGGACCTTCAGTGCCATGCCTATGCCATGTTGCTGTATGCAGGACTTTCAGTGTCATGCCTATGCCATGTTGCTGTATGCAGGACTTTCTGTGTCATGCCTATGCCATGTTGCTGTATGCAGGACTTTCAGTGTCATGCCTATGCCATGTTGCTGTATGCAGGACTTTCAGTGTCATGCCTATGCCATGTTGCTGTATGCAGGACCTTCAGTGCCATGCCTATGCCATGTTGCTGTATGCAGGACTTTCAGTGTCATGCCTATGCCATGTTGCTGTATGCAGGACTTTCTGTGTCATGCCTATGCCATGTTGCTGTATGCAGGACTTTCAGTGTCATGCCTATGCCATGTTGCTGTATGCAGGACTTTCAGTGTCATGCCTATGCCATGTTGCTGTATGCAGGACTTTCAGTGTCATGCCTATGCCATGTTGCTGTATGCAGGACCTTCAGTGCCATGCCTATGCCATGTTGCTGTATGCAGGACTTTCAGTGGCATGCCTATGCCATGTTGCTGTATGCAGGACTTTCTGTGTCATGCCTATGCCATGTTGCTGTATGCAGGACTTTCTGTGTAATGCATGTGCCATGTTGCTGTATGCAGGACTTTCTGTGTCATGCCTGTGCCATGTTGCTGTATGCAGGACCTTCAGTGCCATGCCTATGCCATGTTGCTGTATGCAGGACTTTCAGTGTCATGCCTATGCCATGTTGCTGTATGCAGGACTTTCTGTGTCATGCCTATGCCATGTTGCTGTATGCAGGACTTTCAGTGTCATGCCTATGCCATGTTGCTGTATGCAGGACTTTCAGTGTCATGCCTATGCCATGTTGCTGTATGCAGGACCTTCAGTGCCATGCCTATGCCATGTTGCTGTATGCAGGACTTTCAGTGTCATGCCTATGCCATGTTGCTGTATGCAGGACTTTCTGTGTCATGCCTATGCCATGTTGCTGTATGCAGGACTTTCTGTGTCATGCCTATGCCATGTTGCTGTATGCAGGACTTTCTGTGTCATGCCTGTGCCATGTTGCTGTATGCACGACTTTCTGTGTCATGCATGTGCCATGTTGCTGTATGCACGACTTTCTGTGTCATGCATGTGCCATGTTGCTGTATGCACGACTTTCTGTGTCATGCCTATGCCATGTTGCTGTATGCACGACTTTCAGTGTCATGCCTATGCCATGTTGCTGTATGCAGGACTTTCAGTGTCATGCCTATGCCATGTTGCTGTATGCAGGACTTTCTGTGTCATGCCTGTGCCATGTTGCTGTATGCAGGACTTTCTGTGTCATGCCTATGCCATGTTGCTGTATGCAGGACTTTCAGTGTCATGCCTGTGCCATGTTGCTGTATGCACGACTTTCTGTGTCATGCCTATGCCATGTTGCTGTATGCAGGACTTTCAGTGTCATGCCTGTGCCATGTTGCTGTATGCATGACTTTCTGTGTCATGCCTGTGCCATGTTGCTTTATGCACGACTTTCAGTGTCATGCCTATGCCATGTTGCTGTATGCACGACTTTCAGTGTCATGCCTATGCCATGTTGCTGTATGCACGACTTTCAGTGTCATGCCTATGCCATGTTGCTTTATGCACGACTTTCTGTGTCATGCATGTGCCATGTTGCTGAATGCAGGACCTTCAGTGTCATGCCTATGCCATGTTGCTGTATGCACGACTTTCTGTGTCATGCATGTGCCATGTTGCTGAATGCAGGACCTTCAGCGCCACAGAACCTGCAGTGGTCTCTTCAAGGCCCCGCGCTCGTTGAGCTCCGATGGCAGCCTCCATGGCAAACAAACGGAGTCATTGTATACTACATCATCTACTACACTGTCGACACTAGCGCCATCGAGTGGTTGACCAAGATACAGAATGGTTAGGCGCCTCATTCCCACTAACCAATCCCTCAACTTGACCAATAACTGGTCTTTGTACATTATGGAACTTCTTATGTTCCCACATGGCCATGATAACATTTGTCATATTTTAATGTTTCGTGACATTACATTTTTACTCAATCATTCACGATAATGACACTTTCTCATCTGTCGCCTTGACTGCAACTCACAAACAGTTTGCTGCTCTCCACATAATGTGATACTATACAGATGATCTATCTACTGGATTAAACATCAGTGGGTTCTTAGGTAGAACTCTCTTGAATATGACAAATATCCATGTAATTGAACACTGAGTTGTGCGAAGTACAGCAGGCTGACAAGTTGTCTTACTGTGTGCCTGGTGTGTGTGTGTAGGCTCATACACGAGGGTAGCCATGGACAACCTGCAGCGGGACACCCTGTACTACTTCAAGTTGCTGGCTGCCACCAGTGCTGGTCCTGGCCCCACTACTAGTATAATCAAGGTGAAGACACCAACCATCCGTAAGCATGATAGGTGTCACACTACGACTAGCAAATATTTTCTCCAGAACTATTTTATATATTGGCATGTATATATGAACAGTGCAGTAATATCTGGAACCACCACAAATAACCTACCACTTTTCAAGATGTCACCTGCTAGAAATGTCTGTTTGATCATGTCTGAAATGATCAGGAAAACAATGGTGTAACTATTGGTGGAAGTGTAGGGGGTTGTCTGTGTCTTGTAGTCATGACCCGTCTTGTAGCAGGTGCCTGGTACAGGGGCAGTCCTTACCAGGAGTTGGGCATCATCACTTTGTCTCTGTCTTGTAGCAGGTGCCTCGTACATGGGCAGTCCTAACCAGGAGTTGGGCATCATCACTTTGTCTCCGTCTTGTAACAGGTGCTTGGTACAGGGGCAGTCATGACCAGGAGTTGGGCATCATCACTTTGTCTCCGTCTTGTAACAATTGCCTGGTATATATATAAAAACTGCTCAAGTGTACAAGGGCAGTCATGACCAGGAGTTGGGCATCATCACTTTGTCTCCGTCTTGTAGCAGGTGCCTGGTACAGGGGCAGTCATGACCAGGAGTTGGGCATCATCACTTTGTCTCCGTCTTGTAGTAGGTGCCTGGTACAGGGGCAGTCATGACCAGGAGTTGGGCATCATCACTTTGTCTCCATCTTGTAACAGGTGCCTGGTACAGGGGCAGTCATGACCAGGAGTTGGGCATCGTCACTTTGTCTCCGTCTTGTAACAGGTACCTGGTACAGGGGCAGTCATGACCAGGAGTTGGGCATCATCACTTTGTCTCCGTCTTGTAACAGTTGCCTGGTATATATATATATAAACTGCTCAAGTGTACAGGGGCAGTCATGACCAGGAGTTGGGCATCATCACTTTGTCTCCATCTTATAACAGGTGCTTGGTACAGGGGGCAGTAATGACCAAGAGTTGGGCATCGTCACTTTGTCTCCATCTTGTAACAGGTACCGGGTACAGGGGCAGTCAAGACCAGGAGTTGGGCATCATCACAGGCTTTGCTATTGGTATCAGCTGCATCATCATCTGCATTGTGATCATCTTTGTGAGAAGCAGGTATGTGTCTATCAGACCTTGCATCCTCTACTGATATACTTTGTTGCACAGATCTGTGCAAACTGCTCATGTGTATGTATTAGCTAGGCTTAATCATTGATGTAAACTGCTCAGGTGTATGTATTAGCTATGCTTAGTCATTGATGTAAACTGCTCAGGTGTATGTATTAGCCATGCTTAGTCATTGATGTAAACTGCTCAGGTGTATGTATTAACCATGCTTAGTCATTGATGTAAACTGGTCAAGTGTATGTATTAGCTATGCTTAGTCATTGATGTAAACTGCTCAGGTGTATGTATTAGCTATGCTTAGTCATTGACGTAAACTGCTCAGGTGTATGTAGTAGCTATGCTTAGTCATTGATGTAAACTGGTCAAGTGTATGTATTAGCTATGCTTAGTCATTGATGTAAACTGCTCAGGTGTATGTATTAGCCATGCTTAGTCATTGATGTAAACTGCTCAGGTGTATGTATTAACCATGCTTAGTCATTGATGTAAACTGGTCAAGTGTATGTATTAGCTATGCTTAGTCATTGATGTAAACTGCTCAAGTGTATGTATTAGCTATGCTTAATCATTGACGTAAACTGCTCAGGTGTATGTATTAGCTATGCTTAGTCATTGGTGGAAACTGAAATGATACATATTCTGTGGAATGAACTAGTCATGTGTGCTTTATGTATACACTTTGTTAACATTAGTCGGAATTGTGTGTGTGCAAAACACAGTGCATGCATGTGTGTGAATGATGAGTGTGCATAGGTGAATGCATGCAAGAATATGTGTGTCCGCATATGTACACACATGGACTTATGCAAATGTACATATTTGTATCAACTTGTGTGTGAATGCACATGCATGCATGCGCACATACATTCATTTACAAACGTGTGTGTGTGCATGCGTGCGTGCGTGCGTGCGTGCGTGCGTGCATGTGTGTTATATCTATTTGTTTGTAGATGAATATGAATGTATGTGCATATATATATATAATTTATATATATATTTATATATATATATATATATATACAGTCAAGCCTCGTTATAACACTGTGGTCGGGGTCCACGAGTTCGGACCGCGCTGTACGCGAGGCGCATTAGGTGTTCCCATACCTGCCACCAGGGAGCTACTAAACAACAGCGATCGCCGCCCGCTGCGCCGAGTCCATGAACGCTGTCGAAGCCCTGTGTGCTTGCAGCACTGTCTTGTACACCAAAATGCAGTTTGTGGAACTTATACTAGCACCAACGTGTATTATTTTTAAATGTCACACCCTGTTGATTCTTGAACTGAATAAAACACATATACGTATACCGTTATGGAATAGGTCTACTACGATGATGATGTACTGGACCAATAGGCCTACGAATCGAAAATAATAACCTGGATCTGAGCATATAAGATTTGACAAACGCAGTATGTAAGCTAACAAAGCAAAGAAAATGACAATAAGTAGAATTAATAATTGTTTCACTTCGTCTTTCAACCGATCTCGACCGAAGCATAAATGTATAATGCTCCACTTAACATCGATTCATCATTTCATATACGGATGACGAATTCGTATTTTCGCGCACCGGTAGAGCCTTGTGTTAGGAATTTGGCAAGTTGGTTTCGCGTCGTGAAAACGATTAAATACTACATACTAAATGCATTTAAAACTGTTTATCTGATTCTTACATGAGGCGTATTTGTGAATCTCGATTGCAATTTACAAACTGTCGAAGCGAAGCCAGCGACAGCGATTGATGTCTGCGGTAACACAAAACAAACAACACATTGATACTCGTCATTGACATTGTTCGCCTATTGTTTCTTGAGATTTGTCAAAGCAATTCTAAGTAGGCTTAAGCAGGCCATTTGGCACTTTCCCCTGGCGGCAGAAAATCGGGGTCCACAACCGACCGCGTTATATCCGAATTTGCATAATAACGGGGCACCTAATAACGAGGCGCGACTATATATATATATATACATATATTACCTATGTAGTGAAGTAGTGCATTATTAATGCCAGGAAGATGTTTATCTCATCTAGCAGTTCTTTCCTGTAGTTTAATAATAATACTCTGGCAAGCTAAGTAATAGTGGTCAGGCAAGGGTGAATTGTACTAGTGCGAGTCTCTGTGGGAACATCCAGTGGACATGAACTGACCAGATGTGTTGCATTGCCAGATACTGCACTGGACGTCAGGCCACACCCCCAGCTGTGGTCAGTGTGAATGGGGTGAATCACAACAGCACAGCCCCACCCAACGAACTGTGTGAGATGGAAAGTTACACACCCATGATACATGCTGCAACATATAAGAACAAACCCACTGATAGTCAGGTACATTTTGTTCAGTATGCAAAGTTGCACTATAGATATTACCAGGTATATCTCGTTTTACCCATTGGCCTCATTGTCATTTGAACATCTTGATGGACTGTGATTATAACTTCTATGTTGCAAGTAGTACCAAACCTGAACTACTATTTTTCTTAGTAAATATAAAACATGGTTTTAAAACAACACGTGTGTTGCTTTGCGGCTGCAGATGGCATACTATGTTACCTTGTGGCTGCAGACGGCATACTATGTTACTTTGTGGCTGCAGACAGCATACTACGTTACTTTGTGGCTGCAGATGGCATACTTCGTTACTTTGTGGCTGCAGACGGCATACTACGTTACTTTGTGGCTGTAGACGGCATACTACGTTACTTTGTGGCTGCAGACGGCATACTATGTTACTTTGTGGCTGCAGACGGCATACTATGTTACTTTGTGGCTGCAGATGGCATACTATGCCAGCCAGAAGGCAGACAAAAATGGCTACGTGCCTATGAATGGCTTGCGACCTGTTTACAAGACAAATGGCAGAATGACAACATTCATTAGTGAGAAGCCAGGACACGACCAGCCACAGGTGGGTGTTTGTCTGTGTTTGTTACTAACAATCAGTCACAGTTAGGTGTGTAGAGTCTGTGTGTTATGACCTTCACATAATTGGTATAACTGAGAAAGCTTTTGACAAAGTGCCACATCAAAGATTACTATTTAAGTTAAAAGCCCATGGTATCGGGGATAGCATAACTGACTGGATAGAACAATGGCTGACTGACAGAAAAAGATATGGCAGATGTTCAATTTTGGGAAATGTAAATGCCTACATACAGGACATGGGAACTTGGATGTAAACTATAAAATGGGAGATACTGTTCTGGGTACTACTGTAAAAGAAAAGGACTTAGGAGTTACAATAAGTGCTGATATGAAAGTTTCAGAGCAGTGTGGTATTGCAGCTTCAAAGGGTAATCAAATTCTTGGATTGATTAGAAGAAACAACATACAAGGGAAAAAAGTTAATTATACCTCTTTATAAAGCAATAGTTAGACCTCATTTAGAATACTGAATACAAGCATGGAGACCATATCGTAAGAAGGATATAGATATGCTTGAACACATACAAAGGAGAGCAACTAAAATGATTCCAGAACTGAGAGACCTTAGTTATGAAGAACGCCTGAAAGAATGTGGTTTAACAACTCTAGAGACAAGGAGGTTAAGAGGAGATCAGATTGAAGTTTTTAAGATATTGAATGGGTATGAAAATATTGATAGAAATATGTTTTTCTCACTCAAGAAGGATAGCAGAACAAGAGGACATGAGGTAAAATTAGTAAAGGATCAATGCAGAATGGACATCAGAAAGCACTCGTTCTCACAGAGGACAATAAATGAATGGAACAAATTGTCTACAGATTGTGTAACTGCTAGCAGTGTGAATATGTTTAAAAACAAGGTTGACACATATCTCAGGAGGGCGGGTTATAAGTAGATGAACATTGTTGGACTCTCGATAAGCCAATGGCTTCCTTGTCCACTTGCCATCTGGGCCTTTAGCTTGGATGGCAAATCTTGTTAAATCTTGTTAAATCTTGACCAGCCACAGGTGGGTGTGTAGTCTGTGTGTGTGTGTGTGTGTGTGTGTGTGTGTGTGTGTGTGTGTGTGTGTGTGTGTGTGTGTGTGTGTGTGTGTGTGTGTGTGTGTGTGTGTGTGTGTGTGTGTGTGTGTGTGTGTGTGTGTGTGTGTGTGTGTGTTACTTATGACTCACCACAGGTGGATGTGTAAGTCTGTGTGTCTTATGACCAACCACAAGTCGGTGTGTAGTTTGTGTTTGTTATTTATGACTAGCCACAGGTGGATGTGTAAGTCTGTGCGTCTTACTTATGGCCAACCACAGGTGGGTGTGTACTCTGTGTGTGTGTTATTTACAACTAGCCACAGGTGGATGTGTAGTCTGTGTGTGTTACTTATGACCAGCCACAGGTCAGTGTTTGTCTGTGTGTGTGTTACTTATGACTAGCCACAGGTGGGTGTGTGAGTCTGTGTGTCTACTTGTGACCAACCACAGGTGGGTGTATAGTCTGTGTGTTACTAATAACTAGCCACAGGTGGGTGTATAGCCTGTGTGTTAATTATGACCAGTAATATGTGGGTGTGTAGTCTGTGTGTGTGTTACTTATGACCAGCCACAGGTGGGTGTGTAGTATATGTGTGTTGTTTATGACCACAAACTTCTGTTTTATAACATTAAAAGCATCAAACTTTTTCTCGAATGTAAATTATTATGCATTGTGTAACAGTTTGGAAATTAAGACATTATGTTTTAGCATTATGTTTTAGTATGTAATGCTAAAGGAAATGTGTGGTTGCCCATCAATGTGGTGACACCTGTTCCACCACTGAACAGGTACCAACAGAGACGTTGTGTGTATTGGTGTAGATACACCCCCAGGTAAAAGCAAATTAACTGAATACGCTAAAACATTTACTGTTGCATGTTGTAGAAAATATCTCCAGAAGATCCAGACGATCCGTACCAAAGCAACTACACATCACTAGATGACATAGATCGCAGTTCAGGATCGTCACATTCTCCATACCATATGTGCTGTGATGCCGTGTCACCAGACGAGACAGTTTGTAGTGACAATTCACGGCATCCACTGTGCACGCGCTGCAACTCATACACATACATGCTGCCAAACGGGCGGGCAGGCACAGCGATCACATCACCTGGTGGTGGACAGAGTAACTATGAGGCCGAGGAAGACGTGTGGCTGCGTCACTCCGAGGCTGACACCAGGGGGCAGCAGTGCAGCAAACACACAGCTAAAACAGTGACCTCTAGTAGCACAAAACGAGTGTAGACTTGCGCAATAGAGATGAGTCTGTAACTACTGCTATTTCACCAGTGCCATGTCGCGGTTACCTACACCTGTGGCCGCATTCACTCCACACTGAATGCAGCACTGGATGCCAATGCATATGGGCTATGGCCCTCACCTCAAGCAGACAGGGTAGTTTATCTAGGCCACTTATTGTCCTTTTGACCTTGACCCTTGGGTAACGCACACGTTACATGCTACTGGGTCATAGTATATTCATATACAGGATGAGTGTATGTGTCACACACATTGTTACGCTAGTGTGTAGATACACAGGATGGGTGTGCGTGTGTGCATGTTGATACACACATTGATATACTAGTGTGTTGCTACACAGGACATTGCATGGCTACAGCACACATGGCTACAGGACACATGATGCAATGACTGGACAGTAAGAGATTTTCATGTTGAGTGCATTCATGCATGCTCCTCTCAGATGGTAGGATGCTGTGGGGTCCACGGAGCAGTGTCAGTGTTTAACTATGTTCCTTATTGAGTATAAGTGTGTTATAGACATGGAGAGCCAATGACTCCTGACTGCAACCAGAGTCGTAGCTTGAGAAGCTACATGGAGCTTAGTGATAGAGGTTGAGCCGTGCATAAATGTAGTTGGAAGACAGTGTCTCTCCAAGGTGTGCACAGAGCCAGTTCAGTTGCTCTTAGTGAAATATCTGCCATCCAACTGTCATGTCAGTGTTGACATAGCACATATTCAGTACCCACTACAAGAGGTCACTACTGCAAGGCAAGAAAGGTGACGGAGTTGAATCAGTGTATGTTCTGTGAATATGAAGATACTGTTCTATATTTGTCAGTTCCACAAGTTTGCAGGTGCAGCACACAGGCAGCTGATAGTGCCTTCACTTCAGAGTCAGTTGTCCCTACATCTGATGCTAAATGTAATTGGTTCACTAGATTCTGATGCAGACTAGGGAATTTGACCACTCTTCTGGTTACTTTTGGACAAGAGCAAGAGTAAAGACATAAAACAAACAGTTGACTGTGTGAACCATCGGCTGACTGTGTCAGCCATCAGCTGACTGCATGAACCATCTGCTGACTGGTGTCACATGTTAGTACACTGGAAGGCTACTAAGTGCTTCAGCACATTTTGCTATTGGTTTTATATTTTTACAGTTTACTTATGTTCGTTTCATAAGTTTGCCTGATTCCCTGTTGACCTTCCTACTATGCCGCATCCACAGAAACTCAGGGAAAATAAGCTACATTCACTTCCTGTGGAGACATGTATGATACAAGGCCAATGAATGAATCTATTGCGAGGTCCTCTAGTGAATATTCAGGTTGACACAACAAATGCACACAGTGTCTATATTGTTGCATAACCATTTCTGATAATGATAATTATAATATGGTCCATGGGCCCCATGTAAATATTTAACCCAGCTGACGGGATGACAGAGTAGAAAGGGTTAATGGCAATGTGTTGGACCCTATGTTGGTGGGTGGCAGAGATCCATTCATCTGTATTTTTGCATCGTTTACTGCAGCAATCTCATCAGGCTGCCTAGGTGCACAGCTACACCTCAAGGTGAGGTACAGACTCTCTCCTTGACTGCTAGACCTCATGGTGAAGTACAGATTGTCTCATTGACAGCTAGACCTCATTGTGAGATACAGACTGTCCCCTTGACTGCTAGACCTCACGGTGAGGTACAGACTGTCTCCTTGGCTGCTAGACCTCATGGTGATGTACAGACTGTCCCCTTGACAGCTAGACATCGTGGTGAGGACGTATAGACTGTGCCTCCTCGTGCTTATGCAGCGACTGGATGAACATTGTGCCTCTGTCTGGGTGACCTTTGTGTAGCAGAAGACACATGCGCACATGGTAATGTTGGGCTGTTGCAGTCTCTTGCAAAGGGTAAATTTAGACAGGACAGGGGACAGGTTGTTTTTAATTGACTGTCTATACAGGTATTTATAAAGTGCAATGTTAAGTGTTATACGTCGTCCATGTGTAGAGTGGATTGAATGAATGAACTAAATTCCACCTCAATTGTTACTGAACTACCTCGATCAAGGATTCTCCTCAGACTGTCCCGTTCTGTTGAAAAAAACAAATAATAATTTTTGGGATTTACATTTTGCTCTATTCAAATGGCTGTTACAGCAACAACCTTATGAATGCGATGCAAAATGCATTGTATTGCCATATCATTGTATCATTATTGTCACTGAATGGGTTGATTCAGTTTGATTTTGTAACTACCCGCCAATAACAACCTTGGCAATGTGACATCCGGAATATTTTAAACTGTAATCATCATGCTAATATGTGTGTGTGTGTGTGTGTGTGTGTGTGTGTGTGTGTGTGTGTGTGTGTGTGTGTGTGTGTGTGTGTGTGTGTGTGTGTGTGTGTGTGTGTGTGTGTGTGTGTGTGTGTGTGTGTGTGTGTGTGTGTGTGTGTGTGTGTGTGTGTGTGTGTGTGTGTGTGTGTGTGTGTGTGTGTGTGTGTGTGTGTGCATGCGCACATGCGTCTGTGTGCTTACGTGCATGCACATTAATATGGTTCATGTATTTCTCTCTTCTGTGGCAGATGCATAATAGAAATACTTCCTTAATAACATAATAGATTCTGCAGTTATCAGGAACCGGACATCTTCACCAGCCTTTTTATGCTATTATAGTCTAATTAAGTTTGTAAACAAAATAATGGTAGTGTCATGTACACTTTAGGGTTGGTTTTGATTATGATCATTTACTATGGGCTTGTCCCATTTTTATACAGATTTATTTCAAATGGAAAAATCGTGATAAAGTACATATTTTCTAAGTATAAAATTGAATGACAAAAACAACCTCACAAACAAGATGCAAAATGCATTGTAGATTGCCATATCATTATCTTCGTTCGGTCGGAATAGGACTGTGACAATACAGAATTTGAAGTAAACAAAATATGGCTTTCAACCGATGAATGTGGCAGGTCAGTGGGTGTAATTGTGGTTTAGGGTTCTGCAACAATTGACATATTGTAATCAAATCCAACTCATGTAGTCATCATGCAGGAAACGTCCACAACATTTCATTTTTAAATCTTCACAATAATCTCCTGCCAAATGTTGCTATCCATCGTTTACATGTCAAACTTAGAGTGTCTTTTCCATCGTTTACATGTCAGGCTTAGAGTGTCTCGTTTGAGTTTTTGTTACTAGCTCAGCATCCTGTCTTGTATGTATGTAAATGTATAATATTAGTCTGAAAAAGTCAGTTTTATTATGCATCGGCTGTGTAGGAAACTATGACATTCAATCATGGCATACACAGTGTCATGTAAGAACTGTTTGTCATGAGGAATTCATGCTCTGTTAGACGGCTCAGATGCAGCTTGGTTGCTGATTATTTGTTACCTATCCGACACAGACATCATTCATGTGCACATGCTGCTTCAAAGCTCATTGCAATCACACAACTATTTACTTGGCTTAACAAACTGAAACATTGTTTCATGCAGTACCTACTACCAGATGACAGCACCCTTCATCTCACTGAAATGCCACCAGATGGCTGTGATGGGATGCCACATGGTGGTTGGCTGTCCTATTTGAATTGTAACTGTGTCATTATTTATATCGCCATTGGCTAGATGTATTTGTAGTAAAATAACTTTAGATTGTATCGCATGTACTGTTGGTTTGTTGAATAAATATATACCCTGTAGTTATGAAGAGAATGTGCGTAGCCACGGGTTGTTCAGTGTGAAAATAATTTTCTTCTGTTTCTCAGTGCCAGTTTTTTAATCCCCCCATCAGTATCCAGATGCATACTGCTGTTACTGATGGAGCATTATATTAAAATATTTTGCATATTTCTAAATATCTAATTTTTTAAAGGTCAAACATTTCCTTGTAAGAATCTAGTTCATTAGTGCTGCAATAAAATCATTGTAACTTTTCAAAACAAATTGCTTACTACATAAAAAAATCTAGTCAACACAAGCCCATTGGATACAAAAGCACATGCAGTATTATATTATATAAATGGTAAGGGACACTGGGTAGTTCCTAAGGTATCCACCAAATTGTTTAGTTTCAAGACCATCCACCAGGTGGTGTAGTTTTGCTATCGACCTGATGATGTAGTTCTGAGGTTATCCAGCAGTTGGCGCCACCAGTAGTGACATCTTAAAAGAAGTCAGTTAATTGACCGCGCTCACCTAAACAGAAGCCTTTCTCCAGTGACCCTGCGCTGAACCCATGCATGATATCCCTCGACTCCAAGACGTACTACTTACATGTATAAATACGTGTACCGTATTCGACCTATTTAGGGTACGTGCTCTAATAAGCATACGCCCTCATTTCTTTAAAGTTCCATCATGACAGAAGATCGAAAGTTCCAGCTATATCAGCCGTGGTATAATTTTTACAACATGTGAATGTTTAAATGGATGATACCACCAACCCAGACCCAGTCCCATCATTGAATATCTTCCATTGAGTCTTGAGATGTGTCCTGCCCCAATTTTCGCAATCCAGCAAGGAGGACATGGTCGATTTTAACTGTATGACACTGACAGACAGACATACATACATGCTGATTGTTTGCCACTGGCACTGCTAACTTTTCTCCATAATGTTTCACTCATACTTAATTTGAAATATAGGACAACCACAAATAGTTGACCAAAGTGTGTATAGAGTTACTTCCAAATCAGAGTGATACTAACATAAAACAATAACATTTATAAAAACTGGTATAAGCTATGGGCTGATTATAAAGGTTAATTAATTAGTAGTCTTGCGAGTGCCTAATAGTTTCAAGTGTAAGTGTGATGTTTCTTTTACTCGAGCACATTTGGCTTTATCAGCTTTATTTTGAATTACTGGGGCAGATCCAGGATTTCATATTAGGGGGAGGGCTCATTTTCTGCGATTAACTTTGAGCAGAGTATATCACTGAATATTAATTAAGCCTCTCCTATTCACAATTTCAAATCTAAAAATATTACTCATTTGGCAACCCAAAAGAGTAAATGGCAAGGTGAATAAAAGTACTAAATATTAAAACCATCCACTCATAACATGCTAAATTATTGCAACATTTCGAGGCATACAGTAAATGTATCAGGAAACAACACATAGTATTGATATACTTTTTTATTTTTGTTGTTAACACTGATAAAGGAACATGTCATATGGACTCCAGGCACATGAACCATGATGGGTTACAGGTAGATGTACACTTGTCATGCTTGAACAAGTAGCATACACAATTAGTGCAGTTTATTCTAAGATAGATGATTGAGTAGTAGCATCCTTCTGGGATGTTTCCTGGCATCATGTCAATGATTTTATCTGTGTTTAGTTCTTAGTTCTTATGGATAAATAACAGAACAAGGGCATTGAAGCGATCCTCTCCCATAGTGCTGCGTAAGGAGTTCTTTATGGATTTCAAAAAGAATCTGTCCTTTCGACTTCACATGATGTTATCGGTGTAAGAAGGAGAAGGTTGATGATTTTGGTGATGTTGGGAAATATAGTTGGGCATGCACTGCTATCTGCCAAGGTGTCAGACAGAGAATCTGGCCTACTGTCCTGGCAACTCCACATGTGCTGCCAAAGTTTGACCTCCTGGTGAAATGAATTCGTGAACGGCAAATCTTCCTTATAATACTTTAGCATCTCTTCAAGTGTTTCTTGTTCCATCGGGCCAGTAGCACATGAAGGAATACATTTCAAACCTTGGACTTATTGGCTAGCTAAGTCTCCAAATCGTGAATTAACCTCCATAATAATTGAATCAAAAATGGAAGGAAAATGGTCCTTTTGAACTATTGTGTAGGTGTGTCTGCAGGCATATTGTTCCTCTGAGCTTGGCACCTACATCGTCTAGAGATCTCCAACGAAATAATCTCTGCTGTTTTGGCTATACACAAACAAACTATGTCAAATTCTTCATCTTTCCTGATATGATTTTGGGTCAAGTACCGTTTTATATCAGCATGGTCAGAATATAAGACTGATTGGTTTATATATTTGCTAGTGGAAGCAGGTTGGTCACCATCCTCACGGCTGCAAGGATCAACAATGCTCTTAGACTGAACCAGGTTTGGACTGCTACTAAGAGTTTGTGAAGACCTATTGATGAACAGATTGAAATGTCCAGCTTGCTTGATTGCGTCCTCTGTATAAAGCAACACTATAGGTGGATCGTTGTGGAAAGTGTCATCTGGTAGTTTTGCGACAAGTTTTAGAGCGTTCGTAGCAAAAACCGGCAGCCGCAAGTTCAACATTTCCGGCAAATGTTCCCGCATGTGACATAACTTCCAGTCTCTCATCAAACGACGCTGGATGTTCCATTATGCAATATGTATGGCAACGTTTTACTTTTCTCCGAGAGCATTTTCTTTTTCCTTCGAGAGCAGATCGAGAACTGCTCCACGAAGATCTTTTGAAGTCACTGCACTTCGCGCAGACTACTTGAAATTGTCAAGCCGTTTTCCATTCCCTCTGCTTCTAGCAGTTCTTTATACAAATAGATGGCAAGGCATCTGAAGAAACATCGTCCATTACGTTACGCAATAATAATAACAATAATATATATATATATATATATATATATATATATATATATATATATATATATATATATATATATATATATATATATATATAATTATAGTCTACTTCGTTCACTTAGATCTACTTTGTACGTCAGTAAGGAAGGACCCGATATAATAAGTTTACTTGTCAACAATATGCTCTCTCTCTCTCTCTCTGTTGGATCCAGGTTGCTACACGATTATCTATAGTTCTTCATTGGACATTTGTCGGCATGTTCCCAGTTTGGGGGGGGTGGGGGTGGGGGGCGCAAGCCAGGTGAGCCCCCAAACTCCGCGCCTGCAATTACAACTGATAGCATTGACATTGCTAGGGAGAATCCGTGAGCTATACAGCTAGTAAAACACATACTTAACAATGGCATATTATGTATGTTGGGTGCATATTTTTTATGCTCTGAATATACATCATCAGACCCGCATGCTTTATTAACATCAAGCTTTTTAATCGCATGTATTACTTCGTCTGCTGAGACTTCAAGGTCCTCATATGAAGTAGCACAGTTACATTCATATTATCTATACCAGTGTTATTGACACAATTTAACAAGTCAGACATTTTTTTTCTCCATAAATCTACAATTTCTTTTCCTCCTGAAACATCGTCAATGCTAGAAGGAAGTGGAATATTATAATTGTTTATGGTCCTTATCTCTCTCTCCAGAAAGCCTCATGGTAAAGGCATGCTCATTTCTTAGCTAGTGCCTCCAAACGTAACATATTTTCATTGCTTTTGATAAATCGTAGAGCATATTTAAATCTCGCTTTACTTTTTACATGCAATTCAAATATGGCCCCTGTCACTGGTTAGCATCAATGTTATGCCATATCGAGCGAAATGGGTTTTCAGCTTTGTGTAAATTGCGATGACATGCTTTGACATTGTTGTCGTCATGCGATCGACTTCGAAATAACCGGAATCGATCGCAGTAGTTATAGTGCTCTTCTGACCGAGCAAAAGAGGTGACCAGTTTGGGAGGGACATCCGGTTTCCGGTTGCGCGCGCAGCCGCACAGCCTTCTTTGTAGCCTGAGCGCCCCCTGGCGGTGACCCCTAACCCTATCCGTAACTCTAGAGCGCCACTTGGCGAATGGAGATAACCATAACCGTAACCCCAACCTTTTGATGTGGCGACTGGAGCTAACCCTAACCCCTGGAGACTGGAGCTAACTATAACTCTAACCCCAACCTGTAGACGGTATGGTACGAGTGCACACGTATTTTATTGAACAACACAAGCAGCATGATGATACAACAAGGGTATCGTGTAATATCACTACGACTACTATGATGAATATGATTATGACGTGACTTGCGGATGTTGACCATCACGCCAGAGGTCGCGAGCTTAGGGGTGTCTCCACCTCGCCAGAGGCTCGAGGGTGATTGATGACGATGAGGCGACTTGCGGGTGTTGACCATCACGCCAGAGGTCGTGAGCTTAGGGGTGGTGCATCCACATCGTGAGAGGCTCAATCGATGTACGATGTGCGATAATACAGTGTACCTTGTCGCAGCTATTTAAGCTGATCAAATACGTGACAATCGTTAGCTACTAAATCGGTGCCGAATATGTTGATAACTGTTCTCATCGGAAAGCCGTTACAAAGAAGCAATACATAAGCTACACAATATTGTCCACAAACGTTAGGCAGAGGACTCTTGCTATTATGAGTCCAATCGGAACAATGTTCGTCCATGAAGGTGCGGAATGCCGCGTGTCGTGGCGGCAGACCGTACGAACAGAAGTAATCGCCGCGTCCGTCGGCGTCTAGATACAGCGCTATCCAATGTTCGCCCGGTTCGGCGCCGTCGTCGGTGTTGCACACGAAGGCCGCAGGCAGAGCGTCTATCATCGTAGGCAGTCCGTCTTTGGGTACGACGCCAGGAAACATCGATCTGGTGCGCGGGTCCCTCGCCAGTAGTCTAGAGATCTGCAGGGTGTCCATCTCAGTAATCGTAGATGACGTTGCGGCTCTTGTCTATTTCCAACTCGAACTCGGCGTAGGCGACGACGTTCACAGTGTTCGGCAGCGCTTCGCGGAAATGCAGCTCTATGCGCAGGTTGCCCTTTTGTGCCAAATGGAAGCAGGGCCATCGCACTGGTCAGGGGTCAGGTCAAAACCGAAGAAGGTGTAGCCGTGTCGGTAGTCGCTGCGAGTCAGTCCGTTCCCCTCGTCCTGCCACATCTTGCCGGTCGAGGAGAACAGACTCATGCAGCTCCTGACGAAGAGGTCGACTTCGAAATTCGGCTGCGTGGAAGGTGAAGGCGTTGTTCTTGGCGTGAAACGGGTTCTTGGTGTACACGCCGTTGTACGCATCGTTATCGATGCAGCACACCACCAGACGTTTCGGCAGAGTGCCGAGGAACAGGTTCTCGTGCGTGTGCGACCGAGCGCCTGCGGGAAAGGAGTACACCTTGCAGTCGACGGACCGCATCGGATACTTGACCGTGTTCTTCTCTAGAGCCTTGATGTGCGCCATCTGCACGGTCGGATTCAGGGTGGCCTTCTTTGCAAACAAGGTGGCATTGACGATGTTTATCCTGTAATCGGGGTTGTTCCTACCAGCCATGAGTGCAAAAGCGGACTTACTACGAACCAGTCGTATCTTGACATCGACGCCGTTGATCAGGAATTTATCCTGCAGAAAGAGATCCACGCGGAGACGGCCCATCAGGTCGACCATGCGACTTCTTACGATGTTCGCTCGTCGAGTCACGAAATCTTCGTTAGCCGCGGGTCCTTCGACTATCTCGACGGCGTCCATGTGAGTGGCCGTGTCCTTGTGCCACAGCTGACTCGTCAGTTGCGTGTCCTTGGCATCGGTACCGTAGCTCAGCAGGGTCTCTATGTAGGCGCGATACGCATACGTATTTGGTCGAAGGGGTCACGAGCGTACCAATCAGGTAGATGTCGACTTGACTGAACAGCGAATTCAGCCAGTTATTGATTGGACCCATGGGATCGGCCAAGTCGAGATCGTCCACATTGGCTCGTGTCACCTTCACCTGCACGTGTAGCATCGTGTTAGCGAGGTCCAGGTAATCGTCTCCCGATCCAGGTATCAGGAATTCTATCGGTCCACCCGAGTCCAGAGAGGCCATGGACTGATGTTCCACTTAATGGCTGTCGATGATGCTGGTCTGAGTGGGGGTTACGGTAAAGAGATCCAGCTCGGTCTTGACCCCTTCGCACGACTGTCTATGTACGAAAGCCATCGTTGTCGAATATGTCGGCCTAACGTTTCTTCGGCGTCTGTCTCTTGCGCCGTCTCGTCACTGAAGTGACTCCTTTCTTCGCAGGTGCGCGTTTTATACTTTTACGAGGTCGCACACCAGGGGCGAAAAGGCTATGCATCATCGGCTATGCGCACGCCGGTCTTCAACGACCCCTTTCCCAACGCCACGGCATCTCTCTTGATGAGTGGCATGGCGCTACGCAGCAGACCTCCGAACAGACTGCCTAGTCCGTGAACTCGTTGGTATTGGGCACCGGCGAAGTAGGGCAGTGCACCACCCGTCTGACGCACGTAATACTCGTAACTAATCTTCAGAATAGTCCAGTCCTGCGCCGTCGAAAATGGAGTGTCACGATCACCTTGCTGTACTCGAATGACACGAACCGTCAGGTGTTGTCTCTTATATTGATCTATATCGACTTGAAGTGGGCGTACAACAGAGGCACGTAGTGAATGTTAGTGAACCGATCATATACCTTGGCACCGTGACTTCCGCCAACCGGAACGGACCGTAACAAAGGTGCGAGTCTGTCACCGACTCCACAACGTCCTTATAGACGTAGATAGTATCGAAGCTTTGATCCATGTCCACCACGTTGTCGGCCTCTTTACGGTAGGAGTACGGACCATCGACAGTCTCTTTGGGTGGCACAACCACAGTGACCGACGGTGTGAGACCGATATTCCTTCTACGTAGAATCGGGTGGGTGTACGCGCGCTCGCCTGCATTGGCTATCGCTGCTATGAGTGCTGGCGGCAGTGGTGCCTCTGCTAACGGCGGTGGCTGTGTTGGGGGTGCTGGTGGACTGCTGACCGTCGACGCGTCGAATCCTAACATTCTTGTCAGCGCACTGCGGTCAGGTACACTTAACTCGGTGCCCAGTGTCATGTGTAACGTAATTTTTTTAGTGATGGCGCTGTAGCTCATTTTTGTCCAGTCCCTTGCGCGTCAGTACTGTCCTCTGCTGCTATTATGTCCTCTTGTTCCTCCTCCTCTTCTATAATTGTGGTGGTGGTGGTGGTGGTGGTGGTGGTGGTGAAGTCCCGTGTTGTCGTGTCTTGTGTCATTTCTCGAATGAAGTGTCACCATACGCGCGGCTAATCTTTATAATGGAGTGGACGAATGCCTTGGCATCGATCCAGCTGTTGAATTTGGAAGGATAGCCGAACCATTTCACTAAAGTCTCCGTTCATCTGCCTACCTTACGGCGCTGCAGTACCGATTCCACGCGGTACACTTTATCGACAGGTACCGACACCTTCTGCAGCTCCAGTTCGTAAAAGGTACCGTCCAGCACTTCACCGAGATCGTCCCTCATTCGGTACACGGGTGGATCGGAGGGATGAACCTCGTGTATCGTGAACAACTCTTCGCTCCAATTCGCCGCGTAGCCTTTTTCGAACTTACATTTGTACTTGCTGATGCGCACGCGATCTGACACACCCAACTTGGGCACGCCCTTACCGTCGTGACCGTACAGGCGCTGCCATACCGATGCTGCGGTGGAGGGTGTTGTTGTACGATTGCACCAAGGTGATTTTTATTCTTCTCGTTGAAGATGGTAAAGTAGGTCTTCTCTGGAAGGTCGTTGAACAGGTAGAACAAGGTCAGACCAGGTACGCTGATGCCTCGCTTGAAAATGTCTATGCCACGTTGCTGGTAGAAGGCAAACTGTCTGTCGATGGCCTGCAGAAAGGGAACCACGTCCCTATTGTTGTACCAGACGATAAAGTCTCGCAAAGTCGTCATGGCGTTGTCGCGCCAGGCCTCTTGACAACTGGCGTAATCCTCGTCGGAAATACCTTCGTTCTTCAGTCGATTGAAGAAGGCCTCTTTCGATGGACGAGCGGTATCGTCGAGCCTCTCCAGACAGCCCATGTACTCGTACGGGAAATGACCGTTCGTCAACTCGCATCCGTACGCCTTCAGATACCCTGTGGCTATGTAATTGGTCATGTCTAGGAATGTTAGCTGATCCTTCGAAAGACACATGAAAGTGTTGTTGCGTTTGATGAAGAAAAACGACCCGATACCATAGTTATCTTTGTCGGCTTGTTCCTTCTCCTCCTCTTCTTCTTCTTGTTCTTCTTGTTCCTCTGTTTTTGACGTGGACAGGAAGTAGGGTATGAGGAACTGTTTGATGGCATTGAGATCATACTTACCCGAATTGAACCCAATGACAGGTAACTGATGCATCCATCCATAAAATCCCATTAGCTTTTTGTATGGATTGGTCGCTCGACGATATTTTTTTCGTTGGCTGATCGTGGAGCCTGCTACCGTTCGTCCCAGTTCGTCAGTGCCTCTGCGAGTTGTTCCAACATATCCTCGTATGAGTCTTTGATGTTGTCGTAAGCGGCGTCACTCATTGCTCGCAAGATATCCATCATGGTGCTCACCAACTTGTTGGTGTCTCCATCTGTGACGAGACATTGCACTTGCTCATACACGGGTACGTTGGATGCCACGCTAACGCTCAGTGGGACGTGAAGCGCAACCCAGTGGACCTTGTCACTATCCGATGGAAGTTGTACGGTGTCGAACCAACACTCAAAGTCAAAGGTGGCTCGATACGGATAATACCGCAACGATTCGGACACTCGAATGTTCTCGTCGTCTAGACGTTCGAACACTCATGGAGTCGAATGGTACACGCCGCCGGGATAGACTCGACGCACAAACCCCGTACACGTGCGCTCATGCATGCGCAGCATAGATGCTTTATTACATAACGAGTTACCACACTTCCGACATCGATACGAGTAACAATACATGCATACATCTTGGATGAAGGAAAAATGTGTCTCGTGAAGGTTGAGATATATTGTTTCGGGGTAATGGCATAACGATCGACGGACAAATTCGGCGGTCGACTTATCATCTTCTGCATCTGGTTTGACTAGCTTGTACACGCTCACGTTCGTTTGGAACGTGGACTCTACGCGATAGAGGTCATCCAACTTGACACAGCAAAATCTTCCATGGATACATCGTCTTGATCGTATGCCTCGTACAGCGTCTTCACCGCTGGTTCCAATCGATATAGATCGCATCCTCGATGCAGGGCCAGACATTTGTGATGGTTGGGTTCTGTTTCCAGACCGATGACGGCTTTGTTCTTCTTGATGTCGACCGGAAGGGGGTCGCCCGTACACATCCTATCGGGTGATCGATGATGCGGTTGACGAAGAAGGTGACATTGGTCACGAGTTCGCACACCCACACAGAATCCGGTCTTTGATTGATGGCCAATTGAAAGACGTCTGTTTCTCGGATGCGTTCGAGAAAGTCATCAAAGTCCTTGCTGTTGGTCATGAGACTGGGTTCGTCCAGGTAGCGTCCACAGCTATTGCACGAGGAATGATAGTACTTGTATCGACTCGTGTTCTTGTTCCTTAGAACGAATCCGTAACTGAGGTTAATCTTGAACGCGTTGGTCTGTTCCTGGTACATGATCTTCAAAGGAGGCTCTAGGACGGTCGTGTCTAGCGTGGTTAATCTGTAATTGTACCTGCATTGGAGGGGACATCTCGATACGCGGGTCCTAATGGTCGACTAGTGATTTGGAACGACATCTAGCAGTTCCGTCGACAGAGTGTCGGAGAAGGGAAGTCGGTCGGGTGGTTCGATGGGATCTTCGGTGACGAGTGGGTGGTGGGGTGGGGTAGTGTCTTGCCTTTTTCATCTCTTTGGTGATGGCGGCTCGGTGACGTCGGTACACGCGGTACGTGCGTGTCTGGACAGGAGCCAACATCTTTCGAACTTCCGTCTACATTTCTTACACGTGTAGACGATGGTGTTTCTTCTACTACTACTACTACTACTACTACTACTACTACTACTACTACTACTACTACTACTACCACTACTACTACTACTACTACTACTACTACTACTACTACTACTACTACATACCGACTTTACGTGACGCTGTAGGTTGTCAAATCTCCCGAACGTTCCACCGCATTTCTCGCACACGTATTTCGCTCTTTTTGCGTGGTCGCTAGGTGGCGCCACTGATGGCGGTGCCACGGAGTACGAATGGATGTCCCAAGACGGCGTCGAGTGACTCTCTACATGTCGTTGTAGATATGCACACGTGTCGAAGGAGAGTCCGCAGTGGCGACATAGATGTCGTTTCATGGTGATGATTGCGTCTACAACTGAGAGGTCACGGACCCTCAGTACATCTATATAATACGTGCGGAGTGGTGGTGGATGTGGTGGTGGTGGTATATATAATAAGAAGTGATTGATGTGTGTGTGTGGGGTGATGGATGATACGGCTTGTTCCTATGACAATGGCTACTATTGTCCGATATAATTGACTACGGGTTCCCGTTCAACTATAGAGGGGTGTCACTCGTAGGAATATAACAACGACAACTCGTTCCATTCCTTTTTGTCACTTCTATTAAATAGAATACATATGTATGAAATATATACGGTACTGTACTGCTATGAAAAGATAGACTTATATGTGTGTGTGTGTGTGTGTGTGTGTGTGTGTGTGTGTGTGTGTGTGTGTGTGTGTGTGTGTGTGTGTGTGTGTGTGTGTGTGTGTGTGTGTGTGTGTGTGTGTGTGTGTAAAAGCCCACAAGTCAATTCCATCGTACTAGCCTCTGGTGCAGCGGTAAACGTTCGTAAGCTAGTGGTCACTGTCGCGGTATTAACATATATATATATATATATATATATATATATATATATATATATATATATATATATATATATATATATATATATATATATATATACAATGATGATATATGGGGGTTTGTGGGTTTGTTAATACCGCGACAGTGACCACTAGCTTACGAACGTTTACCGCTGCACCAGAGGCTAGTACGATGGAATTGACTTGTGGGCTTTTACACCACGACAGAGGTCACGTGAATTGTATATAATTTGGTCTCTCCATACGCAAAGGACACTATATATTTTATAGACGAACTACAAGACGATAAAGGAAAAATAAAATATATAAATGTATTAATACAACACGAAATACACTACAAGAAGACATAGTCCACAAGACGAAAATAACATATATGATTATAATATAATATTATAGTGTAACAAGACGAAAATACAAGATAAGTATAATGATACAGAATAATAATGATCTAATATCATTGATGTACTAAAGTAATTTTCATGTCGCACTAAAGTAATGTTCATGCACCGTCTTCTCGCGACATACTCATAGAGGAAGGGGTGTGTGTGTTTGTGTGTGTTCTTACATTTGCCATGGGTTGTAGGCGATTATTTGTTCTTGTATGTAATTTTGCCATTCAGGAGAGTTGATTGTGTTGGCAAAGGAATGACATATGTCTTGGGTTACTTCTTTTAGTTTTTTTTTTGTGTTCTGACTGGTTGACATGATGAAGTGGCACACCCCTTCCTCGATCATAATGTTACATGCCGCTGGTTCTATTATCGGCACTGGTGGTCGTGTTATTACGTAGTACGTCGTGTCATCCACCTCCTCCTCCTCCTCCTTGTATGTTGGTGGCGGTGTTGCTGGGCAGAATTCGAATTATGGTGATGGTGACAGTGGAGTCGACGGTGGTGGCGTAACCATTGATGACGTCGGCATCTGCGACTGCAAGTAGGCTGGTTGTGATGGTGATGGTGACAGCGTCGCCATTGATGACGTCGGCAACTGCGATGGTGGCGTCAGTTGGAACAACGGTGGTGGTGGTGGTGGCGTCGCCATTGATGACGTCGGCGTCGGCAACTGCGATGGTGGTGTCAGTAGGAATAACGGTGGTGGTGGCGTCGCCTTTGATGACGTCGGCGTCGGCAACTGCGATGATGACGTCAGAAGGAACGACGGCGGTGGAGGTGGTGGTGTCATTGACGATGCTGCCAATCGTCTTTTTTTTACAACACAAAGCGAAGGTCGGTGTCGGCCAACGGTGGCGTGATTCGCTTGCGTGACGCCTCCGTCGTACTCTCCACGTATGCTGTTCTCAGCTGCTCTAGACCACCAGTACTTATCTACAGACAGGGAATAGGCTCACCTGTTTAGCACTGTCAGTAACATCACCCTTACCTACGTATTGACTGGCTATGTTTTCTCTGATCGTGTCTTTCATATCGAAAAGCCATTGCATTTTCCCCAACCTCTCCTCCAACGATATAACAAGCCAACGCAAGATGTGTAGGATCAGACCGGAAGACGGTACGTAATACTCATCTTTCGATATATTTAATATGCAAACCACCTCGTCACACGCATAACGAACGCACGCTGCGTCTACCGCTGCGTAGACGGTCTTTTGATTCATCATAGCTTCCGTACGATCCAAATTCTATCTATGTTACATGTCCTAGCACGTTTATGGCATTTCTATGTAGCTTACGTCAGCTGTCTGTATTGTTTAACGCTTGCTATATAAGACTGCTCAGACTAGTAATTTCTTTATACACCTACCGTCATTGCTGCTGATGCTGCAGCTGCTGCTGTTGTCGATGCCGTCGCCATGTCGTCTGCCGTTGCGCTATTTAGCGACTTACTGGTTACCTATGACGCCATAGGCATCGCACTGACCATAGAGGAGTCTCTTGCCTTCCACATATTGGAAGTCCACGTCGTATCGATGCAGTCTTAGCATCAGTAGCTGAAGCCGGTTGAGCGCTTGGCTCAGTGGCTTTTTCAGAATTGACGCCAGTGGTTTGTGATTATTCTGGATGACCACATTTCGTCCATACGTGTACTGGTCGTATCTTTCCAGACCAAAAACGACTGACAGAAGTTCCTTTTCTATCTGAACCAATCTCCGTCCGGTAGTCGTTACGGGCCGAGAAGCATAATCGATTGGCTTCCCATATTGCATCAGAGCAGCACCCAAACCATCTTTGCTGCTGTCTACTTGCAACACAAGCTCTTTGTCGGGGTCAAAATAGGCCAGGATGGGGTCCCGGAGATCTTCTTTACTTCGTTGAAAGCCTTTGTGCATTCTTTTGACCAGTTCCATTCCGCATTTTGCCGTGTCAGTGCTCGTATGGGTTCCAAATCGCTTGCTAGATCTGGCATGAACAGCGCGAGACTGTATCATGGCACAAAATTGTTTGACACCATATACATCGGTCAGTGCTGGCATCTCCATAATTGCTTTGACTTTTCCGTCATCTGTTCTGATGCCTTCAGTGGTTATCATGTGTCCCATGAATGCCACATTGTCTTGTTTTAGCACTGCTTGGTCATCGTTCAGCTTAATGCGTCTCGATAGATATCGCTGTTTTAGCTTTACCCAGTTTCCATCATGGTTACGTTCAGCCATGAAAAAGGAACTCTGCCCTGCATGGGGTAAAACTTGCGATGCATGCAAGGACCGCAATAATTTCCGAGGCTCCACACAATGCTGCAAGATTGTACATGGTGCACAGAATCAATGTGACTCGGACAGCTCATCTACTAGTTATGGTGACATTAGTTCAGTAACTGCTGATGTCCACACAATCAGCTCGGATGATCATGGCCCCATCTTCTGTCACATGCTGATCAGAAAGCAGTCTGTGGAAATTGACTGTGGGTCCACTGTCAATATACTACCCAAGAAATATATGGAGGATAAGGATATCCGTCCAGAATCCGTCACTCTAACAAATGAAGACCGAAGCTCTTGGCAAGTGCCGTGCTAAAACTGTGAATCCTGCTACTGGAGACAAGTTCAACGTGGACTATGTCATTATGGATGGTGACGAACTGACTCCACTACTCAGTCGTAAGGCTGCTGAACTCATGAAGCTCATCACAGCTGGGGAGCGGTGGTCTAATGGTTAGAGCCCCCGCCTGTCGATCGAGAGGACGGTGGTCTAATTGTTAGAGCCCCGCCTGTCGATCGAGAGGACGGTGGTCTAATGGTTAGAGCCCCCGCCTGTCGATCGAGAGGACGGTGGTTCGATTCCACCTCCGCCGTTTCGAAGCTTGGGCAATTTCGTTCACCCCACTTTGCCCGTGTCTTTCGGAAGAGACACTAAAAGCCGTTGGTCCAAACTCCTGCGTCAGCTCAAGATTGGGCTGTTTGGAGTATAACTACTTGAGACTTGAGACAGTGATCTATGAGAACTTTGAAATGGTATCTGCAGTATCTGGATCTAGCACTGCTCGTACATTTAGTGTTGAAGACTATCCTGACGTGTTTGATGGTAAACTTGGATCCCTTCCTGGTGGCAAAATCCATCTCACTTTGGAACCAAATGTTGAACCGGTTGTAAGACCACCTCATACCCTACCAGAATCACTGAACAGTTCCGTGAAAGATGAGTTAGACTGACTAGAACACACTGGTATTATAGTCAAAGTGGATCAACCCACTGACTGGGTGAACCAAATGTCTGTGGCTAAGAAGCGCTCAGGGGCTGTAAGGATCTGCATTGATCCCAGACTTCTCTCTCAACCTAGCTCTAAAACGTGAACACTACAAACTGCCTATGCTAGATGACATTCTACCAAAACTTGTGAACTCCAAGAAGTTTGCTGTATGTGACCTGCAGCAAGGCTATCTACACTGCGAACTGGATGATGAATCAAGCCTGCTAACCATATTCGCAACGCCGTTTGGACGTTATCGTTGGCGTCATTTCGGCTTGAAAGTCAGCAGTGAAATCTTCCAGAAGCACCTGCAACAAGCATTGGAAGGGCAGGATAAAGTGCACTGTGTTGCTGATGATATCATCATCCATGGATCTGATGATTTTGATCTCTGTATCAAGATCCAGAGGCTTCTCCAAAGATGTATGGAGCATGCATGGGATCAAACTCAACCTCGAGAAGTGTCGCTTCAATCGCCTATGCCAATCGTGCTTTGACTGACGTGGAAACCAGTTACGCCATTATGCTCTAGCATACGACATTGATGTAAAGTACTTAGAAGGCAAGAAGATGTCTCTTGCTGACACCCTATCACGTGCCCTCCTATTTGCTGGAAAGAACCTTCCACTGTATTCGAAGCTATCCACGCTGTGAACTACCTACACGTGAGAGAGGATGCTATTCAAAACATTCGTAATGCAACTGAGCAAGACTCCACGCTGCAAGTGCTGAAAGCTGTCATACTGGCCCAATAAGTCAAATGTTCCGCCACCTGCTTTACCCTACTACAACTTCAGAGATGAGTTGGCTGTCGCAGATGGCTTGGTATTCCGAGGTGAAAGGCTCGTGATTCCGCACACCATGAGGTCACAGATCAAGAAGGACATTTACCTAGGCCATGTTGGCATTGAAGGATGTTTAAGAAGAGCAAGAGAATCAGTGTACTGGCCTGGCATGAACGGAGTAATCAAAGAATACATCCAAACATGTGAAACCTGTCGTGAGTTCGAATGTTCTCAGACCAAGGAAACTCTAATGAGCCATGAGGTGCCTGGTCGACCATGACAGAAGTTTGGCGTCGACCTGTTCTCCTATCACGAAAAGGATTACCTAATCACCACTGACTACATATCAAACTTTTGGGAGATTGGTTGCCTTGCGACCACCGGATCCAAGGCGGTCATTACCAAACTCAAAGCTCACTTTGCTAGGATGTGGATTCCCGACACTGTCATTAGTGACAACGGTCCCCAGCTGATTTTTGCTAATTTCAGTAGGACATGGGGTTTCGAACATGTGACAACTTCTCCACACCACATTCGCTCAAATTGTAAAGTGGAATCTTCAGTGAAAGCTGCAAAGAAGATAATCAAGAAAGAACGAAAAGCTGGTGAGGACCAGTATTTGGTTTTGCTGAACATGCGCAATACCCCGACTCAAGGAATGGAAAGTAGCTCTGCTCAGATACTACTTGGTAGATGGACGAAAACCATCATTCCAACAACTCAAAGTCTTCTCGAGTCGCGATCGACTGTATTGCAAATGGAAACAGACATGTTGAAAGGGATGCAACACCGTCAAGCCAAATACTATAACAGGTCTGCCAAAGACCTCCCAAATCTACACAAAGGTGACACTGTCAGAATTAAACCGTTCAAGCTTGGAGTAAAGTCGTGGAAGAAAGCGAAAGTGCTAGGAAGTCTGGGTGAGAGATCATATGAGGTTGAGGATAGTGATGGAACAGTGTACAGGCAGAACCGTGTACATCTAAGGAAGACGCATGAAGCACCACCTCATCTGTTAGCTGATCAGACTATGGTTACACTATATCATGTATTTGGTCCACCACGCCAGTTGAACAACAACAACAACAAGGTAACCAGAAACGTACCGACTCCGGTACCACAAACTACTCCGAGAAGATCTCAGAGAATCAACAAATCCAAGTTACCCAGTAGATACACGGAATATGTTGTGTCTAAATGAAAATACAAGGACTATGATATGTCTAAATGAACAATACAAGGATTATGTTTTGCCTAAATGAACACTTGATGACATAGGAACATTGATGGATATACACTTGAGTGAAGAAAATGTGATATATGTTGAACATGCTATTTCCATATACTCACTTATTATTGTGGTAAATATTAGCTTGTACGTGTGTGTTCTCCAATTTTACCAATGTCAAGTGCTGTTTTCTTAATTGGAGTGTTATGTTAGTAGTTGTTCTGCTATTGTAAACTAAAATGTGTTATCAAGTTGTTTAGTGGTAGCGTAAGTGTTGTGGTGCAATTATATTACGTTCACGGTTAAAGTACCTGGTAATTATCTTAATATTATGAAGCTCTAGCGGTAGTAAACTTTGGTGTAGGACACTGCTTGTGGAACAGGGGGGTGTAACAATATATAATATTGAGCGCTCCCTGTTAAGTAAAAATAAGAAGCCGGTCCCGGCGTTATTCAGTTTCTGCTTATAAAACTAATGGCACGTTTGTCTGTAACTAAATGTGTTTGACTGAGTTTGTACATTAAGAGGTACGTAAATAACCTCTCATCACATGTATCACTGCTATCTGGCTGACCCATGGGGTCGGCTCCTCTACTGGTATTAACACATCTCGCTTCACAAGTGTGTCCAGTTTTGCCTTCAAGGGTTTCTGAAGAGCTACTGGCAGTCTTCGACTCGGCAGTGCCTTTGGCAACCCGCTGGGATCAGTCTTCAGGGTTGCCATTCCCAATCTTCCCAAATCTCCCATTTCACGCTTACAGGCTGTCTGATAGTTCAGGGCGCCTTTAACCCCAACGTTCGTAGGGGGGCATTTCCCTTTACTATCAACGGTAAGATCAGCATAGTCTTATTTCGATCACGTATCGTCGTTTTCTTGTCTGTTCCCTCGCTCATTTTACTCTGTTTTACCTCCGCAACGAACTTGTCTCTATGAACCGTTAGCAGGCCCATTTGTTGTACTGTAGTCGATCCCATCAGACATGTAAAGTTGTTCTTTATTACAACAAATTCTACGTCTCGGATTTCTCCAGTCTTCGTGTTTGTCACAGCCAGTGTTATCACAACTTTTGGCATCATTCTTGACCCGTTCCACATAACCAGTTTACATTTTGACTGGCGTACTTGGTGTCAGCGGACATATTATTGTGTTATACTATTTACGTCTGCACCGGTGTCCAGTTGGACACGTCCCTTGCAGTCGTTTACTTTTATGCAAGCTGTGATTCGCCTCTTTGTCATGTCTCGGACAATTCCATATGTCTGCTGCCATCCCTCATCATTGTCTTCATTGTAATGGTCCATTTCCCCGCTTCTTTCAGCATTTCCGGCTGAAACGGTTTCTGCCATTACAGTAGGAACACTTGCCCCAAGCCGGACAATTCGCTTTACTGGATTTGTGTTTGTGGCCACAGTAACTACACTAAATAATTGTTACCTCTTCTCTATCAGCTGCGCGTTTCTTACATCTAGGCTGTTGCTTTTGTGCTACTCTCTTGGCATGGACTTCGTTTATTATTCTGTCAGGATTCATTTCTAGCACCTGACTGTAAGTTATTTCAAATGTTCTGCAGACAGCGACAGCCTTTTCGAGTGTCAACTCAGTTTCCTGCAAGATCAGTGTCTCTTGCAGAAAACACTATATTATCACGAAGCATTCGCTCCATGTCGCCGTATTCACATAAACCTGCTATTGTGCGGAGTTCGGTAAGGAACACGTCAAACAGCTCCTTCCTTTGAACATTCTAAAAAACGGTATGAATTCACTACCGCATTTCCCTTGGGTGCGCAGTACTCTTCTAATTTCTAGAGTAGTTTCTCTGGACGATTTCTGTCGCTTTCCTCCGCCCAAGTGAAATGTAGTTCACGTTTCCATTTCGTGAACGAATCTGCTAGATTCGGGTCTTTGATGTCTAGATTACGCGGCGGGCGAAATTGTGCACAGTTAGCTACGGCGTCAGGTCATGTGAGGTCGGGCGTAATACGATGTCAGTCGTCGGGTCGACGAAATCAAAATCAAATACTGTTTTATTCTTTACGGCGACGCTCCGCTCTCTCATTCTTCTTCTCGGGGTTCTTGAGGGTCCACTTATCGCTGCCACCATGTTAACAAGTCGTGTTGTTGTCAATACCCAGCTTTATTATATCGAGTATTCATACAGCTAATCCGATCGTCCATGCTGCTCAAGAGAGAGAGAGAGAGAGAGAGAGAGAGAGAGGGGGGGGGGAGAGAGAGAAAGAGCCCAAAGTCGCACTAGGCTAGCGTTTCAGCCAGATGCATTAATCATATCGTGTTACCGTACACTACAGTACGCTATCTCTCAACATGAATCAGTTAAGATGTTTATCACCTTTGGTTCTGTCCACCACCTGACAAAGGCTATTTCTGGTATAGTGATATATTCAGGGTTGATGGCTTCAACCTTTACGTCCAAACCGTGATGTCCAGTAAGTTGTTGCTCAGTGTCAGTATATGTTACTTGTGGGTCAAACCCATATGGCAAAAACATTTGCCTTATTTAGTTTTACACCAACAGTCCTAACTGGACCTAAGTCCTGAGTCTTTGGCATTGCCAACCACAAGTTTCCGTTTTGTTACACTGTATTTTATAAAATAAATATTGTTTAGTTGTAACAAGCAGCTGTCATTAAGTCTTGTCGTAGATAACGTCAAGACACCCCAGATGTAACAGCAGAGCTAGTGTATTTGTTAGCTCTGGTAACATTAAGTGACTCAACGGATGCTATTTATAAGGTCTTGTTGTGGTACCGACCGTGGTGCCATCGACATTAAAAAATAAATAATGTCATTATAGTTTTAGCCAGAGACTCTTAAAATTCCATTCTCAACTGGTTTAGCCTCCATGGCTAAACCAGTTGATAGATTGTGTTATATCCTCGGATGACACATCCTCGGATGTTCTTTAACTCTTATTTGTAAACATTCAAATTCGAAGCTCTAAATCGACTGTTCATGAACAGAAGAGATGTTCATGAACAAAAGAGAACTACTCTTCTTCTAATTAACAGCTACACGGATGTAGTATGCGACATATATTGTCTCTGAGACTGAGTATCTGCGCCTGTGGGCTTCGTATGTTGCGTGTCGGTCGTAGTCGTACTGGTTGGTCACGCTCTGTCGCATTGATGCTAAAATCAGCATAGTCGTCGCAGTCATCCTCTTCGTTTTCTCGTCTGTCTCCGTTGATTAACTATCTGAACCAGACCGAATTCCTGGTTACTTTCCTCTGACCAGCTTGGCAGGACAAACATATTTCTTTTCCGGTTATCACAGTGCATGACGTGGTGCGAACGGCTGTGCTAGTTTTTGTAACGTTAATGAGCCCTACCTGAGTTGGCTCGGTGTTGATCTGCTGACGGCGTGGTCCGCTGTCTGTGTGATATATCGCTAATAAACGAACTTCATTACCGCGTTCTAACAGGTATTTGACCTAACAGGTATTTGAGAACGTGACATGGTGTCAGGAAGTATTATCAAACGTATTCATTTCGAGCTTGAAGTGGATTTGTAGCCGCATTGCCATTGTTATGCTAAAGATAAAATTGCATATGGCGACGTCGAACATTCCTCCGCAAGCCCCTGAATATTAACGATAAGTCAGCGTCTAGTCTGTGGAAATCCTGAAGGAAAACATGGACTAGATTCGAGGAAGCAACTGGAACTAATGCAGCTGTTGAGAAAAAGCGAGTGTGTACACTTTTGTCCGTCATTGGCGAGGACGCAGTTGAAGTGTTTGAAACTGTTCAGTATGCGGAAGGTGAAAGTGACGATAAGTTAGCTGATGTGCCTAAGAATTACGAGGAACATTGTAATCCTAGACAGAACACAATATACGAAAGGTACAGGCTCCAATGCAAGAACCAAGAGGCTGGTGAAACTGGTTCACACTAACTGACGGAGTTAAGACACGCCGCAAAAACTGCGATTTCACAAATAGTACAACCAGTCAGGTAATGAGGGACCGTTTCGTACATGGCATGATAGACTCGAAGGTCCGAGAGAGGCTGCTTCGAGAGAAAACCCTAACTCTGGAAAGAGCCTACGAGATGGTACAAGCAGCAGGTGCAACCCCAGAATAGACGCATATCATGTAAGGCGAACATGCAGTTTGTGTTGTAAAAGCAAACTGCGGACGAGGTCAAGGACACAAGGGACGTGGCGGACCCAGTCAATTACTTGACTATGGGAAGAAGAAAAAACAGCCCATGGGTGTAATTTTTTTTCATACGAGCATGCACCAAAAGAGTGTCTGACTTACGGCATGGAATGTGTGGAAAGGTAGTGCAAGCAGCAGTAGTACGTGAAGCAAGTACAGGCTGGTGTTTGACAGTGAATAGATTGTTGGAACATTGTCTGTATTCAGAGTGGTGAAAAGGCGTTGTGCAATGATAACACTGAATCTGGCGACAGCGGCTTGAGTAGTTAGTAAGTCCATAATAATGAGCTAATGTGACCCCATTTTTGTGGTTACCTAAACTAGACACGGAGAAAACTCGAGCGATGTTGCATGTGTGAAAGTATCGGGAAAGACCTATGATATCGCTCACTGGACGACACCGCCCCTGGCGACTACACCATCAGAGCTACCTGCCGACGACGGAGTGAGGGACGAAGGGCTGGTCATCTAGCAGAGTTCAAAGGTTTTTATGTAAGGGGTGGTTGTCTAGCGGTGGGAGGTGCGGGGTGGTAGTATCGCCTGAGGACTAGACGAGAACAGAACAAAAGACGGTATTGTACAACTGCACACGTATTTTTTTGAGCAACAACATCAAGCGAAGTCGGTCCTTTGATGTTTATGCTTTACTGTGTCTTTTATGTAATGTACCCCGCCAAGTTGGTGGCCAACATGATGGACATCCTACGAGCTATGCATACCCCTAGAGCGCCCCCTTGCGACTGGAGCTAACCCTAACCGTCGTAACCCCAACTTTTTGACATGATCCCAACCTGACCTCATCAGTGGTGACCCCTGACCCTAACGGAGTGACCGCTACCCTAACGTGACCGCTACCCCGACCCCCAAGGAGCGAGATAATTTTAATTGTACCCCAACGCATTTAACCCCCAGCTCATTGTCGTCCGCGGTACCCTGTCCGCATTCTATAGCCTACAACCACCCGGTTCGTTGTGGCCCGAGTTACCCTATCTGCATTCTGTAGCCTACATGGATGTGTGTATAAATATTCATCCGTTCGTTATTGTATGTGGTAGCCGGGTGAAACGTGGTCATATTTCTTTTACTAGCGTCGTTAACCGACAAAATCGACACAACACCTCATTGAATGAAGTCACAAAGAAACTTTATTATTTAAAAGTAACGATACATCAGATCATAGTAATATAATTATTTAAAAATAGCCATATATCAAATGATATTAAAGCATAGTCATATAAATATTGTTCATCGTTCTTCGCTTTATTTTAAAATAACGATATATAGAACATTATAGTAAAGCATAGTAATATAATTATTTTAAAATATCGATATATCAGATTATATTAAAACATAGTGTTCATCGTTCTTTGGGTAATGATATCAATCGAAGTTGCATTCATCGTCCCAATTTTCTGTAGCCGGGGGGCTGTCGTAGCCATCGTCGTCATTGTCTATGCGCGGTATATAGTCGCGCAACTGCTCCATTACAGCTGCCCACTGTTGTCGATGGAAGCTGAAAACCAGAGTGAAAGACACATGAAAATCGGGCCTTTGTTAAAGGTACAGTCGAGACTTTGTTAAAAGTATGCTATATACGTTTCTTAAATAACACAAGCGTTTGTTAATAAGCTATGGGAAACCCGAGAGCGACGAAAGGCGTACTTTCGACCCGGCCCGCTAGCGAAGTCGGCTTGATATTTTGTATCGCTAGGTCGATGGCAGCCGGCTAGCAACCGGCTAGCGAGCGTTGTGAAATAGGCCACAGTCGCATAAAATATGTCTCTTAAAGTTAAACTATGGGTTATGTAGATGCTTTTTAAAAGCTTTTTAAAAGCATTCGTTGCATAGGAGTATATATTAGATACCATTCGTGAAAACAACGACACAGATTATGTACTTACGAACGATACAGCAGCAGGGTCAATGCGACCCCGAGTTCGCTGTAGACGACCAGCAGATCGGAACGTAACGCAACGTCAGACGGCATCACGACGATGGCAGTAGCAACAACAGCAACAGAACGACGGTGAGTGTATACAGAAATACCTAGTCTGAGAACAGCCTTATATAGTAAACGTTAAACAATGCAGACAGCTGACGTAAGCCACTATAACACAATAACATCTGTCAAAGTCAGAAAGTTATGCGAAAAGAAACGCCAGAGAGCCGCTAGGAAAAAATAGTAATAAAATTTATCAAAGTGGAATGCGAAAACAACTCCCAGACACTCGACATAACCCGCTAGAACAATAAGCAATACCTCACAACGAAAAAAATGTTCGTTAAATCTGTAAAAGAAGTGTCAGAGAATCGACGCTGAAACCAAAATCCCATTTATAACGCGTAAAAAACCAAGTCAGTGAGTCCTAGACAAACGTTGCATAATATCACCGATATTAAATACAGTGCATGTAATTTTGAACAACATAAAATCAGAATGAATCGTCCTATATACTTCAGAGGAGGAAACAGTTTCCTATCTAACTTCTACGCGTGTAGGATACATGCATGGGGTCATGATTTTAACACCGTTGAAGCTGCGTACATGTACAGGAAATGCATATTTTATGACGATACCGAGACGGCGAAAAAGATGCTAGCCACACGAACCGGACTACAGGCGAAATACCTTAGCAAGACCATCCGAGAGAAGGAGCATTTACGTGCACAATGGAACAAACAGAGACGATCTGTAATGATCGCGTTAGTTGCGATTAAATTTCGCGACACGACACTACGCAAACGATTGTTAAACACACATCCATCGCCGTTAATGGAATGCGTGAGAAGCGGGGAAGGATTCTGGAGCATGCTCACCTACACTGGACAGCCTGGACAGAACGTATTGGGTCAGATACTCGTGAATTGTCGCGAGTTCATTCTAAAACACCAGGCGATGGGAATGTGTGCTCGTCAACAACGCCCAGACGATAGGAATGCGCGTCGATAGCGCAACGCACACCAACGCCCCACAGCTGGCGAGATAACGAAAGGCGCGCCACACGATCGTCCCCGCTATATAAGAGACTCGCAGCTCTAACTGCCATAATCAATTCGCACTCTCGATCGATCGATTGCCTCCTGTCTCGTATATCACACTCAAGTCCTCGACGCTATGGCAGCACAGCAGTTCGCAGACGAACAGCAGCAGATGATGAATCTGACACGTCTACAGTCAGAGGTAAGTGTTAAAACTTACAAATTTGCAAGACCGTTAACCATAATCGCTTGTGCCACGCAAGAGAAATACGTTGTTTATATGTCGTGCTCGCAGTGCCAGCAACCAGCAACATAACAAGGGCTACTATTGTCCAGTTCACAAATGGCAGAGAGGTCCTGTGTACAGGTACAACCTGCGTGTCCTCCTGCAGGATTGAATCGGAACAGAAATCTGGGTCAGTTTGTTTAACGAAGTGGCAGCGAAATTAGTGGGTTTCGCCGCTAACAGCTACGTCGCTATGACATCAGACGAAGACCGATCGGCTGCACTGTCGGTGCTGAGGGGGACCATTAAAAAACGCACAAACAACAACTACGTCAATTACAACGTGTCAGAGCTGGAAGTACTAGACGGAGCATTCTCTTTGTAGGAGGAAGACAAAGAGAATGCCGCCGTCGACGCCAGCGCTGACAACAGCACAGGCCCCGATGAAATAACCATGAACAAAAAGGTACAGGAGTGGTTAGATGCATATGAAGATCGTAATCTATTACCATCCTCACCATCCGTCACTTCCTCTACCGAACCGACTCTGTTTATAGCAGACGAGCATACTGCTGTAAGTAACGATGCAGCTATTGTCATAAGCAGCAGCAGCAGCAGTAGTAACGATGCAGCTATTGTCATAAGCAGCAGTAGTAGTAATAGTAGTAGTAACAGCGGCAACGATCATGATATGCAGGTGACGGTAATGAACATAGATAGAATTTGGAATCGTGCGGAAGCCATGATGAATCAAAATACCTTCGACGCGGCGGTAGACGCAGCGTGCGTTCGTTATGCATGTAACGAGGTGGTTCGTATATTAGATCTATCGGAAGATGAGTATTACGTACCGTCTTTCGGTCTTATCATGCACATCTTGCGTTGGGTTGTCATAGCTTTGGAGGAGAGGTTTGGGAAAATGCAATGGAGTCTCGATATGGCAGACACGGTCAGAGCGACCATAGCCAGTCGATATGCAGGTAAGAACGATGTTACTGACAGTGATTAAACAGGTGTGTCTTTTGTTGTCCTGTCTATAGATACATAACGGCCTCAAACAGTTGCGCGAGGCGTACGATAACGACAAAGACGACGACCTATTCGGCGACGAGAAGGCGGCAACGGCAACGACAACGGCGCGCAAACGCTTCATGCCGCCGTTAGCTGCTAATGATCTGCGGTTGGTGCTCAACAAAATACGCCGGACAACCGCAGCAGCAGCACCAGCAACACCAACGCTACCAATGTCACCACCACCACCCCCGTCGTCGCCGTCGTCGCCGTCGTCGCCGTCGTCGACGTCGTTCGAATTTAGCCCGGCGACACGGCTTCCATCATCGTCGCCATCGTCGCCGTCGTCGGCGTCGTCGTCCTCGCCTTCCATCCGACACGCAGCCATCCGACACGCAGCCATCCGACACGCAGACGTCAACAATATGCGCGTGCGAATGTTATTGCCAGAACACTCCATCATCGTCAACGACCTCATCCATGAACATCATAAGACCTGAAGCATTATGCTCACAGAAGCAATAACTTACTACATAATGTATAGATCAATGCACACACCTCTGACAGTAGCCGAAGCCACTGTCAATATATGCGCCGAAGCAAGCGCGAGGCTGCTGTCAGAGGACACGCAGACATTCTAAATTCAAGAAGTGGCGTGTTTCAATCCTTGGTTTCTGTGAACACGCCACACACACACACACACACACACACACACACACACACACACACACACACACACACACACACACACACACACACGCACGCACGCACGCACGCACGCACGCACGCACGCACGCGCACTGGGTTATTGACTTCCTGTAGACTTAGTTAGTTATTGTTAATAGCGTCTTTAATGTTATATATCATTATTTTTTTTAATCATATATATTAGTATTGTCTTTAATCTTATTCTTTAGTTATTAATTGTTATTACTGTCTTTTATATATCATTATTGTCTTTAATCATATATATTATTATTGTCTTTAATCATATTCTTTAATCTTATATATCATTAGGTTTAGACTAAGTAAGTAGTAATTGTTGTTAGTGTCTTTAATCTTATATATTGTTATTATTGTCTTTAATCCTATATATCATTATTGTCTTGATGTGATGCATTTTGTTTCAATACATTTATTTTTCTTTATCCTCTTGTATTTTGTCTATGAAATATGTATATAGTATTCTTGATGTATGAAGAGACCGACTTCTATATATATAATTCATTATTCACGCACGTGACCTCTGTCGTGGTGTAAAAGCCCACAAGTCAGTTCCATCATACTAGCCTCTGGCGCGACGGTAAACGTTCGCAAGCTACTGGTCACTGTCGCGGTATTAACAAACCCACAAACCATCGTCATATGTCATCATCTTATATATAGAGAAGATTATCCTTTCATACCAGTACAGTATATATATATATATATATATATATTTCATACACAACATATGTAATGTATTCTATTAAATAAAAGTGTCAAAACGGAATGGAACGTGTTGTGCCGTCATTGTTGTATTATTATTATTCCTACGAGTGACACCTCTCCTCCATAATCGAAAGGGAACCCGTAGTCGATTATAGTGGACATAGTGGTCAATAGTAGCCATTGTTATAGGAACGCGTCTTATCATACATTGACGTCTTATTAGTAAATAAAGAAATACCCCCACCACCCCACCACCCCGCATGCGCTATATAGATGCACTGAGGGTCCATCCCCTCTCAGTTGTAGATGCGGTCATCGTCATGAAAAGACATCAATGTCGTCACTGTGGGCTCGCTTTCGACACGTGTGCAGAACTACAACGTCACTTGCAGAGTTATCACTCGACGCCATCTTGGGACCTTCATTCATATTTGGTGGCACTACCAGCAGTGGTGCCACCTAGCGACCATGCAAAGAGAGCGATATACACATGCGAGAAATGTGGTACCACCTTCGGGAGTTTGGACAACCTACAGCATCACGTAAGGTCGGTTTGTAGTAGTAGTAGTAGTAGTAGTAGTAGTAGTAGTAGTAGTAGTAGTAGTAGTAGTAGTAGTAGTAGTAGAAATGTGGACAGAAGTTCGAAAGACGTTGGCTCCTGACCATACACACACGAACCGCGTGTGCCGACGTCACCGAGCCACCAGCACCGAAGAGATCAAAAAGAGAAGGAACCACCCCACCCCACCACACACTCGTTAACGAGGAAGACCCTATAGAACCACCCGATCGACTTCCCTTCTCCGACACTGTGTCGACGGAACTGCTAGATGTCGTTCGTGCGCACTGGTCGGCTATAAGGACCCACGTGTCAAGAGGTCCCCTCCAATGCAGGAACGATTACAGATTAACCACACTAGACACGACCGTCCTAGAACCGTCTTTGAAGATCATGTTCCAGGAACAGACCAATGCGTTCAAGATTAACCTCAGTTACGGGTTCGTTCTGAGAAACAAGAACACGGGTCAATACAAGTATTATAATTCCTCGTGTAATTGCTGTGGACGCTACCTGGACGAACCCAGTCTCGTCACCAACAGCAAGGACTTTCATGACTTTCTCGAACGCATCCGAGAAACCGACGTCTTGCAATGGGCCATCAGTCAAAGAACGGATTCTGCGTGGGTGTGCGAACTCGTGACGAATGTCACTTTCTTCGTTAACCGCTCATCGATCACCCTATAGGATGTGTACAGGCGACTCCCCTTCCGGTCTACATCAAGAAGAAGAAAAGCGTCATCGGTCTGGAAACGGAACCCAACCATCACAAGAGGTAAAATGATAAACTGTGTCTCTTCCGGTGTCTGGCCCTGCATCGAGGATGCTATCTATATCGATTGGAACCGGCAGTGAAGACGCTGTACGAGGCATAGGATCGAGACCACGTACCCATGGAAGAATTTGCCGGGGTCACGTTGGATGACCTCTATCGCGTAGAGACCACCTTCCAAACGAACGTGTGCGTGTACAAGCTCGTCAAACCGGATGCAGAAGATGATAAGTCGACCGCCGAACTGGTCCGTCCATCGTTATACAAGTACCCCGAAAAAATGTATCTCAAACTTCACGAGACACATTTTTCATTCATCCAAGATGTACGCATGTACTGTCACTCGTATCGATATCGGAAGTGCGGTGAGTCGTTATGGAATAAAGCATCTGTGCTGTGTAGGCATGAGCGCACGTGTACGGGGTGTGTGCATCGAGTCTATCCTGGTGGCGTGTACCATTCGACTCCATCGGTGTTCGAACGTCTGGACGACGAGAACAATCGCGTGGCTGAATCGTTGCGCTACTATCCGTATCGAGCCACCTTTGACTTCGAGTGTTGGTTCGACACAGAACAACTTCCGTCGGACAGTGACAAGGTCCACTGGGTGGCGCGTCACGTTCCACTGAGCTTCAGCGTAGCATCCAACGTGCCCGGCCACGAGCGAGTGCAATGTCTCGTCACGGATGGAGACACCAACAAGTTGGTGAGCGCCATGATGGATATCTTACAAGCGATGAGTGACGCCGCGTACGACAAGATCAAACACTCGTACGAGGATGTCTTGGAACAACTCGCAGAGGAACTGACGAACTGGGACGAAAGAGAGAAGGCTGCACGAGCAGCCATCGACAAGAAGAAATCTCTTCCGGCGACCAATCCATACAAAAAGCTGTTGGGACAACTTTATGGATGGATGCGTCAGTTACCCGTCATCGGGTTCAATTCGGGTAAGTATGATCTCAATGCCATCAAACAGTTCCTCATACCCTACTTCCTATCCACCACATCAAAGACGGGGGAACAAGAAGAACAAGAACAAGAACAAGAAGAACAAGATAACAGAACAAGAACAACGATAAAGAAGAAGAGAACGAGGGTATCGGGTCTTTTTTCATCAAACGCAACAACACGTTCATGTGTCTTTCGACGGATCAACTGAAATTCTTAGACATGATCAATTACATAGCCCCCGGGTTCAGTTACGACAAGTATCTGAAGGCGTACGGATGCGAGGTGACGAAAGGTCATTTCCCGTACGAGTACATGGACCGTCTGGAGAGACTCGACGACACCGCACTTCCATTGAAACAGGCCTTCTTCGGTCGACTGAAGAACGAAGGTTTTTCCGACGAGGATTATGCCAGTTGTCAAGAGGCCACGGTCTCGAAGTGACGCACGTGTATCAGGTCGTTGAGTACGATCCCGTCCCGTGCTTCAGGCGGTTCGGCGATGCAGTGTCCACGGCGCGACGCGAGGGAGACGTCCACTCGCACAAGGCCATCATCGCAGACACCATGAAGTTGCTGGGGAACTCGGGTTACGGAAAGACCATCACCAACGTGGATCGACATCGTGACGTCAACTACTGCACGGAGAAGGCGGCGTCGCTCATGGTCAACGATAGACGATTCCGACAACTCGACGTCGTCGTCGACGATGCGTACGAGATAGAGATTAACAAGAAAACCGTCACGTACACCTTGCCCGTACACGTGAGATTCTTCGTTCTACAGTACGCCAAGATGCGCATGTTGCAGTTCTATTACGACTTCATCAACTGGTACCTGGAGCGCCCTCTTTTTCAGTACTGCGAGATGGATACAGACCCTGCCTATTTGGCCTAGGCCGCCGAGTCCGTCGACGCCCTCGTGACCCCGAAACTACGAGAACATTACTTCCGGCACCGCTCCGAATGGTTGCCGTCCGAATGTTGCGACGACCATCGGAACGAGTACGTGCGCTGTCGACTCGCCAATAGACCGTGGGTCGGCGACGAGGCGTGCTGTAAGGCGCGCAGGGCGTACGACAAGAGGACACCTGGTCTGTTCAAGGTGGAGTGGTCCGGCGACGGGTTCGTGGGGTTGTGTAACAAGACGTACTATTGTTTCGGACCCACCGACAAATACAGCACCAAAGGACTGAGCAAACGTCACAACGACATCGACAAGAACGCGTTCCTGGAGATGCTCACCAACCGTCGGAGCGGAAGTGGAAAGAACAGCGGGTTCCGGGTGCGTCACTCGACCGTGTTGACGTACGTGCAGGAACGAGCTGCTCTCACCTACTTCTACGCCAAACGCGTGGTGCACGAGGACGGGATGAGCACGGGTCCGGTGGACGTGTAGAAAAAGGCGATGCACTGTGGTCGTCTTTCATAAGCGATCATGGACGCACTGTGGAAACATCCTTTCACGTGCATCGTCGCCGGACCGACGGGATGCGGCAAAAGTACTTTCGTGACGCGTATGCTGCGTCACGCTGCTGGGATGATCGATCCACCCCCCGAACGGATCACGTGGTGTTACGGAGAATGGCAAGAGGCTTACGCAACGATGGACTTGGTCGACGTGCGGTTCGAGAAGGGTTGCCGAGTGGGAGCGTGTTCGATTCGTCGACGAGGAACCTCATAGTCATAGACGATCTCATGGCAGAAACGAACGAACGGGTCACGACCTTTTTCACTAAAAAAAGTCATCACAGGAACACATCCGTGCTGTATCTCGTACAGTACCTGTTCCCCAAAAACAAAGATAGTCGTACCATCAATCTGAATTCTCAGTACATGGTGGTGTTCAAGAATCCTCGTGATGCATCGTAGATGTCGCACTTGGCTCGACAGATGTATCCTGGGCGCGTCAAGTTCGTTCAAGAGGCTTTTAAAGACGCCACGTCGGTACCGTACGGCGATATATTGGTCGATCTCAAACAGGACACGCCCGAGGACATGCGTCTGCGCACGGCCATCTTTCCAGACGACGGTGTTCAGTACGTGTACTTGCCGAAGGTATAAAAAGACCGCACGCGTGGATAGTCTCTTCATTCGCACCATGTCTGAGCTGGTGAAGAGACACATCGTGTGCATACAGGCACTGGACAGAATCAAGAGCAACAAACTAAAAAGGGCCATCATCGCCAACGCCGACGCCGATCTGCTGTGTGCACTAGCCGAGTGTGCCTACAACATATTAAAAAAGAGCATTCCATTGAGCGAATTACAGAGGCGTCGTTTGAGTAAATACAGGACGAAGTTACGCGAGTTGTCTCAGAGACGAACTCCAGCCGCCAGGAGAAGACGCAAATAGTTATAGTGCTCTTTTGACCGAGCGAAAGAGTGGCCCAGTAAGGAGGGTCCCAATACTTCCGGTCGCAGAGCCTTCTGGGTACCCTAAGCGCCCCCCTAGCGGCGACCTATATACCTATAGAGCGCCCCCTGGCGACTGGAGCTAACCATAACCGTTGTAACCCCAACTTTTTGACATGACACCGACCTGACCTCATCAGTGGTGACCCCTGACCCTAACGGAGTGACCGCTACCCTAACGTGACCGCTACCCCAATCCCTCAAGGAGCGAAATAAATTTAATTTTACCCCAAGGCATTTAACCCCTGTCTCATTGTCGTCCGCGATACCCTATCCGCATTCTATATCCTACAACCACCCGGTTCGTTGTAGCCCGCGTTACCCTATCTGCATTCTGTAGCCTACATGGATGTGTGTATAAATATTCATCCGTTCGTTATTGTATGTGGTAGCAGGGTGAAACGTGGTCACATTTCTTTTACTAGCGTCGTTAACCGACAAAATCTACACAACACCTCATTGAATGAAGTCACAAAGAAACTTTATTATTTAAAAATATCGATACATCAGATCATAGTAATATAATTATTTAAAAATAGCCATATATCAAATCATATTAAAGCATAGTCATATAAATATCGTTATTCACTTTATTTAAAAATAACCATATTAAAGTGATATAAATATTGTTCATCGTTCTTCGCTTTATTTAAAAATATCGATATATTATATTAAAACATAGTGTTCATCATTCTTCGATCTCAATCGAAGTTCAAGCGTGGCAGCGACTTCCCGCGTCTGTCTATGAGTTTGGTAGGCCGTTGCATGCGTCGGACATGACGTGCCTTGACGGCTACGATTAATTCGCCCATCACGGCCTCCCATATCCATCTGCGATCAGAGCGCGGCAGGCGTGCTAGTGCCTCTTTGTCTAATCGTGCTAGCGACATTCGTGGCTCGCCTTGGGCGTTGCATGCATGCAACATTTCCATCTCAACTCGCTCGAGTGGCCGAATCATCCCGAGTTCCGTCATAACGGCAGTCCACATTTGTCTGTGCTCAAGAAAGGAAGCATAATCGTTACATTCATCATCCCAACTTTCTGTAGCCGCAGGGCCATCGTAGCCATCATCATCGTCGTCGTCATCATTGTCTATGCGCGGTATATAGCGACACAGTTCCTCCATCACAGCTGCCCACTGTCGTCTATGGAAGCTGAAAACCAGAGTGAAAGACACATGAAAATCGAGCCATTGTTAAAGGTACATTCGAGACTTTGTTAAAAGTATGCTATATACGTTTCTTAAATAACACATGCGTGTGTTAATAAGCTATGGGAAATCCGAGAGCGACGAAAGGCGTACTTTCGACCCGGCTCGCTAGGGAAGTCTGCCTGATGGTTTTTATTGCTAAACTGGTGGCAGCCGGCTAGCAGGAGTGTAGAAAGTAGGTCACGCACAGACGATATCAGTGACCTGACGACCCAGCTCGGCTCGTATGTTATTTATGGCTAGGCCGCCAGCCGGCTAGCAAGCGGCGTGTGTGGAAGTAGGCCACGCACAGACGATAAGAGTGACCCGATGACCCGGCTCGGCTCGTGTGTTATTTATGAGTAGACTTCTAGCAACCGGCTATCAAGCGTTGTGAATTAGGCCACATTCGCATAAAATATGTCTCTTAAAGTTAAACTATGTGTTATGTAGATGCTTTTAAAAGCTTTTAAAAGCATAGGAGTATGTATTAGTTACCAATCGTGCAAACAACGACAGACATTATGTACTTACGAACGATGCTGTAGCAGGCTCAACGCGACCCCGAGTTCGACGTAGACGACCAGCAGATCGGAGAATAGCGCAATGGTAGACAGCATCGTAACGTCAGAAGCAACAACAGCGACGACAGCAACAGAACGACGGTAAGTGTATAAAGATATACCCAGTCTGAGAACGGCCTTATATAGTAAACGGTAAACAATGCAGACAGCTGACATAAGCCACTATAAAACAATAACAAATATGTCAAACTCAGAAAGTTATGCGAAAAGAAAACGCCAGACAGCCGCTAGGGAACAATAATAATAAAATTTATCAAACTGGAATGCGAAAAACAACTCCCAAACCCGCTAGAACAATACGCAATCCCTCACAACGAAAAACATGTTCGTTAAGTCTGTCACAGAAGTGTCAGAGAATCGACGCTGAAAGCCAAATCCCTTCTATCACGTGTAAAAACTAAGTCAGTCAGTCCTAGACCAACGTTGCATCGAATTCCAGACATTCGACGTAAAACAATAAACAATCCCTCACAGCGATAAGGCCGCCGCAGAAGTGTCAACTAACCCACGCTGAAAACCGAAATCCCATTTATCACGCGTAAAAAACCAAGTCAAGGAGTCCTATGCAAATGTTTTATAATATCACCGGTATTAAATACAGTGCATGTAATTTTGAACAACATAAAATCAGAATGAATCGTCCTATATACTTCAGAGGAGGAAACACTTTCCTATCTAACTTCTACGCGTGTAGATTAGATGCATGGGGTCATGTTTTTAACACCGTTGAAGCTGCGTACCAGTACAGGAAATGTATATTTTATGGCGATGTCGAGACGGCGGAAAAGATGCTAGCCACACGAACCGGACTACAGGCGAAATACCTTAGCAAGACCATCCGAGAGAAGGAGCATTTACGTGCACAATGGAACAAACAGAGACGATCTGTAATGACCGCGGTAGTTGCGATTAAATTTCTCGACACGACACTACGCAAACGATTGTTAGACACATATCCATCACCGTTAATGGAATGCGTGAGAAGCAGGGAAGGATTCTGGAGCATGCTCACGTACACTGGACAGCCTGGACAGAACGTGTTGGGTCAGATACTCGTGAATTGTCGCGAGTTCGTTCGAAAAAACCAGACGACGGGAATGCGCGCTCGTCAACAACGCCCAGACGATAGGAATGCACAGCGATAGCGCAACGCATACCAGCGGCCCAGCTGGCCAGATAAGAAAGGCGCGCCATGCTATATAAGAGCTTCGCAGCTCTAACTGCCATAACCAACTCTCTCGATCGATCGACTGCCGCCTGTCTCGCTCAAGTCTTCGAAGTCATGGCCGCACAGCAGTTTGCAGAAGAACAACAGATGATGATGAACCTGACACGATTGCAGTCAGAGGTAAGTGCTGGAACTTACAAATTTGCAAGACCGTTAACTATAGTCGCTTGTGCCACGCAGGAGAAATATGTTGTGTATATATCGTGCTCCCAGTGTCCCAAAGGCGTCCAGCGGCATAAACAAGGCTACTATTGTCCAGTTCACAAATGACAGAGATCTCCTACGTACAGATACAACCTGCGTGTCCTCCTACAGGACTGGATCGGCACAGAAATCTGGGTCAGTTTATTTAACGAAGTGGCACCGAAAGTACTTGGCTTTGCCGCTAACGCCTACGTCGCTATGACATCAGATGAAGACCGGTCGGCTGCGCTGTCGGTGCTGAGTTTGGTCCGCGTCATGGCGACCATTAAAAAACGCATAAACAACAACTACGTCAACTACAACGCGTCAGAGCTGGAAGTACTAGACGAAGCATTCTCTTTGTAGGAGGAAGACAAAGAGAATGCTGTCGTCGACGCCAGCGCTGACAGCAGCACAGGTCCCGACGAAATAACCACGAACAAAAAGGTACAGGAGTGGTTAGATGCATATGAAGATCGTAATATATTACCATCCTCACCATCCATCAATTCCTCTACCGAACCGATCTGTTTATAGCAGACGAGCAAAGTAACGATGCAGCTATTGTCGTAAGCAGCAGCAGCAGCAGCAGTAACGATGCAGCTATTGTCATAAGCAGTAGCAGCAGTAGCAGTAGTAACAACGGCAACGATCATGATATGCAGGTGACGGTAATGAACATAGATAGAATTTGGAATCGCGCGGAAGCCATGATCAATCAAAATACCTTCGACGCGGCGGTAGACGCAGCGTGCGTTCGTTATGCGTGTAACGAGGTGGTTCGTATATTAGATCTATCGGAAGATGAGTATTACGTACCGTTTTCCGGTCTTAACATGCACATCTTGCGTTGGGTTGTCATACCGTTGGAGGAGAGGTTTGGGAAAATGCAATGGAGTCTCGATATGGCAGACACGGTCAGAGCGACCATAGCCAGTCGATATGCAGGTAAGAACGATGTTACTGACAGTGATTAAACAGGTGTGTCTTTTGTTGTCCTCTCTATAGATACATAACGGCCTCGTACAGCTGCACGAGGCGTATAATAACCATAGAGACGACGACAACGATCTGTTCGACAAACAAAGGTGGCAACAGCAACGGCGGCGCGCCGCCGTTAGCGGATAATGACCTGCGGTTGGTGCTCAACAAAAAGCGTCGACCAGCAGCAGCAGCAACAACAACAACAAAAGCAGCAGCAGCAGCAACAGCAGCACCAACCGCAGCAGCACCAACCGCAGCAGCACCAACCGCAGCACCAATGTCACCACCACCCCCACCGCCGTCGTTTCTAACGATGCAGTCGCCATCGTCGTCAACGACGATGCCACCACCACTACCGTCAACATCGTTCGGGTTTAGTTTGTCGACGCCACCATCACCACCATCAACATTCGAATTTAGCCCAGCGTCGCCGCCACCATCATCGTCGCCGCCGCCACAGTCGTCGTCATCGTCCTCGTCCTCTAACACGGCGATATCTTTCGACACACAGCCAGCAATATGCGCGTGTGAGTGCTATTGCGAGAACACTCCACCATCAACGACTCAGACTCCATCCATGAACATTATGACTCCAGAAACCGCGAACATTATGCTTACAGAAGCGATAACTCACCATATAATGTACAGATCACATCACACACCTCTGACAGTAGCCGAAGCCACTGTCAACATATGCGCAGAAGCAAGCGCGTGGCTGCTGTCGGAGGAGACGCAGACATTTCTCATTCAAGAAGTTACGTGTTTCAATCCTTGGTTGCTGTGAACACGCCACACACACACACGCACGCACGCACGCACGCACGCACGCACGCACGCACGCACGCACGCACGCACTTTATGTAGACTTAGTTAGTAATTGTTAATAATGTCTTTAATGTTATATATCAATATTGCCTTTAATCATATATATTAGTATTATCTTTAATCTTATTCTTTAGTTAGAAATTGTTATTAGTGTCTTTTATATCATTATTGTCTTTAATCCTATATATTAATATTGTTGTCTTTAATCATATATATTATTATTGTCTTTAATCTTATTTATCATTAGCTTTAGACTAAGAAAGTAGTAATTGTTGTTAGTTTCTTTAATCTTATATATTGTCTTTAATCTTATATATCATTATTGACTTGATGTGATGCATTTTCTTTCAATACATTTATTTTTCTTTATCCTCTTGTATTTTTTCTATGAAATATGTACATAGTATTCTTTATGTATGAAGAGACCGACTTCTATATATATAATTCATTATTCACGCACGTGACCTCTGTCGTGGTGTAAAAACCCACAAGTCAGTTCCATCATACTAGCCTCTGGCGCGACGGTAAACGTTCGCAAGCTACTGGTCACTGTCGTGGTAATAACAAACCCGCCAACCACCGTCATATGTCATCATCTTATATATAGAGTAGTCTATCCTTTAATACCAGTACAGTATATATATATTTCATACACAACATATGTATTTTATTGAATAAAAAGTGTCAAAATGGAATGGAACGTGTTGTGCCGTCATTGTTATATTATTATTATTCATACGAGTGACACCCCTCTGCCATAGTCGAAAGGGAACCCGTAGTCGATTATAGTGGACATAGTGGACAATAGTAGCCATTGTTATAGGAACGCCTCTTATCATACATTGACGTCTTATTAGTAAATATAGAAATACCCCCACCACCCCACCACCCCACATGCACTATATAGATGCGCTGAGAGTCCATTCCCTCTCAGTTGTAGATGTGGTCATCGTCATGAAAAGACATCAATGTCGTCACTGTGGGCTCGCCTTCGACAAGTGTGCAGAACTACAACGTCACGTACAGAGTTCTCACTCGACGCCATCTTGGGACTTTCATTCATACTCGGTGGCACCACCAACAGTGGTGCCACCTATCGACCACGCAAAGAGAGCGAAATACGCATGCGAGAAATGCGGTACCACCTTCGGGAGATTGGACAACCTACAGCGTCACGTAAGGTCGGTATGTAGTAGTAGTAGTAGTAGTAGTAGTAGTAGTAGTAGTAGTAGTAGTAGTAGTAGTAGTAGTAGTAGTAGTAGTAGTAGTAGTAGTATTAGTAGTAGTAGTAGTAGTAGTAGTAGTAGTAGTAGTAGTACTAGTAGTAGTAGTAGTAGTAGTTGTAGTAGTAGTAGTAGTAGTAGTAGTAGTAGTAGTAGTAGTAGTAGTAGTAGTAGTAGTAGTAGTAGTAGTAGTAGTAGTAGAAGAAACACCACCATCTACGCGTGTAAGAAATGTGGACGGAAGTTCGAAAGACGTAAACATCTGACCATACACGCACGAACCGCGTGTACCGACGTCACCGAGCCGCCAGCACCGAAGAGATCAAAAAGAGAAGACACTACCCCATCTCACCACCCACTCGTTACCGAAGAAGACCCCTTAGAACCACCCGATCGACTTCCCTTCTCCGACACTCTGTCGACGGAACTGTTAGATGTCGTTCGTGCGCACTGGTCTGCTATAAGGACCCACGTGTCGAGAGGTCCTCTCCAATGCAGGTACGATTAACCACGCTAGACACGACCGTCCTAGAACCGTCTTTGAAGATCATGTTCCAGGAACAGACCAATGCGTTCAAGATTAATCTCAGTTACGGGTTCGTTCTGAGAAACAAGAACACGGGTCAATACAAGTACTATAATTCCTCGTGTAATTGCTGTGGACGCTACCTAGACGAACCCAGTCTCGTCACCAACAGCAAGGACTTTGATGACTTTCTCGAACGCATCCGAGAAACCGACGTCTTCCAATGGGCCATCAGTCAAAGACCGGATTCTGCGTGGGTGTGCGAACTCGTGACGAATGTCACTTTCTTCGTTAACCGCATCATCGATCACCCTATAGGATGTGTAGGCATGATCCGTCTTCCGCCCTACATCAAGAAGAAGAAAAGCGTCATCGGTCTGGAAACGGAACCCAACCATCACAAGAGGTACAATGATAACCTGTGTCTCTTCCGATGTCTGGCCCTGCATCGAGGATGCGATCTATATCGATTGGAACCGGCGGTGAAGACGCTGTACGAGACATACGATCGAGACCACGTACCCATGGAAGAATTTGCAGGGGTCACGCTGGATGACCTCTATCGCGTAGAGACCACGTTCCAAACGAACGTGTGCGTGTATAAACTCGTCAAACCGGATGCAGAGGATGCGGAGGATGGTAAGTCGACTGCCGAACTGGTCCGTCGATCGTTATGCAAGTACCCCGAAACAATGTATCTCAACCTTCACGAGACACATTTTTCATTCATCCAAGATGTCCGCATGTACTGTCACTCGTATCGATGTCGGGAGTGCGGTGACTCGTTATGGAATATAGCATCTATGCTGCGCAGAAACGAGCGCACGTGCACGGGGGGTGCGTCGAGTCTATCCTGGTGGCGTGTACCATTCGACTCCATCGGTGTTCGAACGTCTGGACGACGAGAACATTCGTGTGGCTGAATCGTTGCGTTACTATCCGTATCGAGCCACCTTTGACTTCGAGTGTTGGTTCGACACGGAACAACTTCCGTCGGATAGTGACAAGGTCCACTGGGTGGCGCGTCACGTTCCACTGAGCGTCAGCGTCGCATCCAACGTGCCCGGACAGTGCAATGTCTAGTCACGGATGGAGACACCAACAAGTTGGTGAGTAGAATGATGGATATCTTACAAGCGATGAGTGACGCCGCGTACGATAAGATCAAACACTCGTACGAAGATGTCTTGGAACAACTCGCAGAGGAACTGACGAACTGGGACGAAAGGGAGGAGGCTGCACGATCAGCCATCGACAAGAAGAAATCTCGTCGAACGACCAATCCATACAAAAAGCTGATGGGACAATTTTATGGATGGATGCATCAGTTACCCGTCATCGGGTTCAATTCGGGTAAGTATGATCTCAATGCCATCAAACAGTTCCTCATACCCTACTTCCTATCCACCACGTCAAAGACAGGGGAACAAGAACAAGAACAAGACGACAAAGAAGAAGAGAACGAGGGCATCGGGTCTTTTTTCGTCATCAAACGCCACAACACGTTCATGTGTCTTTCGACGGATCAGCTGAAATCTTAGACATGATCAATTACATAGCCCCCGGGTTCAGTTACGACAAGTATCTGAAGGCGTACGGATGCGAGGTGACGAAAGGTCATTTCCCGGACGAGTACATGGACCGTCTGGAGAGACTCGACGACACCGCACTTCCATCGAAACAGGCCTTCTTCAGTCGACTGAAGAACGAAGGTATTTCCGACGAGGATTATGCCAGTTGTCAAGAGGCCTGGCGCGACAACTCCATGACGACTTTGCGAGACTTTCTCGTCTGGTACAACAACAGGGACGTGGTTCCCTTTCTGCAGGCCATCGACAGACAGTTTGCCTTCTACCAGCAACGTGGTATAGACATGTTCAAGCAAGGCATCAGTGTACCTGGTTTGACCTTGCTCTACCTGTTCAACGACCTTCCAGAGAAGACCTACTTTACCATCTTCAACGAGAAGAATAAAGATCTTCATCATCTCGTCAAAGATCACGTGGTTGGCGGACCTTCGCTCGTTTTTCACCGCTATCACGAAAAAGGGGTCACCACGCTACGTCACAACGAGTACGGAGAGGCCGCTCGTCCTTGTCGGTCCATCGTCGGATACGATGCCAACGCCCTGTACTTGTGGTCACTCATGCAAGACATGCCTATGGGATGGTACACGCGACGACGGGAAGAGAACGACTTCCGACCTGAATCGGCGCAGTTGTACGGACAGATGGCTGCGGAATGGTTGACTTGGGAATCCGAACGCACGGGACGCGACATACGACACCAGATCAACGGTAGAGAGAAGAGAATAGGCAAACTGTTGGTGGACGGGTGGTGCAGCGAGACGAAAACGGCTTATCAGTACCACGGATGTTTTTTCCATGGCTGCCCGTGCACTGGTAAAGAGGTCAACGAGGTCAACGAGAAATCCATGACTGAACTGCTCGCCGAAACCCGAAAGAACACCGTCTACCTCCGTCACTTTGTCAAGGTCGTCGAGTTGTGGGAATGCGAGTGGAAAAAGACGAGACGAGATCCTGTCGTCAAAAAGTGTCTGGATGCTGAATTTCCGCGACGACGTCACTCACGATGGACGATGACGTTGCAACAGATCCTGAGCGGCGTGCGTGCCGGAACCGTGTTCGGTCTGATCGAGTGTGACCTTTCCGTACCGGAAGCATTGCGCGAATACTTTGCCGAGATGCAGCCCGTGTTCAAGAACATCAGTCTGACACGCGACGATCTCGGACCGTTCATCCGCCGATACGCAGAGGAGCACAACACCATGGCGACTCCGAGACGCATGCTCGTGGGTAGTTATCGAGGCGATAAGATATTGCTCGCCACTCCTCTGCTGCGATGGTACATGGACCACGGTCTCGAAGTGACGCACGTATATCCGGTCGTTGAGTACGATTCCGTCCCGTGCTTCAGGCGGTTCGGCGATGCAGAGAGACGTCCACTCGCACAAGGCCATCATCGCAGACACCATGAAGTTGCTTGGGGAACTCGGGTTACGGAAAGACCATCACCAACGTGGACCGACATCGTGACGTCAACTACTGTATGGAGAAGGCAGCATCTCTCATGGTCAACGAGAGACGATTCCGACAACTCGACGTCGTCGTCGACGATGCGTACGAGATAGAGATGAACAAGAAAACCGTCACGAACACCCTGCCCGTGCACGTGGGATTCTTCGTTCTACAATACGCCAATATGCGCATGTTGCAGTTCTATTACGACTTCATCGACAGGTACCTGGAGCGCCCTCTTTTTCAGTACTGCGAGATGGATACGGATTCTGCCTATTTGGCCTTGGCCGCCGAGTCCGTCGACGCCCTCGTGACCCCGGAACTACGATAAAATTACTTCCGGCACCGCGGAACGAGTACGTGCGCTGTCGACTCGCCAATAGACCGTGGGTCGGCGACGAGGCGTGCTGTAAGGCGCGCAGGGCGTACGACAAGAGGACACCTGGTCTGTTCAAGGTGGAGTGGTCCAGTGACGGGTTCGTGGGGTTGTGTAGCAAGACTTACTATTGTTTCGGACCCACCGACAAATACAGCACCAAAGGACTGAGCAAACGTCACAACGACATCGACAAGAACGCGTTCCTGGAGGTGCTCACCAACCGTCGGAGCGGAAGTGGAAAGAACAGCGGGTTCCGGGTGCGTCACTCGACCGTGTTGACGTACGTGCAGGAACGAGCTGCTCTCACCTACTTCTACGCCAAACGCGTGGTGCACGAGGACGGGATGAGCACGGGTCCGGTGGACGTGTAGAAAAAGGCGATGCACTGTGGTCGTCTTTCATAAGCGATCATGGACGCACTGTGGAAACATCCTTTCACGTGCATCGTCGCCGGACCGACGGGATGCGGCAAAAGTACTTTCGTGACGCGTATGCTGCGTCACGCTGCTGGGATGATCGATCCACCCCCCGAACGGATCACGTGGTGTTACGGAGAATGGCAAGAGGCTTACGCAACGATGGACTTGGTCGACGTGCGGTTCGAGAAGGGTTGCCGAGTGGGAGCGTGTTCGATTCGTCGACGAGGAACCTCATAGTCATAGACGATCTCATGGCAGAAACGAACGAACGGGTCACGACCTTTTTCACTAAAAAAAGTCATCACAGGAACACATCCGTGCTGTATCTCGTACAGTACCTGTTCCCCAAAAACAAAGATAGTCGTACCATCAATCTGAATTCTCAGTACATGGTGGTGTTCAAGAATCCTCGTGATGCATCGTAGATGTCGCACTTGGCTCGACAGATGTATCCTGGGCGCGTCAAGTTCGTTCAAGAGGCTTTTAAAGACGCCACGTCGGTACCGTACGGCGATATATTGGTCGATCTCAAACAGGACACGCCCGAGGACATGCGTCTGCGCACGGCCATCTTTCCAGACGACGGTGTTCAGTACGTGTACTTGCCGAAGGTATAAAAAGACCGCACGCGTGGATAGTCTCTTCATTCGCACCATGTCTGAGCTGGTGAAGAGACACATCGTGTGCATACAGGCACTGGACAGAATCAAGAGCAACAAACTAAAAAGGGCCATCATCGCCAACGCCGACGCCGATCTGCTGTGTGCACTAGCCGAGTGTGCCTACAACATATTAAAAAAGAACATTCCATTGAGCGAATTACAGAGGCGACGTTTGAGTAAATGCAGGACGAAGTTAGGCGAGTTGGCTCAGAGACGAACGCCAGCTGCCAGGAGAAGACGCATCTTGCTGCAACAGCAGGTCGGCGAGGGACAGAGCGTAGTGAATGTTAGTGAACCTATTGGATACCGTGGCACCGTGAATTCCGCCAACCGGGAGGGCTCGCAACAAAGGCGCGACGCTGTCACCGACTATGCGAGACTCTACGACGTCCGTGTAGATGTAGATGGTATCGAACCCGCGATAGGGTTAGCACTCTAATCAAAAGTTAGGGTTACGACGGTTAGGGTTAGCTCCAGTCGCCAGGGGGCGCTCAATGGGTATATAGGTCGCCGCTAGGGGGCGCTTAGGGTACCCAGAAGGTTCTGCGACCGGAAGTCACTGGGACCCTCCCTACTGGGCCACTCTTTCGCTCGGTCAAAAGAGCACTATAACTACTGACACATCTTGCTGCAACAGCGGGTCGGCGAGGGACAGAGCGGTGGTTTCCTATCGGCCTTCTTAGCACCGTTGGCAAGTTCGGTCTTTCTACCCTTGCTCCGAGAGGTGCTGCTCAAGAGGTAGAGAGATGGAACACGCACGCAAGATGGCCTTGGTGGATCCACGAATGTTGGACACGCTTCGTTCACCACCACCCCCTCCCGACGGACACCTTAGGTAAGAAGGTGCAAGCCCTCGATGACGAGATGATGACCATCCTCGACAGAAAGGACCTCGACGACAGGACCAAGGTAACACTGTATAATCAGGTGTTGCAACAGTACAACGTCTTGTCCGATAAACACGTCACGGAACCGGTACGCGTGGTCACGGTGAACGAGTCTGGGACGGGACGGGGGCGGGGGTGGCGGAGGGAGCAGTAGGAGTTCCTGCTACTAGCGCTACTAGCGAAATAGAGGCCGACGCCGTGGACACCAGGTCGCCGTCGTCGAATGCCGACTACCCCTCGCTCTGGTGGTAGCGCACGAAGATCGCTCAGTTGGACACCCCTCGCTCGTCGACGCAGTCAGATGGAACATTGCATGCCCACCCCACCTCCAGAACGTCAACGCAAGGCTCTGGCATCATTGGCTAGTTGGGAAGACATTTAAGACGATGCAGCACGAGTCCATTGCACAGTGTGCGCTCCGATGTCGAGCGATCCACAGGACACGTTCTACCGTTGCGTCATCGTTGCAGTATTTTGCGGTGGACTTTACTTGATTGTCGACGCTATAGCTCGAACAGCGTACTCGTTGTCACTCATCGAGAACCGTGCCACAGAGTCAACGTCACAACCACCACCGCCAATCCATCGGAACTCTTTTAATGGCGCCTAGGAAAGAACAACCACTGAGGACGGTCTACTTTGACCCGAAAAGGGTAGGTAGTTCCGGTGGAATCGATGCGTTGCGACAAGTCTCGTGCATATCACGAAAAAGGGTCGCGGAATGGTTGTCAGAACAGGACGCCTATACTCTACACAAACCGGATAGACGTCATTTCAAGAGACGATGCGTCATCGTGCGTGGTCCACGTCAGCAGTGGCAGGCCGATCTTGTCGATCTGTCGAATTTGAAAAGGGACAACGACGGTATGACCTTTCTCCTCACGGTGATCGACGTCTTCTCGAAAGTGGCCTGGTGTGTTCCTATGAAGAACAAGTCCGCGGCGTCGTTGGTAGCAGCGTTGACAGCACGTTCAGCAAAGGCTGGCCACAGACGTTGCAGACAGATCAAGGTCTGGAATTTCTGAATAGATCCGTTCAGGCTCTATTGAAGAAGCACGGCATCCATCACTTCTCCACGCACAACGCGGAGACGAAGCCGAGCGTCGTGGAAAGATTCAACAGAACGTTGAAAACACGCATGTGGCGATACTTCACGAAACACCAGACGTGGCGATACATCGACGTCCTTCGGGACTTGGTGCAATCGTACAACAACACCCCCCACCGCAGTATCGGTATTGCTCCGTCACAGGTAAGTTACCAGAATCAAGAACAGGTGTGACAGCGTCTGTACGGACACGACGGTAAGGGCGTGCCCAAGTTGCGCGTGTCGGATCGCATGCGCATCAGCAAGTACAAAGGTAAGTAATCCCTCCGATCCACCCGTGTATCGATTGAGGGACGATCTCGGCGAAGTGCTGGAAGGCACCTTCTACGAAATGGAGCTGCAGAAGGTGTCGGTACCCGCCGATAAACTGTACTACGTGGAAGCCGTACTGCAGCGTCGTAAGGTAGGTAGACGAACGGAGGCTTTGGAGAAATGGTTCGGCTACCCCTCCAAATTCAACAGCTGGATCGATGCCAAGGCACTCGTCCACTCTACTATAAAGACTAGCCACGCGTACGGTGACACTTCTTTCGAGAAATGACACAAGACACGACAACACGAGACTTCACCACCACCACCGTCATAGAACAGGAGGAGGAACAAGAGGACGTAGTAGCAGCAACAGCAGCAGAAGACAGTACTGACGCGCAGAACGCATAGGACAGCGGCAGCAGCAGCAGCAGCAGCAGCAGCAGCAGCAGCAGCAGCAGCAGCAGCAGCAGCAGCAGCAGCAGCAGCAGCAGCAGCAGCAGCAGCAGCAGCAGCAGCAGCAGCAGCAGCAGCAGCAGCAGCAGCAGCAGCAGCAGCAGCAGCAGCAGCAGCAGCAGCAGCAGCAGCAGCAGCAGCAGCAGCAGCAGCAGCAGCAGCAGCAGCAGCAGCAGCAGCAGCAGCAGCAGCAGCAGCAGCAGCACTCCTTGGCATCTGTTCGGTACCGTGTGTCCTAAAGAGGAAATAGTCTTTCTGTGTCAGGTCCTCGTCTTGTTCACGGTCATCCTGATAAGCATTTACAACCTGACCACAGGTCACGAGAATTCTAATCTGTGGACGACCTTGTTGAGTAGTTCTTTGGGTTACCTGCTCCCCAATCCCACGTTGCGACGCAATGGCGACTGATTTCTACCTAACACTGCCTAGCAACGCTTCCATGAAGATGTATCCCGACAATACGTTGGCTCATTTACATCACCGACTTACCTCGACGTATCGATCTGACTGGCGAGTGGGAATTCGGGTTGGCAGAGATACAGTACCCGCATACTTGGTACAACATAGGAATGTACGACACCTGGTTCTTCCATAATGAGACGATTGCTATGGGTCTAACCCCGAGTGCGAAGATCAGTGCTGGATATTACAAGTCTCCCATGACATTGATGAACCACGTTAACAAGGGACTGAACACTATGGTGACGGATAAGGTGCGAGCAAAATTGAGCTACAGCGCCATCACTCAAAAAATGACGTTGCACATGACACCAGGCACCGAGTTCATTGTACCTCACCGCAGTGCATTGGGAAGAATGTTAGGATTCGAACCGTCGGTGGTCAGCAATCCGCCATCGCTAGCATCAGCAGGACCATCAGTACTAGGATCAATTATGTCAGCAATAACAACAACAGCAACAGAGATGACAAGCACGGACGAGAACCCGAGACTAGGTGGAAGGAATATCGGTCTCACACCGTCGGCTGCCGTGTTTTTGCCACCCAAAGAGGCTCCCGATGGTCCGTACACCTACCGTAAAGAGGCCGAACACGTGGTGCAGATGGATCAAGGGTTCGATACCATATACGTCTACACGGATGTCGTGGAGTGTCGTATAGTACGTGACAGTGTCGCACCTTTGTTGCCAGCCCTCCCGGTTGGCGGAAGTCACGGCGAAACGGTATCCGATAGGTTCACTAACATTCACTACGTGCCTCTGTTGTACTCGCCCTTCAAGTCGATCGAGATCGATATAAGAGACGACACCGGACGGCGCGTGCCATTCGAGTACGGTAGAGTGACCGTGACGCTTCATTTTCGACGGCGCAGGACCGGACTGTTCTGAAGATGAATTACAAAGAGTATTACGCGCGTCAGGCGGGTGGTGCACTGCCCTACTTCGCGGGTGCCCAATACCAGCGGGGTCACGGACTAGGCAGTCTGTTCGGAGGTCTGCTGCGCAGCGCCATGCCACTCATCAAGAAAGGTTCCGTGGCGTTGGGAAAGGGGGCGTTGAAGACGTCATGTCCGGACACAGCATAAAAAGGCAACCAAACGACGCGTCGCGGATGCCGGTAGGATTCTGATGCGTGGCCTTCTGGCCCCTGGCGTGCGAGCTCGTAAACGTATAAAACGTGCGCCGGCGAAGAAAGGAGTCACTTTAGCAAAGAGACGACGCAAGAGACAGACGTCCACGACATATTCGATAACGACGATGGCTTTCGTACATAGACAGTCGTGCGAAGGGGTCAAGACCGAACTGGATCTCTTTACCGTTCCCCCCACTCAGAACAGCATCCTCGACAGCCACGTAGTGGAACATCAGCCCATGTCCTCTCTGGACTCGGGTGGACCGATAGAATTCCTCATACCTGGATCGGGCGACGATTACCTGGATCTCGCCTAAACGATGCCGCACGTGCAGGCGAAGGTGACACGAGCCAACATGGACGATCTCGATTTGGACGACCCCGTGGCGCCGGTCAATAACTGGCTGCATGCGCTGTTCAGTCAAGTCGACGTCTACCTGAACGGCACGCTCGTGACCCCTTCGACCAACACGTATGCGTATCGCGCCTACATAGAGACGTTGCTGAGCTACGGTCCCGATGCCAAGGACACGCAACTGACGAGTCAGCTGTGGCACAAGGACACGGCCACTCGCATGGACGCCGTCGAGATAGCCGACGGACCCGCGGCTAACGAAGGGCTCGTGGCTCGACGAGAGAACATCCTAAGGAGTCGCCGTGGATCTCTTTCTGCAGGATAAATTCCTCATCAACGGCGTCGATGTCAAGATACGACTGGTTCGTAGTAAGTATGCTTTTGCACTCATGGCTGGTGGGCTCAACCCCGATTACAAAATACAAATCGTCAACGCCACCTTGTTTGCAAAGAAGGCCACCCTGAATCCGACCGTGCAGATCAAGGCTCTGGAGAAGAGCACGGTCAAGTGTCCGATGCGATCCGTCGAGTGCAAGGTGTACTCCATTCCTGCTGGCACTCGGTCGCACACGTACGAGAACCTGTTCCTCGGTACCCTGCCAAAACGTCTGGTGCTGTGCTGCATCGATAACGATGCCAACAACGGCGTGTACACCAAGAATCCGTTTCACGCCAAGAACAACGCCATCAACTTCCACGCGGTGTACGTGGACGGACGACATATACCCTCCAAACCTTTCCAGCCGAATTTCGAAGACGACCTCTTCGTCAGGAGCTACATGAGTCTGTTCTCCTCGACCGGCAAGATGTGGCAGGACGAGGGGAACGGACTGACTACACCTTCTTCGGTTTCGACCTGACCCCCGACCAGTGCGACGGTCCCTGCTTCCATCTGGTACAAAAGGGCAACCTGCGCATAGAACTGCATTTCTGCAACGCGCTGCTGAACACCGTGAACGTCGTCGTCTACGCCGAGCTCGAGTCCGTGCTGGAAATCGACAAGAGCCGCAACATCATCTACGACTACTGAGATGGACACCCTGCAGATCGCTAGACTACTGGCGAGGGACCCGCGCGCCAGATCGATATTTCGCGGCGTCGTACCCAAAGACGGACTGCCCACGACGATAGACGGCGCTCTGCCCGCGGCATTCGTGTGCAACACCGACGACGGCGACGAACCGGGCGAACATTGGATAGCGCTGTACCTGGACGCCGACGGAAGCGGCGATTACTTCTGCTCGTACGGTCTGCCGCCACGACACGCGGCGTTCCGCACCTTCCGGAACGAACATTGTTCCGATTGGACTCATAACACCAAGAGGCTTCAGAGTCCTCTGTCTAACGTTTGTGGACAATATTGTGTAGCTTTTGTATTGCTTCGTTGTATTGGAGTTCCGATGAGAACTTTTGTTAACATATTCGGCACCGATCTAGTAGCTAACGATTGCCGCGTATTTGATTGGCTTAAACAGCTGCGATAAGGTAGACTGTATTATCGCTCGTCATAGTAGTAGTAGTAGTAGTAGTAGTACATCGATCGAGCCTCTGGCGAGGTGGACGCACCACCCGTAAGCTCGCGACCTCTGGCGTGATGGTCAACATCCGCAAGTCGCCTCGTCATCGTCGATCACCCTCGATCCTCGATCCTCTGGCGGGGTGGAGACACCCCTAAGCTCGCGACCTCTGGCGTGATGGTCAACATCCGCAAGTCAAGTCATCATCAACAAATTCATCATATTCATCGTAGTCGTAGTCGTAGTAGTGATATTACACGCTACCCTTGTTGTATCGTCATGCTGCTTGTGTTGTTCAATAAAATACGTGTGCACTCGTACCATACCGTGTTGTGTTGGTTTCTCGTCTCCATTAGTCCCTTTGATCGTTGATAATTAATTACCCTATTCATAATTGCTACGTAGGGGTCACTCCGTCAGGGTGCTCAGGGTTAAGACCGCAAACGTCTACAGGGTGGGGTTACGACAGTTAGGGTTAGCCCCAGTCGACAGGGGTTACGGTTAGGGTTAGGGTTAGCCACTCGCCACATCAAAAAGTTGGGGTTACGACGGTTAGGGTTAGCTCCAGTCGCCAGGGGGCGCTCTATGGGTATGCATAGGGATATAGGTCACCGCCAGGGGGCGCTCAGGTTACACAGAAGGCTCTGCGGCCGGAAACGGAAGTTCCATCCCATACTGGGCTACTCTTTTGCTCGGTCATTGGAGCACTATAACTACTTACGTGCAGGAACGAGCGGCTCTCACTTATGTCTATGCCAAACGTGTTGTGTTCGAGGACAGGGTGAGCACGGTGGATCCGGTGGACGTGTAAAAAAAGACGATGCGCTAAGATCGTCCTTTATAAATGACTATGGACGTGCTGTGGAAGCATCCCTTCACGTGCTTCGTCGCCGGACCGACGGTGTGGTAAGAGCACTCTCATAACGCGTATGCTACGTCTTGCAGCGGCGATGATCGATCCCCACCTCGAGAACACAACGTGGTGTTACGGAGAATGGCAATCAGCGTATGTGAGGATTAACTTACCCGCCGTGCAGTTCGAGGAAGGGTTGCCGAGCGCGGACTTATTCGACCCTAAGACGAGGAACCTCATCATAGACGATCTGATGGTAGAAACGGTCCGGTGACGGCTTCGTGTGGTTGTGTAACTAGACGTATCCGTGTTCTATCTCGTGCAGAACCTGTTCCCTAAGAAGAGAGACGCACCATTTGTCTGAAATCTGAATACATGAAATCTAAATACGTGTTCGAGAATCCTCGGGATGCGTCGCAAGTGGTATGTGTATCTATCTGAAGGATCAATACGGGAGACCATGTGTCTGAACCACTTCCGGTTGCGCGCGAAGCACACCAGAGCGCCCCTAGCTGCTATAGGAGCGCCTCCTAGCGATCATAGCGAACCGTAGTTCTGACCCTAACCCCGTGTCGACGGTGAACCCTGACCCAGAGAGGCGCGCGTGCTAACAGGGGCATTAATAACTGAGATTAAAGAGTCTGTTAACAGTGGTCAGTAACAGGGTCATTAATTACTGAGATCAAAGGACCTAACGAGGAGACGAGAAACGAACAAAACACGATATTGTACGAGTGCACACTATTTTATTGAACAACACAAGCAGCATGATGATAGCGTGTAGCGTGTAATATCACTACGACTACAACTATGATGATGAAGATGATGACGCTGAGGCGACTTGCGGATGTTGACCATCACGCCAGAGGTCGCGAGCTTAGGGGTGTCTTCACCTCGCCAGAGCCTCGAGGGTGACGATGTGGCGACTTGCGGATGTTGACCATCATGCCAGGGGTCGTGAGCTTACGGGTGGTGTGTCCACCTCGCCAGAGGCTCAATCGATGTACGATGTGTGATAGTACAGTCTACCTTGTCGCATCTGTTTAAGCAAATCAAACACGCGGCAATCGTTAGCAACTACATCGGTGCCGAATACGTTGATAAAAGTACTCATCGGAAAGCCGTTACAACGAAGCAATACAAAAGCTACGCAATAATGTCCATAAACGTTACACAGGGGACTCTGAAGTCTCTTGCTATTATGAGTCCACTCGGAACAATGTTCGTTCATGAAGGTGCGGAACGCCGCGTGACGTGACGGTAGGCCGTACGAACAGAAGTAATCGCCGCGTCCGTTGACGGCCAGGTACAGCGCTATCCAATGTTCGCCCGGTTCGTCACCATCGTCGGTGTTGCACACGAAGGCCGCAGGTAGAACGCCGTCTATCGTCGTAGGCAGTCCGTCTTTGGGTACGACACCGCGAAATATCGATCTGGTGCACGGATCCATCTCCAGTAGTCCGGTGATCTGCAGGGAGTCCATCTCAGTAGTCGCAGATGATGTTGCAGTTCTTGTCGATTTCCAGCACGGATTCGAATGCGGCGTAGGCGATAACGTTCACGGTGGTCGGCAGCGCGATGCGGAAATGAAGTTCTATGCGCAGGTTACCATTTGGTACCAGATGGAAGCAGGGGCCATCGCACTGGTCGGGGGTCAGGTCAAAACCGAAGAAGGTGTAGCCGTGTCGGTAGTCGCTGCGAGTCAGATCATTCCCCTCGTCCTGCCAAATCTTGCCGGTCGAGGTGAATAGGCTCATGTAGCCCCTGGCGAAGAGGTCGTCTTCGAAATTGGGCTGGAAAGGTTTGGAGGGTATCTGTCGTCCGTCCCCGTTAACTGCGTGGAAGTTGATGGCGTTCTTGGCGTGAAACGGATTCTTGTCCTACGCACCGTTGTACGCATCGTTATCGATGCAGCACAGCACCAGACGTTTCGGCAGAGTGCCGAGGAACAGGTTCTCGTGCGTGTGCGACCGAGCGCCTGAGGGAATGGAGTACACATTGCAGTTGACGGATCGCATCGGATACTTGACCGTGCTCTTCTCTAGAGCCTTGATGTGCGCCATCTGCACGGTCGGATTCAGGGTGGCCTTCTTTGCAAACAAGGTGGCATTGACGATGTTTATCCTGTAATCGGGGTTGGGCCCACCTGCCATGAGCGCAAACGCAGCCTTACTGCGCACCAGTCGTATCTTGACATCGACGCCGTTGATCAGGAATTTATCTTGCAGAAAGAGATCCACGTGGAGACGGCCCATCAGGTCGACCACTCGACTCCTTACAGTAAAGAGATCCAATTCGGTCTTGACCTCTTAGCACGACTGTCTATGTACGAAAGCCATCGTTATCGAATATGTCGGCCTCACGTTTCGTGGACGTCTGTCTCTTGCGTCGTCTCGTTGCTGAAGTGACTCCTTTCTTCGCCGGTGCGGGTTTTATACGTTTACGAGGTCGCACGCCAGGAGCCAAAAGGCCGCGCATCTAACTACCAACATCCGTGACGCGTCGTTTGGTCTCCTTTTTGATGCTCTGTCCGGACATGACGTCGTCGGCTATGCGCACGCTGGTCTTCAACGCCCCCTTTCCCAAAGCCACGGCACCTCTCTTGATGAGTGGCATGGCGCTGCTCAGCAGACCTCCGAACCTAGTCCGTGACCTCTTTGGTATTGGGCACCGGCGAAGTAGGGCAGTGCACCACCCGCATGACGCGCGTAATACTCGTTGTAATTCATCGTCAGAACAGTCCGGTCCTGCGCCGTCGAAAATGGAGTGTCACGGTCACCTTGCCGTAATCGAATGGCACGAACCGTCCGGTGTCGTCTCTTATATTGATCTCTATCGACTTGAAATGGGCGTACAATAGAGGCACGTAGTGAATGTTAGTGAACCGATCATATACCGTGGCACGGTGACTTCCACCAACCGGAAGGGACAGTAACAAAGGTGCGAGACTGTCACCGACTATGCGAGACTCCACGACATCCGTAGACGTAGATGGTATCGAACCCTTGATCCATGTCCACCACGTTGTCGGCCTCTTTACGGTAGGAGTACGGTCCATCGGCAGTCTCTTTGGATGGTGCAACCACAGTGACCAACGGTGTGAGACCGATATTCCCTCCACGTAGACTCCGGTGGGTGTACACGCCCTCTCCTGCATTGGCCATGGCTGCTAGTAGTGCTGGCGGCAGTGGTGCCTCTGCTGACTGCGGTGGCTGTGTTGGGGGTGTTGTCGGGCTGCTGATCGCGACGCGTCGAATCCTAACATTCTTGCCAGCTCACTGCGGTCAGGTACACTGAACTCGGTGTCCAGTGTCATGTGTAACGTCATTTTTTGAGTGATGGCGCTGTAGCTCATTTTTGCCCTTACCTTATCCGTCGACATACTGTCCAGTCCATTGTTGATATGGTTCATCAATGACATGGGAGTCTTGTAATATCCAGCACTGATCTTCGCACTCGGGCTTAGACCCATAGGATTCATCTCGTTAAGGAACATCCAGGTGTCTTTCACTCCTATGTTGTACCACGTATGTGGATACTGTATCTCTGCTAACCCACACTCCACTCACGTTGAGGCAAGCCCGTGATGTAATGGGCCAATGTATTGTCGGGATACATCTTCATGGAAGCGTTGATAGGTAGTGTCAGGTAGAAATCAGTCGTCATTGCGTCTCAAAGTGGGATTGGGGAGCAGGTAACCCAAACAACTACTCAACAGGGCCGTCCACAGATTAGAATTCTCGTGACCTGTGGTCAGGTTGTAAATGCTTATCAGGATGACCGTGAACAAGACGAGGACCTGACACAGAAGGACTATTTCCTCTTTAGGACACACGGTACCGAACAGATGCCAAAGAGTACTGTCCTCGTCGCTCCGCGCGTCAGTACTGTCCACTGCTGCTGCTGCTGCTGCTGCTGCTGCTGCTGCCGCCGCCGCCGCCGCCGCCGCCGCCGCCGCCGCCGCTGCTGCTGCTGCTGCTGCTGCTGCTGCTTCTGCTGCTGCTGCTGCTGCTGCTGCTGCTGCTGCTGCTGCTGCTGCTGCTGCTGCTGCTGCTGCTGCTGCTGCTGCTGCTGCTGCTGCTGCTGCTACGTCCTCTTGTTCCTCCTCCTCCTCTTTTATGATGGTGGTGGTGAAGTCCCGTGTTGTCGTGTCTTGTGTCATTTCTGGTGATACGCGCGGCTAATCTTTATAGTGGAGTGGACGAGTGCCTTGGCATCGATCCAGCTGTTGAATTTGGAGGGGTAGCCGAACCATTTCACCAAAGCCTCCGATCGTCTACCTACCTTACGACGCTGCAGTACCGCTTCCACGTAGTACACTTTATTGACGGGTACCGACACCTTCTGCAGCTCCAGTTCGTAGAAGGTGCCGTCCAGCACTTCGCCGAGATCGTCCCTCAATCGGTACACGGGTGGATCGGAGGGGTGAACCTCGTGCATCGTGAACATCTCTTCGCTCCAATTTACCGCGTAGCCTTTTTCGAACTTACCCTTGTACTTGCTGACGCGCACGCGATCCGACACGCGCAACTTGGGCACGCCCTTACCGTCGTGTCCGTACAGACGCTGCCATATCTCTTCTTGATTCTGTGGACTTACCTGTGACGGAGCCATGCCGATACTGCGATGGGGGTGTTGTTGTACGATTGCACCAAGTCCTGAAGGACGTCGATGTATCGCCACGTCTGGTGTTTCGTGAAGTATCGCCACATGTGCGGCTTCAACGAATATTTCCACGACGCTCGCCTTCGTCTCCGCGTTGTGTGTGGAGAAGTGATGGATGCCGTGCTTCTTTAATAGAGCCTGAAAGGATTTATTCAGAAATTCCAGTCCTTGATCTGTCTGCAATGTCTTTGGACAGCCTTTGCTGAACGTGGTGACAAGCGCTGCTACCAACGACGTCGCGGACTTGTTCTTCATAGGAACACACCAGGCCACTTTCGAGAAGACGTCGATTACCCTGAGGAGAAAGGTCATACCGTTGTTTTCCTTTTTCAACTTCGACAGATCGACGAGATCGGCCTGCCACTGCTGACGTAGGCAACCCACGATGACGCGTCGTCTCTTGAAATGACGTCTAGCCGGTTTGTGTAGGGTATAGGCGTCCTGTTCCGACAACCATTCTGCGACCATTTTTCGTGGCATGCGCGTGACGCGTCGCAAGGCATCGGCTCCACCTTAACTACCTACCCTTGTCGGATCGAAGTAGATCGACTTCAGTGGTTGTTCTTTCCTCGGCGCCATTAAAAGAGTTCCGATGGATTGGCGGTGGTTGTGAGGTTGGCTCCGCAGCACGATTCTTGACGAGTGACGACGAGTACGCTGACGTACACCAGAACACCCACTACCACACCCACAACGATGACGAATTACCGATAATCTAGTAGTGAAACCATACTCCGAATAGCGACTTTTGTATAAGACTTCGGGGTATAGCGTCAGCAATCAAGTAAAGCCCACCGCAAAATATAGCAACGATGACGGAACGGTATGTGTCCTGTGGATCGCTCAACATCGTAGCGCACACTGTGCTATGGACACGTACCGCACCGTCTTAAATGTCTTCCCAACTAGCCAATGACGCCAGAGTCTTGCGTTGACGTTCTGGAGGTGGAGTGAGCATGGAATGTTCCATCTGACAGCGTCGACGAGCGAGTGGTGTCCAACTGAGCGATCTTCGTGCACTACCAGCACCACCAGTGCGAGGAGTAGCCATCGCTCGACGACGACGACCTGGAGTGGATGTCGTCGGCGTCGCCTGACGTATATAGTCTCTCCTGGCAACGTTACCGACCAACTCCATGGGTAGGTTCATGGCACGGAGTTATCTTGCGAATGGTTGCCATCCCGTTGGATCGGTCTTTCTCTTACGCAACAGATCATTCACGAGTTCCACCACGTTACTTCCGGCAACCGGCACACCCTCGTGGATCAGTTCGCCGCGAGCGGTCCAAGAGGTGTCTCTTTTGAGATGCTTCATCAAACGTCTGGCTTTGGCTTGCATGGTCTTGGGAACGGTGTCCACGACGTCGGCTTCTATTCCGCTAGTAGTAGGAGCTCCTACTGCTCCCTCCGCCCCCGCCCCGCCCCCGACCCCGCCCCCGCCCCAGACTGGTTCACCGCGACCACGCGTACCGGTTTCTTGACGTGTTTATCGGACAAGACGTTGTACCGCTGCAACACTTGATTATACAGTGTTACCTTGGTCCAGTCGTCGAGGTCCTTTCTATCCAGGATGGTCATCATCTCGTCATCGAGGGCTTGCACCTTCTTACCTAAGGTGTCCTTCGGGGGTGGGGGTAAACGAAGCGTGTCCAACATTCGTGGGTCCACCAAGGTCATCTTGCGTGCGTGTTCCATATCTCTCTCTCTCTCTCTCTCTCTCTCTCTCTGTCTCTCTCTCTCTCACTCTCTCTCTCTCTCTCTCTCTCTCTGTCTCTCTCTGTCTCTCTCTCTCTCTCACTCTCTCTCTTTCTCTCTCTACCTCTTGAGCAACACCTCTCGAAACAAGGGTAGAAAGACCGAACTTGCCAACGGTGCTAGGAAGGCCGATTGGAAACCTCCGCTCTGTCCTTCGCCGACCTGCTGTTGCAGCAAGATGCGTCTTCTCCTTGCAGCTGGCGTTCGTCTCTGAGCCAACTCGCGTAATTTCGTCCTGTATTTACTCAAATGTCGCCTCTGTAATTCGCTCAATGGAATGTTCTTTTTTAATATGTTGTAGGCACACTCGGCTAGTGCACACAGCAGATCGGTGTAGGCGTTGGCGATGATGGCCCTTCTCAGTTTGTTGCTCTTGAATCTGTTCAGAGCCTGAATGCACAAAATGTGTTTCTTCGCCAGATCAGACATGTTGCGGATGAAGAGACTGTCCACGCACTTGGTCTTTTTATACCTTCGGCAAGTACACGTACTGAACACCGTCGTCTGGAAAGATGGCCGTGCGCAGACGCATGTCCTCGGGCGTGTCCTGTTTGAGATCGATCAATAGATAGCCGTACGGTACCGACGTGGCGTCTTTAAAATCCTCTTGAACGAACTTGGCGCGCCCCGGATATATCTGCCGAGCCAAGTGCGACATCTGCGACGCATAACGAGGATTATTGAACACCACCATGTACTGAGAGTTCAGACTGATGGTACGACTCTCTTTGTTTTTAGGGAACAGGTTCAGAACGAGATACAGCACGGACGTGTTCCTGTGATGACTTTTTTAGTGAAAAAGGTCGTGACCCGTTCGTCCGTTTCTGCCATGAGATCGTCTATGACGATGAGGTTCCTCGTTGACGAATCGAACATGCTCGCACTCGGCAACTCTTCCTTGAACCGCACGTCGACTAAGTCCATCGTTGCGTAAGCCTCTTGCCATTCTCCGTAATACCACGTGATCCGTTCGGGGGTGGATCGATCATCGCAGCAGCGTGACGTAGCATGCGCGTCACGAAAGTATTTTTGCCGCATCCCGTTGGTCCGGCGACGATGCACGTGAAAGGGTGTTTCCACCATGCGTCCATGCTCGCTTATGAATGAAGACCTGAGTGCATAGCCTTTTTTTTCACGTCCACCGGACCCGTGCTCACCCCGTCCTCGTGCACCACGCGTTTGGCGTAGATGTAGGTGAGAGCCGCTCGTTCCTGCACGTAAGTCAACACGGTAGAGTGACGCACTCGGAACCCGCGGTTCTTTCCACTTCCGCTCCGACGGTTGGTGAGCACCTCCAGGAACGCGTTCTTGTCGATATCGTTGTGACGTTTGCTTAGTCCTTTAGTGCTGTATTTGTCGGTGGGTCCGAAACAATAGTACGTCTTGCTACACAACCCCACAAACCCGTCATCGGACCACTCCACCTTGAACAGACCCGGTGTCCTCTTATCGTACGCCATGCGCGCCTTACAGCACGCCTCGACGCCGACCCACGGTCTATTGGCGAGTCGACAGCGCACGTACTCGTTCCGATGGTCGTCGCAACATTCGGACGGCAACCATTCGGAGCTGTGCCGGAAGTAATGTTTTCGTAGTTCCGGGGTCACGAGGGCGTCGACGGACTCAGCGGCCAAGGCCAAATAGGCGGAGTCTGTATCCATCTCGTAGTACTGAAAAAGAGGGCGCTCCAGGTACCTGTTGATGAATTGCAACATGTGCATCTTAGCGTACTATAAAACGAAGAATCCCACGTGTACGGGCAGGGTGTACGTGACGGTTTTCTTGTTCATCTCTACCTCGTACGCATCGTCAACGATGACGTCGAGTTGTCGGAATCGTCTATCGTTGACCATGAGCATGAGCGATGCCGCCTTCTACGTGCAGTAGTTGACGTCACGATGTCGGCCCACGTTGGTGGTGGTCTTTCCGTAACCAGAATTCCCCAGCAACTTCATGGTGTCTGCGATGATGACCTTGTGTGAGTGGGCGTCTCCCTCACGTCGAGCCATTGACGCTGCATCGCCGAACCGCCGGAAGCACGGGATAGGATCGTACTCTATGATCTGGTACACGTGCGTCACTTCGAGACCGTGGTCCAGATACAATCGCAGCAGAGGTGTGGCGAGCAAGATCTTATCGCCTCGATAACTGCCCAGGAGCAAGCGCCTCGGAGTCGCCATGATGTTGTGCTCCTCGGCATATCGGCGCATGAACGGTCCGAGATCGTCGCGTGTCAGACGGATGTTCTTCAACACGGGCTGCATCTCGGCAAAGTGTTCGCCCAATGCTTCCGGTACGCAAAGGTCACACTCGATCAGACCGAACACGGTTCCGGCACGCACGCCACTCAGGATCTGTTGCGACGTCATCGTCCATCGTGCATGACGTCGTCGCGGAAATGCAGCATCCAGACACTTTTTCACGAGAGGATCTGGTCTTATCTCTTTCCACTCGCATTCCCACAACTCGACGACCTTGACAAAGTGACGTAGGTAGGCGGTGTTCTTTCGGGTCTCGGCGAGCAGTTCAGCCATGGGTTTCCCGTTGACTGCGTTGACCTCTTGACGGGTGCACGGGTGACCATAAAAAAACACCTGTTATACTGATAAACCGTTTTCGTCTCGCTGCACCACCCTTCCACCAACAGTTTGCCTATTCTCTTCTCTCGACTGTTGATCTGGTGTCGTATGACGCCTCCCGAACGTTCGGATTCCCAAGTCAACCATTCCGCAGCCATCTGTCCGTACAGCTGCGCCGATTCGGGGCGGAAGTCGTTATCTTCCCTTCGTCGCGTGTACCATCCCATAGGCATGTCTTGCATGAGTGACCACAAGAACAGGGCGTTGGCATCGTATCCGACGATCGACCGGCACGGACAAGCGGCCTCTCCGTACTCGTGCTGACGTAGCGTGGTGACCCCTTTCTCGTGATAGCGGTGAAAAATGGGCGAAACTCCGCCAACAACGTGATCTTTGACGAGGTGATGAAGATCTTTATTCTTCTCGTTGAAGATGGTAAAGTAGGTCTTCTCTGGAAGGTCGTTGAACAGATAGAGCAAAGTCAGACCAGGTACGCTGATGCCTTGCTTGAACATGTCTATACCACGTTGCTGATAGAAGGCAAACTGTTTGTCGATGGCCTGCAAAAAGGGAACCACGTCCCTATTATTGTACCAGACGAGAAAGTCTCGCAAAGTCGTCATGTCGTTGTCACGCCAGGCCTCTTGAAAACTGGCGTAATCCTAGTCGGAAATACCTTCGTTCTTCAGTCGACTGAAGAAGGCCTCTTTCGATGGAAGGGCGGTGTCATCGAGCCTCTCCAGACGGTCCATGTACTCATACGGGAAATGACCTTTCGTCACCTCGCAACCGTACGCCTTCAGACACTTGTCGTAACTGAACCCGTGGGCTATGTAATTGGTCATGTCTAGGAATTTCAGCTGATCCGTCGAAAGACACATGAACGTGTTGTTGCGTTTGATAACAAAAACGACCCGATACCATCGTTCTCTTTTCTACTTTGTCGTCTTGTTTCTTCTTCTATTCTTCTTCTTCTTGTTCCTCTGTCTTTGACGTGGATAGGAAGTAGGGTATGAGGAACAGTTTGATGGCATTGAGATCATACTTACCCGAATTGAACCCGATGACTGGTAATTGATGTATCCATCCATAAAGTTGTCCCATCAGCTTTTTGTATGGATTGGTCGCTGGACGAGATTTCTTGTCGACTGCTGATCGTGCAGCCTGCTCCCGTTCGTCCCAGTTGGTCAGTGCCTCTGCGAGTTGTTCCAATACATCCTCGTACGAGTCTTTTATCTTGTCGTACTCAGCGTCACTCATTGCTCGCAAGATATCCATCATTCTACTCACCAGTTTGTTGGTGTATCCATCCGTGACGAGACATTGCCCTTACTCGTGCCCGGGCACGTTGGATGCCACGCTGACGCTCAGTGGAACGTGACGCGAGACCCAGTGGAACTTGTCACTATCCGACGGAAGTTATTCGGTATCGCACCAACACTCGAAATCAAAGGTGGCTCGATAGGGATAGTAGCGCAACGATTCAGCCACTGGAATGTTCTCGTCGTCCAGACTTTCGAGCACAGATGGAGTAGAATGGTACACGCCACCAGGATAGACTCGACGCACACCCCCCGTACACGTACGCTCTTGTCGACATAGCGCCCGTGTGTCTTTCCATAACGAGACACCGCACTTCCGAGTTGCAGTACATGCGTACATCTTGGATGAATGCAAAATGTGTCTCGAGAAGATTGAGATACATTGTTTCGGGGTAATTGCATAACGATCGACGGACCAGTTCGGCGGTCCACTTACCATCTTCTGCATCCGGTTTGACGAGCTTGTACACGCACAAGTTCGTTTGGAACGTGGTCTCTGTGCGATAGAGGTCATCCAACGTGACCCCGGCAAACTCTTCCATGGGTACATGGTCTCGATCGTATGCCTCGTGCAGCGTCTTAACCGCCGGTTCCAATCGATATATAGATCGCATCCTCGATGCAGGGCCAGACACCGGAAGAGACACAGGTTATCATTGTACCTCTTCTTATTGTTGGGTTCCATTTTAAGACCGATGACGCTTTGTTTCTTCTTGATGTAGACCGAAAGGGGGGTCGCCTGTGCACATCCTATCGGATGATCGATGATGCGATTGACGAAGAAGGTGACATTGGTCACCAGTTCGCACACCCATGCAGAATCCGTTCTTTGATTGATGACCCATTGCAAGACGTCGGTTTCTCGGATGCGTTCGAGAAAGTCATCAAAGACCTTGAGATGAGACTGGGCTCGTCCAGATAGCGTCCACAACAATTACACGAGGAATTATAGTACTTGTATTGACCCGTGTTCTAGTTTCTCAGAACGAACCAGTAACTGAGGTTAATCTCGAATGCATTGGTCTGTTCCTGGAACATCATCTTCAAAGGAGCGTCTCGGACGTTCGTGTCTAGCGTGGTTAATCTGTAATCGTACCTGCACTAGAGGGGACATCTCGATGCGTGGGTCCTAATGATAGACAAGTGATTTCGAACGACATCTAGCAGTTACGTCGACAGAGTGTCGGAAAAGGGAATCGGTCGGGTGGTTCGACGGGATCTTCCTCGGTGACGAGTGGGTGGTGAGGTGGGGTAGTGTCTTCCCTTTTTGATCTCTTTGGTGATGGCGGCTCCGTGACGCCGGCACACGCGGTTCTTGGTCAGGAGCCAACGTCTTTCGAAACAACAACTACTACTACTACTACTACTACTACTACTACTACTACTACTACTACTACTACTACTACTACTACTACATACCAACCTTACGTGACGCTGTAGGTTGTCCAATCTCCCGAACGTTGCACCGCATTTCTCTCACACGTATTTCGCTCTCTTTGGTCGCTAGGTGGCACCACTGCTTGCGGTGTCACGGAATACGAATGAACGTCCTAAGATGGTGTTGAATGACTCTCCACGTGTCGTTGTAGCTCTGCACACGTGTTGAAGTCGAGCCCACAGTGACGACATAGATGTCTTTTCATGGTGATGACTGCGTCTACAACTGAGAGGTTACGGACCCTCAGTACATCTATATAGCGCGTGCGGGGTGGTGGTGGAAGTGGGGGTATATATAATAATAAGACGTCAACGTATGCGTGGGGGTGATGTATGCTACGTCGTATTCCTATGGCAATGGATACTATTGTCCACTATGTCCAATATAATTGACTATGGTTCCCTTTCGACTATGGAGGGGTGGTGTCACTCGTAAGAATAATATAACAGTGATGACTACACGTTCCATTCCTTTTTGTCACTTTTATTAAATAGAATACATATGTTTTGTATGATATATATATATATATATATATATATATATATATATATATATATATATATCATACAAAACATATGTATTCTATATATTCTATATATATATAGTTTGCGAACGTTTACCCGTCGCGCCAGAGGCTAGTATGATGGAATTGACTGGTGGGCTTTTACACCACGACAGAGGTCACGTGCGTGAATAATGAATCATATATAGAAGTCGGTCTCTTCATACATAAAGGACACTATATACATATTTCATAGAAATACAAGAGGATAAATGTATTGATACAATACAAAATGCATCATAACAAGAATAAATATTCCGAAAGACAATAATGATATAGTAAAGAAACTAATGATATATAAGATTAAAGAAAATAATGATATATATAAGATTAAAGACAATAATATATAATAACAATTACTATTTATTTACTAAGTCTATGCAAAGGACACTATATAGGTTTAATGACAATAATATGATAACAGCAACCATGGATTGATGCATGCGACTTCTTGTATGAAAAATGTCTGCGTGTCCTCTGACAGCAGCATCTCAGCAGCCACGGTACATATTTTATGTGTGGCTTCGGCTACTGTCAGAGGTGTATCGAGCGTTGTTTTCATTATGTGGTGGGTAGCCTCCGTTAACATAATGTTCGATTGTTCTGCCGTCAGTATCGTCATGGGCGATGCGGGTATTGGTGATGACAGGCTGTATTGATAACAGCAGCAGTACTCGCGCATTGTTGACGACGATGGAGTCGGCGACGACGGAATCGATGATGATGATGGTGGTAGTGGTGGTGGTGTCGCCGGACTGAACTCGATCGACGATGACGGAGTCGATGATGGTAGCAGTGGCGTCGCCGGACTAAACTCGAACGATGACGGAGTCGATGATGGTGGCGGTGACGTCGCTGGACTAAACTCGAACGACGACGACGTTGTTGGTGGTGACAGCGGCGTCGTCGACGACGGTGGCGTCGTCGACATTGTTGTTGACAACGACGACGATAGGAGGAGGAACGACGGCGGTGGTGTGGCTGTGTCATATGCAGCGATGCTGCTGATATTCGACGTTTTTTATTCAGCAGCAGAAGAAAAATCGTTCTCGGGTAATGGTGGCGTTATGCGTTTGCGCGATGCCGTCGCCGTCACCGCCGTCTTCTCGCCATCGTCGTGCTCGTACGCCTTGCGAAGCTGTTCGAGACCATTAGGTATCTACAGACAGGAAAAAAGACACACCTGCTTAATCACTGTCAGTAACACCTGTTTCATCACTACTAATAGACCCCGTCTTTGCAACGATTGTCCATGTCAGTTGTTGTCGCCGCTAATTGACGCAACTCTCGTTCACGAACGTCTGCCGACGACATGGGCGTCTCGTCATAACCGTCGCTACTACTACCACTAGCAGGGCACGTATCTTTGTATTGACTAGCGGTGGTATTTCTGACCTTCTCTATCATATCGAGACGCCATTGTAGTTTCTCGAATCTCGCCATAAAGACTGCGACAACACAACGTAGGGTGTGGTTGACCAAACAGGACGATGGCATGTAATAGTCATCGTCCGACAGATCCAACATACGAACCACCTCGGCGCACGTATAACGAACGCACTCCTCGTCTACCGCTACATCGAATGTCTGTTGGTTCAACATGGCATCCGTACTATCCCATATTTTATCTATTTTACTTACCGTCATCTCTATATCATCGCTGCTGTTGCTGCTGCTGCTGCCATAACTATAGTCAGCGGCGGTGACAGCAGAGTCGGCAGCGACGATATGATGACCACAACGGTTGTGTGGATGCAGTGGACGAGGAGGAGAGATGATATAGTGGCGACATGACGTTTTCATTTTCATACGTGTCTAGCCACTGTTGTACTTTTTCGACGCTGTCATTCATCGTGTCGCTGGTTGTGCTGAAACCGGCGGCATTCTCTTTGTCTTCCTACAAAGGGAATGCTCCGTCTAGCACATCCAGCTCTGACACGGTGTAGTTGACATAATCGTTATTGATGCGTATTTTAATGGTCGCCATGACACGTGCCCCCTTCAGCAGCGACAGCGAGGCATATAGGTCTTCGTCTGACGTCATAGCGACGTAGCTGTTAGCGGTGAAGCCCAGTGCTTTTGCTGCCATTTTCATTGAATAGAGTGGCCCAGATTTATGTCCCGATCCAGTCCTGCAGGAGGACACGCAGGGGGAACCTATACACGGGAACTCTTTGCCATTGGTGCACGGCTCAATATTAGCCATTGTTCTGTTGCTGGACGACTTTGAGACAGTGCGCGCACGATGCATAAACTATGTATTTATCTTGCGTGGCGCAATTGACTATTGTTAACGGTCTTGTAAATGTGTAAGTTCCATTACTTACCTCGGTCTGAAGCCGTGTCAGATTCATCTGCTGCTGCTGCTGCTTTGACGACTGTGCATCGACGTACTTCTGTGTGGCCATGGCGGTGTCGAGGAGTCGAGTCGAACGTGAAACACAAGAGAAGCAGTTGATGAATCGAGAGAGCGAGTGTTTTTGACTGTTGGAGCGGTAGCTCACCATATATAGCATTCTCTTAACGGCGATGGATGTGTGTTTAACAATCATTTGCGGAGTGTCGTGTCGCGAAATTTAATCGCAACTAACTCGTCCATTACAGCTCGTCTCTGTTTGTTCCATTGTGCACGTAAATGCACCTTCTCTCGGATGGTCTTGCTAAGGTATTTCGCCTGTAGTCTGGTTCGTGTGGCTAGCATCTTTTCCGCCGTCTCCGAATCGCCATAAAATACGCATTTCCTGTACATGTACGCAGCTTCAACGGTGTTAAAAGCATAACCCCATGCATGTATCCTACACACATAGAAGTTAGATAGGAAACTGTTTCCTCCTCTGAAGTTTATAGGACGATACATTCTGACTTGTTGTTATTGAAAATTACATGCACTGTATTTAATACGAGTGTTATTATGCAACGTTCGCCTAGGACGCAGTGACTTGGTTTTTTCGCGTGATAAATGAGATTTTGGTTTCAGCGTCGGTTAGCTGACAGTTCTCTGACAGGCTTATCGCATCTATTTTTTGTTGTGATGGATTGGTTATTGTTCTAGTGGCTTACGTCAACTCTACGTCGAGTGTCTGGGATTTCTTTTTCGCATTTCTTTCTGACTTTGACAAATTTGTTATTGTGTTCTAGCGGCTTACTTCAGCTTTACGTCGGCTGTCTGGGATTTCTTTTTGCATTAACTTCTGACTTTGACAAATTTGTTATTGTGTTCTAACAGCTTACGTCAGCTGTCTGCATTGTTTAACGTTTGCTATATAAGACTGCTCAAACTAGACATTTCTGCATACACTTACCGTTATTCTGTTGCTCTTGCTGTCGTCGTTGTCGCTGTTGTTGCTACTAGCATCACGATGTCGTCTAGCATTCCGCTATGCTTAGATTTGCTGGTTGTCTACGTCGAACTCGCGGTTGCATTGGGCATGCTGTTGCATCATTTGTAAGTACATAATCTCTGTCGTTGTTTGCACGAATGCTAACTAATACATACTCCTATACAGCGAACGCTTTTAAAAAAACGCATCTATATAACATATAGTTTAACTTTAAAAGACACCGTTATACAACTGTGCAGCGTTTGGCGGCTATACATAGTTCTAGTTTTAAAAAATACGCCGTTGTTTGCTTGCCGGCCTGAGGTCATCAGGTCACTGATAACGTATGTGCGTGGCCTACTTCCGCACGCCTGCTAGCCGACTGCTACCGGCCTACTGATAAAAAACATCAGTCAGCCGACTTCACTGCCGGGCTGGGTCGAAAGTGCACCTCGTTGCTCTAGAGTTTCGCATAGCCTATTAATACACATGTGTTGCTTAAGAAATATATATATATATATATATATATATATATATATATATATATATATATATATATATATATATATATATATATATATATAGCGTGCTGTAACGTTAACAAAGGCTCGATTTTTATGTGTCTCTCACTCTGGTTTTTAGTTTCCATCGTCAACAATGGGCAGCCGTCATGGAAGAATTGGTTTAGAGCACATCATGCGTGGATGACGACGATGATGACGATGATGACCATGGCTGTTACGTCGACGAAGAAAACTGAATGGAATGCTGAATGTGACGAATATGCGGCATATATCGATCACAGACTGATGTGGGCGGCCGTGATGGTCGAAATGGTCAAAAAAGCAGCCAAAGCCCGACGCCCACGCGTTTTGTTGGACAGGCGTGGCCGCTCGCTGCCTCCATTGATGCTTGCACCTTAATATTGTTAATTATCCAGACAATGACAAACAATAATGTCATCACTATATTATTATTTACCATGATGTCTTTATATAAAAAAAATAATAATAAAGTTTCCTTGTGACTTTATTCAACGAGGTGTTGTGTCGATTTGTTTGTAACGACGCTAGCAAAAGAAATATGACCACATTGCTCCCTGCTACCATATAAAAAACGAGCGGATGAATGTTTATACATACATTGAAAAAAATGTAACTATACATGTAGGCTACAGAATACATATTACATTAGCACATCAAATCGAAAACTTTTCGTTTTGATGACGTCTTATGTCCAACACCTATAAAGTCACTATATCGCTCCGGTCCCGACGGCTTACGGCTTGGTAGAGTACCGCGGGCGACAACTTGCCGGGGTTACGCTTAGCTCCACTCGTTAAACACCTTGGGCTACAGTTAAAGTTATCTCGCTCCTTGGGATCGGGGTAGCGGTCACGTTAGCGTAGCGGTCACTCCGTTAGGGTCAGGGTTCTCCGCTGATGACGTCAGGTCGGGGTCACGTCGCACTCGTCAAAAAGTTGGGGTTACGACGGTTAGGGTTACCTCTAGTCGCCAGGGGCGCTCTAGTGTTACGGATAGGGTTACAGGTCGCCGCCAGAGGGCGCTCAGGGTACCCAGAAGGATGTGCGACCGGAAACCGGAAGTCCCTCCCAAACTGGGCACCTCTTTTACCCGGTCATTTCCTCTCTTTAACTACTGCCAACGCACATACTTCCTAACTACAAACTTAGAACTCATAAACTTCCAACCTACAAACTTTCAAGTTCTGTGCACAAACTTCCAACCTAAACTTCCAACCTACAGACTTCCAGCCTACAGATTTCCAACTTCCACACTTCCAACCTACAAACATTCAACTTTCAACTCATCAAATTCCCACTTACAAACTTTCAACTCATAAACTTCTAACGTAAAGACTTCCAGCATACAGAAAACCAACTTACATACTTCTAACCTACACACTTAGAACCTACATACTTCCAACTTACATACCTAAAATATACAAACTTTCAACTTACAAACATTCAACTAACAGATGTTCAACGGGCAAACTTTCAACTTCCAAACTTTCAATTTACAGACTTACAAACTATCAACTCATCAACTTCCAAATTTTCAACTGATAAACTTCTAACGTTAAGACTTCCAACCTACAGACTTCCAACTTACATACTTCCAATTGACAGACTTCCAACATACCCACTTAGAACCTACATACTTCCAATTTACATAACTAAAACCTACAAACTTTCAACTCATTGATGTTCAACGGACAAACTTTCAACTTCCAAACTTTCAACTTCCAACCTATAAACTTCCAACTCATAGATGATAAACGCACAGACTTCCAACTTACAAATGTTCAACTCAAAAACTTCCAACCTACAAACTTTCAACTTCCAACTTACAAAATGTCAACTCATAAACTTCCAACATACAGACTTCCAACCTACAGAAATTTATTCGTGGAGAGTCCAAGTTTACAGTACTTAAAGTATGATCTGGGAAAGCAGAACGGATGACTGATTTTGTCCTTGAAATTACTAGAGAACGAGTCACATAGACACTTGATTGAAACATGATTAGGTAGAGATGGAGCAGGCCGCCTGCGTAGAATTTGATTTATGCAGCTGATGTGGACATTCTGAGTTATTTGAGACCGTTGAACTGTTGTGGTACCAAAACGGCAACACCACGACCTCGTCTAACTGAAAGTGGTCGATGATGGAAGGTGTAACCAGAAGGAGAAATGTTGGCAATGCATGCGACAGGTCTCAGTGACAGCAAGAATGTATATTATAACACACAATAGAATTAGCGGTGACATTGCCTTGATGACAGTCTAATGTCCTCAAATGGTGATTTTTATAAAACGGCATCAATTTATGGATTCTAAAAGTGACGGTTTAACAACAATAAAAATAAACTATGTAAACACAGTTCGCGCTCAGCATAGTTCAACAGCGCTAAAACCGTGTAGGCACCGTAGTGGTGCGTGCAGAGTGACAAGACGTGTTGTGCCCGTGGAAAACAATTTGAGACGTCTTCACCCCCAGGGCAACACTGGGTACAAAAGAACGCCTTGTTGTAATAGCCTTATTACCCTAACGTTTATAAGGGCCTACCCCTGCCTTTCAGTGTTGCTGAGAACCCAGCAGGCAAACAATATAGGGCGTGGTCCGTCCAACGAACCGAAACTGTATTATCGCCCAGTCAATCGTAAACACTGTCCCAAATTAGATTCAGGGTTAAAAGTTGATAAAATATTTGATAAAACAGCTGCTATAGTACGTGAAGATAAATAAGACGTTACTCCAGAGACGTTACTCCAAGAATAGCTTAGCAATTGCAAGACGAAATTGTCTTAAAACAGACCACAGCAAAAGCCGTCACAACCTTCTGCGTCTCCTAGCGGCAGGTCTCACTGTAATGAATCAGTTAGGGTTAAGGTGTCGCCATCTGGTTGACTAACTCAAACTGTGTTGGAAGTATGTAAGTTAGAAGTCTGTATGTTACTGACGACAACTAGCGGATGGTCTTGACACTGGCGACGCCATCTAGAGGATAATGACCGAACTACTTTAAGGTTACAAACTAAAATAAAATTAGGGTTAATGCAGAAAATGCATGTTTGGCCTTCGGTCAAAACATGCAATCCGGTTCCTTAACCTTAATTTTATTTCCATGAGTAACCCTAAAGTAGTTTTGTCACTATCATCTAGATGGCGCCGCCAGTACCAAAACTATCCTATAGGTGTCGCCACCATAACTATAACGAGTTACTCCACCAGATAGGGACACCTGAACCCTAACTGGTTTATTACGAATCCGCTAGGTACCGCCACCATAACCCTAATAAGTTACGTCATTATCCGCTAGGTGCTGTCATATTTTTTATGGAAGTGGCGTCACTTGGAACGTCACGTGGCTGCCGTTTATGAGTTGAAAGTTTATAAGTCTGTAAGTTGAAAGTTTGTAGGTAGGAGATATGTAAGTTGGAAATTTGTGCTTTGGGTGTTTGTAGGTTGGAAGTCTGTATGTTGGAAGTCTGTAAGTTGGGCGTCTGTTGGTTGGGAATCTGTGCGTTTAACGTTTGCGCATTGAACGTTTGTGCACTGAACGTTGATGAGTTGAACGTTTGTAGGTTGGAAGTTTATTAGTTGGAAGTTTGTAGGTTGGAAGTCTATAGTTTGGAAGTTTATGAGTATATGTGTTGGAAGTCTGTAAGTTAGAAGTCTGTATGTTGGATGTTGAACGTCTATGATTTGGAAGTTTGTAGGTTGGAAGTATGTAAGTTGGAAGTATGTAAGTTGGAAGTATGTAGGTTGGAAGTCTGTAGTTTGGAAGTTTATGAGTTGAAAGTTTGTAAGTCTGTAAGTTGAAAGTTTGTAGGTTGAAATGTGTGTGTTGAACATCTATAAGTTGGAAGTTTTTTTTAAGTTAAAAGTTTGTAGGTTGGAAATATATGAGTTGGAAGTTTGTGCGTTGGAAGTCTGTAAGTAGGAAGTATGTAAGTTGGAAGTATGTAAGTTGGACATATGTAGGTTGGACGTTTGTGCGTTTAACGTTTGTGCATTAAACGTTTGTGCACTGAACGTTTGTCAGTTGAAAATATGTAGGTTGGAAGTTTATGAGTTGGAACTTTGTAGGTTGGAAGGTTGTAGGTTGGAAGTATGTAAGTTGGAAGTTTGTGCATTGAAAGTCTGTAGGTTCGAAGTCTGTAAGTTGGAAGTCTGTATATTGGAAGTCTGTAAGTTGGAAATATGTAAGTTTGTAAGTTGGAAGATGAAAGTTTGTGGGTTGGAAGTTTGTAAGTTGGAAATTTGTGCGTTTAACGTCTACGAGTTGGACGTTTGCAAGTTGAAAGTTCGTAGGTTGGAAGTATGTAAGTTGGAAGTCTGTAGGTTGGAAGTCTGTTGGTTGGAAGTCTGTTGGTTGGAAGTCTCTAGGTTGGAAATCTGTACGTTGGAGGTAAGTTGGAAGTATGTAAGTTGGAAATGTGTGCGTTTAATATTTGTTCATTGAACGTTTGTGCACTGATGAGTTGAAAATTTGTAGGTTGGAGTTTGTAGGTTGAAAGTGTGTAAGTTGGAAGTTTGTGTGTTGGCCATCTGTAGGTTGGAAGTATGTAAGTTGGAAGTATATGTGTTGGAAATCTGTAAGTTGGAAGTATGTAGGTTGGAAGTATGTAAGTTGGAAGTCTGTAAGTTTGTAAGTTGAAACTTTGTGCGTTGAACGTCTATGAGTTGGAAGGTTGTACTTTGAAAGTTTGTAAGTTGGAAGTATGTAGGTTGGAAATCTGTAAGTTGGAAGTATGTAAATTGAAAGTCTGTAGGTTGGAATTCTGTAGATTGGAAGTTTATGAGTTGAATGTTTTAAGTCTGTAAGATAGAAATTGAAAGTTTGTAGGTTGGAAGTTTGTTAGTTGGAAGTTGTTTGTGCGTTGAACGTCTGAGTTGGAAGTTTGTAAGTTGAAAATAAAAAAATTGTAGGTTGGAAGTATGTAAGTTGGAAGTCTGTATTTTGGAAGTTTTTAAATTGGAAGTGTGTAAGTTGGAAGTATGTGCGTTGGATGTCAGTAGGTTGGAACTCTGTAAGTTGGAAGTTTATAGGTTGGAAGTTTATGAGTTGGACGTTTGTATGTTGGAAGTATGTAAATTGGAAGTTTGTCCGTTGGCCATCTGTAGGTTGGAAATCTGTAAGTTGGAAGTATATATGTTGAAAATCTGTAAGTTGGAAGTCTGTAGGTTGGAAGTATGTAAGTTTGTAAGTTGAAAGTTGGTGTGTTGAACGTCTATGAGTTGGAAGTTTGTAAGTTGAAAGTTTGTAGGTTGGAAGTACGTAAGTTGAAAGTCTGGAAAGTAGGTTGGAAGTCTGTAGATTGAAAGTTTGTTGGTTGGAAGTTTGTTAGTTGGAAGTTTGAGCGTTGAACGTCTGAGTTGGAAGTTTGTAAGTTGAAAATTGGAAATATGTAGGGAGGAAGTATATAAGTTGGAAGTCTGTATTTTGTAAGTTTGTAAGTTGGAAGTTTGTAGGTTGGAAGTCTTAAGTTGGAAGTATGTAAATTGGAAGTTTTTTAGTTGAAGCAATGCTTCATTGTTTCGCTGTTTCGCTACTTCAAGTGTTCGCTACTTGGCAAGATTATAGGTGAAGTTATTGCATATTTGTTCGGTAGAGGCGCTACTTGGAAGCACACAGGTGACGTTATTGCATATTTGGTCGAATATTGGTGAAATTATTGCATATTTGGTCCCATGGGCGCTATTTGAAAGACATGCAGATCGAGTTAATACATATTTGAACACCAGGTGCGCTACTTGAGAGAATACAGATCAATATTAATACACATAGAGAGTCGCTAGGGACGTTACAACTTACATATAGGGTCGCTAGGAGTGCTGCGTCGAGGGAATACAGGTCAAGATATCGTATATACGGACAATAGGGACACTGTTTGGAAGCGCAACTTGAAGTTTTATACCCGGCTAAATATATATAAAACCAGTACTTAGATAGAGTGGAAGCATTTCTGTATAGTTAAATACGACACCTGCACAGCTAAAACCGGTATTTACATAGTGTGGAAGCGTTTCTGTATGGCTAAATATCTGGTTAAATGAGACAAAGCCGATACTTACATAGCCTGGAAGCGTTTCTATGTGGTTTTAGTTAAATTTACAGAACAGCGCTATGATTTCACTAGAGGCATTACAACTTACATACAGGCTCGCTAAGGGTGCTGCTTGAAAGGCGTGTAACATGGTTTTTTGAAACAACGAGTCTACCAACTAAACTCGAACACAAAAACAGTTGTTGGTGTTATGGCTTGAACACCTGCAGTGTCCACATTGATACACTGTAGCAGCCTTACACAACAGGATTCACGCGCTGGATTTTAGAAGATTCTGGAATTTTCCATTAATTCTAGAAGACTCAACTCACTCGGAATGCGTGCAATGGCCACGTTGCGCATGTCCATCTGGAAGTGGCGGCAAGCGGCGCATTCCACATTCAGTGCATTTTTGGTCAATAGGGCGCTGCAAATTAGTTCACACGCTATGCCCTACATGTCGCCGCTTCAGGAAGCTTTTAACATAAGAAGAAGTGGTTCATGTTCGTAGTAGCGTTTCTGCATGGTTTTATACCCGGTTGAATGCGAAAAAATTCTTAAGGACCGCACTCTTGAGCGCCTACTGGTGACCGACTTTGGTGTTACCAAAGCCACCTGGCGGTTAGTCTAGAAGTACTTTTTCGTATAAAAAAAACAACGCTTCAAAATACCTGGCAGAACTTCCAGTTGCACATGCGCAACGTGACTTCCTATACTTCGCGTGTTAAAGACGTGTATCATCGCCCAGCGCGTGTATCCAGTTACGCATTTGACCTTGTCTTTAACTTTGTTGCATTTAATCTGGTATTTAGCTATGCAGAAACGCTTTGACGCTATGCATGTACCGCTTTTAAGTATTTTATTGCATTCAACCGGGTATAAAACCATGCAGAAACGCTACTACGAACATGAACCACTTTTTCTTATGTTTAACAAGATTTAACAAGATTGCCATGGCAAGTTCCAGATGGCAAAGTCGACAAGGAAGCCATTGGTTTATCGAGAGTCCAACAATTTTCTCATCTATGTGTAGCCCACCCTTATCAAATATCTGTCAATTCTATTTTTAAACATATTCACACTACTAGCATTAACACAATCATTTGGCAGTTTGTTCCATTCATTTATCACCCTCTGTGAGAAAGAGTACTTTCTCATGTCCAATCTACACTGCTCCTTAACTAATGCTGCTTTGTGTCCTCTGGTTCGACTGCCTTCTTTAAGTTTGAAGAACATATTCCTATCAACATCCTCATAACCGTTCACTATTTTAAATACTTCTATTTGGTCTCCTTTTAGTCTCCTGGTCTCTAGTGTTGTCAAAACACATTGTAATAAGCGACTTTCATAGCTAAGGTCTCTCAATTCTGGAATCATTTTGGTTGCTCTTCGTTGTATTCTTTCTAGCTTGTCTATGTCCTTTTTACGATACGGCCTCCATGCTTGAATACAATATTCCAAATGTGGTCTAACTATTGCTTTGTACAGGGGTACAATTAGCTGTTTCTCCTTATACGTGATAGTTCTCCTAATTAGCCCTAGAATTTTATTTCCTTTTGAAGCAGCAATCCCACATTGCTATGAAACTTTCATGTCAGCATTAAATGTTACTCCTAAGTCCTTTTCTTGTGTGGTTCTACCTAGTACAGCATCCCCCATTTTATATTCTTCGTCCACGTTTCCATGCCCTATGTGTATACATTTGCACTTCCCAAAATTGAATAACATTTGCCATTTTTCTGACCATTTAACTAATTTATCTAGATCATCCTGTAAACTTTGTTTATCTGTATCATTTGTAACCTTTCTGAATACTTTTGTATCATCTGCAAATTTGAGTACTTTGCTAGATATGTCATCTCCTAGATCATTTATATATATTAAAAACAGTATAGGGCCTAATACTGATCCCTGTGGTACCCCACTCTAAACCGATTTCCAGTTTGAAATCTCACCGTCTACTATTACTCTCTGTCTTCTGTGTGTAAGCCACTTTTCTATCCAGTTGATTACATCATTAACTATACCATGGGCTTTTAGTTTAAGTATCAATCTTTGGTGTGGCACTTTATCGAAAGCTTTCTGAAAATCTAAGTAGACAACATCCACTGGTGACCCGTCATCTACCCACTTTGTAATTTCTTCAAAAAAACACAAGAGATTGGTTAGACATGACCTTGCTTTTAGGAACCCATGTTGAGATGTATTTATTAAGTTATGTTTTACAAGGAATTCCACCATGTGGTCTCTAATTAATGTTTCGAGTAATTTACATATAACTGATGTTAAACTCACTGGTCTGTAATTTTCTGGCTTGTTCCTCGATCCCTTCTTAAATAGTGGCGTAATGTTTGCTTCTTTCTATTCTGATGGAACTATTCCTTCTTCTAGTGACAAGTTAAAAAAAATTGCAAGTGGTGTACTAATTTGCTCAACAATTTCCTTAAGCAGTTTTGGTGGTATCCCATCAACTCCAGGTGATTTATTATCTTTCATCTTCTTAATTTTGTTTGCTATCATTACAGGAGTTACAAATAACTGCCCTAAATGTTCTGATTTATTTCCCTCAAATTTAGTAAATGGAACTGGAAGTGAGCTGATATCTTCTGTGGTAAATACTGAGCTGAAATACTCATTCAGGACCTCTGCCATTTGAAACCCCTCTGAAATTATGTTTCCCCTGTTGTTTTCCAGTGGTCCGACTTTATCTCGAACGTTCTGTTTACTCCTTAAAAAAGAAAAAAAAATTCTTGCTGTAATTTTTTATATTACCTGCCAATTTGTTTTTCAAAGGTTCTTTTAGATTTTCTAATTTCAGTTATAGCTAGGTTAAGTGCCTCTTTGTAATTTGCATAGTCTTCATCCTTTCTGGTACGCCTATAAACCCTCCACATAGTTTGCTTAAACACTGTTTTTCTAATAGCTTCTTTTGACAAGTGTTTCTTTCTAGACCGTTTTCTTTGTTTTTTCAAGGGAACAAATTTATCGATGATACTCTCAATTTCATATTTTAGAATATTCCAACATTCAATTGCGGTCTTATTCATCAGCATGTTATTCCAATCTAGCTTTGCTAAGTATTTTCTCATACCTTTATAGTTACCTTTGTTGAAGTTCTCCTATACGTTTTTTTATTTTTACTTTCTGATTTTACGTTGATGTCAAAATGTATTTGATTGTGGTCACTGTTACCCAATGGTTCATGTATTTTTACATTGTCGACTAATTCTTGTTGTGATGATAAAACTATATCTAATACATTTTCTCCCCTGGTTGGTTCTAGCACGTGCTGAGTAAGGAAGCTCTCCTGAATTAAAAATAAAAATTGTTGGTCATCACCCCCTGTACTCTCTAGAGATTTCCATTGTATGTGTCCATGGTTAAAATCTCCCATTATGATACATTCCCCTTTACTAACTTCCTTTATAGCATTTTGTATTTTTGTTTTATCCGCTTCGTTTATGTTTGGACTTCGGTAGACTAATCCTATAGTTAATTTTGAATTTCCTGAAACTATTTTGCACCAAACAGCTTCATCGTAATCTGCTTCGCTTTCTAATTTTAAACACACGCATCTATAAGCTGCTTCAGACATGTTATTCGGACATTTTGTTATTGGCTTATCTGTACTAGCGGCCTCTTGTCCTGCATCTCTAAGTAACCCCCCTGCGGTTCTAGTTTAAATAGTGTTGACTACCAAAAATATTCGTTATGCTACCCATGCCACTGTCTACTGCTGCTGCTGCTGCTAGCCCTTCCGCAAATACTGCTGCCCCCTTTCCACTTAGATGCAGCCAGTCCTTCATGTACATATCAGCCCTTCTAACAAAACTTCCCCACAAATCCACAAAACCCACTTCCTCTTCTCTACATAGCTTCTCGACTAGCATGTTAATTGCCATCCCCCGGCTGTTTTTGTGTTCAAAAGAACACTTTAGACTAATATACTTGCTAACTATGTCTTTTCTACTGAGCTCGCACGAGCAAAAAAAAGCCTGCCACCTAGCGAATACGGAGAACACTGTGTAAACAAAACAACGAAGTCAGTGTAAACAAACTTACGTTAAAATCCTGCTGTTAATTTCTTTTTACCGAAATCGTTTACTACAACTATGTCAGATATTACCTTATGTATGTAATTTATGTAAATGTATCACTTTATCTAATATATATTTAACAATGTATACGATAGTTTGGTACACCAGTTTAATTTACGACCTGTAAACAAACTCCCAATTATCGCTTGATGAATTTGAGTCCGGCAAAAATACTGCCTCAGTTAACCAGAACACTTTCTTAATATATGTCTATAAGAAGTTTGTGTATATAGTATATGTGTAATAGTAATACTTATTCTAACCAATATTCCACTGTTTCTGACTATTCACTATGTTATCTAAATTTTCGAATGGTAAATAACCCTATTAACGCTCACTGACTTCCCTGTCGCAGTTCGGAACTAACTTACTCTAAAATCCTGCCTCTGACTAATAATTAACAAAAATTGTTTTCTAATATATGTCTATGATATGTTTATGTATAATATATATGCAATAGTAATACTTATTATATTCGATATTCCACTTTTTATCTGTCAATTCTCTACACCAATTTTAAGTCGCTGCTGCACCAAGATTCCGGAAGTCGCAATATCAATGTTAAAAGCTTCCTGAAGCGGCGATATCAATGTTAAAAGCTTCCTGAAGCGGCGACATGTTAAAAGCTTCCTGAAGCGGCGACATGTAGGGCATAGTGTGTGAACTAATTTGCAGTGCCCTATTGACCAAAAATACACTGAATGTGGAATGCGCCGCTTGCCGCCACTTCCAGATGGACATGCGCAACGTGGCCATTGCATGAATTATATATATATATATATATATATATATATATATATATATATATATATATATATATATTAGTGCCCTGCGCGGGCCGGGCTTTGGGTCCGGGCTTGGGCCGGGCGTGGGCCTAGTGTGTGAGGGCCGGGCCGGGCCTGGGCCTGGACGTAATAAAAATATTCATACAAAACACCGATTATTACTTTATTTTTTAATAAAAACTGGTTATAAATTGTAATTCCGGTTAATGAATGCTTAAAATTATTTCTTTAGTATTATATAGTTGCAAATTGAGACCTTGCATGGAATATAATGGCACTATAAGTTCACTTGGCTGGACTGGAAGTAACCAGCCTCAAATGTTTACTTTAGAAATATTTGCAGAGGCAATGATTAACTATCAACTTATCACCCTTTGACCATACCAGTGGACATTCTATTGTCTAGGTCTTCCCTCCAAACATTGCTCACCTGAATGACCTGTCCACTGCCAAGTGCCCACTCGGCCACTAGCCCACTACTCAGTACCCAACCCAGTTGGTAATTGGTATTTCTCCCCAGTCCTAATTCACTCACACTTGTACTAATTCACACATGTCTGAACCTGTCTGTCTTAGGCTAGTGACTGCAGGCCTGCTGGAAATGCCACTTGGTGTCAGTGCCAGTGGGTGACATTTAATTGAAATATCACATAAAATTATGTTAACTTAGTTGAGCTAATTCAATTAACAATATAAATTGAGGTTATGGCTTGCATAAGGGTTAAGTCAGGGTTAGCTAAACAAATCTCCTACCCTAACCGTAAGCCAATACATTAAAGCCAAATATAACAAATGTTATCATTTTTAATAGTAATGACACTAAGAAGTTTTTCTTTATTTTTCTTCAGGTTTATATTCTCTAAACTTAGCGGGCCGCGGTGGTTGCGGGCCGCGGGCTTACCCATCTTTGGCCTGCGGGTATGGGCCGGCCTGGGCATGAAACTTGCGGGCCGGGCCTGGGCCAAACATTCACGGTCTGGATCGGGCCTGAGCCGGGCCTGGGCCTAAATTCTAGTTTGCGGGCCTGGGCCGGGCCGGGCTTGAAAAATTATTGCGGGCCTTGGCCGGGCCTGGACTCTAACTGCTAATTGCGGGCCGAGCTTGGGATCAAATTCTAGGCCCGTGCAGGGCACTAATATATATATATATATATATATATATATATATATATATATATATATATATATATATATATATATATATATAGCTGCCGCCACCACCTAGTATATATATATATGTACCAGGTGGTGGCGGCAGCTATACATATACATATACATATACATATATATATATATATATATATATATATATATATATATATATATATATATATATATATTATAATAATTATATACCAGGTGGTGGCAGCAGCTTCCCGAAGTGGCATCAGTTTCCCGAATCCATCCCTTCCAAACACCCCCTATGCTACTTGTGTGTGTGTGTGCGTGCGTGCGTGCGTGCGTGCGTGCGTGCATATATATATATATATATATATATATATATATATATATATATTTGTTATATTATATCGGGGGAAGAGCTGCTTGGTGTTTTGTCGACACAACTAACAAGGAACCTGCAATCTTTGATGAGTTCCTTGGGTTTACCTCACTAGCACAGATGGATGCTGAAAGTATTACAAACACATCGATCTCACAAAGATATACTTGGCCAAGGATATGATGGATGCTCAACTACGGCTGGTAAAGTAGGCGGAGTACAGGCTAAGATCAAGGAGAAGTATCCCAAAGCTGTTTTCGTCTACTGCGCAGCCTGGTGGTAAACGATCTCAATTCCGTTGTAGAGGTCCGCAATGGGATTGGTACAGTCAAGACCATTATCAGGTTTTTTTCCCCGAGAGAACCCCAAAAGATACAGTCTGGTACCAAATGTCCCCATGCTATGTGAAACACGATGGACGGCCAAGTACAAAAGCATTAGAATCGTCTCCAACCACTTCGAAGATATCCACAAAAAAACTACTGCTACAGTTTCTGGCAAGTTCAGCCAAGATGAACACCAGTTGCAGTGCGCATCTGGAACATCGACATTATTTTTGTGCCTGGTTATCATAGCAACATATTCAGCGATGTTGAAGCCAGTGACACAAGCTCTGCAAGCTGTTCAACTTGATGTCCTCAAAGTTCACGACCACGTCCAGCAGCTGTTGGTCGTATTTGAAACACACAGAAGAGTAGCTGAAGTAGACTTTAATGAGGATACAGTGGTGCAATTAAGCTGACAAGAAGCAAAGACGGTTGTAATCGAGCCAGTGTGGACGTCTAACTCAACGGCCAAACTACCAGAGCAAGATGGTGGAGGAGTATTATCGTGTCGCAATCTTCATCCCATACCCGGACTCTATAATCAAGTCACTACCCAGCAAACACACTACGTATATACAACGTTGTATGAAGGTAATGGTTTGGTAACGTCAGGAATTACGTTTTATTAACGTTGTGTCAACGTAGTCTATCTACGTTGTGACAATACGTAACAACAACGTAACGGTATTACGTTCTACTTACATCGTATCCACGTACTGCAACTACGTTGTGCCTGTACGTAGCGAAGACGTAACGATATTACGTCGTGTCAACGTACTCCAAATACGTTGTGCCAGCACGTTTCAACGACGTAGCGATATTACGTCATGTCCACGTACTCCAACTACGTTGTGCCAGTACGTAGCAACGACGTAGCGATATTACGTCGTGTCCACGTACTCCAACTACGTTGTGCCAGTACGTAGCAACGACGTAGCGACATTACGTCGTGTCCAGGTACTCCAACTACGTTCTGCCAGTACGTAGCAACGACGTAGCGACATTACGTCGTGTCCACGTACTCCAACTACGTTCTGCCAGTACGTAGCAACGACGTAGCGACATTACGTCGTGTCCACGTACTCTAACTACGTTGTGCCAGTACGTAGCAACGACGTAGCGACATTACGTCGTGTCCACGTACTCCAACTACGTTGTGCCAGTACGTAGCAACGACGTAGCGATAATACGTCGTGTCCACGTACTCCAACTACGTTGTGCCAGTACGTAGCAGCGACGTAGCGATAATACGTCGTGTACACGTACTCGAACTACGTTGTGCCAGTACGTAGCAACGACGTAGCGATATTACGTCGTGTCCACGTACTCCAACTACGTTGTGCCAGTACGTAGCAACGACGTAGCGATATTACGTCGTGTCCACGTACTCCAACTACGTTGTGCCAGTACGTAGCAACGACGTAGCGATATTACGTTCAGAACACGTAAATGCACGTATTTCAACTGGTTTAAATCACCTGTTTCCGTACTTGAATTCACGAGATTCTGTGGACAAATTTGTGTCCCGTAACTGGTTGATTTGACACTGGGTGAATCCCTGCCTTGTGGGTTATCCATCTCGTGAGCGCAATGACAAATCTTAAAGTTAAATACCTAAACCGTAAGACGCAGTGTATGTCATGTTAGTGGATGTAACTGTCTCTGCCATACACGATGGCGGCCAGTGGTCGATTATTTGCTGCCCCGTACACAGCTGGCTTACCGCTCAAGTCTACAGGAAAATCATTAATCATGTGTCTATGTAGAGTAGTAGAGGTATTAGGTTACATTTTAAACAAGCCAGAATCAGCTATTTCCCACTCTCCTTGAAGTGGTATAATCATTAATAACCCTATGTGGCGACTTGGACAGGGTGTTGGATTATTCCGCAGGAACCAGTGCATTAAGGACAATTGGCTATACAGTGACGGAATGTTAAGGTCAAACAGTCAGTATTCACGTGAAATAGCCAACATGGTTGAGCCTATTATATGCTGTAATTATGTTTATACGCATGAGTACTGTTATTAACTATTTACGAACATGTTTGTACTTGCACAGGTTACGGCAAGTCCTGCATGGCTCACTCCTGATTGTGGCCAGTCGTCTTCCTTTCTTTCTTCTTGTCTTTCTTTTTGAAGTATTAAATGTAGCCGACTTTAGAAGTTTTCACGACAAGGCAAGGAAAATAAATCATTTATTTGCGACCCTGTATAAATCCAAGCATAAGGAGAAACATAAATATTTGCCGTCCGACCCAATCTACATACCTGTCAAAATACTGGAAATATGTTTTTATTATATCGGTCTGAAGACATTGTGGGTGAAATAGTTTTTTTGCGCTCGAGTAATTAATATAAGCCGTATACGGTACTCGAATCTTGTCGGCTGTGGGTCATTCGACGATAGAAGGACAAATTGGTGTCCCGGCATTTTCGTGTGGAATTTTTCGGTCAAGAAAACTGTTAAAATGATACTTCTTGTGTGCTCTTCCTCCTTGTTCCCTGCTGTACAGGGGTGAGATTCAGGTAAAGTAGTGTCGAGCCACTCTTTCTGTTCTTTCTTTCCATAGTTTTATATCGGCCGCCCCATCTCTACATCTTTAATCTTCCCCGATCTGTCTCAGTGAGGAGTCACGCAGTCCTCCCATCTCACCTGTGGCCTTCCCCTTTTCCTGCGTCCTTGATGTGTTTCCACCTCTGCTCTCTTTGCTAGTTTGCCTGCATCCATTCTTACCAAGGGCCAGCCCATCTCATCCTGCTTTTCACCAATCTTCCTGTTAGGCTGCATATTTTTTGCATCCCAACCTCTTTCCTCAGGTCGTTCATCCTTCTTCTGTCCACCCTCTTTAATTGTTCTTGTTATTCGACGAACCCAGTTATTCTCACACTCTTGCAGCTTCTGTTGTTGTTGTTGTTCTGTCAACGCCACTGTCTCCAGACCATACAGGCATGCTGGTGCAACACACGTTCTCAGGACTTTCAATTTCAACGTTTTGAATTTTTTCTGTCCAACATGACTCCCTCTACCTTTCTCCAAGCATTCGCTCCCGCTTGTGTCCGACGTCGCACTTCTGCCGCTGAATGTCTATCCTCCGTAACCATTCCTCCAAGGTACACAAAGCCATCCACTTGCTTGATCTCCTTACCATCCAACCTGATGTTCAACTCCTCTCTCTGGTGTCCAACCCACATCACTTCTGTCTTCTCTAGGCTCATTCTCAGTCCGTGCTTCTCGAACACCCCCTTACATTCCTCCAACACTTCCTGTAGGTCTTGTTTGCTTTCTGCTATTATGGCCAGATCATCTGCATACATCATCTTCCTGAGAATATCCTTCGTGCTGATCTTTCTGCTCATTATTTCCATCACCACGATAAACAGTAAAGGGCTAAGGGCACTTCCTTGCCTCAAACCGATGTTATATGTGCGCTATATAAAGGAACCCTTCGTCATGTCCGACACCATCCTTAGATTGGACTTTTTTATTTTCGCTGTTTGTCTAAATACTTCCCAGTATTCTTATTCCAAAATCGGCTGACCCCATTACCTATAGTCCTCTATTTACAAGGTCGACATTCGGTGTAATGAGTACACATTAAATAACGTATATCGTGTACGGTGACCCCCTGAACTATATGTTAGGTATCAAACACTTTGAATAAGTTTTCTGACATAAAAACCCATGTTCCCCGATTCCTTGTCATCTACGTCACAACTACTTCAATGTGATGCCTCTATTGAATATCTGAAAAGATCTATCATCTCCACGTAGTTTCACAGTTATGCGGCCGCCATATGTGAATATCTAAAACGACAGCGACATGTTTTACTGATTGCGATTCACATCCGACATTCGACGTTTCGATCTGGACAGGAGACAGGTGAGCAAGTTTATTACAAGTCATATACAAACGACCCGCACCTCATGACATACAGGTCGGACAAACAAAATTAGTGGTAAATTGATCACACAAAATTAAGGAGCATAGGATGACCATTATCTTAATACAGGGTCAACATTGCTCATGAATTGAATGGTGTGTCATCTACGTCACAGTTTTGTTGTGACGGATATGACCTAGCTCAAGCGTGATGTAGAACATCAGCATATATAATATATATGTGCCGAAACCTCAGAATTATATTCTTTTATACATTTTACAACCGCCTTCTAAATTTTATTCGCATACAATTAAAGCTTGCTCACTGGAAAGTTTATATGATCTTCTTCATAATAATATAACACTTATCAAAACGCGTTCGTGTATTTGCCATCACGTACATCTAGAACCGCACCAGTTTCCAAAGTTCCACACAAGATTTAACAAGATTGCCATCCCAAACAACATGTTCCAGATGGCAAATGGACAAGGAAGCCATTACCTTATCGAGAGTCTAACAATTTTCTCATATGTGTGTAGCTCACCCTTATCAGATATTTAAGAAGATTTAACAAGATTGCCATCTCGAACAACAAGTTCTTATCAACATCCTCACAACCGTTCACTATTTTAAACACTTCTATTTGGTCTCCTCTTAGTCTCCTGGTCTCTAGTGTTGTCAAACCACATTGTAATAAACGACTTTCGTAACACACGTGTATGTACACGTCAATTCACGTGAATGCACGTACAGCTAGAACCATATACCCGTTACTCCAGTTCCACACGTGCCTAAACACGTGAATACACGTGCATATGCGTACAACTAGAACCGTACCAGTTTCCCCAGTTTTACACTTGCATAAACACATGAGTTCATGTGAATACACGTACAGCTAGAACCGTACCAGTTTTACTTGTTCCACGCGTGCTCTCAGCGTAATTAAAGGTATTTATTAAATAAGAGTAAAGCCCCAAAACGGGGGGATCGGCGCCTGCAGTTTGAGATGAGTACACACATGAGTAGTTCAAGAGTAATTGATATTATGTCCTTGAGAAGCTCCCGTTTTCGTTTTTGTCAGTAAATTAAGCGGTTTCTAGTAGCGGTCGACATAATGAAGATCGTAACTAAGTTAGCTATACATCATGTTATGAATGAGAGGAACCGATCATTTCAAACGGACCTTAACTTTTGAAGTACTTGGAATTCCACTCGTCACAGAAAAATTCTAAATTCGATCTTGAAACAATTTACTTAGGACATTTTTGATTGTGTAGATTAAAAAAGAACTGGAAACAGGACTTGGACATAATAAATGGGTTGTCATCTCAATATTTGCCCCGAGCCCATCTTGGCCTCAAGAGGTCGGAAATTTATTAACTTAATAGGGACAATCTTGCTCATGAATTGAATGGTGTATAATCTACGTCACGGTTATCTATACGTCACCGTTTTCATAATTAAAATATTTGACGAAGCGCCTCTAAAGTGAAAGATTCGGGAACCTGGCTATACAATTTTTACAACCCTCTTCTAAATTTAATTCGCATACAATTAAAGCTTATTCACTGGAAAGGTTATAATTACGATGTTCGTCATACTGATATAAAACTTGTCAAAATGCGTTCGTTTATTTGTCGTCACGTACATCTAGAACCGTACAAATGAAATTTATGTGAATACACGTAAAGCTACCATTACTGTACCAGTTTCACTTAAATTAATTGCTCCACACGTGAGTAAACGTACATCGTGAATACACGTGAATAGACGTACATCTAGAACCGTGCCCGTTTCCCTTGTTCCACACGTGCTCTCAGCTTAATTAAAATTAATTATCAAATAAGAGTAGAGCCCCAAAAAAATGTTTTCAATCAAAACGGGGGGCGTACGTGCGCCCCCCTCTGGATCAGCGCCTGATGTTATAGATGAATACACACATGAGTAGTTCAAGAGTGTATATGTCCTTGAGAATATCCCGTTTTTGTCTTTGTCAGTAAATTTAGCGGTTTCTTGTAATGGTCAACATAATGACGATCGTAAGTTAGCCTACCACGTTTTGTGAACGAGAAAAACCGATCATTTCAAATGAACTTTAACTTTTGAATTGGAATTAACTTCCACTCGTCACAGAAACATTGAAAATCCGATCTTGAAACTACTACATTTGGGTGTATCATGTAGGAAATTTTGATTGCGTAGATTGAAAAAGAATTGGAAACAGGCATTGGACATAATAAATGGGTTGTCATCTCAATATCTGCCCCGGGCCCACCTCGGCGTCAAGAGGTCGGAAGTTTACTTTTACAGGCTAACCGGGCCTGGAAAGCCGACACGATATCCTGCCTGAGATGTTTGCGGAGGTGGACAGTGATAAATAGGGGGCCAGTACCTCAGTCAGTTCGCGCGGCAAATTTAAATTCGTTGCAGACGGCACTGGTTTGGATTGCTTTGGTGTATTGAGACCGAGTAGTTTTCCAGGTTTCACTGTCATAGATAAGAATGGTTTAACGTTGGTGTTGAAAATGCGATACCAGACTTTTACATCCAGTTAATGTTTTAATGCTCAAGCACACGTGAAAATACATGCTGTTGTTTTTTTTTGCAGGTACTTTGTTGATTGCTCTGGGTGGGCACAATGTGGGTGACACCATCCGGAGAATGTTTGCTAAGATGAGGACGCACCAGTTGTGGTCCCAGTTCAACATGAAAGGAAGGAAGCGTAAACATTCGTTTGAGGATCTGCCACTCCACAAAGTTATGTGTAGTAAGTATTCCTAAAATCCTTCGCTTTATATCACATCGAAATGAACCAATTTATCCAAGAAGCTCTACATATGTTTTCCATGCATGCTTCCTTATATTTTCTTGCTTTTTTACATTCTGCACAACTGCAATATTCTCATGTGAGGTTCCGTAAACCCACCAAAGAATGCCTCAATATTTATTTTATATATTATTATGTAATCACATCTGAAAATAAAAGATTTTAGGGGAGGACACGTTTCAAAACTAAGCACATATTCAAAATATGATTGTATATGAACGAAAAAGGCAGTAATGTACAGTAACTATCCTACGCTGGCAACATCCTGTTCAATGTACATTACGAAATGCTTCCTCGTCTCATCCAACGAACACAAGAGCGACTACAGAGTAATTCTAATTCCGTGTTCTTTGTCACACGATTTGAACGTACAGTCGATGACTGTCTCTGCCTTGCCATAACCGACCAACAAGACAAAGTGGCATGACCCGACACCCCGCCACCTAAATATGCCGGCGTACTTGCATTGTCAGTTTGCAGGGTCCGAACAATGGTATGGGCTCGGTTTACTAACGTTTGCAATCGCCCGATATCCATTGTTCACTTTCCACCATGTAATTAAAATATCCATTGTAAGATGGTCGACCCATGGGCCATACTGACCAGCAGAAATTTTTTTATTTCTTGCATACCAAACGGTCAACGCAAACCTGGTCTGAGCACAGCTCGGATATCGGTTTCGAGTAAAGTTATACCATTTTCAATGCATTCCATTGTGCACGTTAGTTACCAGGGGGCATTAATTATTAAATTCTACCATATTTAAATATAATGATTATTCACACAAAACGTATAACATCCAAATGAGATTGAATATAATACAGCCGCAAACGACAGCCATTTGTGCATTAGTTTGCAACGGGGTATACTAATGTGATGCCCGAAACTACGGGGGTTAATGTGTATTTGTTTAATGTACATTGAGCAGGATGTTGCCAACGTGTAGCTATTTTCGTAAATAGGACTGTAAATTACTGCCTTTTCAGGTTTCAAAACTAAGCACATTGTAAAAATATGATTGTACCCAATGATTTGACAAATGTGTAAACAAAATCGTACATTTTGTTAATAGTAAATAGAAGCGTGCAGACGAATCCACCTCAAATGTAGAGATGACGAGATTGAACATCATATGGGTGAAACCCTCAAGCATGCCCCAAGTAAGAGGGGTGGCTACCTGTTTCAGGTAAGGATTTGTGTTTTTTCTTTGCAGCAATGTATTTGCCACATTAAGATTATTATATCATGTAAATCTTACTTGTCATGATTGTAAATGGAAGCCAGTAAGCATAATCTCAACCCATATAAAACAGACCTTATCACAAGCACAATCAGTGTTATGAAGACAAGTACAGGTGTACCCAGTCTCAGTAACATTTGTGTTGGTGGTGTACATTCCCATCAGATACAATTTGTAAAAATATCTAGATTAACCTACTGATGAGGGACTTCAATATTTTAACATGTTCTGTTAAACTTTTAATTGCCTTATATGCACATATATTTATGTTATAACATTCCTGGTAATGTATTGCAAAGATTACGAAGATTATTATAATAACGTGATGCAATTGTTTTTAAAATGAGTTCAACATAATAATAAATAAGCTGTATGTTTGCAGGCTCGACTGTCAAGGAGCATAAACTCCCCAGCACAACCCCCCAGCACAGCCCCCACTGTCAGTGATTCGGAGTCGGATTCGGACAACTAAACCGAGCGTGCCTGCGTGCATGCGTGCGTACAAATATGCAATTGTTATTGAAATAAATGCTGAAAATTCAACAATGTTTGTTGTGTATTTCTTCTTTCTAGAGAGGATTTTAAGTTACATCACAAATGTTGCATATACGTTGCGGAAACGTGCCAGAAAGGTAGCAGAAATGTTTCAGAAAGGTAGCAGAAACGTTGCGGCAAAGTGCCACAAAGGTAGCAGAAACGTTGCGTGAAGGTGCCAGAAAGGTAACAGAAATGTTGCGGGAAGGTGCCAGAACGGTAGCAGAAACGTTGCGGGAAGGTCCCAGAAAGGTAGCATACACGTTGTGGGAAGGTGCCAGAAAGGTAGTAGAAACGTTGCGGGAAGGGCCAGAAAGGTAGTAGAAACGTTGCAGGAAGGTGCCAGAAAGGTAGCATAAACGTTGCGGGAAGGTGCCAGAAAGGTAGCAGAAACGTTGCGGGAAGGTGCCAGAAAGGTAACATAAACGTAGTGGGAAGGTGCCAGAAAGGTAGTAGAAACGTTGCGGGAAGGTGCCAGAAAGGTATTAGAAACGTTACGGGAAGGTGCCAGAAAGGTAGTAGAAACGTTGTGGGAAGGAGCCGGAAAGGTAGCAGAAACGTTGTGGAATGGTAGTAGAAAGGTACTGGAAACATTGTAGAAAGGTACCAGATAGGTAGTACATGGTAATTTCACTACGTCGTATCAACGTTTCTGGTAGTCCACAGATTTACGTAATAAATACGTAAGCAAAAATACGTAGTCGCAACCAAACCGCTACGTTGTCACTACGTACTTACAACGTTGTAGAAATTGTCATGTACTACGTCGTAGCAACGTTTCTGGTAGTCCACAGATTTACGTTGTACTGAAAAATCGCGTCTTGAAATATATGGTCGATTTTCACGAGTGCGCATGCGCGGTGCCCTATATTGGTCACATTGAGTCACGTGCAAATTTCCCGGCAAGCCTACTGAAATATTCGGTTGTTGTGTTGCAGCGTTTGACTTGTCTTGTCTTATTGCAGCGCTACGGTTAGTTCCGAGTGCCATTGGAATTACCTTTGCATTGTACTAATGTATTTTTACATGTACACATGTATGGTTAGAGCTATGGTTTAACGTGGTTCTTGTTGATATACTTTGACCAACTCAAATATAAAAAACGCGCGCCTAGTAAACACGTGGTAACCAACCAGTGCCCGAGGTTGATCAGCATTGTCCATAACATAAGTCTGGATTTTTACTCACATATTTTATTTCTTTGCAAATGGGTTCTGCCACACGTCCGTTAGCAATACATTGAGAGCCAGTGTGCAGCGATCTGCAAAGAAGTTTCGTTTGAGAGGTATATGCAGTCATTGATATTTGATTTAGCTGACTTACGCAGATTGTTTTCATAGTGGAGGATCTGAAATAGAGTTGAGCTGTGCTCAGTCACATGAGTCCGTGCTTTAGTTCCATCATTCAACATCATCCTAGGTATATTTATGTTACAAAAATGTTGCATCTTAGCGCATTTTGAGGGCTAAATAGCGCCCTGGTATGTGCCATGGAACTAAAGCACTGAGGTATCAAATTTAGGCAAAACTATAGTTATAATGGCGAAATCGAGGTACACAAGTCCCCTATAATTTGTAGTCGCCTTGACTATTGCAAGTCACTGCTAAACAATGTTGCTAAAAAGGACTTGGCTAAGCTCGAAGGAGTACATAATTGTTTGGCATGTGTTGTAATCAAAGCCCCTCATTTCTCAACATCACTTCCTCTACTTAAACAGCTCCACTGCCTTCTGGTTGTGTATCAAACCAAATTAGCTACCATTATGTATTGTGCCCTTTCTACACAACAACCACCCTACTTGGTTAGTTTCTTGCATTTTTCAGATATCCCTAGGAATCTAAGATCATCTGTGCCACAACAACTTTTTGTCCCCCCAAAAAAACTATTGACATTGACAAATGTGCTTTCTTTGCATGGCAGCATGAGTCATATTGAGTCACATGCAAATTTCCCAGTTAGAAAATAAACAAACAAAACAAGCACCATCGTACGATGAATCTATACATTTCATCCGGTATAGCAATTATACAATGATTATTTCCTAATTAAAAAAATGTCAGCAACCAAATGTTTTGTCTAAGTACTGAAACATTCGGTTTTCTATTTCCACTTCTGCACATACGACTTCTGTGCCAACCTGATATTTCAGCAACAAAAGGTTTCATTACAGCACCTATGAGCTCAGATTCCTGGGGACGCAGGCGCATTAAGTTCACTATATTATCACTATCACGTACCACACTGATCTACGAAATAATCATTAGCAATTATTTGTAGAACGTTCATCTGCATTTTGCACACAAGTATTGGCACAAGCATTCTTCATGTTATTTGTCTCCAATAGTTAAAAAATATATTTTGAATATTTATATAATATTCACTAATTAATGGATAGTGTGTGTTGCAGGGGGAAAGTTGTGTTTTGTGGCAAAAGGAGGTCTGCGGTTGGTGCTGCGCAGCCGTGCTGAGATCGAGACAGCACTTAGAGAGTGTCACGATGATCCGGGCAATGGGGTCATCGGGGCGTGACGGTTACTTTGAAAAACTGGAGGTCACCTACTACTGGACTATGATGGCAAAAGATGTGATATATTGGGTAAGTTAAACATACTATCTTTATAAATGTAATTATGTAATTGGAGCGCAAATTGCCATAACAGCATGAGTGATATGTTAAGCCTGTGTAGTGTTACAGAGATTATGCCACTATGTCATAACAATTTAGCATTGTGATTATTTTTTTCAGGCTTTCAGCGATTAAACTCGCATTCTGTGTTGCATAATATGTATAGTGAATTTAATAAAATGTCTTCTGATTCTTTTCTATTTCACATTGCAGGTGAAAGCGTGCCCGCAGTGCCAGCACATGCACAAAATGAAGACTGTGGCTCCCGAGCTTCAGCCCATCAAAACAGATGGTACCTGGGATGTAGTAGGTATCGACCTGATGGGGCCTTACTTCGAAACAGAACGGGGCAGTAAATACATTTTCACTGCGACTAATTTGTTTTCCAAGTTTGTCTTCACAAGGCCGATTAAGGTACTAATAGCACTGCACAGTTCTGTTTGGCTTTCAATCATATTGTGTGTCCACTCCTATATGCACAGTTTATTACCGACCTTCAGACATCCATTTATGGACATGGTAAATGACACTATAGGCTAACTTTGTTATCAGCCCTCACTGTAACCAATTGAACTGACTTTCTTCAAATACTATTGCATTTATATTTTATGCATTATGCAGTCTCTTTTCTGCGGTACTATACATTTGACAGTGTTAACATTGATGCTGTTTTTGGCAATATTATCTGGCTTCCCTTGGACATATGCTTTATATGTGGATTACAGTATATGTATCTGTCATGGCAAATGTATGAAGTGCAAATGTACAATAATGTTCAATGATGAATTCTGATTGACAATGACAGAGCAAAGCTGCAAGGGATGTCAGTGCTGCCATCATTGACCTCTTCTATTCCTACGGGCCACCACAACGCGTCCTGAGCGACCAAGGTCGTGAATTCATAAATGAGGTTTGGCACAAATACACAACTGAATTTGCTTTCAGTCCAATAACATTGTTTTCATTTCAAGTAAAATTGAATCCACAATTTATCATTGCCGATTAGAACAACGAGATGACTTATTATATGTGAAACTACATTACGTTGGATTGATGAGTTATAAAAAAATTTATGTGGATTATGTATGTTGTCCATGCTAATCAAGCTATCTTATTGTTGCTTATCCTGCAGTAATTGATTACGGTTTTCTGTTGTCAACTCATTGATCACATCTTGAAGGCATTTGGAGTGCGCCACTCTGTAACATCAGCCTACCATCCGGCCTGTAACAGGCAAGACGAAAGCACAAACAGGTCAATTGGTGCTGCAATTTCAAAATACATAAACACGTAAGTATCCTGTAAGTGCAACCATTAATGAAAAATTCTACAAATGTGTGCAAATGATTTCTTTAAAGCTGTTTGTTTTCAATATTGTCACCTGTTCTTTTACATGTACAAATCCCATGATTTTTTTTCAGATTTCCTTTCACTGGACGATGACTTGGTGGAGTGGAATCCTGACAAAGTTGCCCCACATGTACAAGAGGCCTACGCTCTCATTACAACATGCACAAAGAGATAGTTTGCTGATAAGGTAGCAACACTTAAGACAATAATGGTAACCGTAAAATGTCATATTCAAACACTTCATAACTTGGCTAATATTTTATGGATTTTGATGAACTTTCCATCAATTTTAGTATGGACATCTATCATGCAAATTATGTATTCTATCATCCCTAATTAATTTTCATATCCAAATGTAGAAATGTGACTATTAAAATACATGTCTGCCAATGTCACTCTACAATACAGCAGTCACATATTAATGGAATTGTGCAGGGTTTGAAATTATAAGATGTTAAATTTTTATATGTGTTTACAGGTGAGGGACATTGTGCTCAGCGACCTTCATGACATGTTCACATTCCAAGAACCCAAGTAAGTTAACTATTATAATATATATTATAATTAGAATCTTCAGGCTTTAAATTTCAAAACAAGCCATCACCATGTAGCATCTATAGGACCAATGTCCAAAAAAGTGTAGAAATGGATTTATGGAGGTCCGAGAAATTTTTTTTTTATTCTAAAGAATTAAGTTTTATTTTCTTATTGTATGCATAGGGGGATATTTTCCATAAAGTGTTCAAGTTTAACATGCATTATTTTTGTTGTAACTGTTACTTAAAGTCATGCCTGATTTTCATCGCTCTTAGTGGGAGCAATCATGGTAAAATTATCGTTAGCCTGACTATAATTCATGGCTTGAGAGGCAAGACACAATTTTTACTAAATGTACACTATAACTTCTATAATTATAAGGAGTGCAGCCAGGAGCCTCAAGATCTTACACAAAAATAATGATCATTCGTTAAAGCAAAAGTAGTGTTGTCAAATTGCTTTTACGTATACATTGTAGGAATTGCAGTCACATTTATACATCAAACTAAGTGCTACATATCTCTACAAATGATATTTGATCTGTTTTTAGGGCAGGCGGCGTTCCAGCAAAGTATGCACGACATTGTGCAGCACTGAGGGAACAACGCCTTAGACTATTGACCGATTATGCTGCCCTTGCCTCTGCATGTCCTGGGGTAAGATACCAAACAATGCTATTGAGATATGTTATAGTGAAACATTTGCTCTTGAAATATATGGTAGATTTTCACTTGTGCAGGTGGGCCACCTCGCTGTCTTTGTCACCCACCTCGTCCAGTATTTGTCAAAATTGCCACCTCACAGCTATTTCTTGTGCTCATATTTTTTTCTGTTTATTAAAAATAAATTAACAAATAAAAAAGTTGTGAAAGCATCACTAAAGTAAATAGCAGGTCGTGTATGCATTAGATACCTTATCCAATATATCAGTGTCTATGGGCTTGCCTTGGACATCATGCACTTTGAAGGGTCAGAACAAAAGTGAGATTGACAAATGGTCAAATTCTAAAGTTTTTATTTCAGTTTCCTTCTAACTTCAATGGAAAACACTATTTTTTAGTTTTGAAGTTTTGAACACATTAAAAGTTTCGTTACAATGCAAATCGTTGTGCTTTATTTGTTCTATCTATACCTTCCTTTCTTTTTAATAACCTTTCGGTTATGATGCATTGCTTATAGATGGTATTTATTAAATAATTTATTGCTGACACATTTCACGTTTTAGGTTGTGGAAACACTGCTCATACAGGCAAAGAGGGCATGTGAGACAACAATCATAACAGGGTTGTACTCCACCAAAACCTGTATCTGGTGCCAGACAATTTGAGGAAATTGTCATCTCTGTAAGTTACAAGAATAAGGGTAATTTATCTAATTATACGTGGATACATTTATATACAAGATATGGCAGTCGCTACTTTTTTAACTCTGTACATCATGTGTTACGAACACCTGGATTATGAAGCTTTTAAGATGTAAGTAGGAATAATCTAACGATATATGCTCACTAGACGTAACACCACTGCAATCTTTTAAAAGTGCTCAATATAATGGCTCATCAAATCTGACATTATTTTACTTCAAACTCTCTACTATGTGTATAGCCTATTTGAATTTCATATTCAGAATAATGAAGGTCCACGAACGGATTAAAAAATCTGCATGTCATTGACACATTGCTAACTTCAAGTAACAAATTCACAAAGCAACACATTTGTAATAGAGGTGTTATTCTAACAGTATTCCTTGAAGACTACTGGGTCAATTTAAATAATGCAAATGGGAAATAGTGCAGTCGGTGAAAATTTGATGTGTTAATTGTATGTTTCTTCTGTATTAGGCTGTGCAGGATTTCTCATTATAATAACATTTATTTTGTTCAGCGCCTCATCCAATATTGTTCACAGCGCTTTACAGTTGCATTATATGTGTTCATTCCATTGCAGCGCATCGTATAAGAGGCTTGTTGTCGAACCATTTCTGTTTGGTCAAACACTTCAAGCCCTTGGCCTGAAAGAAGAACACGCCAATGCAATCGTTGGTTAGCCGGATGTGACACAGTCGATTGCACTAAGCCTTGTTATCTTAATTTGTTGTCATTTGTATTCGCTGCCGATTGTGTTGACTTAGCAGATCCACTCTTTGATTGAGTCGTCTTATAAGTAATGTTATGTAAGACTTCAAATTGTTGCACTGGTGTGCATGAATAAACAGTGTGACAATTGATTTGACGTTTACTTCTACTCAAATAATGCACTCACAATCTAGGATAAATATGATCAATGCTAAACATGTATCATTGGGCATAATAATACAATTACTACTATTATATTTATGAAAGCCATTTTAATAAATTGTACCCATTCATTGATGACTCATACATACAAATATTATCTCCCAATTCATTACTGTGTGATATAAATGGGGCATTGTCAGTATTTAGGATCCTAAGCCTGTTGGTCTACTCACTCTGAACTGAATATGCAGCTGCCATGGCATTTTTAATATACAACTATGCGGCAACACAATTTCTGTGTATAAAATATGCAGTACACAACACCATAACGCTGAATGCCAATACCATACAATACCCATTAGTATGTTTTACAAATTCGATCCAGTCAATCAAAAATACAAGGACAACTAAAAAATTAACAAGCACAATTGCACGGTGAATCTATAGATTTCACCCAGTATAGTAATACACTAATTATATCCTTAGTAAATTAATTATCTGATGCATGCAACATACGTTTAATTGAACTTTGCACAATCATGTGCATAATTACAGTTATCAACTTATAATGAACACGAACTATATACAACAGGAAATAACAGTCATTCCCATATTCTTAAATGTAGGCTAATTGCAGTGACATTAGCCCAAACTATTCATGCATAAAAAAATCAACCAATTCACTTTATTGTCCTAAAAGGAGATTTATTTTACAGCTCATGATGTCATGAAAAAAATCTTATATATATATATATATATATATATATATATATATATATATATATATATATCATTTCAAAAACATATTAAGTTATGAAAATAGTCGTATGTATTTTTTTATTAATACAATTTAATGCATTCATGTATACATGGTAATTAAATTAGTATCAAAAGCAAGCTTTACATTCAACTGGCAACATATAGCAGTCAAATATTTCAGACCAAACGTTTTGTTTATGTAGCCTACTGGATATATCGCCTACTGAAATATTAATTTTGGTTTATTTGTTTCCTCTGGTGCATTTCAACACAGCACAGGTCATATGTCAAAAACTACCAAATATTTCAGCGACCAAATATTTCGTGTAAGTAACGAAACATTCAGTTATCTATTTCCGGTCGTGCGCATACGAGTTCTGCGCCGACCAGATATTTCAACGACGCGATTTTTCGTTACAACGTAATAAATACGTATGCAAAAATACGTAGTCGCAACCAAACCGCTACGTTGTCACTACGTACTTACAGCGTAAAATTGTTAGCTGGGTAGGAACTCAGTTTGCTCCCGACAACAAGAATCACATTGCTCTGTTTTCTCTCCATCCTGTACTGACATCTCAGCTGGATCGTAACAGTTTCCGAGATCGCCCGGTCCAGGCAAGAGTTTAGTACATACAATTATACTACACTGTGTTTTGATATACTATTGTAATTTATTGAAATTATATTGACCTGAATTGTACATATATAATTTGATTTTGAACGTTTGTTTTAAAATTCAGTTGTTTTCTCTATCCTAACACGATGGCGCCGTTGATTTGTTTGGCTTTCAATGGTTTTGATGTAGGTCTTGGGACAACGTGACTTTTTGTTTCTTCATAAAAATGTGATGAGTTCTTCTATTTCAGGTCAACGATATATACAGCATTGACAACTTCGCTGAAAAATTACTGGCCTGGTTTGAGCTGTGGACACGGGGCACATACCTGAACACTGCAACCATTGCCTTGGCATTGATAATGCAACATTGAAGGACCTGTTGAACTACTGTCGTTTGTTCCCCGCTGTTCGCAAAGCCGTACTTAATTATTGCGTTGATGCTCCTATAACATGTACTTGTCAAGTTGAACTTTCAGCACTTTGAGGCGAGATAAGACCTGACTTCGTTCAACAATATCAACTGAATGCTTGTATCGACAGAAGGTGATGGACAGAAAGGGTGCCATCATCAAGGACGTGATTGACCGCTTTGGGTCTGAAAGGCGCGTCGCCTGCAGTTTCTATTCTGCCAGTAACTGAAAAGTACATTTCATCATTGTATGTACAATGTTTGAATACATGGTTTATGCCTTACTATGCCTATGGTTTATCACGTCCCCAAATTTATTGCCCCTCCCTGGAAAAATTCCAGTGGACGCCTGGCCCTTGGCCCTGGGTGCATCGATCGATCGCAACTTTTAAAAAATCCATTGCCAATACTCGTTAGCAAAAAATACTTGACCACACTCGCATAATAAAATATTTTGGAAGATACATTTGCATAATTCAGGACTCATTTCGCTTTTTGGCGAAATGCGAATGTTTACACATCCCTGCTTGAGTGTGGAGTCGCTCAGCAGCCGAGTTATTTACTTGTGTAGTTCCAATTACCTACTTTATTTATAGGTGTCGCTGCGTCGCGTGCCGCTAAATATAGACTATAGCGTAACACGAAAGAGGGAATCGATCACTCCTGTGCCTGTGGGACTTGAGTCGAAAGGCGGGAATAAACTGGGAACAGTCGGACGGAGACCGGCGCGAATTGTCAGTCTGGGTGGCGTGTGTATTAGATCACACGCCTAGTGGCAGTTGTTGAGTGTGGAGGTGAGTAAATAGCAACAATAGAGTGCGAAAATGCGGTGTATTGCTTGCTGTAGCCAGTATAGGCGCGTGGCCGTGGAACATGCCCGAGACAGAGTTCGCCGGGTTGAATCTGACCGCCGGGTTTAGACGTTTACTTTAATAGCAGTGTGCCGTAAATAAGTTGTATATGTATTCTGAAGAAATATACTATCGTGCCAAGGAGTTTGTTGAAGCAACTTTTATTGCAAATGGGGTGAATCCGCAACGTAATTGCCTAACTGACAATGTACTCAACACAGTGTACATCACTCGGCTCTTCCGGGTTTGATCGGTTATGCTACTGTTGGGTTCAGCCTACAGTCACATTTCCCATTGGCATTGGTGGCCATGTTAACGTTTTGCATGATTATAAGAAAACATGACCATCAAAAATTCAAAAAGTTTTTACCAGCCGCTGTCATCATCCCACTGACATGCTGGTCGAGTTTTGTCAAAATTAGACATTTCTAACGTTTGTAATATGCCTGTATGTGCGATACCCATCAATGTTTACCAATATTGGCACGAATTACAGCGCACACGTGTCTAGTGCCAGTAGTGGCCAAAAAAATCACATCCTATCCTTCCGCCTATTAAAATCATCTAAAAATCTACCATTTCACTCCCAACAGCTTCCACCAGCATACCTGGCAATGTCCCTACTGAAATGAATTTATGTCAGATCATATAAATTTTTTTAAACTTCTTATATCCAAACTTAGCAGCCCTACATTCGTCTGTAACACACCAGGAAGTCTAACTGAGGCATGACCCCAAATAGAGAAGCTTTTGTCTGAGAAATTGTCAAATTTTGTATCAAGTTGCAGCACATTATATCCTGCTTGTCACATCATTAATATTTGTTTGACAGCCAAGTCAAAACAATGCCCTGCCCATGGCATAATATTAGCTGAAAACCAGTCACATAAATTAATTGTAGGTCCATTTTGACACTTGATAAATCATATATTATGTACACTAGATTTCCAGAGCATTGCGAGCCAATGAAGCCTGCTTACATACTGTCTCTTTAAATATACCAATGAATTTATTTTCAAATTAGTATTTATATAATTGCTTGATTTTTAACCAAACATGGTGTAATTTTGTCTGATAAATGACAATTTGTCACATTTAACATGATTTTTAGTGATTTCCTATGAGTCAAAATTGTCACATTTTATTGTTTATGTGACTGCTTTCATGCTTCTAGTTGATAAGATACAAGGGGTACTGCTTGATTTGAATACGCAACCCTAAAGGGCTATCACATGACCAGATACCCATTGCGGCCAGATTTGAAAATGCTGATATATGCAATGCTTCCAGTGGCAGCGACACAACCAACATACAGCTGTTCTGTCCAAATTTGTTACACAATGTTACCAATGCACTGGGCCACATAACAAATATCACCAATGACTGTTCTAGTGCAAAATAGCTACCTGCTCCCTCACAAACTGGTGCCATACCCCCTAATTTTGAAAAAAATTTCCATTTTGGCATCCGCTCTGTACTAGGCTATTTGTGATTGTTACTGCTGTCTGCCTTTTCCAAGCAAACAGTTCACTTTTCCTATGAATCTGTGTCTATGGGAATGGTTATATCTTCTGTAAACCACTTCAGGGTTATGGTTAGCTAAAGAGATGGAGTTAGCTAGAGATGGGGTTAGCCAGGGATGGGGTTAGCCAGGGATGGGGTTAGCTAGAGATGGGGTTAGCCAGGGATGGGGTTAGCCAGGGATGGGGTTAGCCAGGGATGGGGTTAGCTAGAAATAGGGTCAGCTACGGTTAGGGTTGCATACCTTCATTTCCTTGAACCCAAGCAATTAAGAAGAACTGCACACAACATGAAATGCTTATTGAAACGTGGTGAATAAACAAATTTATGAAACGCAACGATTATTTTGTATACAAAAAAAGTGCTTATTTTAAGCTTTTAGCTTACCACAAGCTCTTTTGTGCAATTTTAACATATGGAAAAAAATGGTGTTTATTAACAATCAAGTGTCTTATTAAACATCAAATTGCGTAACATATAGCTGATGCACATCAAACATTATAGCACAACATTAAAATGTACATTTATTTGACTTTTTTTATATATAGTACCACAGTAGGTCAGCTGTAGGACACCTCCTAAAGTTTAAATAATAGCAGCGCTTAATAAGTAACGATCTTGTTGACTAGATGAAATCAATAATATATATATATTTAATAATATAATATTAACTAGCCTGACACCGACAATTTTCTTAGTCAAACACACACAACATGGGGCAGGTTAGCAGCCGTTTTTCTTCATTTATTTATTTTAAAAAACATGACCCCTCATTATATTATCGGAATTGCAAATTAAAAAAATTCTAAGAAATGTGTTATAAGTTATAACAAACTAACTACTTCATCCAAATTAACTGTAACATCCACAATTAAGCTAAAACAACGACCAAAACATAAGCATATAAGAATTGTATAACCATGCTGTCACCACGTTTAATTGGGTTCAGCCTACAGTTACATTTCCCATTGGTGGCCATGTTAACGTTTTGCATGATTACAAGAAAACGTTACCATAAAAAATTCTAAAAAGTTTTTACGAGCCACTGTCATCATCCCACTGACATGCTGGTTGAGTTTGATCAAAATTATGTATTTCTATCTCTTGTAATATGCCTGTATGTGCGATACCCATCCAAATATTGGCCCAAATTACGGCGCACACATGTCTATTGGCCAAAAAATCACAAATATCCTTCCGCCTATTAAAATCATCACTCTCAACAGCTTCCACCAGCAAACACCTGGCAATGTCCCTGCTCAAATGCACTTATGTCAGATCGTATAAATTCTTTTAAACTTCCTATATCCAAACTTACTATTCCCTACATCCGTCTGTAGCACACCAGGAAGTCTAAATGAGGCATGACCCCTGTAGCCTGTAGGCTGACACCACATTTACTGTGTCAGGTTATTCCTAAGACTTATGTATGTGCCCTAATCATAGGGTACCTATGTTTAAACCGTGGGAATTCTCGACGGCACAAACTGTGTCAATGACAAGCACCCATCAAGCACGTCAGTGTCGCTATATAGCCTATGTCTGTCAATGACAGGCACCCATCAAGCACATCAGTGTTGCTATATAGCCTATGTCTGTCAATGACAGGCACCCATCAAGCACGTCATTGTTGCTATATAGCCTATGTCTGTCAATGACAGGCACCCATCAAGCACGTCATTGTTGCTATATAGCCTATGTCTGTCAATGACAGGCACCCATCAAGCACGTCAGTGTCGCTATATAGCCTATGTCTGTCAATGACAGGAACCCATCAAGCACGTCAGTGTCGCTATATAGCCTATGTCTGTCAATGACAGGCACCCATCAAGCACGTCAGTGTCGCTATATAGCCTATGTCTGTCAATGACAGGCATCCATCAAGCACGTCAGTGTCGCTATATAGCCTATGTCTGTCAATGACAGGCACCCATCAAGCACGTCAGTGTCGCTATATAGCCTATGTCTGTCAATGACAGGCACCCATCAAGCACGTGAGTGTCGCTATATAGCCTATGTCTGTCAATGACAGGCACCCATCAAGCACGTCAGTGTCGCTATATAGCCTATGCCTGTCAATGATTTACAGTTGAATTGGCTAATTTCTTGTTTAGGCTACCAGGCAACTTCACTGGCATAACTGATTGGTGGTGGTAGAGGGGGAGGGACTGCCCCCAAAGCCACTTTGGGAGAACACAATATTAAAACGGGTTATTTTTTTTCCAAACGGACTAGGCTCATGCAGCCAGTGGCCATTTGCATCATTATTTGATGGCGTCGGATTTAGCTAAACAAAATAACCCGTTTTAGTCATTTTGGCTGAAAAGGATGCAGAATTTGTTGTTTGTGAACAATCTCAATGTGTATTGCATATGATATTCATGCTTTGTAGCATGCCTTGATCTAGATTGTGTATAGAAAAATAACTATCAGTGATATCATTGACCAGTCATGGGACAAGTTCGTATTAAATAGTGAAGTAGTTTTATGGAGAAGTTTATAACTTCATTATTTTTTACCACTTTTCTCAAAGTCACCTGTTGGCTAATTCACAGTTGGAGGTTTTTTCTTGGTTTTGTTGTAAGTGTTGTGAACTTTGAGTTGAAGTATGACTGCACTGGATCATTATGAATATTTTGTTAGATGATTGCAAGTGTTGTTGGAGCAATGAAAATGCATTATACCTAGGTAGAACAGCAGCACTTTGCCTTTTTTTGCCACTGGGCAACCTAGATATATGTAGGAAGATACAGGGAGACAAAGTATGACCATTTCTTGGTGTCATGTTTTTTAAAGCAACTATTTAGTTTTTTAAGATAGGAAATTATTATAGAGGTATATGAGTTACATATTTTAATTTATAATGAGCATTGTTGCTAACATTTGACACCACCTCATTATCTTAGGTCTACTTTACAGACATTGTAAGGGATGGTGGGACTGTGGCAAGGAGACATTGTAAGGGATGGTGGGACTGCAGCAGGGAGATATTGTATGGGATGGTGGGACTGTGGCAGGGAGACATTGTAAGGGATGGTGGGATTGCTGCAGCGAGATATTGTATGGGATGGTAGGACTGTGACAGGGAGACATTGTAAGGGATGGTAGGACTGTGGCAGGGAGACATTGTAAGGGATGGTAGGGCTGTGGCAGGGAGACATTGTAAGGGATGACAGGACTGTGGCAGGGAGACATTGTATGAGATGGTAGGACTGTGGCAGGGAGACATTGTATGGGATGACAGGACTGTGCCAGGGAGACATTGTAAGGGATGGTAGGACTGTGGCAGGGAGACATTGTAAGGGATGGTAGGACTGTGGCAGGGAGACATTGTATGAGATGGTAGGACTGTGGCAGGGAGACATTGTAAGGGATGGTAGGACTGTGGCAGGGAGACATTGTAAGGGATGGTAGGACTGTGGCAGGGAGACATTGTATGAGATGGTAGGACTGTGGCAGGGAGACATTGTATGGGATGGTAACACTGTGGCAGGGAGACATTGTATGGGATGGTAGGGCTGTGGCAGGGAGACATTGTAAGGGATGACAGGACTGTGGCAGGGAGACATTGTAAGGGATGGTGGGACTGTGGCAGGGAGATATTGTAAGGGATGGTAGGACTGTGGCAAGGAGACATTGTAAGGGATGGTAACACTGTGGCAGGGAGACATTGTATGGGATGGTAGGACTGTGGCAGGGAGACATTGTAAGGGATGGTAGGACTGTGGCAGGGAGACATTGTATGGGATGGTAGGACTGTGACAGGGAGACATTGTAAGGGATGGTAACACTGTGGCAGGGAGACATTGTATGGGATGGTAGGACTGTGGCAAGGAGACATTGTAAGGGATGGTAACACTGTGGCAGGGAGACATTGTATGGGATGGTAGGACTGTGGCAGGGAGACATTGTAAGGGATGGTAGGACTGTGGCAGGGAGAAATTGTATGGGATGGTAGGACTGTGACAGGGAGACATTGTAAGGGATGGTAGGACTGTGGCAGGGAGACATTTTAAGGGATGGTAACACTGGCAGGGAGACATTGTAAGGGATGGTAGGACTGTGACAGGGAGACATTGTAAGGGATGGTAGAACTGTGGCAGGGAGACATTGTAAGGGATGGTAGGACTGTGGCAGGGAGACATTGTAAGGGATGGTAGGACTGTGACAGGGAAACATTGTAAGGGATGACAGGACTGTGGCAGGGAAACATTGTATGGGATGGTAGGACTGTGGCATGGAGACATTGTATGGGATGGTAACACTGTGGCAGGGAGACATTGTATGGGATGATAGGACTGTGGCAGGGAGACATTGTATGGGATGGTAACACTGTGGCAGGGAGACATTGTAAGGGATGGTAGGGCTGTGGCAGGGAGACATTGTAAGGGATGACAGGACTGTGGCAGGGAGACATTGTAAGGGATGGTAACACTGTGGCAGGGAGACATTGTATGGGATGGTAACACTGTGGCAGGGAGACATTGTATGGGATGGTAGGACTGTGGCAGGGAGACATTGTATGGGATGGTAACACTGTGGCAGGGAGACATTGTAAGGGATGGTAGTACTGTGGCAGGGAGACATTGTAAGGGATGACAGGACTGTGGCAGGGAGACATTGTATGGGATGGTAACACTGTGGCAGGGAGACATTGTATGGGATGGTAACACTGTGGCAGGGAGACTTTGTATGGGATGGTAGGACTGTGGCAGGGAGACATTGTAAGGGATGGTAGGACTGTGGCAGGGAGACATTGTAAGGGATGACAGGACTGTGGCAGGGAGACATTGTATGGGATGGTAACACTGTGGCAGGGAGACATTGTATGGGATGGTAGGACTGTGGCAGGGAGACATTGTAAGGGATGGTAGGACTGTGACAGGGAGACATTGTAAGGGATGGTAGGACTATGGCAGGGAGACATTGTATGGGATGGTAGGACTGTGGCAGGGAGACATTGTAAGGGATGACAGGACTGTGGCAGGGAGACATTGTATGGGATGGTAACACTGTGGCAGGGAGACATTGTATGTGATGGTAGGACTGTGGCAGGGAGACATTGTAAGGGATGGTAGGACTGTGGCAGGGATACATTGTAAGGGATGGTAGGACTGTGGCAGGGAGATATTGTAAGGGATGGTAGGACTGTGGCAGGGAGACATTGTAAGGGATGACAGGACTGTGGCAGGGAGACATTGTATGGGATGGTAGGACTGTGGCAGGGAGACATTGTAAGGGATGGTAGGACTGTGGCAGGGAGACATTGTAAGGGATGGTAGGACTGTGGCAGGGAGACATTGTAAGGGATGACAGGACTGTGGCAGGGAGACATTGTATGGGGTGGTAACACTGTGGCAGGGAGACATTGTAAGGGATGGTAGGACTGTGGCAGGGAGACATTGTAAGGGATGGTAGGACTGTGGCAGGGATACATTGTATGGGATGGTAGGACTGTGGCAGGGAGACATTGTAAGGGATGGTAGGATTGTGGCAGGGAGACATTGTAAGGGATGGTAGGACTGTGGCAGGGAGACATTGTAAGGGATGACAGGACTGTGGCAGGGAGACATTGTATGGGATGGTAACACTGTGGCAGGGAGACATTGTAAGGGATGGTAGGACTGTGGCAGGGAGACATTGTAAGGGATGGTAGGACTGTGGCAGGGAGACATTGTAAGGGATGACAGGACTGTGGCAGGGAGACATTGTATGGGATGGTAACACTGTGGCAGGGAGACATTGTATGGGATGGTAGGACTGTGGCAGGGAGACATTGTAATGGATGGTAGGACTGTGGCAGGGAGACATTGTAAGGGATGGTAGGACTGTGACAGGGAGACATTGTAAGGGATGGTAGGACTGTGACAGGGAGACATTGTAAGGGATGGTAGGACTGTGACAGGGAGACATTGTAAGGGATGGTAGGACTGTGGCAGGGAGACATTGTAAGGGATGGTAGGACTGTGACAGGGAGACATTGTAAGGGATGGTAGGACTTTGGCAGGGAGACATTGTATGGGATGGTAACACTGTGGCAGGGAGACATTGTATGGGATGGTAGGACTGTGGCAGGGAGACATTGTAAGGGATGGTAGGACTGTGACAGGGAGACATTGTAAGGGATGGTAGGACTGTGACAGGGAGACATTGTAAGGGATGGTGGCACTGTGTCAGGGAGACATTGTAAGGGATGGTAGGACTGTGGCAGAGAGACATTGTAAGGGATGATAGGAATGTGGCAGGGAGACATTGTAAGGGATGGTGGCACTGTGGCAGGGAGACATTGTAAGGGATGGTAGGACTGTGGCAGGGAGACATTGTAAGGGATGATAGGAATGTGGCAGGGAGACATTGTATGGGATGGTAACACTGTGGCAGGGAGACATTGTATGGGATGGTAGGACTGTGGCAGGGAGACATTGTAAGGGATGATAGGACTGTGGCAGGGAGACATTGTAAGGGATGATAGGACTGTGGCAGGGAGACATTGTAAGGGATGGTAGGACTGTGGCAGGGAGACATTGTAAGGGGTGATAGGACTGTGGCCGGGAGACATTGTATGGGATGGTAGGACTGTGGCAGGGAGACATTGTAAGGGATGATAGGACTGTGGCAGGGAGACATTGTAAGGGATGATAGGACTGTGGCAGGGAGACATTGTAAGGGATGATAGGACTGTGGCAGGGAGACATTGTAAGGGATGGTAGGACTGTGGCAGGGAGACATTGTAAGGGATGATAGGACTGTGGCAGGGAGACATTGTAAGGGATGGTGGGGCTGCAGCATGGAGACATTGTAAGGGATGGTGGCACTGCAGCAGAGAGACATTGTAAGGGATGGTGGGGCGGCAGCAGGGAGACATTGTAAGGGATGGTGGGGCGGCAGCAGGGAGACATTGTAAGGGATGGTGGGGCGGCAGCATGGAGACATTGTAAGGGATGGTGGCACTGCAGCATGGAGACATTGTAAGGGATGGTGGCACTGCAGCAGGGAGACATTGTAAGGGATGGTGGGGCTGCAGCATGGAGACATTGTAAGGGATGGTGGGGCTGCTGCATGGAGACATTGTAAGGGATGGTGGCACTGCAGCATGGAGACATTGTAAGGGATGGTGGCACTGCAGCAGGGAGACATTGTAAGGGATGGTGGGGCGGCAGCAGGGAGACATTGTAAGGGATGGTGGGGCGGCAGCAGGGAGACATTGTAAGGGATGGTGGGGCGGCAGCAGGGAGGCATTGTAACTGTAAGGGATGGTGTGAGCCTTGCAGTGAGTCACCCACTGCCTCCAAGGAGCACCTTGTGACCTCCCCACACTGCCCAGCAGTCACTGATGAATCATGCCTCATTTAGACTTCCAAGTGTTTTAATGTTGTGCTATGACGTTTTATGTGCATCAGCTGATATTATGTTATGCTATTTGATGGTTAATAAGATATTTAGTTGTCAATAAACACAATATTTTTTTCCATTTTTCATTTGTTAAAATTGCCCAAAAGAGTTTATGGTAAGCTAAAAGCTTAATATAAGCACATTTTTGTATTGGGAAATCAATGGTAATTTTCTTATTGTCTATTCACCACATTTCAATACTCAGTTCATGTTGTGTACTATTCTTTGTAAGTGTACGGACACAAGGAGATGAAGGTATGCAAGCCTAACCATAGCTAACCCCATCCTTAGCTAACCCCATCTCTAGCTAACCCCTTCCCTAGCGAACCCTAACCACGAAGTGGTTTACAGCAGATATAGCCATTCCCAAAGCCATAGGTACATAGGAAAAGTGAACTGTTTGCTTGGAAAAGACAGACAGCAGTAACAATCACGAATAGCATGGTACAGACCGCTGCCAAAATGGAAATTTGCTTAAAATTAGGGGGTATGGCACTAGTTTGTGAGGGAGCAGGTAGCTATTTTGCACCAGAACAGTCATTGGTGATATTTATTATATGGCCCAGTGCATCGGTAATATTGTGTAACAAATTTGGACAGAATAGTTGTATGTTGGTTGTGCCACAGCCACTGGAAGCATTGCGTAGATCAGTATTTTCAAATGTGGCCGCAACGGTTATCTGGTCATGTGATACCCCTTGATGGTGGCGTATCAAAATCAAGCAGTACGCCATGTAACCTATGAAGTAGAAACATGAAAGCAGTCATATAAACAATAAAATTCACCAAGTCTGACACAATGGAAATCACTCAAAATCCTGTTAAATGCGACAAATTGTCACTTTTCTGACAAAGTTGTGCCATATTTGGTTAAAAATCAAGCAATTATATAAATATTAATTTGAAAATAAATAGTTGGTATATTTAAAGAGACAGTAAGTAGGTTTCATTGGTTCGCAATGCTCTAGAATCTAGTGTACATGGTCTGATTTATCAAGTGTCAAAATTTACCTATAATTAAATTATGTGACTGGTTTTCAGCTAATATTATGGGCAGGGCATTGTTTTGATTTGGCTGTGAAACAAATAATGATGTGACAAGCAGAATTGTTCCACAGTGGGTTTACATATACATTGTGCCGCAACTTGTTATAAAATTGGACACTTTCTCAGAAAAACGCTTCCCTATTTGGAATCATGTCTCAGTTAGACTTCCTTGTGTGCTACAGACGAATGTAGGGCACAGTAATTTTAGATGTGTAATTTTCAAAAAATCGTATCATCTGACATAACTGCATTTGAGCCAGGCACCCTGTTGACAGTGAAACTGTGGATTTTTAGATGATTTCAATAGGCGGATGGATTTTTGGCAATTTTTTCACCACAAGGCACGTGTGCATAGTAATTCATGCAGAAATTGGTAAAAATTTACGGGTATGGCACGATCAGGCAATTTAAATGAGTTAGAAGTATGAGACTGACTAAATTTTATCAGCATGTCAATGAGATGATGACAAAGGCAGGTAACAAGTTTAAGAATTTTTGATGGTCCCGTTTTCTTATAATCATGCGAAACGTTAACATGGTCACCAATGGGAAACATAACAGTAGGCTGAACCCTGATTCACCTCCCTGTTGCAATGGGTGCTGCAATGGGTGCTGCAGTGGGTGCTTTCACAGATCCTACATCCTGAATAACTCACGGAGAGGAAGTTTATATCTCTTATGTGTGACTCCAGAAAGGGTATTGCTTTTTCTTTCCGTTGTTTCATGTTTGTAAGCTGAGTATTGTTTCATGTTTGTAAGCTGAGTATTGTTTCATGTTTGTAAGCTGAGTATTGTTTCATGTTTGTAAGCTGAGTATTGTTTCATGTTTGTAAGCTGAGTATTGTTTCAAGTGAAGCCTTGCTTTGTGAAACAACTGTTGTATACTAAATATCATGAATCAGTAAATGGAAGGGTATTCTCTTTCAGTTTGTTCGGCAGCCCGTTGAATTTGAAAGGCATCATATTGAACTATTTGGATATTTTCTGCTACGTATTCTTTCACTGTTAGCTTAAAGTAAAAACTTAGAATCAACGTGGAACCTTGAAGATAAACCATGTGAGATATGGCATATTGGCACAACCATTGGTATCCATAAAGCTCATTGTCACCAATATGATGTGAAAACTGACCCGTGTTTTTGAGCACCTCAGCCATGGGACAGGAATAACAGTGTTTAAATGTACATGACTTAATAAGATTGATGACATGTAGTTAAAACAATGTGTGAAAGGTCACTAGAAAAAGGATCTGTTGTTCTCCTGTGGAGGAAACTGTTACATTTGACATTATATATGTGGAAGCCACCCACTGTACAATGATAGTCAAATCAATTTCACTTCTAGCTTTGTTCGGGCAGTTCTAATTACTTTGGAAGTCCCACAGCTTTGACAGGCCTTTGTCAGCTCCCAGTCATTAATGATGAGTCATCAGAAATGTTTTACAGGAATCACAATGTGGCAGAATGTTACAGCAAACATTTTATGAATCCATTTACAAAGTAACACTAAACTATAGTAACCCAACCTATCATTCCATCTCTTTGTGTCTGTCCATCCATCCGCCCGCCCGCCCGCCCGCCTGCCCGCCCACCCGCCCGTGATTTTAAAATCCACATGCGTTATATTGCCAGGATGTGGTATTGTTCCAGTGCCACCACAGACTTGTAAGTGAGACAGGTTAGTCTCAACAATATCAGTACCAAGAATTATGAGATAACAATGGAGGGGGACTGCTTGATATCTGGGATACTTTCACTGTGTACGCTGTGATTACATAATCACAGAAGGTAGAAGGTGTATACTTGACAAGCAGGAGTAGACCAATTGGCATATACCTGCATACTGGCAATTTATGCCAAGTAGACAAAATGGGTGTAGACTAAGTGGGGAGAACATTATTATTAGCCACTACCAATAGGTAAGATCGTTTCCAAGTTTTTAATCCTGTGTTTTTCTAATCAAGAGTCATAACAGATTAAATTTTATTTATTATCAATTCGCCTACTAAATAAATAGTTGGATAGCCATCGCAATATCTACAGCAAAGTTAATTGAACCTCCAATTTATCATTATATATAGAAACAGAAAAAGTCTTATTTTCGCAGTTGAACTACATGTAGGTGTGCTGCTTTATCAAAGTCCATTTTCCTTGAGAATATATATAATACTTATGTGGGACAATGTTACCTGTTTAAGAGTTATCAACAAGGTATTGTGACTTGTTTGCTGAAAACAAAAGGCATATGATCGGGCTGCACTGGCTTCCCGTTCGCTGGCGGGTCCAGTATAAACTACTGGTCCTCGTATTTACCGCCTTGCATGGCCTTGCACCAGGGTATATCCGAGATCTTATCACACCCTACTTGCCCACCCGCAACCTTCGATCTGCTGATCTGCACCTGCTGGTAGTTCCACGCTACAACCTAGAGGGCTATGGCAAGCGAGCTTTCTCGGTGTCCGGACCTACACTTTGGAACTCTGCCCAAAAACATGCGAAAAATAGACAATCTGACTAAGTTCAAGACTCTCCTTAAAACTCATTTATTTAAGCTGGCTTACTTCCACTGAGGAACTGTACTTTTAAGAATTTTTTTTATGGACACATTTTATGTTTTTATCCATTTATTTAAGTATTTATTATTTTATATATTTTAATAAATTTTAATATATTATAGCTATTTATTTTATAATTTTAATATTTCAGTCACTTTGCCATGTATTTTAGTTACTTAGTATAGTTAGTCTATTTACGCTTAGTCTAAAATTACATTTACCGGTGTATAATTTTATATATATATATATATATTTTTTTTACTTTTCTTATGATGCCATACATGTACATCTTATAATGTGTGTACGTGCCTATGAACGGGCTGGTCCCGGATATATGGCGCTATATAAATGTTAGTAATAATAATAATAATAAATGTTTGTAAAAAATACAAGCTTTATTATTTACTAAAAGTGTCTTTTCCAGTCGCAGCAGCCAGCTTATGTGAACAGCTGACTGTTACGTCCACTTACACCGCTTCCTTTCAATTGTTGTTCTGTGTAGTTTGTTCCACTGGGTTTTGTTTTTTGACGATCTGATGCAGCTGCTCCAGGACGGCCTGTATCTTTAGCCACATGCCGATCTGCTGCAGGTCGGTGTCAAGGTGCCGGGGAGGCTGGTTCGGGGTTGGCTGCGATATCCATGGAGTCCGTCCGTTTGGAAATATGTGGACATTGCTTGTTTTGCAGGTGCCTCCTTGTCCAAGCATAGGACGTGGCCAAAGAGGTGCCAGCTTTATAATAAGCCATAATAATTCTGCATGAATACATTATGCAAATACAATATAAGAATCATTGTTACCGTTTGTAGCCTAGATAATTATAATACCCAAGTAACAGCAAAGGTTGGGGAACAGTAATATACAATTTCAGAATTCCCCCCATACCTCAGGAATATTTACAGTACTCATGCAGTAAACTCTGTAGGGCATTATACCTGGAGTGATAGATAGAGCAGAACCAGACTCCATGTACTTTGTAGTTACTGGCAGAACCTCACTCCACACACGCTGTAGTTCCATGACTTTGTTTCCAGTGATGCATGCACACAGAGCATACACACAGCATACACACAGAGCATACACCCAGCATATACACAGATCATACACACACAGCATGCACACACAGCATGCACACAGAGAATGTACACAGAGCAGCACACAGAGTCACGGTGCACAGTTACATCCATAATTCATTGAACACATCAAATGCTGTGTATGCTGGCTGTGTATGCCCAGTCATAAACATAAAACATTTTTCTTAATTAATTCATAGCTCGTAAGCAATTTACACAACTGAGTTACTGTTTTTATGTATTTGTATGGTTATGAATAAATTGTTTATGTAGTATTATGTAAACTGTTTTTGAGCCAGTAATCAATTGAATTTGCAGCTGCAGAAGTGGTCAGTGAGCCTGGTCAGCTAGTCCAGATTGAGGCCATTATTTGCCTTACACCTTCCTGCTAATTGAGTACATAATGCCTGCTTGCCAGTGTCAGTCCTGTCCATGTGCAGTCTTCACTCTCTGTCCCTAGGTGTGTGGCAGTGACGGGCGGTGAACCGTGACCAGTCTCCAGCCAATCACACAGAGCACTGCAGTTGTGTGTCTGAGGACTGACCCAAGTCTGACTTCTAGTGACGCTCTCCTGACACACTGACCGGCAGACTGACCGGTGACACTCAGACGTCAACACGAGGATGGTGACAGCCGTACTGGACAGTGCGCTGGACACTGTCACCACTCCCAAGATGGGCAGCACACCACTGGACTTACTGAGAGGTGGACCGGCTCAGTTCCGTAAGAGAATGCTGGGACATGCCTCAGGTGAGTCATCCCTGCACATCCGAGGCCAGACCAGTATTTTACTTCCCGGTTGACGGATAAAGTGACAATTATTTTGAGATGGTGCCAATTCTAGAATATCTTGCACCCTAAAAAACTAATTAATGAATTAGGAAAGGGCCACATTTGCAGACCATGACACTTCTACAAATTTCTAGTGGCTGGTTGACAGCATATATATGTACCTGTCACTGACAGAAGGGTCTCCATGTAGGAAGACAGGATCCAGTTTGTTTGGGCGCCACACGATGGGGAGCATCCTCCATGCTGATTTTCATGAAGACAAAATTGTAGGATATGACAAAAACACTACAGCAGGTGAACAACAGGACAAGACAAAGTGTACACCTTTCATAAATACTAAATTATAGCTATGTGCATACACCTTTCATAAATACAAAATTATAGCTATGTGCACGACATGGAATTGTAGCTATGTGCATGACATGGCAGAGGAGAGCAACTAAAATGATTCCAGAACTGAGAGACCTTAGTTATGAAGAACGTCTAAAAGAATGTGGTTTAACAACCCTAGAGACAAGGAGGTTAAGAGGAGATCAAATTGAAGTTATTTAAGATATTGAATGAGTATGAAAATATTGATAGAAATATTTTTTTCTCACTCAAGAAAAATAGTAGAACTAGAGGACATGAGGTAACATTAGTAAAGAATCAGTGTAGATTGAATATCAGGAAGTACTCATTCTCGCAGAGGACAATAAATGAATGGAACAAATTATCTACAGATTGTGTAACTGCTAGCAGTGTGAATATGTTAAAAAACAAGGTTGACAGGAGGGTGGGTTACTCATAGATAAAAAAAAAATTGGATTTTATAAGCCAATGACTTCCTTGTCCACATGCCATGTGGGCCTTTGCCTTGGATGGCAGTCTTGTTAAATCTTGTTCAATCTATTCATAGTCTGCAGTGAGCATGTTGTAAAACTAGATTCACAGGTCAGACAGTGTAAATGTACATATTTTACTAATGATGAACAAGAATCAAACAACTAAATGAGACTTGTTAAACAATAATATAAAACTGTAGATCTAACTAATAATTATTCAAGCAATTACGTGAAATGTTTGGGGGTCTCATTTAAATGCAAATGTTTCGGGTACACATTCAAATGTTTCAGGTACACATTCAAATGTTTCGGGTACACATTCAAATGCTTCGGGTACACATTCAAATGTTTTGGGTACACATTTAAATGCAAATGCACTGAAAATGTCTTGGCTGCATGTGAATGCACATTCAAATGTTCAACATTCAGTTGCACATTAAAACATTTGCACTAGTTAACAAGCCTGTCCTGTTCTAAGCATGCATGAATGTCTATTAAGTTTTTGATGGTACACATAAAACAACAGCTGCAGCTGTCAAGGGTGCAGAAAAAAACTACTGTCATGTGAGGTGTCTAGCTTTTTGTATTTCATGACACTGTCACGTGCTATTACGAAGGCTGTCTAGTTAGACGACTACTTGTTGAAACTAGTCATACATGTTTCCCTCCTCAATTACCAGTGGTTGATGCATGCTGCAGTCCCTGGATGACAATGCCTGGATGATTGCCCTCAAATTGCCTATATAATTATGTAGGCACTTATGCAACTGAGATTTTAGTATTTTTGTAACATAAATTATATTTTGCCATCTAATGTGTTCATTGTGTCAGGCATATGAAATATAGTTTTTTTGTTAATTAATGAGGTACGTTTTGCATATGTGATTTTATCTCTCTCTAAATATTACGACAACGGGGCCCCACACCCCCACCCCTCCCACCCCCTCACCCCCACCCCATTGTCGTAATATTTAGAGAGAAACAAAATGCTGATATAAATAAGAACTAACAAATAAAACTTTTTTATTAGTAGTGACAGTATGTGATAGGTTCTCTGCCATGTTTACACACTTATATTAGTAGATGCTTGTGTGACAAGTGTGTTTTGATATTGATTGAAACACCTGGTCTTGAACTATAGGAAATTATGAACAGTGTAAGTCCAACTTTCGTTCTTCAAACTTCTTTATAGTTGTGAAAATAGACTTGCTAATTTTTAACTTGGCTTTCAAGAAACCAGCCCCGACACAGGGCATATAATATGGAAAAGGTTTCCACACTGAGAAGACAATGAACTTTGTGTTCCAACGGTATTCAGCCAAGGCGATCCAGCATTAGCATTTCAAGTTTTCTAAAATATCAAACTTTTTACTTTTGAAAAATGTGTACTCAACATCCCGAAACTCTGTTGCATATCATTAAAACAATATATACATGTGGGTCCAGGAATGGAAATATCCTTTCTTTAGAAATATCAGTAAGAACAAGAAGTTTATTTTTGACCCTCCAAAAAAACAAATGAACCATTAGACATATTAGGGATATGCATTTATACAAAGAAAGTAGATATACATATATAATAATACAAGTGTGCATACATCTTTATTTGAAACCAGTATAGAAAACCATAATTAATTAAAACAAAAACCTTTTAATTTTAAATCAGTCAGTGGCTCCCATTAAGACTTATTGTCGCTATCATAGGACAAATTAATTTTTTTTAAATGTTGACCTTTTTGATTACATGTCTATCTCATTTATAGAAGCATGTGGATTTTATCTGGCAGTAAAAAAAATGTTATACCTGTTGATATAATAAAATGTGTGTATGTACTTGAATATTAGAGTTTCCATCCATTTATGAACAATTACATTGCTGATTTTGGTGGCATGAATAACAATTTTGAAGTGTACATGTGCTTTATATATTTTCAGGAGAAAATTTTTGCATAAATTGTAAAGCCTCAAAGGCTATGAGTGTATAAATTATCTTTTCTTTCACTACATCTGGAGTGTCGTTTATAATGTATGGCAAATTATATTTAAGATATTTTTTTACAAATTCATATTTAGTTCTGGCAGTATGTATACTTTTAGAGTGTCATGAAGGTGCATAGTAACATTTGGAGTAATCTGCCAGTTCTATAAATAAACTGGTAAATTTCTTTGAACGTATTTAAAGTAAAATTTTTATTCTTGTAACTTTAATTGATCTTCTATCTTTAACAAATTAAGTTGCCTAAAAAGTGGCTCAGTATGTGAATTCTATCTTTTCATTAATCTATTTCCTTTGTATCCCCATGAAATATGACCTATCAACTTCTTTTCTAATGGTGTATAATTTGTTTGATTAATGATAATCACAGTGAGACAAGTGGTGTCACGTCTTTACAGAAATTTATATTACTTAAAGTGAACTAACATTTTCATATCCTCAAAAACAAGTTCCATGTTTACTTGGAAATCTTGCAGAGCACAGTCAAGTTGTTCACTACACCATTCGACACCCATTGTGGGTCCAATGTGGGATCACATTCTTGGCACTACTAACTTCAGGAGTCATATTTTTTGTAGCTCTGTTCTTTTATACCAGAATGAAAGGCAGTCATTATAAATATTTCCTGCTGTGATTGTGATTAATGGTTGTTCAATGCTTGAATCACTTTGAATGTTTTTTATACTTTATTAGTTTCTCTTTCAAGAAATGTTAAGCGTAGTGTTATAAAAATGCTACATTGTCACAAATACACCCGGTAGCTAGCTTCGTCTACTCTGAAACAGGGTATCTACTGTGATTCTCCAGTCATGCAGAAAAAATTAAATACCTATTTTTACAGTTTCTTTAATATGTCTAAGAAATAGATTTCCTCAGAATAAAAGAAACCGGGTGATGATTCCTTCTGGGTAAATGTGGCATTAGCTGCTGTTGCTGTAGGAAGTTTCAGGGAACCTGCTGGTGGTCCTGGGAGATTGGTCCAGGAAGATTAGTCCATGGGTCTGTTAGGATTGACAGATGGCTGGCTAGGATGATTTACAGCAAGCATTCATTTCCTGCAATGTTATCTAAAACAACCTCACTAGTTTGAATGACAGCCACCTAACCGATAAGAATGTTTGCTGGGAAAGCAATGTTTTGTGGCAATCATTTTGGTTCATACAACTGCCAAGCATGTTATCTGTCTTATTCTGTCTGGTAAGCATACAGTCAGCAAGCAAGATTAAGATAAGGGGTTAATTAATCTGCAAGGAATGGTAAATTTAGTCTCCTTCACTACTTGTATGTATTCAAAACATCACCTACAATTCAAGCAAAGCAGTTTTCACTTTGCTGGAAGACACAGCTAATTTTGTCACTGTTTTGGCAGTAACAACTGATTGGTTGCAATATCAGCATTATACTCTTATTTCATAAATGTATGACACAGACATTAATGTAAGCTTTATACTTATGTAGATACTAAGCAGACCAGCAGCATATGGAAACATAAATACTCTATAATCATAATAACATGATTATTTATTTGCACATAGTCAATTGTTGTCCCAGGCATCAATTAAGTGACTCACTTTACATTTACAGTCTTTTGAATTTTGGCATGTCTTAATTATTTGTGATTTATGTTAGGATTGAGATATAATGTGTTATGGAATCGCCACCAGTCAGGGCAGTCAACAGATCAGGTGGCAGATGTGTCTTTCTATGTGATTGCAGCATTCGAACGGACGGATAGAAAGAGTGCCGTAGAACAATTGGAGGAGAGCAAGATGCAGTATGTGAAGAGCGAACAAGTGCTGGACCACAGACAGCTGCCCAGGAACACAGACACCATACATATAGGGAGGTGCAGGTTGGTAATGATCACCTAGTGCACCCCCTCCAACCCCAGTCACCACGAGGTGCTACAAACACCAATTAAAGGCATCCTGTTATTCACTACACAGATGACTCATTGTGGTTATTGTCCCCATCTAAAAATAACACACTGCAAATGCTTTAGGTTTCACTTGCCTTTTTGAAACATTTGAGCAGCATACAAGTCATACAAGTCATACAATTCTACAGCTGTGTAAACAAACATCTGTTGGCTGTGGCTTGTGTAGCAGGAGGCTTCCTTTGTTATATTAGATCTAGTTTAGCCAGCTTTCAAATAGCTCCCTGTAGACCCAATGCAGAGCCACTACAGGACTAATACACAGTCCTATGAAATCACAGGAGAATGTCTCCAATCTGCACATTAAAGCTGCGCATATAACACTGGGGACGAAAGGGTTAATATGAATGTGATCTATGCTGCTAATGCCACTGGTTAACAGAGCAAGGCTGTAAAGACAGCTACAATTTAACATGGGATGGAGTAGTTCAGACTGGCACATCTAGCTTAATCAGAGGAAAGCATTGAAGCTTTGCTTGCATAGACTTCCATCGTTGGCTAGGAAACATGCCCTTTGACCTCATTAATAGTCTTAATGAGAAAGATAGGACCCATAATTGTTGCTGTGTTAAACTGAGTGTAGCATTTGGGAGTAACCTTCATGGAACTGAATTGTGCATGTTTGAATGCAAAAAGGATTAATTTGGTGTCATTACATTGCCATACATTTTACGTTGGTGTGGTATAGTATGATAATTAAGTGGTGTCCAACTGAATACATTTTCTATTAATGGAAGTTGATTATTCTATTTCCTACAGCATTCAAAAGTTTATATTACATCAATCAGAGAGGATGTATATCAGAAGCTTTGAATGATATAATTTATTAAACCACTGTTGAAAACTGGAGGTGTGTGTTAATAAGCGCTCTCCTGCGTGTATATCACGTTTGTGAAGTTTAATTGATATTGATGAGATAATGGTCTCAGGTTAAGGCAGAACTTGTGTGGTTACCATGGTGACACACCAGTGCCTGACAGCCAACAAGGTCACCCGAAGTGGTGTCTGTGTGTCAACTACTTTCACCAGTCTGACAGGACATGTGTACAAGTTGACACCTGTATGGTGTCATATAAGACATTAAAATTCCCTCCTCAAATTTATGAATACTCATAGCCAGCCCATCACAAATCAGCTTTGTTGATGTTCAGATCTGTGGTGTTTGAATCATTTAAGTTGTAATAACTAATATGCACATTCGGTTTAATAACATTATCAAAAGATTTTACTTTGATCGTTTGATGAGGTAATTTTACCATTTCTGTGCCAGCCAGCCAATATCGTCAAAGAAAAAATGAAAAGCCACACAGCCAAATTTGTCAATTCTGTTTTGCAACGTCTGTTGGCTAAGACTGGAAGCAGTGTTGTTTTGCGACGTCTGTTGGCTTAGACTGGAAGCAATGTTGTTTTGCGACATCTGTTGGCTTAGACTGGAAGCAATGTTGTTGATAGAAATTAGCTAATGAGATTAAATGTTATGAAAAGTTGCATTTGCTTGCTGTTATATCGATGATGCGTATATTTGCCTGCATTTGAGTGCAAAATAAACCCGGAAGTCGTAACCCAAAACCAAAATTTCCTATCTTTATATGTATCGGATGATGATGCCCATGTGTTAGTGAAAGTATTATATTACCTGACGTTGTGTTATGTTCCCTAACGTTGTGTTACCTGACTATTACATTTCTGGAATTAAATAGAAAATTGTCTCCCCTTTCTGGAAATATATAGTTTACTTGGTGAAATGTGCATGCTAAACACATAAAATACAAGTTTAGAACGTATTGTTTAAAAAAATGCCATGCAGTTCTTGTGTGTCAGTGCCATTTTGGCTGGCATTGAAACAGTTAATTACGAAAGTGTGCTTAGTCTTATGCTATGTTATGATATATATAGAACTGGACCACTTTTGCCACTTTGTGGCCAAATTTTTAGCAGACCTGGTCATAAATAAGTTAATAGTTTGTCTGATAATTTCATCAAAAATAAATAACACATTGGCATAAATGGGCTAGTAAGTCATAGTGGATGCTTGATAGGTTTGATTTTTCGCAACAAAATGATTCTGAGATAAGCAAAAATACTTAATTGAGGAAGGTCCTTTAAACGTGTTAAGTCTTCAGTGTGTGAGGTCAGACTATGTGTACAGGTGTGTGAGGTCAGAGTATATGTACAGGTGTTTGGGGTCAGACTATATGTATAGGTGTGTGTGGTCAGACTATGTATATGTGTGTGTGGTCAGACTATATGTATAGGTGTGTGAGGTCAGACTATATGTACAGGTGTGTGAGGTCAGACTATATGTATAGGTGTGTGAGGTCAGACTATATGTACAGGTGTGTGAGGTCAGACTATATGTATAGGTGTGTGAGGTCAGACTATATGTACAGGTGTGTGAGGTCAGACTATATGTACAGGTGTGTAAGGTCAGACTATATGTATAGGTGTGTGTGGTCAGACTATATGTACAGGTGTATGAGGTCAGACTACATGTAAAGGTTTGTGAGGTCAGACTATATGTACAGGTGTTTGGGGTCAGACTATATGTACAGGTGTGTGAGGTTAGACTATGTGTATAGATGTGTGTGGTCAGACTACATGTACATGTGTGTGAGGTTAGACTATATGTATAGGAGTGTGAGGTCAGATTATATGTACAGGTGTGTGAGGTCTGACTATATGTGCAGGTGTGTGAGATCAGACTATTTGTGCAGGTGTGTGAGGTCAGACTATATGTGCAGGTGTGTGAGGTCTGACTATATGTGCAGGTGCGTGAGGTCAGACTATATGTACATATGTGTGTGGTCAGACTATTATGTATAGGTGTGTGTGGTCAGACTATATGTACAGGTGTGTGAGGTCAGACTACATGTAAAGGTGTGTGAGGTCAGACTACATGTATAGGTGTGTGGTCAGACTATATCATGTATAGGTGTGTGAGGTCAGACTATATGTACAGGTGTGTGAGGTTAGACTATTTGTATAGGAGTATGAGGTCAGACTACATGTACAGTGTGTGAGGTCAGACTACATGTACAGGTGTGTGAGGTCAGATTATAAAAAAAATGTGTGAGGTCAGATTATATGTACAGGTGTGTGAGGTCAGACTATATGTTTAGGTGTGTGGGGTCACCATCAGACTATATGTACAGGTGTGTGAGGTCAGAATATATGTATAGGTGTGTGAGATCAGACTGTATGTACAGGTGTGACAGGTCAGACTATATGTATAGGTGCGTGAGATCAGACTATATGTATAGGTGTGTGAGGTCAGACTATATGTATAGGTGTGTGAGGTCAGACTATATATACAGGTGTGTGGGTCATACTTTTCTATGGGTGTCTTAAAGGGGTACATCTCCAGACCTATATTCCCTACATTGACTAATTTATTTTTACCTGTTATTGACATTGGCAAGTCACTGGATGTTTTTTAGCCTCGTTTTGCCATTTTTTTCCCTTTTCTTGCATCGATATGATAGCTACAGTACAGGGGACATCTACAGGGGTGCCTATTATATGTCCATGTCATTTCATCTCTGGTACTTGAAATATAATTATAATTGTCTCATCAAGACAAACGCTATCCCACACTATGTTTTAAACGACTTATGTCATCACAATTAAATGTTACTGCTGTTACATAAGAATGCATTTTCACAGCAACTGTATCAGTAAATGAAACAAAACAATAGCCTAACTTAACTAATAACTTAGAGACATGACTAAGAACGTTTAATTAGCCTCTCAGGGTGGGCTTGCTCAGTCCACTTCCTCAGCCAGTTTTATTTATTCACCGCTCGTCTCGCGCCTGTCACTGATCAATGGCAGCTAAATTATTGATCAGCACTCTTCATATGCTGTTAACCATCCTGTGACTTCCCTGTGTTTGCAGATGTAAGTCGACTCTGACTACGGAGGCAGAACAGCCATGCTCATTAGCAGAAAGACAATGCTTCCCAAGGTTTGGAGGAATCTTCCCTTCACCCGACTGTGAGGACACGGCCAGGCAGGAAGTAGACATTGACAGCGGTCCGTGTCCGCAGCATGAACACTGTGGCACTGAGATACATTGTACTGGCCAGTCGCAGCATGCACGCAGCATGCAGCACTGCGACGGCTCAGTAATGGAGCATGTGGCACAGTGTACTGACAAACCTAGGTTACGGCTGACTAAGGACACAGACAGTGGTTCTGATGTCGACCAACTCAGTGGCATCGGATCTAGTGCTCAGCTCGAAGACTCCAATGCACCTGCAGTCATAGTGCGCCGCCACAGAAAAGGCGTGTCGCGATCACGTTCTGAAGTCATCAAGCGACATTCGAGTAGCTCGGACATCAGTGCCAGGTTTTCGCGCAATAGTGCTGACTTGGAACGGTTCTTCAATAGTATGGGACTTGAGCAGAGTGTGCTTGAACCAATGTTGAGTGTACCCACAGCACAAGCTCCATCAGCATCTATGCTCAACATGTTTGACTGCTCAAGCTCACTGACATCAGCCAACCCACGCAGCATCTACAGCGATGACTCATACACAGACCCAGTGACATCTCGCGCATGCCTCGACACTGTACACAAGTCTGCTGGACAGACTACATCCATCGTGGAGCGAAACGCTCGCATTATCAAGTGGTTGTGTGGTGTAAAGAAAGCACAACCACAGCATGACAGTTCACTGACACAGTGATGCTGATTTAAACAAACTTGTGCTTTGTTGTAGAAGTTCAAAGATGGCCTGTACCCTCAGTAGGTACTTTGTGACCTTCAATGTTAATAGCTTTGTGCCTGATGGATGACCTTCAACATGTCAAAAAGTTGTGAAAGTTTACATGTTTTGGACAGATGTAGCTGTCACCTTGAGTCAGCTGATTGGATATGTGATCTTCACATTGGCAGCTTTGTAAGAGAAGTGCCAATAGTTAACGTTCAGGTATTTTTTGTGAAGATACAACTGTGCAGAGGTCAAAAAGCAGGTAGTCTTCATTGTGTACATGTAATTGCTGTGTTCTTGCTGGTTTGTTAACATTGATCAGTGCCGTTGGAATTGGGAACGGGTGACATGTCTTTGCCTACTAGCTGCAACATTCCTTCATGATTTGTCATTTTGTTTCACACATGAACACAGATCTATAGATTACTGACTTCATTATCCATTTAGCATCAAAATACCACTGTTTGTTGCATTTAATATAATAGAGTAATAATCGACGTTGCACAAACTGCTAATCTAACAGACATTCCCATGAATACAGGTTGTATTCATGTAGGTGTGTTTTGTTTGTGGAGGCTATGTGATTGCAGTAATGTAGTTCTTGTAGCATGTTATCCATGAAGTACATTTTGCATTCAGAATGTAATCCCATGGTAAATTACTTAAATATTTTGTAATATTTACATCACAGTTTACAGTTGCTTATTGCTGTTTATATGTCAAGTTAATGGTGTTGTTGTACATATATTATTGTATTGCTGATAATTGCTTTAGCTTAGAAGTAGTTTGTGTTGGAGTAAATAAATCAGTTAATGTTTCAAAGAGGAAGCTACAAAAGTATCCTTGTGGTGATAATTGTAATAGTTAACAAGTTCACTAATTGCTTCGGTTCCAACAAATTCTTGTGCATCCTGATTGTTCATCATAGACATCCCATATTGGGAAACAAGGAACATGCAAGTATGCACATTGAATCTGACATTAGGCAAGGATGTTCCAAACTGTCACATCCCATCAGCTGCATATTGCAGAGTGAGATATAGTCTGACAGCAGTAACTTTTTCTTTCACATCACCGACAGCAGATGGATGAAGGTTGTATCTATGGTCATTGTTAACATATTATATGGAAGTGTGTCATGTTTACACTATGCTATATGTTTGATCATTATATATGTATGGTAATTATATGTATGGTCAATACATATGTATTGATCACAGGGCTGGGTCCAATTATGTAATTGTAATTGATTACAGCAAAATTGTGTAATTGTAATTGATTATGGTTTCGAAATTTTGCTGTAATTGTTATATTTTGTATAATTGAAAATTTATTTCAATTATAATCAATTACAGTACATTTTATATCACAAAATACCTGAACGAATTGTCACTAAAAATATAATTTAAGTCTCACATGAGTTGAAAATCAAGACTAATAATAACACCTGCTTATATATTTATATTTCGGTTACAGTATTCACTGTCTGGTGGGTACTGGTCCATGGTGCTAGTGGTGGGTAGCCTTAGCGATTAGCCTTTTCAATAAGTTGGTAACAGCCAGGAAGCAATAAACAATGCACAGACATTGTTAGACAAAGGCTAAGCTGGTATTCAAACAACATGGAAAGACCTGTAGCCTGATATTGCTTCAGAAAATATCAGCTCTGTGAAACATTGCAGAGTTAGCAAGCCAATTACACCCCTTGTGTTGTGGAGGACTGGAAACAGGTCCGGTGGCAAGGACCGTTTATATGGCCTCTCTACCCATTCCCAACACAAATCAAAGGGCAGACCAATTAAGAATGTTAGCTTAGAGCAGGAGCTACAACCTCAAAGTAAACATATCATACCCTATTATTAGTATTTTCCGAAGGAAAATGTAAGAAATGCACACAGATAGATGTATATAAAACTAAAAAGGATGCTTAGAGAAGAACTACAAATAAATATTGTATTATGGCCTGTGGGATTTTGTCCAATTTTCACATTTTTGTATTTTGTCCTGTGGGGTTTTGTTCATTTTCATATTTTGTGATTTATTTTGTCTGTAAGGAATATGTCCTGTAGGATTATGTCTGGATACTGCATTGTATTTTGATATAACGAAAATATGTTTTAAACTGCTATCTTTTTATTTAGTATAATTCAAAGTCACAATTCAACAAAATGTACAAACATTACCGTTATATTTGTTTCTCAATTGTGTACAAAATATTGAAATTCAGCAAAACATGCAAAAATACATAATTAACAAATGCTGAATATATTTGGTTCCGCATAATGTAATTGAGATTGAAACAGTGTAATTGTAATTGATTTGGACAATTATGACTAATTGTAATTGAAATTAAATGTAATTGTAATTGATATAATTTTGTGTAATTGGACCCAGACCTGATTGATCATTACATACATCAGTATGATCAATATGGTGAAAAATACAAACATATGGCCAGTACATGTGTAATCAATATGTAGTTATGATTAATATATATTAATGATCAATTTACACATAATCAATACGTTCTTCAATGATCTATATGATCATTATACATGTAAGATATATATATATGTATATATATATATGATCACTTCATATCATATATATGATCAATACACACATGTGATCATTAACAATGAATGATAAATTATATGTATGATCGATGCATACATGATAAGTATATTTGCTTTTATTAATTCAAGTGATATCAGTGCGTGCGTGCGTGCGTGCGTGCGTGCGTGCGTGCGTGCATGTGGGTGGTCGTGTTGGTCATCACATGTAGCTTTTGCATCATATGCGTGATAATCAGTATTAATTATTAAGAGAGCAAATGTCATTTAAGAGTTGACTTTGGCAAGAAACATATTATATGTTTTCAATGACCACACTGTATCGTCTACTTTGTCTTTAGTGGTGGCTTTAGTTCTACTAACTTGATTTGTGCAACTAAGTAATTTCAGTTCATCTACCTAGTCATATGGAAATGGTCTGAATGTTCTATTTCCATTGAATTAGGTTTTGTCTTCACTTATCATGAACCAATGAAAATCTGACATGGTCTGAGGTCATAAATGACAGTTCCCTCTTGTGATATGTATCTGATTCACAACCTATAATAATGGACATTTTAATGGCAAATTCCGAAAATACCAAAATCCAAACACCAGTATGAATAATATATTCCCACACTCATATATTTTGCTGCATATTAATGATGGCTGACATGGATATCAAGATAAAGTTGATGCACCTACTTGATTTCTATGTATTCACATTGAATGCAAAAATTCTATGAAGAGTTGTGTATGTGTTTGCTGACATTCATACATTATCATGTGATGGATCACATTTTCAATGTTTTAATTATCACAGTTGATAATGACTACTGTCAAGTTTTCATTATATTTTGCCAAAATTCTTTACAAATGACTGTTAACAGATTTTTAGGACAACAATGGTGTTCTTAATTGACTATATTATATTTGTTATTTTGATATTGCTGTTATTTTTTATTCGTCTACTTTGTGCGTCAAATATTGCTTTATTTTGTTTATCTATATAGGCATAGACGATGTAGGAGACATTTTGAGTGTTGTCAAACACAGCTCCACTTTCACCAGTGGCTACATGGCATCACAGTACGAGCAGCTAGGGGCCAAGGGTTAATGTAGACATGCATAAAAAGCAGTACCAACAGAAGTGCTATCAGTATTACCTAAAAAGTAGACCAATGGCAGTGTGAAGAGATGTTGACAGTGACTGCCAACCGTTAGGCTTCAGTTATTGCTTGCCCGTCAGTGTTGGTTCCTGTTGTAAGGTTTATTTGCTGTAGTGAGAATCAAATAAAACATGCAATAAAATTATATAGTTTTGCCTGCATGAATATGAATATTTACTTTCTTTGTGTTCAAATCATTATTCACTAGTTCATAAATATATGTTCGCCTCCATAGTTATGTAGATGTGGTTTATAAAATACAATATTGACCAAACTAAAAAAAATTTGTATGTACCCGGTATCTGATGTAACTGTGCAAATTAAGTACAATTGTTAGTATTGAGTTATTTGATGTCTAACCAACAAAGAGACTGTGTATGTTGTTTGGCAGTCAGACATAGATGCTAGGATAAGTTGGGGCTTAGAATAAGGCTGTTGTGGGCTCCCCAGCTCAGCCAGTGTCACCGCAGACCACTGAGAATTTATCTGTTGGATTTGTTGCTAGACAGAGGTAATCGTTGGTGATTACTCTGGTCCTGACTGCAATCACTCATTCTGATAACAATACCCACAGCCAACATGTCAGGTCTGGACAGTTATACAGTGTATTTATCCTGGGGTAGGTACGCCATACATCCCCAGGAATTAGTTCCTTTCTCACTACCTGGGGGTGTGGAGTTTAATCCATGATTAAAGATAAGGGGATGAGATATAGACAGACTGGCTGGTTCATCACAGCCATGTAAAACATGACCAATTCTTTGCCTAATAAATTACAAATGGTTTTACAAATAGTAGTTGAATTTTACCACATATACAATAATAATTGCTTGAATACATGGCAGATGATAATCCCGGTGTGTTTGCATGTTAAAGATGTACTATATTATTCAAAACATGCTCCCTTTGTTTAAACGTGCAATCAGTGAATCCTTGATTATTATTACAGAATTTAGGTATAATACGGGATTAAATCAATTTCATATTTTGGGTAGTTTTGGTCAACAATGGTTGGGACAGTTGGAGGTGCATTTAAGTTGTCTCGGAGCAAATAATGACAACAAATAAATGCTCTACCATGTTAATTCTTGCAGAGAAACTATTGCTGATGTTTTAATGCACACAACTTATTTAAAAAATAAGGGACTTCCATATTCAATACAACTTGTCATGTTTCTGTCTTCCTCATAGATGACTAAAATTTAATAGAGAATGTCAGAATCTCATTAAAGTGGTACCATCATTTAAGTCAGGTACCATCTGATATTTGTTGGCTTTAAAAACGTTTACAGTTTCTCTCTTGTAACAAAGATTGTTTTCTTTCTGTTATGTTGTGGATGTTATCAGCATCTGAATAATGTCATGTCTAATTGAGACAGAGTATGTCGATATAATATAAGTAATGTACCCCTTTTTAGAAAGAAACATTCACAGATTTCATGTTCAACTGGTGGCACCTTTGTTTAGCATTGTCAGTGACCATGTAACCACAATAATTATTAGAGCATTTAAATATTCCAACCTGCTGAATTAGTTTACACCTGACCCCAATCAGTATGTCTGCAGTAACAGGCATACATCAGAGCAACAACTCCAAACATGTTAGAACATGACTTGTAGTTGTATATGTGACAGCATCCATTATATCTGGGCAGTAGTTGTCAAACTAGGGGTCATGACCCTTTGGCTATTTTGCAGGGTCTTTTGGACATTTTAATGTCATTATGAAGATTTGTGAAAAAGAGGTAATGGTGCAAAAAAAGAACCACTGCATGATTATGATGTCTGCTCATGAAACTATCAATGTTTGTTTCTGAGAAGAAGCTGCAACTTCTCTAGGATTTAGACAGTTTGCAAAAAGGATAACATATACAAGGGTATGTTGTAAAATATCTCAGACCAAGAAAAATTAACACAGTCTATCTAAATTATCATGTTTTCTTGGTTTTATGGTCAAATGTGTGCCACTCCATGTCAATCTGGTATGTAAGTGGCACTGGTCATTGGGTCAAGTCATTGCTAAACTATTAGCTGTGTCACAACTTGTCATTGGAACAAACACTGATAGGTGCATTAGCAGGCTTATTGTTACACCCTGTTCTATGAAAACCACAACTCCTACTTATGTGTAGTAATAATATGCCATGAGCTGTGTACAAAGAATAGCACAGCAATATGATAGAGCAAATAGTCTTTAAAAATATGACATTGATATGGCATACTTCAACACAACTGGGGGTCTTTCTTTGTAATACTTGTTGTTTGGGTTCAACAGTTCAATTTGCATGTAACATCTGAACAGTTCTGGCAAGAATGGTGAAGTGTCTATATGTCAGTACACATACTATGCCATTCCCATTTATATGCTCAAATATATTAGCATGTCAGTTAGTATCACCAACATCGTCATATGACACCAGAGAATGGTTCAGTTTGATGCCGAACAAGTGACTGAGAGGGTCATGAAAGCTTCACAGAGCATACAAGACCCTGACAGATACTTTCTTCTGCAGCTCAAAAATGTTTTACATATAGAATAATCAGAACAAATTGTAAAATATGTCACTAATGACTGTGTCACAGCTGACACCTGAGACTGCTACAGAGGCTGCTCCAACTGCTTGAATACATAGTTTATAATATTATGCTCTGAATAGGTACGCCATCAGACCCACATGCTTTATTAACATCAAGCTTAATCGCATGTGTTATGCCCTCTGCTGGGACGACAGTTCCTCATATGGGGTGTCACAGATATATTCACACGTATATGTACTACTACTATTGTTAACACAGGTTAACAACTTAGATAAATGTTTTCTTCATAGACATAATATAGTCTAGATCTACAATCTATGTTCTCTTATTGCTCTCCATGCAAACAACCTCAGGGTTAAGGTATGCAAGTTAGTATAGTTAATGACTCCTTGCATAGCGTATACACCGATGTTGAATCCTACCATATTATGAAAGAAAATAACTTTTTTATATATTCACTAATGACGAAACACCGCGTTGATCAGTAGAGGGAAGCAGCGACTAAAATCTATCATTGCGACATCTAGCGATAAGCGGGACAAATAACGTATTGTGAACTACTGTAGATTCGAACTCTTCGGCGTTTGTCTTTTCAATAATACCGATGGCATCAAAGTAAGTTGTGATGTCGTCAGACTGCTAGAGACCGGGCAGTTGTAGGCGCAGGGGCGGTGGCCGCATTGTTTGTGAGCAGGACCAGGCCACGTCGTACGTGTCTCTCACTTTCGGCCCATTCGACTCGTCACTTTCTCCTAGTTTGCAGCCTTGCCTAGGCTTAGGCTTAGCTTAATTAGGCTTAGCCTAGGCTAACTTAGCCTTAAAAGTAGACGTTGAGTTAAGACTTTTAAGATCGTTGATCTCAGAATCTAGTATTAATGTACATCCAACTTGTGGGATGGTTGTGACGTAGTCGTAGCCGTAGCGTAGCCGTAGCGTAGGCGTAGGTCTATATATGGCAATAATCCAGGGCTAGACTTTAGGTTTAGCCTAGCCCTGTCCCTGGGCCTACCTAGTCCAACGTAAAACTGGAGTGACTGGCCCATTTTTTAAAGATCGCTCTGATCCGGAAAACTATAGTATCCTCTGTGTGACTGTGACTGTGATAAAACAATGAACTAGAGTAGAGGCTGCCACTACTAGTACTACAGTACTAACCAACCAACTGTTCCTAGACAATCACTACTTTGACAACAAAATTGTTCCATGCCATGAGAAGGTATTCGAATCTACTCAAAACACACAAACACATTGATGACATATGTGGTGTTTGACTTCATTTGTAAACGTTGTTACAATCATAAATCGATCAGCAATCAGCATTCTAAGTGCGCAGTGGCGCCGCCTATCTGATAGTGAGAGAGACAACAATAAAGATTGCAAATGTCCGCCGTGTTTTGAGTGTGTGTATTTTCTAGATGTAAATGAGCAGAGCAACGCTATTTAGTCTACGAAGAAAACAGAACAACATACATGTTACATATACATACAATATTAATTAGAGGAAACAGTAGTTACAGCAGTTACAGTAGTTACATTCTTTCTTATTTCTTTTGTCTTACTTTTTTCTTGTTACTTTCTTTCCTACATAATGAAGTTGTAGCCAAGGGTAGTTACCAACCCTGCATGTAACAGCATTCGTTGTTTAGTCTCCCCAGCCAGCTAGAACCATGAATAATATTTTGTCAGGTGAAAAGAGCAGTGTTATGGCCATATCTGATTATTATTAAATCACTTAAATATTTAAAAATTCATTGATTTAGATCACTTGATTTTTAAATTGATTTTGTTTCATTAAAATCATTGATTTAAATAAATAATTAGATTCACCTGCCTAATACTACCTGGCACGTCTATGCTTTTTGCTAAATCAGGTCCAATAATTGTAAAAAAATTAATGAAAATGTTTGCTATCTCTGTCTTATTTTCAACCTTGTTTCCTTCTGTAAAAAAATTATCAGGATAGTTAGATTTTTGTTGTAGGTTTTATATCGGGTTTCCGTGACTGGTGTTCTACACAAAAGAAATATTTTGTAACAACAGTTTTTTTTTGTATTCTGTTTCTATTCGATTCAGTTTTGTGCCAGAGCAGGAGCTGTCTGAGATTTGTACAAAACTGTGGGATCTCGATGTGAACAGATGTGAACCAGGAGTCGACTATGAGATAGACCTCCAAGGTAACCAATGCTATCAGGCAACCACCAAGCAACTCATCCTACTGATTCCCATAGAAGACATCTCTTCAAAAATACAGTAGATTCTGGCAGGGTTGGCAGGCTCTTATGACAGAAACCTTTGCGGCAGAAATATTTTCTGTGCTTGCACTGACCTTCAAGAGATAGTAATTGAGAAAAGCATAGTATGTTAACATAATTCAAAGCAACTATCTCATTAAGTTGTCCATATTTGTCGGACCTCAGGGTGACACTCTTTTCTTGACAGAATACAGTAACGATTGTTATTGTTGATACCTGTCTATGCCAGTTGACCATAATGGACACATTTTAGAAGTCATGCCTTTATGTAATTTTACAAACGGTAATATAATATTGTGCAACATAGTCCGCTGTATCCAACTTTCAGTATAAAAATGTCCCCATGGAGAATACATGTTGGAGATTAGGATGTTGAAGACTCAAACTTTCCAGTAAATTTGATGAAATATCAATGATACCACAACTGATAGCTATATAAATCCGCCTCCTAGTATATTTGCTCCCCCCCCCCCCGGACATCTACCCCTTTTTTCCATGATAGTTGACAAGTGAAAATCAGTTTGCAGTTTTATCATTATTACTACAATAACATAACATTCAATGACAAGTCAAAGTCACTTTAGCCTAATGCAATGGCCTATCCCCTGGAGTGTGTATGAGATGATCTTGTCACCAGTTGTTTTCCAGGTATCATTGATAGTCAGATCAGTGGTGGAAGATGGGTTCTTGGGGTGATGCTTCCACAAACAGTGGTGGACAGTAACGAGTCAGAGATCAGCTGGTTTGGAGTGCCCCTGGTATTAGCTGCCTTAGTTTTCAGGTCCTCACGGACCTTGGCAGCTTCTATCTGTGCCGTGTCACCATCATGGTTGCAGGCAGTCTTGTTGATCACATTCTGGATCTGGAGATCAGATCAGTGACCACAGCACCCTTGCATGATCAGGATCGACGCTGGCTTCACTCTCAATGAAGAGTAATCTTGTTGGTCCCCCTTCTTGGTGTAGGAATGACCCTCAAAACATGACCTCCTCAAATGCTAGTAGTAATTTCCATGGTGAAGTTATAAGTGAATTCTGACAACTCTGGCTTGTGCATCCAGTTTTATAGGAAAATGGATTCACTCCAACTCTCCATGGTAAATGCAATTCAAAAGAAACCTTGTTGAGATGGCTTCTTTCAAATATCCTCAATTGTCCTAACATGTCCAGGTCCTAATGTCACTGGCTTCTTCCACAATTGCAATAAAGATAATCCTTTGATTACAGGATCATCTCCAACTACATAAAGTAATTTACTTGGCTGATCTTGCACAAAGAACATTAATTGCAATTAGGGTAATATATATATTGAATTCATGTTCAGAAATAAAAAAATAAGTTAAAAAAACATTTCTTAAAAAAACTTACAAATAATCCAGAAGCTATAGACAGGGGCAAATGTCCAGATTTTGAATAAGGCAAGGGGCTAATGTCTGGGGGGCAAGTGACAAAGGGGCAAATGTCCGGAAGGGGGGCAAATGACCTGGACCCGATATAAACGGGAAACTGTTCAAAACTCAGATTAATGACCCAACTGTCCAGGGCTGTCCAAAATGTCTGGTTTTGTTAGCAAAAATCCAGGAGAGGTGTCGCAGCAGAATGTACATATGAAATTGGCTAGATGCCATTTTAAAGTTTTTTATATGGCAAACCTGATATATATATATGTGTGTGTGTGTGTGCATTTAACGAACAATAATTTTTTAATCATATCTAATTAAATATGATTGTGCACACGTGACAAATAAAACTGTGTTAAAACGAATTGGATTTGAATTTTTCTTTAGCCTAGGATTTTAACGTTTTGGAATTGATTTTTTGCAAGGCGGAATTAGAACTGATTTTTTGGAATGGACAAAACAGAATTGACCCCATGCCTGATATATTTCCTTCATATGTATAGCTTGTACTAATACTATTGTGGGTTGCCGACAGTTGCCCCCTCCACCCACGGTATTCATTACAGTGTTATCAGTCGACTTAGAATAAAATGTAATTAATACATCTCTATGAACTTCCGGTTATTACATGTGGGGTTTAATCTGATCAATAAAGAAAATTAATTTTATATAATTTTGCCTTATTGTCAAGTCACAAGAATTCAGACAGAAATTGTAAAGTGTCATTATAGAAACCAGACATGTAATCTGACAGTGTTCAACTGGGTAGATGACGATGCCTTAGTAAGTTTCCTTTCCAGCTAGCTAGACATTGCATGGGTGAAATGCATTTTACTTAAATATTTAAATACTTTTAAACAGTTTTTGTAACTGCATTTGCACTTAATCACAATGAAAGTATTTGTACATTTTAAATATTTCCATAAAGAATTTGAAATGTAAACAGCAACAGTAGGCTTCTGTTGCACTATAGTCTATACTGTCTTTTGGTCGTGTTTCTCCCATGCATCTAACCCCCCCCCCAGGCTTAGCCTTACGCTTGCTGCTTGCTCTCTAGGCATTTAGAACACATGAGTATGAGACTTATTATGACTGTCAATAAATAATATCAAATTATTTTCTTGAATAATTTTGCCTAGTACATACGCCATGGCCCATGTTATAAGGTTGCAGTATATCCTGTAGCACTTACTGAGTTATTGTTATTGTTCTGAGTACGGCCACGTATTGACGGTACGTATCAGTCGTATGATCACGTCGAATATAAATCGGCGGATTGGAAAACACTCGTAATTATATCAAACTATTAACACTTACTCGCACTTTATTGTATTCATACATTTCGATTTACTGTGGGTCATATATATGCTGACGTTGAAGCACAGCTGTGCTTATTGGGGTGGAACTATATTGTAATCGTAGTGATAAGTCACAATGGTAACGGTAATCCAATTTACTAACCTGGTTTCGGCTCGTCGCTTCCTACGCATCGCTCTGCCCTCTGATATCTGACGTTTCCTTGTCGCAGAATAGTCTGTAGATGCATGGTCATATGCGAAAAAAAAGATCTAAGATGGAACGGTATCTTTGACTAAGAATGACATCTTGATGCTCACCGTCTGTCCATGCTCATCACATAGTCTTTTGTCTTGTTATCTGCATCGGACAAGTGCTCACTCGCAGAGCCTGCGGCTGGCGGACACGGCAATTTGAATTTCCGCATTTGCAACCACATTTTCCGCTGCAAATTCTTCCTGGGAAGTCGATCAAAAGTTTTTTCCTTGCATTTGTAGTACTAGTTGATATATCCAGGAGCCATCCAGTGCACACCAGTTTTCTTTTTATTCGATTTTCCATGCGTTTCGGCCGTTTTTCCGAGAGGTTTTTACTTTGTGAACGCGGTGCCAGGAGCTCGTACTCAAACCACTCTGCCGCTGAGCCCCCCGCAGAGCAATATGGCGCCGCCCAGCGAAGATAATGGCAAAGTTAAAAAGGATATTACAAGATTACCGTGGCGTTGCGCCCATCATATAAGGGTGATATATACTGTAAATGGTATGTTATTATGTTTGGGCTATGGTTGTTCAAGTGCTTCACCCCCTCTTTAAGTGTCATTGAGAATTTTTCTGTCAGTGGTATATTTATGTTTGTTGTTGGACAGGGTATGTTACCAGTGCCCGGACTGTACGTGGAGACTACGCAAGACATAAGCTGTTCAACTGGCTGGACGAAGAAAAAGTGTTTGAACGAGAAACATACAAAGGCAAGCTGTGATGAGAGCATTTAGACATGTACAGCTGTAAACATGCTTTTTGAACTAGGAATGCTTAATACATTGCTCCATATGATCAAATCGTATACTATCACTTTGGTCAATGTTCAGATGAATGTGCTTTCTTGTAACAGATATCATTATGTTCATAAAACTTAAAAGTTTATGACTGTAAATTTATACTGAATTATATAATTGGACTAAACATGATTTATAACTGTTAATAGTATGAAAGTAAGAGTCATTACTTTGAAATCAAATGCAAAGTTATATGATCTGTACTGGATGTCGCCAGCATTCAGGAAACTACTGAATAATTATGAAGTGGAGACTGGCAGACCAGAGAAGGTGACGGAGGAAGAACAAATAGAGAACTGTCACTTCATCGACCTCGTGGTCGACACAGATGTCATGAGGGAGGCGCATCAGTTCCTTGTGGCCAAAGGCAAGGCCCCTGAAGGCGAGGATGACTTCAAACGTCTGCTCTATGACATCTGGTTCCATCTATACCGGCGGTCAAGAGATGATAAGTGAGTAAACAAAAGACACTGCACAAGAGTTCTAAGTATTCTGAATTATTGGAACTGTAATCGTGTCCCACATCACTAAAAGCGACCACTGTAATCAATTACAATCAAATGAATGTATTCTAGAATATTACACTATAACCAAAATGTTCTGCACACATGACGCTATTCCTTACCACTAGTTTCCTCTCATCAGTTCTGATTCTTCTAGTATAAACAGGCAAACAATGAGAATGTAACTCGGTTCCACTGTAAAAATTCCATATTCCATTCTACAGATTTGTGACTGATTAAATAGAATGGAATAATTTATGAATACAAACCCAATTAAACTGTAATGCCAACATTGTGGGTGGATGGTTGTTTTTACAGACATCTTGACTCGAGTGGTTTTGAACATGTGTTTGTTGGGGAGACTCGGCAACAAGACGTCATTGGTTTCCACAACTGGTTACAATTCTACCAGCAGGAGAAGCAAGGTCACATAGACTATCGTGGATACTTCCGTCGTGGCACAGTATGATAGCCTTTACTTCACTGCTTGATAACTTCCAGTTGTATCGTAACAATTGTGACATGTTGGTGCCCCTGTGTTACTCCGTGACACTGATTATATGAGACCCCTTTTATTAATGTTTTATGGTCATGATTCTACTCTATAGGGGTGAACATAGGACATAAAGTCACAGGAAAAAGACACAGCTTTAAATATATGTCTAGTTCTTTGTATTTATAATATAGATTGAAAAACAAAACAAACTATATATTGAGACATGGTTACAGATTACAGGTGTTTGGTAATTAAACTTTTTTTTTTAAACTAGTGACACTTGAGAAGCCACTTTCAAAGCTGACTCCGTTGTTGACAGCTAAACCCCCTGTCTAAGCCAGAATGTTTGGATGGCTGCAGTCCAATGTTTATTTAATAAAACAGGTTATATGAACTTTACAGTGTAAAAGCTGCCAGTTATATTTAAATCAATTCAATAAATGTTTGGCTTTGCAAATTGAAAACTGCCGTCACTGTTCACCTTTATATCATAGTAAGGCAAAGCCTATCCCAGAAGAACCAATCACCCCTAAAGTTGAAAGTGGGAAAAGCTTCATTTATATGTTACTATGCATTTGATGAAACTATGCATTTGACGAATGCATATTATTATCCAGTTCACTTATGCCATACATGTATTGCACCATGTGTTCATCGTAAACAGGAATACCTCTGGCCTCCTGGCCATTCCAGGGGCAGCACCCGTGGCAACTATCACTTGACAAGATGTGATTGTAGGCCAACGAGGAATCTCCCCGACTCATCACGTTGCAGTTTGTCTGGAAGAATGGCCAAGAGAAGCCAATTGGCAGCTCATTCATCGGCACCAGTCCTGAGTTTGAGATGGCTCTCTATACCCTTGTCTTTCTGTCGGGAAAGGACAACAGAGTGCCACTGATGATCAGTGAATATGAAGTAGAACTTGTATGTTATCGGCATGGCCGTGGCATTGGTACTGCATTTCCCAACTCCAAGTGTGACTGAAGTGTCCGCTACAAGTTGTAACTTGGTTAAAGGGAATCTATAACGATTTTCATTGGCTAACTGAACAACTGTTTTACAGGACATTGAAACACTGAATTTATTAGCATATATAATATCTCAGTTGGATAAAACCATATCCATGCAAAAGTGTTAATATCTGAATATTTGTGAACATACATGATTTGGTAATTTATTAAAATATGCTAGTTTTACAACATACATTGAGACCACTTTACTGCACTTAAAGACAGACCAATACATCTCCACTTTTGAAGGAGAAATAAAAAAATTCAATGTGATTTATTGGTCCGTCAAATACATGTTTTATACAATTACTGACAGTAAATACTACAACAACAAAAATTAAAACAAGATATAGCATTGTTAAATTAGATGTACTTCGAGATAGAAAACATCAGAAAATTTCAGTATTTAATTAAACAAAACTGCCAACTAGCTACATATCGGTGATAATCGGTGTACATTCCCTTTAGCGCAGATATCTATGCAGATTAATGGTGTGCTATATAGAATTTTTTCTCCTTAGTTGTGCATTGTTACTATAAACAGGTGTAATAGATTAAATTTAGTGTCTCACAGTCTTGCCATGTAGTAGTGTTGTGGCATGCATATATTGCGTATTTTGCAGATACCATCATACCAGGTATGTATTTTATATATAACAACTAAAATCTAAAATATTAAAAAAATATATTGACATAAATGTTTATTTGTAACGCTGAATGTGCTACGGGTAATTGACTCGGTCTAAGGTTATTTATATAATATTTGTGAAGGTGACTTAATACTTCTTATAAACAATAATTCATATACATGATAATTTTATAGGAAATATTATTATAAAGGTACGTTATGGAAATTAACTTTATGTTTGTATGGAATTACTGGTACCTGCAGTTGTTAGCATACTTTGTCACTGAGTTATATTTTTAGTGTTGTTGCTTGAGTTTTGTGGGGTTGGGAGTGCTGTTTGTAGGAGTTTATTTAGTTGAAAGTGTTGATATTGACCAGACTATAATTGTTTTTCTAATAAAGCAATAGGTTTGTGTTTTACTGAGTTGATGCTAATAATAACAAACTAAAATTACTGAGAAAAAAACTATTCATTATGTCAATGTGCTAAAATATAGCGTTTATGTAATTAGGTTTGTATCCTCTTGCGTTTGAAAAAACATTTCACATTAAATGTTTGTATATCAATTGATCACAAAAACGAGCAAATCATTCAGTTTTGTTTAATGTACCTATCCAGAATTTTGTATCGGCCTTAGGTTACGGTGGGTCATTTGTAGTACCAACGTCGTCGAAAGAAAGCAGCAAAAGATATATGTTACAACGTCCATTATTTAATGTATTGTTAGATTTAGGTCGGGTTTGATCCGAAGAGGTCACAGGTCAAAGCTATCCCCGAGGAAAGCTGTGACGTATAGTCGTAGAAGCGGGGTAGCTAAGGTGTATATATACAGCGTGTTGCATTAGGCCCCGGGTAGCGGGTGTTTAAATGCAGCGTGTTTCATTAGGCCCCGGGTAACGGGTGTTTAAATGCAGCGTGTTTCATTAGGCCCCGGGTAGCGGATGTTGACTGACTAAGAATGTCTACATTTGTAGTTGTGTATTCGATTATCGAAAAAATACATATTCTTTGTTACACAGACGACATTTCGCCACGGTTATATTATTTTGAATAATGTTAGTGGGGAGATGGTGAACGCGTAATACCCAGGGGGTCAAAGGTCGGTGGCATATTTGGGGGGGGCAAGCTTAGTCATCCTTTAATTTACCATGCTCACAGTCACATGTAGCTGCGCAACGGAAAAATACGGAAAGAAATCTAAATATATTTAAGCTAAAGGGTACACGGCCCAATGCGCCCTTTAGCTTAGATAAAATATGGGTCATTCTCAAATTGCGGCCCACATTTGCGATCTTTTTCTCCCCGCGGTTCACGTGGCGGTTCACGTGGCGTTATATCCATATAATGATTATTTTATTTGTGAATTTCGAATTGTTTGACGTTCTGTTGAGTGTTATCGTAATAACAGGACAATACACTTAAACTTTATTATGTAAACTTAACGTGACAATACACTTAAACTTTATTATGTAAACTTAACGTGACAATACACTTAAACTTTATTATGTAAACTTAACGTGACAATACACTTAAACTTTATTATGTAAACTTAACGTGACAATACACTTAAACGTTATTATGTAAACTTAACGTGACAATACACTTAAACTTTATTATGTAAACTTAACTTGACACGTGATTCATAAAAGCCGCCACACCAAAATTAGCCTTGTCCCAGGTGTATCCATGGGGTGTAATGTTATGGTTTTCGCCCTAAGCGCGTTCATATTTATTAACACCCAGGTAACATAGCTACAGCAGACATGTCCATGAGCACACATTGACTGCAAGCAATAATATACATAACCCGAAAACACAATATACGAACATTTACACCCATGTCCCTCAATCCGGTGTCCGCCGTGTTACCAACACGATTATATGAACCTGATGGAAATCTGCGGACAATTGTAGCTACTAATTATACGGCAGGTGACAGCACTTGGTGTACCTAACAGACTATATGTGCAACAAACGCTCATCAACGCTCGCGTAAGTTGTTTTGATTGTCGAAGATCACATTTCTGTGATGATCAGGATGAAGGTGTCCGCGCTGTTACGAGCACAACGTATCGAACTATACTTTCACCACAACCTACTAAACTAGCATATGTTGCACGTGTAAAACTGGGCAATAATGCACCCTCGGTTTTAAACTACATCACTAATTAGGTGCAGCACTGTCCGCCATGGCCCATGTTACTGTCAACGTGGTAACACGGAGGACACACTAGTATTATCATTACACACAATAAACTTAACCAATTTTTTATGACTAACTAGATGAACATTTTGTATAACACAGGAACTACACCACCCTCTACATAACATAATGTGTGTAAAAACTACGTACAAAATGTTTCGTAAGTATCTATATTTAATATTAATTGTTGTATGATGGGTTTGTCCTACGTTATATGACGTATCAAAAGTTGCCATGGCAGTCAGCGCTGCTGAAAAGCAAACAAGTTATCGCCAGAGACGCGACGCTGATCCCAGTTGAAGAGATAAATGGAAAGAGTTTGGACAAATAAAGCCGATCTGCGAACTGAGTGAGCGAGCTCAACTAAGATTACGCAAGGTATGGCACCTGGAACTTTGTACAAAAAGAGATATTCGGGTCAGTGGTGAAGAAGTACCGACTCAAATCTCGCATACTAGCCTTGGCTTCTCCGCTAGACGTGTGCGCTTGAAAAAGACGGGAACGGCAGATGACGCTGCAAACATGTTTGCCAGAAAGCATCACGAGGCGCGAGATAGTCGCAAAAAGTAAGGCAGTTCTACTTTCGCGACGACAACAGCCGTAATACCACTGGAAAGAAGGAGACAGTAGCCAGGAACGAGGATAAGCGATAGGTGAGGCTTCTAGGTGACAAAATGATGAATCTGCATCTCAGATCTTCTCCTAGGTCCCTTGTAGCCCATGTTGTAGCCATGTAGGGTAGGTCTACACCACTTAATCTGATCCGCCCTCTCGACGAATCGTCTCTATTTATTGCGATCTTCTGCCATTCTTTTCCACTCTTGGCTATTAACCTCTGAACATTCAAGGTAGATCTCTCCATCTTTATTTCGGTTTTCCTCTTCTCCTACCACCCTTTTCTCTTTGCTCTCTTTGTCAATTTCCCCCAGTCATTCTCTGTATGTGGTCTCTCTTTCATTTTTCACATTCTCCGAAACCATGTTCCTTGTAATGGCTTATGTAGTTCCATCATTCCACACTTCAGTTCTTCCTGTTCCGACACCTTTCCGCTGATCATCACCAAGTCCTTGCAGAAACGCCGCAGTCTTGCATCATGTAGTTACTCCCTGTTTTGTGTCTCCGTTCCTCAGAGGTTGTGACGCCAACGTTGCGAGATAGACAAACGTATTTGTGCAAGCTGCACGGGAACAGTGAATTCGTCTTCACAACACTGGCATCACTGAAAATGCTGAAGAGCACTGATACTGCAGAAATCCTAAATAGAACGTCGAAAGACAGCATGTACGACGACTGTTCTGTAGGTAACACGCCCCTGCTACGCTCCACTTATCCGATTAATGGCAAGAAACATATAAGTTAAATCATAGTGTGGTAGGGCCTAATGATTTATGTTTGCGCTGATAATTTAATGAAAGTGTCATGTCAAACTTCCAATTTGGAAATGTAGAGTCAGTTTTGAAACAAATTGCAGTAGACAGCAGTTTTGTTAATCATATCTCCATTTTATTGAACTTATTCGAAGATGCTCGGTCGCTTCCTAAGGGACAAGGCGCACGTGTTCTACCTTTCGTCAATAACCCCAGAATTCCGCACGTGCTCGAATTAGGTCCTACGTCGTTCACCAATGACCCCAGTCTGGCGCACGTGGTCGAGTCATACATCGTTCACCAATGTCCCCAGTCGGGCGCACGTGCTTCGAGTCTCTGTTCATGTTTGACTACTTCAACCTATTGATTGTGGTATGTATTTGGGTGGCTGACGTGTGTGTACCAACAAGTAATACATTATTCTGTGTGAGTAGGCACGTTTAATCTTAATAACGGACATGTTGACGTGTTGTCGTTTGATTTACGACACGCACTGACACAAACCATGCAGAATAGAGAGTCATTTGACACAGTTTACAACTCGGTATTTGAGAGACATTGCTAAGGGAGCGTGAAATTTTGAAAAGATGTGTGTGGGTGGTAGTGGACATGTGTGTTTCAGTGCGTGCGTGCGTGCGTGCGTGCGTGCGTGCGTGCGTGCGTGCGTGCGTGCGTGCGTGCGTGCGTGCGTGCGTGCGTGCGTGCGTGCGTGCGTGCGTGCGTGCGTGCGTGCGTGCGTGCGTGCGTGTGACAAAGACGTCTTCTATTATCTTACTATCCAGCAGCCGACTTATTATTATTAGCTTATGTTGTCGGTGCCAGCTTTTCATTGTGGAATGTTAACCTCTAGGATGGTCGTGAGCGTGTTGACACCAACTTGCTTACAAATACACAATAATAGCCCACACGTAAAGGCGGTACGTGATAAAACGTCCATTAGTTAAACCACACGTATCGGTTCAATTAACTGCGAAGGTGATGAATTGGAGGCGTTAACTTTCCATTCAGCGAAAACGAGTCATAACATACTATGCGTGAGAATACTTTTAGTGTTGAACTGTCCACGTTACCCACGAAACCGGTACACAGCTGTCTTTCCCTCTTGTCACCTGTGCTTCGACCACAGTTGAAAACAAATTATGTTTCGAAATAGACATGTTATCAGGCCACTAATGCACACAAAAAAACCGTTAAAAAATGTCCGGATAACATTTCTGAAGCTGGTTATAAATGCATGTGTTTAAATGCAAGGATCATTATAAATAAGAGCAACGAATTAAACATTATGGTAGAAGATATTGACCCTCACATAATTGGTATAGCCGAATCATTGGCCAACAAAAACACAACAGAAGATCTGCATTAGGACTAACGGGATACGTAATGTTTAGGAGAGAACGAATAGTAAGAAGGGGGGAGGTATTTTATATATTAAAGAATCTATCCAGGCTTATAAAAAAAATTTTGAAAGGGAAGCAGATTGCGGTGAAGCTGTTTGGTGCAATATAGTTACAAAAAGTATTAAACAACAACTATTGGATTAGCTTACCGAAGTCCAAACATAAACGAAGAGGATAACACAAAAATACAAAACGCTATAAAGGAAGTGAGTAAAAGGAATGTCTAAATGGGAGATTTTAACCACGAACACATCCAATGGAAATCTCTAGAAAGTACAGGGGGTGAGGACCAACAATTTCTATTTTTAATACAGGATAGCTTCAACACGTGCTAGAACCAACAAGGGGAGAGAATGTATTAGATATAGCTTTGTCTTCACAAAATGAATTAGTGGACAGTGTCAAAATACATGAACTATTGGATAACAGTGATCTTAATCAAATACAATTTCACATCAAAGTAAAATCAAAAGTAAAATTTAAAATAAATACAGGACAAACTTCCACAAAGGTAATTATAAAGATATTAGAAAAAAACTTAGCAAAGCTAGATTGGAATAACATGCTGAGGAATAAGACAACAATTGAATGTTGGAACATTCGAAAAATTAAATTGAGAATTATCATTGAACAATTTGTTCCCTTGAAAAAAAACAAGGAAAACTGACTAGAAAGAAACACTTGTCAAAAGAAGCTATTAGAAAAATAATGTACAAGCAAACTATGTGGAGGGTTTATAGGCGAATCAGAAAGGATGAAGACTACACAAATAGGCACTTAATGCAGCTACGACTGAAACTTGACAATCTAAAAGAAGCTATGAGCAAAAACTAGCGTGTCTAAGGTTGGACCACTAGAAGACAGTGCTCGAAATATAATATCACAAGGTTTTTTTTAATGGCGGAAGACCTAAATGGATACTTCAGTTCAGTGTTTACCAGAGAGGATATTAGTTCAGTACCAATTTCAGATGTTAAATTAAATTTCAGGAGGCTAAATCGGACTATAGGGCAGTTAATTGTAACTCCAGAAATGGTAGCTAAGAAAATAAAAACAATAAAGGACAATAAATCACCTGGAGTAGGTGGAATTCCACCAAAACTACTAATGGAAACAGTAGAACAAATCATTATACAACTTACAAGAATGTTCATTTGTCATTCGTTTGTCATTAAAATAGGGAGTGGTTTCATTTGAATGGAAAGAAGCAAACATCATACCATTATGTAAAAAGGGTTCCAGAAATAAGTCGGAGAATTACAGACCAGTCAGTCATTTGTAAATTATTAAAAAGAATAATTAAAGACCACATGATGGACTTAAATTATTAGAAAGGTAAATTAAAGACCACATGATGGACTTAAATTATTAGAAAGGTAAATTAAAGATCATATGATGGACTTCAATTATTAGAAATGTAGAAAGACCATATGGTGGAATTTCTTGTTAGGCGTTAATCATTAAATCCATCTCAACATCGATTTCTAAAAGCGATGTCATGCTTAACAAATATGTTATGTGGATAGAGGAGGGATTACCACCAGCTATTGTCTACTTAGATTTTCAGAAAACTTTCGACAAATGCCACATCAAAGATTACTACTTAAAATAAAAGCCCATGGTATCGGGGATGTTGTTGGATGAAAACGAGGTAATTACACCTCTGTATAAAGCAATAGCTAGGCCTCATTTAGAACACTGTATACAAGCCTGGGTACCATATCGCAAGAAGGATATAGATACGCTTGAACGAATACGGAAGAGAGCAGCTAAATTATTTCAGAGCTGAGAAACCTTAATTATGAAGAACGCCTAAAAGTCTGTGGTTCAACAACCCTAGAGACAGAAAGTTAAGAGGATATCAACTTGAAGTTTTTATGATACTGATAGAACTAATTTTTTTTCTCTTTCGGGAAAGATATCTCAAGAGGGCGGGTTATACATAGATGAAAACATTTTCGACACTCGATAAGCCAATGGCTTCCATATTAAAAATGTGCAAACAATAACTAGTTCAAGACTACCATTACTTAGCCCACCATCCGACCAGCGCCGCATGATGACCAGATAGTTCTGGTAGCTCAGGTAGTTGTTCGGGTAGCTTGGCAGCCAATCAAAGTAAGACATTTCTGCGACTGAAATCAGGCGAATACTTTATAACCTAAATTTGTTATTTATATATAAGCAGACTTCCACTATACACAACTTCCAGTGGAAATCGTTTATCGAGCTAAATGTCTCAATAAGTTTTCCAAATTCGTATTCGTTTCTCTTGTTTCTAGTGCATGGGCCTACTATCGCACGGTACACTCAGTGCTGGATCCACAGTGGCACACTCGTACCAGGCCCATAAAAGGGGGCCGCCAACAATATTTAGTGGGACATCAGAGCTGCCAAAACCCGATAAAAAATCAATAGATGAACAATCACATGATTTGTGTTTTCAGACTTCACATAATATGACACAGAACAGGATATCAAAGAGGAGTTTCCACATCAACAATGAACGAGGTACCTTTAGCAAGACACCCCTCTCCTCTTCGGTATCCTCTTACCTTGCTCTTCACTCTGGTGTTCTGTATTGTCTGAAAGCACAAACATATAAGTTAAGGATTAGGATGAGAAAATGTACAATTTGTAGTTGTGGAGACAAAAGTGCCCACGTCAACAATCACAGAGGAACCTTCAGCCAGACACCCCTCTCAAGTTTGTTGTCCTCTTCCCTTCCTCTTCTACGTCGTCTTCTGTTAAGTCTCAAAACTAAAATATATAAGTTACGAATTAGGAAGAGAAAATATACATCTGTGCTTATAGACATGGAGACAAAAGTGTCCACATCAGCAATCACAGAGGAACCTTCAGCACGACACACCAGTCTTCGGTGCCCTGTTCTCTGTCATCTAATGTGAAATCTGAAAAAACATAATAATTATAAATTACGGATTAGGAAAAGAAAAAATATGCAATATGTAATTGTAGTTGTGGAGACAACAGTGTCCACATCACAGAGGTACCTTAATTAATATACTACTCTCCTCTTCGGTGTCCACTTCTCTTCCTCTTCTCAATCATCTTCTGTGAAACCTTAAACAAAAGGTACTCATTATCCGGATTCTTAAATAACAAACAATTGTGAATGGAATATAAATTATTGATTGGAATATGAAATAGTGAAAGGAAATATATATATATATATATATATATATATATATATATATATATATATACATACATATATATACATATATATATATACATATATATATATATATACATATACATATACATATATATATATATATATATATATATATATATATATATATATATATATATATATATATATATATATATATATATATATAATCCGGGTAATGAGTGCCCTTTAGTAACTAAAAGGAAATCTTAATATATAAAGTAATGAACACCTAAATTGTTTTGTACGTTATAATTGATTATAAGTGTGTATAATCCAATTGATGTAATAACAGTAGCATGTACGAGTGACACTTGCTTTGCGAGCCACACGTTCTCTGTTGTAACAACATGTCCCGTATGATGTAACAACTTGTCCCGCTTACGGGGCTAGTCGTTACAGTCGACCGCGCCTGAAAAACTTCACATATCTAGCTAATTACAATACCGGGTATGGAATACAAATGGTATGGTACAGTTTATTAACGCGAATAATAAACTTAATGTATACGTTGACAGAATAATGCATCTAACATACTTTTCACAAAAAGTAACTAACTAAAAATTCCCTGTCACTGTAAATGCTGTCGTCCTCTTTACGATCTGAACATTTATTTTATTCTCACTTAGCCTTAGTTGCATAGTAACGTGTCTCATGTGATAGCCATAAAGCCGACAGTTCTATCGATGACAGCACCGAGTCGAGTGAACGGGAACACCCTCTTAGTTCACACACCTCGTAGTTCACACCAGGTGATCAAACATAAAAGATCGGCGTATGATGATTGTCACCTGACAGTGGCTGCACCCAGGACAACTGACAGTGGCTGCACACAGGACAACTGACAGTGGCTGCACACATGACAACTGACAGTGGCTGCACACAGGACAACTGACAGTGGCTGCACACATGACAACTGACAGTGGCTGCGCACAGGACAACTGACAGTGGCTGCGCACATGACAACTGACAGTGGCTGCACACAGGACAACTGACAGTGGCTGCATACAGGACAACTGACAGTGGCTGCACACATGACAACTGACAGTGGCTGCACACAGGACAACTGACAGTGGCTGCAGACAGGACAACTGACAGTGGCTGCACACAGGACAACTGACAGTGGCTGCACACAGGACAACTGACAATGGCTGCACACAGGACAACTGACAGTGGCTGCACACATGACAACTGACAGTGGCTGCGCACATGACAACTGACAGTGGCTGCACACAGGACAACTGACAGTGGCTGCATACAGGACAACTGACAGTGGTTGCACACATGACAACTGACAGTGGCTGCACACAGGACAACTGACAGTGGCTGCACACAGGACAACTGACAGTAGCTGCACACAGGACAACTGACAGTGGGTGCACACAGGACAACTCGTCTCGAGACAAGTACACAACATATGTCTTAATTCCATGTATATTTACTAATGTGCACTAATATTATGTTTCCAATACTGTTTTATTCAGATAAATTATAACATGGGAAAGAATACTATAACTCTAATAAACTTCAATCAATCAATATATAAACGCTTCAAATTCCAAAATAGTAAAAGTAGAATACAACACTATATTCAACATGAGTAATTATTAGTAACAGTGCTTTGGAAAGGGATGGCAATGGCTGATTGGCTCAGATAGACACGCGCAAGCTCTGAACATTGGAATGCGAGCTTTACCCTCATGCGAAGCCATCTTTGCTTTTGTTTGAGTTTGATGCACGGAGACTGTTATTATATCAAATGAACATCATTTCTGAGGGCTAAAGTGACGAAGAAGACTTATGATTCTGGTGGAGCGGGTCACGCACGCACGCACGCACGCCCGCACGCAAACACGCACACACACATGCACGCACGCACGCACGCACGCACGCACGCACGCACGCACGCACGCACGCACGCACGCACGCACGCACACACACACACACACACACACACACACACACACACACACACACACACACACACACACACACACACACACACACACACATTATGCAAAATTCAAACAACCGAACCAGTTTTGCAGGTGTTGAAGTAGTTTGCCTTTCCAGGCGTTTTATTATGAATGATTGACATGACAAAAATAACTATGTGACCGAACTGAAATTGTCACAGTCCATTGCAAATGATACATTGTCATTCTTGTGTGAGTTGCATGACATATTGCAGTGCACGAACATGTCTTGGTTGTTGTGGGCGTCAATCGGTTCTTCTAAACGACCATTTGAAACGTTCGTTACGCCTTTACATCAATTGGCTTTTCTATCGGCCCAATGGAGTAGCCTCGTTTCTCGCAGATATAGAACTTCTTCTGGTAACAGTCGTCGTCGAACCAGCCGTAGTGGATGCATTTCGCGTCCCAGCAGCGCCGCCTGATGGCCAGACAGTTCTGGTAGCCCAGGTAGTTGTTTGGTTCGTTTGGCAGCCAATGGAAGTACGATGCGTACGTGTCTGAAAACAAACAGTGCATGCTTTATCATACATATTTGACAAGATTTAATAAGACAAAATTGTAAAAGATTGTAAAAACACCATTTGAAAATATAAGATACAAGCTCCAAATGCCACATAGCCACTGGCTTACCGAAAGTCGATTATATATATATATATATATATATATATATATATATATATATATATATATATATATATATATATATATATATATATATATATATATTCGAAATCAGTGTTTAAATGTACTGCTAGTACTGTTAGAATTTAACCAGTCTGCAGATACAGTCTTAGCAAAACACTAGCCAATTTATCGATGTATTTGCACATTTAATTGAAGGCCATGTTTTATTGTTTTAGTTAGATAAACTCTACTTAACGGGACATTCACTCGCCTGTTGCTGTATTGTATTATATTATAAACAGTTTCAACGCGACAGTCATTACATGTGTGTCCTACTTACTGGAAGGATCCCACTTCCAAGCCTTCTCCACTTCCAGGTCGGTGGCTCCCAGCCAGTACTCGGCTTTCTCCAGAAGATGGTGCTTGTATGAGACTGAACATTACAAAAGGCGATTATATTTCCGAATTCTACCAATTTAGGGAGACATTGCAATTTGGGCAAGCTATGATCGGGATACAAACGGTCGATTTATGTACATTTAAATTCACAATTATCCTGCATTATACAGTGCTACGTTCTGCAATTACTCCTCCACAAGCTCTGTGAACTTAATCTTGAAGCAGGAATGATGAGCTCACATTCCCGTTGGTAGAGTTGTCCTTGCAGCCAAGCGTGAGTCAAGTTGTCCTTCACCTCCACCATTCTGGCACGCAGAACACCGCAGTACACCTACGACAGACAAACACAGTTCCACATAAATGTGTTGTTGCGTGATTTTTTTTATATGTTCTCAACACCCGGGAAATATATTATTAATGAGCGACAAATGCAAGACTTTTTAATATATGTTAATCGTATTAATCAATCAAATGTTACGTTTTTAAAACAATAAACAAAGTGAACATGAATAAATAAATTATTAGCTGAGAACGTGTCACTATATTATTGCTGCATCCAAATCCGGTGCAGGATTCCCATTGGGTCATGACTAGGAAACAGTAGTCATTTTGTACAGTGGGCATCCCCGGTTAACGTTGATTTTTGGCCAGACGAGTGCCACACTTGGTCATGCGACCTTCTCGACCACTTCGGGCTGACGACGTTCAGTGAATGCCAGCCTACCTTGGCTTCAGCCCAGCTGGCGAGATCTCGCACGAACTTGTAGCACTGGCAGCGCCGGATGGACAGGTATCGCACCACATATCCCTTGGGACAATCTACAAGCAACAGAAGTAATTAAGTACTGGATACTTGGTTGTACGTTGAGTTATATAAATTAGGCCTAAGTAGCATTGGTTTTGTCAGACGGCAAACATCATTGGCTCACCCCTGAGTCGATACTTGTATTTGTATTTAAATTACTTGCTACCATAGATATTCTTGCTTTGTCTTTTATGTGTACAAGGAAGTCTCACTTGATCATCCCTTAAACTACTTTTTGGTGATATATTTGAGATGTAATGTTAAATCTGTTGAGGATATGAAATATTGTGCCGAACATTAGTTGCTAGTTCAGGTGCGATTGGTTAACGGCCGAACATTACATGTTATATCAGCAGCGATTGTTTAAATAAAAATAATATATACAACGGAAACAATAGCGCAAGGTTGCACTGGTGGATCTGACAAATCGGACACAATCCAATTCCACATCTGAGTAGGTGGACACATCCGGGTGACAATTAAAAATCATAATTAGTTCACGATAAATCAGGAAAAGAAAACATACTATCAATAGTGAGAATTACCACTTACCATTACCACAACACTTCTCAAGCAAACCACACAATTTGTATATATCATTAAGTTGCAGATACAGTTGTATTTAGCTCAGAAAAGCTAATTTACTTACAACAGTATGGCATTTTCTTTACGTCAGTGTTGCCCTTCGTATCTTGCGCAGACGTTAAGACTGCGGCGACACCGAGCAAGACGGCTGGAGAGGAACAGACGACATCACTGTAGTGCAGCAACGATCAAACATACTCCTGCTAGACCTTTAATTAATGGATGCCCCAGACTTTAATTGTACGTGTTACACACGACTAGTTATATACAGAGATGTTGTCACCAATTCAGAAGATTAAAAGATGAGACAGTCTAATGAATAAACTTTATTGACATACTGAGACAAATTTTAAATCTTAGACATACCTGCTATAATCAGCGATCGGCTGACCATTTTGGTGGTTTAAAATTCGTCTTCGTCTGTTGATACCTATATGTAAAGAAAATAAATATAACGTCAACATGAAAGTAATCAATCTCGAATTTGCTGTGGCAGCATTGCCAATAAAACGTTGTCAATACAAAATTGTTGCGGCCGACAGAATGGCTAATAAAAGAAATGTCTGCTTTTCAATATCCTGCAAACTACTTACTGTTAAACACTGCTTCCTTTACATTGAACATAATGCCGTCTACGATGGAAGGGCGTGTATATATATCTTTCACTGACCAATGGCTAGCATCCAAACAAATTGACGTCACTCGACCGGACACGCCTCTAGATTCATCCGTGTTGACCACGGGCTATTTTTAGCGACCGTCCCGCAGTGTGGTGACGTGACACCGACGGACGTTCAGCTCGGTGCACGGGTGACTGGTACGACGTGACACCGGCGGGCGTTCAGCTCGGTCCACGGGCGACGGGTACGACGTGGCACTCCCTCGACGCGTCTAATCAGGGGAAGTAGGGCAGGTGGGAGGTAAACAAAACTAATAGTACAATTAATGAATAGGTGTGTGGTAAACAAGTATGATTATTGGATGTCGAACTGAGATATGTTGGTAAACATTGTTGTACTTCAACATCAACACATACCTATCAGCAAACGCACACAGGCTTTTCAACATGTTATAAGATGCCTCTGGTAGCATTGAGTTATCAGAAAATTACATTTCACAAAGGAAATGTCAAAGGCAAAACATGTTATGCCCAGTCCAAACACATGCGCCATTTGGAAATCTATCTAGTGTTCGACTCAGTTTCAGCTATGTTCTCTACGTGACGCCTGGGGCACGGAGAAAGGACTTGTAATAGGCGAATCAACCCATGCGCGGTAAAACAGTCATCAGAATACGATTTAGACCTCAGTCGTACAGCAACAAAACCGTTTATTTACAAGTGCAGCTCTGCATTGATGCAAGCATTTGACAACTATGAGCGACCGTTATATATAGATGTTTGCTTGTTGATGTCACACTAGAGAGACAGAAGGGGGAGAGAAAGAGAGATATAGTCGTGAATCAAACAGCAATAATCGATATAGTTGTTGAATCCGATGCATCCGTAGTTTAGGTTGTCTTTCTTGCGTTTATCCACGCAACAATCATATTTGCATTTACATCATATCCCAGTCACTGACTATATCTTAATCGTGTGGCGGGCCAAAACGATGGACAACATTAGAAATGAATAGAATCTTTTAATTGTGTACACTTTGGCTTAACTCAAAGAAAACAATTCAATACTGCGCTCCAACAAAAACAGGCATATTCGAATAAAAGGGATATTCGAATAAACAGGTATATTCGAATAAACAGGTATATTCGAATAAACAGGTATATTCGAATAAACAGGTATATTCGAATAAACAGGTATATTCGAATAAAAAAACATTACATATATATCGTGATTTGCTCAATTCATGCACCTCGGCTCTGAGTAGCAGACGCGACGCGCCTATTGATAACTCTATCAAGAGAGAAACACAAGAACCTCTGATTGGATGCGTTTGTTCTCCCTTCTAATGTTGTTCTTCAAATCTACCAATGTTTGAATATTGGTTTTCACCATAGACGGGTAACAGCAGATTTCACCACAAGTAGTATTAGTCAGGAGTCACTAAAGATAACACGGTCCAGAAACTCGGGTTCGGGTTCAATCCCTGGACAAATCTCACACCACACTTTTATTTGTTTTGTCAGTTTGACTTTGCATGATTTGTATCCTATACGGATACAAGTCTTCTCACAGTAATATGCAATAACTGCACCAGCTGAGGAAGCTTACGTATTGCCTTCCTATGTGAGGCATACGACGCTTGTCTTACACCTTGGATTATCTCATGTGGTCTTGTGTGGTCTTATCTTGTGTGTGGTCTCAGCATCTTGTTATGTGGTGCAGAGACCTGGACAATCTACGCTGCCTTCGTGTGATTCTTGACGTGGAACGGCAGGACAAAGTCAACAACCTCGAGATTCTGCAATGTTGCATTTCAACACCACTGAGCCACTGAGCAGCATTCTCCAACAGAGACGACTACGATGGATTGGGCACCTACCGCGTATGTCTAGTGACCACCTCCCAAAGATCATTCTCTTTGGGGAATTAACTGAAGGCAAACGCCCAGTTGGCAGACCTTTGAGATACCAGGATGTAATCAAAAGAGATTTTAAAGCAAACAGTTGCTGAAGACAGATCTACCTGACGAGTCAGTCTCAATGGCTGTTCTGCTATTAACATCAAAGCATCCCGGTCAAAAGAGACCAAGCGTGCGAGGCGTCGAGCCGGCAATTTACCGACATGATGACGTGGCAGCTAAAACAAGCATCTCACTACTCATGTGATTGCCGTGAAGCCGACGGTTCCATCGGTGACAGCCAGCACCAGGTCGGGTGAACGGGAATGCCCTCATATTTCACACCATTACAGTGAACTAGAGGTGATTAAACGTAGAAGACCAGCGTTGGTCGCGAGGAGCCGTGTCAGCCCCGGGTGGGGTCAACTGTTTATGATTGGAAGTGGTTCGTATACAAGCTAACTCGTCTAGAGACACGTGCTCAACAGCTGTGTTAAATCCATGTATGTTTGTAAGCTTATAAGACTGTGTCCTCGGTACTGTTTGATACAGACCAATCAAGACATGGGAAGAACCCCTCAAGTTTGATAAATATGCAGCTTGGTCATTAAACACAACTGAAAATTACCACGGACAACATATGGCGTATGGTTTGACTTCGTTTAATGTTTTGACATCACTTTGCAGGCGGCGTCTGCCCGACTTCTTTACGAACTCGACGACATGATGAGCCGGTCGCCAGCAACAGGTGTGTGTGTGTGTATATGTGTGTGCGTGCATGCGTGCGTGCATGCGAGCATGCGCGCGGGTGATCGTGTGTGATCTTGCGTGATCGTGCATAATCGTGCGTGATCGTGCATGCGGTGTGCACGCGTGTTGTTTATACATATATATATATATATATATATATATATATATATATATATATATATATATATATATATATATATATATATATATATAATCCGGATAATGAGTGCCCTTTAGTAACTAAAAGGAAATCTTAATATATAAAGTACCTTAATATATAAATTACCTTAAGGTACCTTTAGCAAGACACCCCTCTCCTCTTCGGTATCCAGTTATCTAGCTCTTCACTCTGGTGTTCTGTATTGTCTGAAAGCACAAACATATAAGTTAAGGATTAGGATGAGAAAATGTACAATTTGTAGTTGTGGAGACAAAAGTGCCCACGTCAACAATCACAGAGGAACCTTCAGCCAAACACCCCTCTCAAATTTGTTGTCCTCTTCCCTTCCTCTTCTACGTCGTCTTCTGTTAAGTCTCAAAACTAAAATATATAAGTTACGAATTAGGAAGAGAAAATATACATCTGTGCTTATAGACATGGAGACAAAAGTGTCCACATCAGCAATCACAGAGTAACCTTCAGCACGACACACCAGTCTTCGGTGTCCTATTCTCTGTCATCTAATGTAAAATCTGAAAAACATAATAATTATAAATTACGGATTAGGAAAAGAAAAAATACAATCTGTAACTGTAGTTGTGGAGACAACAGTGTCCACATCACAGAGGTACCTTAATTAATATACTACTCTCCTCTTTGGTATCCACTTCTCTTCCTCTTCTCAATCATCTTCTGTGAAACCTTAAACAAAAGGTACTCATTATCCGGATTCTCAAATAACAAACAATTGTGAATGGAATATAAATTATTGATTGGAATATGAAATAGTGAAAGGAAATATACTTTTATACTTTTTTATATTTTCAAAAAAAAAAGTGACTAACTAAAAATTCCCTGTCACTGTAAATGCTGTCGTCCTCTTTACGATCTGAACATTTATTTTATTCTCACTTAGCCTTAGTTACATAGTAACGCGTCTCATGTGATAGCTGTAAAGCCGACAGTTCTATCGATGACAGCACCGAGTCGAGTGAAAGGGAACACCCTCTTAGTTCACACACCTCGTTAGTTCACACCTACAATGAGCTAGAGGTGGTCAAACACAAAAGGTCGGCGTATGATGATTGTCAACTGACAGTGGCTGCGCACAGGACAACTCGTCTCGAGACAAGATTTAACAAGATTTAACAAGATTTGCCATCCAAGCCAAAGGCCCAGATGGCAAGTGGACAAGGAAGCTATTGGCTTATCGAGAGTCCAACAATGTTCATCTACTTATAACCCGCCCTCCTGAGATATGTGTCAACCTTGTTTTTAAACATATTCACGCTGCTAGCAGTTACACAATATGTAGACAATTTGTTCCATTCATTTATTTTCCTCTGTGAGAACGAGTGCTTCCTGATGTCCAATCTACATTGATCCTTTACTAATTTTACCTCATGTCCTCTAGTTCTGCTATCCTTCTTGAGTGAGAAAACATATTTCTATCAATATTTTCATACCCATTCAATATCTTAAAAACTTCAATCTGATCTCCTCTTAACCTCCTTGTCTCTAGAGTCGTTAAACCACAATTCTTTCAGGCGTTCTTCATAACTAAGGTCTCTAAGTTCTGGAATCATTTTAGTTGCTCTCCTTTGTATGCGTTCAAGCGTATCTATATCCTTCTTACGATATGGTCTCCATGCTTGTATACAGTATTCTAAATGAGGTCTAACTATTGCTTTATAAAGAGGTATAGTTAACTTTTTTCCCTTGTATGTTATGTTTCTTCTAATCAATCCAAGAATTTGATTACCCTTTGAAGCTGCAATACTACACTGCTCTGAAACTTTCATATCAGCGCTTATTGTAACTCCTAAGTCCTTTTCTTTTACAGTAGTACCCAGAACAGTATCTCCCATTTTATAGTTTACATTCAAGTTCCCATGTCCTGTATGTAGGCATTTACATTTCCCAAAATTGAACAGCATCTGCCATTTCTCAGACCATTTCACTAATCTGTCTAGATCGTTTTGTAAATGTTGTTTATCACCATCAGTAGTAACCTTTCTAAACAGTTTTGTGTCATCCGCAAATTTCAGTACGTTACTTGTTATACTGTCGTCCAAGTCATTGATATATATTAAGAATAATATAGGTCCTAATACTGATCCTTGAGGTACCCCACTCAAAACCGATTTCCAATTTGAAACTTCTCCATCTACTACAACTCGTTGTCTTCTGTCAGTCAGCCATTGTTCTATCCAGTCAGTTATGCTATCCCCTATACCATGGGCTTTTAATTTAAGTAGTAATCTTTGATGTGGCACTTTGTCAAAAGCTTTCTGAAAATCTAAGTAGATAATATCTACTGGCGATCCCACGTCTATCCACTTAGTGATTTCTTCCAAAAAACATAACATATTTGTTAAGCATGACCTCGCTTTAAGGAATCCATGTTGAGATGAATTTAATAATTTATGCTTAACGAGGAAGTCCACCATATGGTCTTTAATTAACCTTTCTAATAATTTACAAATCACTGACGTTAAACTCACTGGTCTGTAATTTTCTGACTTATTTCTCGAACCCTTTTTAAATAATGGTATGATGTTTGCTTCTTTCCATTCAAACGGAACAACTCCCTCTTTTAATGACAAGTTGAATACTCTTGCAAGTGGTATACTGATTTGTTCTACTGTTTCCATTAGTAATTTTGGAGGAATCCCATCCACTCCCGGTGATTTGATATCCTTCATTGCCTTTATTTTCTTAGCTACCAATTCTGGAGTTACAACTAACGGACCTAAATAGTCAGATTTAGCCTCCTGAAATTTAGCATCAGCAACTGGTAATGAACTAATATCTTCTTTGGTAAACACTGAACTGAAGTAACCATTTAGGTCTTCCGCCATTAAAAACCCCTGTGATGCTATATTTCCATAACTGTCTTCTAGAGGTCCAACCTTGTCTTGTACGTTTTGTTTACTCCTGACATATGCATAAAAACTCTTGCTGTCATGTTTTATGTTACATGCTAGTTTTTGCTCATAGCTTCTTTTAGATTGTCTGATTTCAGTTGTAGCTGCATTAAGTGCCTCTTTGTAATTTGCATAATCTTCTTCCTTTCTGGTACGCCTATAAACCCTCCACATAGTTTGTTTTAACACTATTTTTCTAATAGCCTCTTTTGACAAGTGTTTCTTTCTACACCGTTTTCCTTGTTTTTGGAAGGGAACAAATTTATCGATGATACTCTCAATTTCATATTTTAGAATATTCCAACATTCAATTGCGGTCTTATTCATCAGCATGTTATTCCAATCTAGCTTTGCTAAGTATTTTCTCATATCTTTGTAGTTACCTTTGTGGAAGTTTCTCTTGTACGCTTTCTTATTTTTACTTTCTGATTTTACATTGATGTCAAAATGTATTTGATTATGTTCACTGTTACCCAATGGTTCAAATATTTTTACATTGTCCACTAATTCTTTTTGCGATGACAAAACTATATCTAATACATTTTCTCCCCTGGTTGGTTCTAGCACGTGCTGAATAAGAAAGCTATCCTGGATTAAAAATAGAAATTGTTGGTCCTCAATCCCTGTGCTCTCTAGAGAATTCCATTGTATGTGTCCATGGTTAAAATCTCCCATTATGATACAATCCCCTTTACTAACTACCTTTATAGCGTTTTTATTTCTGTGTTGTCATCTTCGTTTATGTGTGGACTTCGGTAAACTAATCCAACAGTTAATTTTGAATTTCCTGAAACAATTTTGCACCAAATAGCTTCATCGCCATCTGCTTCCCTTTCTAGTTTTATTTCATAAGCCTGAATAGATTCTTTAACATATAAAATAACTCCCCCGCCCCTTCTTCCTATTCGATCTTTCCTAAACATTACGTATCCTGTCAGTCCTAATTCAGTATCTGATATATCTGTGTTGGCCCATGATTCAGTTATACCAATTATGTGAGGGTTAATATCTTCTACCATAATGTTTAATTCGTTTTTCTTATTTACTATGCTCCTTGCATTTAAACATACGCATCTATAACCTTTTTCAGAGATGTTTATCGGATGATATAATATTGGTTTATCTGTGCTAGTGGCCTCTTGTTCTGCTTGAGACACCTCTAGGTAACCCCCCTGCACTTCTAGTTTAAACAATGTTTACTTCCAAAAATATTTGTCATTGTACCCATGTCACTATCTACTGCTGCTGAAAGTTTGTCCGCGAATACTGCCGCCCCCTTTCCACTTAGATGAAGCCCATCCTTCATGTACATATCAGCCCTCCCAACAAAACTTCCCCATAAATCCACAAATCCAACTTCCTCTTCCCTACATAGCTTCTGGACTAACATGTTAATTGCCATCCCCCGACAATTTCGATATTTGTGACCCCTCCTGCCTATTACAGGTAAAATCCCTGACAGTATTACCTGCTCAACCCGCGTCTGTTTTAGTGTTCTGACAAACTGCCTATATTTCCTAACTATGGCAGTTGTACCCTCCCTCTCTACGTTATTTGTCCCTACGTGTACTAAAACAGATCTACCCTTGCCTGAACCTACGATGTTTTTTACCCTCTCAGTCATCGCCTCTATTTTGGCTTCAGGCAAGCAGACCACCACATCATCTCCCTTGTTTAAGACTCAGAATAACTCTTCCGTTCGATCCCTTCCATCACATTCTGTCCTGACCCCTTCCCTCCTGTCTCCCCCACTTCCCACTCCTTTGCTCTTGTCTCTCCCACTCCCCTCTCCTTCACTCCGGTTGTTTTCCCTCCCGTCTCCCCCACTGCCTTCTCCTTCCCTCCTGTCTCCCCTACTCCCCTCTCCTTCACCGCGGTTGTCTTCCCTCCCGTCTCCCCCACTCCCTTCTCCTTCCCTCCTGTCTCCCCTACTCCCCTCTCCTTCACTCCGGTTGTCTTCCCTCCCGTTCCTTTCCTTCCCGTCTCCCTACGACCTGTCACCTTCCCTCCTCTCAGCTTCCTCCCAGGCTGAGGTGAGCTCTCCCTACCATATCTTGTGTCTTTAACCACTTTATCGTCTACTGTTCCCCCACCGGAACTACTGGCACAACCCCCCTGTTCCCTTCCCACCATTGCCACAACGAGCAGCTTCAGCTCTTCCAACTCCACCTCTAGTTCCTTCATCTTCGTACATCCCCTACACTCAAAACTAAAACTATCTGCCTGGACCTCAGCCCAGGACTTCTCGCACCCAGACTTGACGAAGTCCACCCAGTTACTGCAACTGCCACAAATTAAGTGCCTTGTGGCCTTTAACTGCCGTTTGCACGGCGCCATCATACAATTTAGTTTGAATAAGTTTGCTACGTTAGCCTTGAATAAGGCTGTTTTTGTGATCAAAAGAACACTTTAGGCTAATATACTTGCTAACTATGTCTTCCATTAAGCTCGCATGAGAAAGAAAAACCTGTCACCTAGCGAATACGGAGAACACTGTGTAACAAAACAACGAAATCAGTGTGTACTAATTTAAGCTAAAATCCTGCTGTTAATTCCTTTTTACCGAAAACGTTTACTACCACTATGTCAGATATTACCTTATGTATGTAATTTAAGTAAATATATCACTTTATCTTATATATATATATTAGCCAATGTAAACGATAGTTAATGCACGAGTTGAATTCACGACCTGTAAACAAATTCCCTTTTATCACTCGTTGAGTTTGAATCCGGGAAAAAATACTACCTCTGTTAACAAAAACGGTTTCTTAATATATGTCTACAAATAGTTTGTGAACAATATATGTATAATAGTAATACTTATTCTAACCAATATTCCAATGTTACTGACTATTCACTATGCTATCTCAATTTTCGAATGGTAAACAACCCTATTAACGCTCGCTGACTTCCCTGACAGAGTCCGAAACTAACTTACTCTTAAATACTCCCTCTGACTAATAATTAACAAAACCTGTTTCCTAACATATGTCTACAATACGTTTGTGTATAATATATATATATATATGCAATAGTAATACTTATTCTATTTGATATACCGCGTTTTTCTGTAAATGATCTACACCAAATTCAAGTCGCTGCACCAAGTCCAAGTAGCCGGAAGTACACAACATATGTCTTAATTCCATGTATATTTGCTAGTGTGCAGGAATATTATGTTTTCAATACTGTTTTATTAAGACATATGTGGGAAAGAATACCATAACTCTAATAAATATCAATCAATATAAAAACACTTCAATTTCCACAATAGTAAAAGTAGAATACAACACTATATTCAACTTGAGTAATTGTTAGTAACAGTGCTTTGGAAAGGGATGGCAATGGCTGATTGGCTCAGATAGACACGCTCAAGCTCTGAACATTGGAATGCAAGCTTTACCCTCATGCTAAGCCATCTTTGTTTTTGTTTGAGTTTGATGCACGGAGACTGTTATTATATCAAATCTACGTTTATTAATAAATTATTTAGTTGCCGTTAACTGGGGAACTTAATCGAGTCAGACCTATCAAATAGCGACAGTGGAATGAACATCATTTCTGAGGGCCGTGACGAGGAAGACTTGTGATTCTGGTGGAGCGTGTCACGCACGCACGCACGCACGCACGCACGCACGCACGCACGCACGCACGCACACACGCACGCACGCACGCACGCACGCACACACACACACACACACACACACACACACACACACACACACACACACACACACACACACACACACACACACACACACACACACACACACACATTATGCAAAATTCAAACAACCGAACCAGTTTTGCAGGTGTTGAGGTAGTTTGCCTTTCCAGGCGTTTTATTATGAATGATTGACATGACAACAATAACTATGTGACCGAACTGAAATTGTCACAGTCCATTGAAAAGGACACATTGTCATTCTTGTGTGAGTTGCATGACATATTGCAGTGCACGAACATGTCTTGGTTGTTGTGGGCGTCAATCGGTTCTTCTAAACGACCAGTTCAAACGTTCGTTACGCCTTCACAATGATTGGCTTTTCTATCGGCCCAATGGAGTGGCCTCGTTTCTCGCAGATGTAGAACTTCTTCTGGTAACAGTCGTCGTCGAACCAGCCGTAGTCGATGCATCGCATATCCCAGCAGCGCCGCCTGATGGCCAGACAGTTCTGGTAGCCCAGGTAGTTGTTTGGTTCGTTTGGCAGCCAATGGAAGTACGATGCGTACGTGTCTGAAAACAAACAGTGCATGCTTTATCATACATATTTGACAAGATTTAATAAGACAAAATTGTAAAAGATTGTAAAAACACCATTTGAAAATATAAGATACAAGCTCCAAATGCCACATAGTCATTGGCTTACCGAAAGTCGGTTATATATATATGTGTGTGTGTGTGTGTGTGTGTGTGTGTGTGTGTGTGTGTGTGTGTGTGTTTGTGTGTGTGTGTGTGTGTGTGTGTGTGTGTGTTTGTGCGTGCGTGCGTGCGTGCGTGCGTGTGTGTGTGTGTGTGTGTGTGTGTGTGTGTGTGTGTGTGTGTGTGTGTGTGTGTGTGTGTGTGTGTGTGTGTGTGTGTGTGTGTGTGTGTGCGAAATCATTGTTTAAATGTATTCACACTGCTAGAATTTAACCAGTCTGCAGACACAATTTTAGCAAAACACTAGCCAATTTATCGATGTATTTGCACATTTAATTGAAGGCCATGTTTTATTGTTTTAGTTAGATAAACTCTACTTAACGGGACATTCACTCGCCTGTTGCTGTATTGTATTATATTATAAACAGTTTCAACGCGACAGTCATTACATGTGTGTCCTACTTACTGGAAGGATCCCACTTCCAAGCCTTCTCCACTTCCAGGTCGGTGGCTCCCAGCCAGTACTCGGCTTTCTCCAGAAGATGGTGCTTGTATGAGACTGAACATTACAAAAGGCGATTATATTTCCGATTTCTGCCAATTTAGGAAGACATTGCAAATCGTTATTTGGGCAAGCTATGATCGGGATACAAACGGTCGATTTATGTACATTTCAATTCACAATTATCCTGCATTATACAGTGCTACGTTCTGCAACTACTCCTCCACAAGCTCTGTGAACTTAATCTTGAAGCAGGAATGATGAGCTCACATTCCCGTTGGTAGAGTTGTCCTTGCAGCCAAGCGTGAGTCAAGTTGTCCTTCACCTCCACCATTCTGGCACGCAGAACACCGCAGTACACCTACGACAGACAAACACAGTTCCACATAAATGTGTTGTTGCGTGATTTTTTTTATATGTTCTCAACACCCGGGAAATATATTATTAATGAGCGACAAATGCAAGACTTTTTAATATATGTTAATCGTATTAATCAATCAAATGTTACGTTTTTAAAACAATAAACAAAGTGAACATGAATAAATAAATTATTAGCTGAGAACGTGTCACTATATTATTGCTGCATCCAAATCCGGTGCAGGATTCCCATTGGGTCATGACTGTGAAACAGTGGTAATTTTGTACAGTGGACATCCCCCAGTTGACGTTGACTTTTGGCCAGACGAGTGCCACACTTGGTCATGCGACCTTCTCGACCACCTTCGGGCTGACGACGTTCAGTGAATGCCAGCCTACCTTGGCTTCAGCCCAGCTGGCGAGATCTCGCACGAACTTGTAGCACTGGCAGCGCCGGATGGACAGGTATCGCACCACATATCCCTTGGGACAATCTACAAGCAACAGAAGTAATTAAGTACTGGATACTTGGTTGTACGTTGAGTTATATAAATTAGGCCTACGTAGCATTGGTTTTGTCAGACGGCAAACATCATTGGCTCACCCCGAGTGGATACTTGTATTTGTATTTAAATTACTTGCTACCATAGATATTCTTGCGTTATCTTTTATGTGTACAAGGAAGTCTCACTTGATCATCCCTTAAACTACTTTTTACTGATATATTTGAGTTGTAATGTTAAACCTGTTGAGGATATAAAATATTGTGCCGAACATTAGTTGCTAGTTCAGGTGCGATTGGTTCACGGCCGAACATTACATGTTATATCAGCAGCGATTGTTTAAATAAAAATAATATATACAATTGAAACAATAGCGCAAGGTTGCACTGGTGGATCTGACAAAACGGACACAATCCAATTCCACATATGAGTAGGTGGACACATCCGGGTGACAATTAAAAATCATAATTAGTTCACGAGGAATCAGGAAAAGAAAACATACTATCCATAGTAAGAATTACCACTTACCATTACCACAACACTACTCAAGCAAACCACATAATGTGTATATGTTTTCACTATTCAGTTGAAGACATCATTAAGTTGTAGATACAGTTGTATTTAGCTCAGAAAAGCTAATTTACTTACAACAGTATGGCATTTTCTTTACGTCAGTGTTGCCCTTCGTATCTTGCGCAGACGTTAAGACTGCGGCGACACCGAGCAAGACGGCTGGAGAGGAACAGACGACATCACTGTAGTGCAGCAACGATCAAACATACTCCTGCTAGACCTTTAATTAATGGATGCCCCAGACTTTAATTGTACGTGTTACACACGACTAGTTATATACAGAGATGTTGTCACCAATTCAGAAGATTAAAAGATGAGACAGTCTAATGAATAAACTTTATTGACATACCGAGAAAGTTTTTTAATCTTAGACATACCTGCTATAATCAGCGATCGGCTGACCATTTTGGTGGTTTAAAATTCTTCTTCGTCTGTTGATACCTATATGTAAAGAAAATAAATATAACGTCAACATGAAAGTAATCAATCTCGAATTTGCTGTGGCAGCATTGCCAATAAAACGTTGTCAATACAAAATTGTTGCTGCCGACAGAATGACTAATAAAAGAAATGTCTGCTTTTTAATATCCTGCAAACTACTTACTGTTAAACACTGCTTCCTTTACGTTGAACATAATGCCGTCTACGATGGAAGGGCGTGTATATATATACCTTTCACTGACCAATGGCTAGCATCCAAACAAATTGACGTCACTCGACCGGACACGCCTCTAGATTCATCCGTGTTGACCACGGACTATTTTTAGCGACCGTCCCGCAGTGTGGTGACGTGACACCGACGGACGTTCAGCTCGGTGCACGGGTGACTGGTACGACGTGACACCGGCGGACGTTCAGCTCTGTCCACGGGCGACTGGTACGACGTGGCACTCCCTCGACGTGTCTAATCAGGGGAAGTAGGGCAGGCGGGAGGTAAACAAAACTAATAGTACAATTAATGAATAGGTGTGTGGTAAATAAGTAGGAATATCGGATGTCGAACTGAGATATGTTGGTAAATATTGTTGTACTTGGCGTTCAACATCAACACATACTTATCAGCAAACACACACAGGCTTTTCAACATGTTATAAGATGCCTCTGGTGGCATTGAGCTATCAGAAAATTACATTTCACAAAGGAAATGTCAAAGGCAAAACACGTTATGCCCAGTCCAAACACGTGCGCTATTTGGAAATATATCTAGTGTTCGACTCTGTTTCACCTATGTTCTCTACGTGAAGCCTGGGGCACGGAGAAAGGACTTGTAATAAACGAAACAACCCATGCGCGGTAAAACAGTTATCAGAACACGAATTATATATTAGATGTTTGCTTGTTGATGTCACACTAGAGAGAGAGAAGGGGGAAAGAAAGAGAGATATAATCGTGAATCAAACAGCAATAATCGATATAGTTGTTGAATCCGATGTGTCCGTAGTTTATGGTTGTTTTTCTTGCGTTTATCCACGCAACAATCATATTTGCATTTACATCATATCCCCATCACTGGCCATATTTCAATTGTGTGGCGGGCCAAAACGATGGACAACTTTAGAAATGGATAGAATCTTTTAATTGTGTACACTATGGGTTAACTCAAAGAAAACAATTCAATATTGCGTTCCAACAAAAACAGGCATATTCGAATAAAACGTATATTCGAATAAACAAAAATATATTATTCTAATGTTGTTCTTCAAATCTACCAATGTTTGAATATTGGTTGTCACCATAGACGGGTTACAGTAGATTTCACCACAAGTAGTATTAGTCAGGAGTCACTAAAAATAACATGGTCCAGAAACTCGGGCCCGGGTTCAATTTCTGGACAAATCTCACACCACACTTTTATTTGTTTTGTCAGTTTGACTTTGCATGATTTGTATCCTAAACGGACACAAGTCTTCTCCAGTAATACGCAATAACTGCACAAGCTGGGGAAGCTTACGTATTGCCTTCCTATGTGAGGCATACGACGCTTGTCTTACACCTTGGATTATCTGATGTGGTCTTGTGTGGTCTTATCTTGTGTGTGTTCTCAGCATCTTGTTGTGTGGTGCAGAGACCTGGACAATCTACGCTGCCTTCATATGATTCTTGGCGTGGAATGGCAGGACAAAGTCAACAACCTCGAGATTCTGCAAAGTTGACACCACACACCAAATTCAACACCACTGAACCACTGAGCAGCTTTCTCCAACAGAGATGGATTTAGCACGTACCGCGTGTGTCGAATGACCGCCTCCCAAATATCATTCTCTATGGGGAATTAACTGAAGGCAAACGCCCAGTTGGCAGACCTTTGAGATACCAGGATGTAATCAAAAGAGATCTGAAAGCAAATAGTTGCTGAAGACAGATCTACCTGACGAGTCAGTCTCAATGGCGGTTCTGCTATTGACATCCAATTTACCGACATGATGACGTGGCAGCTAAAACAAGCATCTCACTACTCATGTGATTGCCTTGAAGCCGACGGTTCCATCGGTGACAGCCAGCACCAGGTCAGGTGAATGGGAACGCCCTCATATTTCACACCATTACATTGAACTAGAGGTGATTAAACGTAGAAGACCAGCGTTGGTCGCGAGGAGGCGTGTCAGCCCCGGGTGGGGTCAACTGTTCAAGTTTGTCAATTGGGAGTGGTTCGTATACAAGCTAACTCGTCTAGAGACGCGTACACAACAGCTGTTTTAAATCCACGTATGTATGTAAGTTTATAAGACTGTGTCCTCAGTACTGTTTGATCAAGACCAATCAATACATGGGAAGAACCCCTTAAATTTGATAAATATGCAGCTTTTTCATTAAACTCAACAGAAAAGTACCACAGACAACACGTGGCGTATGGTTTGACTTCGTTTAATTTTTTGACATCATTTTGCAGGCGACGTCTGCCCGACTTCTTTACGCGACGACATGATGTGCCGGTCGCCAGCAACAGGTGTGTGTGTGCGTGTGCGTGTGCGTGTGCGTGTGCGTGTGCGTGTGCGTGTGCGTGTGCGTGTGCGTGTGCGTGTGCGTGTGCGTGTGCGTGTGCGTGTGCGTGTGCGTGTGCGTGTGCGTGTGCGTGTGCGTGTGCGTGTGCGTGTGCGTGTGCGTGTGCGTGTGCGTGTGCGTGTGCGTGTGCGTGTGCGTGTGCGTGTGCGTGTGCGTGTGCGTGTGCGTGTTCGTGTGCGTGTGCGTGTGCGTGTGCGTGTGCGTGTGCGTGTGCGTGTGCGTGTGCGTGTGCGTGTGCGTGTGCGTGTGCGTGCGCGTGCGCGTGCGCGTGCGCGTGCGCGTGCGCGTTCGCGTGCGCGTTCGCGTGCGCGTGCGCGTGCGCGTGCGCGTGCGCGTGCGCGTGCGCGTGCGCGTGCGCGTGCGTGTGCGTGTGCGTGTGCGTGTGCGTGTTCGTGTGCGTGTTCGTGTGCGTGTGCGTGTGCGTGTGCGTGTGCGTGTGCGTGTGCGTGTGCGTGTGCGTGTGCGTGTGCGTGCGTGTGTGCGTGCGTGCGTATGTGCGTATGTGCGCGCATGCGCGACGGTAATCGTGCGTGATCTTGCGTGATCGTGCGTGATCTTGCCTTATCGTGCATGCGTTGTGCACGCGTGTTGTTGTGTGCGTGTGTTCGTGCGTGCGTGCGTGCGTGCGTGCGTGCGTGCGTGTGAACGTGAGTGCGTGTAAATCATGATTGAAATCTCCATTGCAGCTGTGTTGCTCTTCACCGTTGTGTTTGCTGCGTTGGTGGACGCGGGTCCATGGTGTGGTATGTCAATTTCATTTTAAGTTACGCACTCATGTCTGTATCAATGTGAAAACATAAATATCAGTCTCTCGATATATACATGCGAATTTGATGTGCATTTGTGAATGCAATAATTTATTTGGGACTCCTTAGGAAAATGCAATATATTTATACTGCAAAAAGTGCATACATTAATATAGCTTTTTATGAATACTATGTTTTCCGTTTTAGCTGTTATAACTTGGTTTTCTTGTTTCTCCATTCACGTTGCAGAGTGCCCCGACGGTTTCACGCCGCGGTACGTAGCCAAGAGGCCACACTGCTGGTGCTACAAGTTTGCGCGAGATCTCGCCAGCTGGGCTGAAGCCAAGGTAGGCCGATATTAAGACTGGCCATCGGCTGGTGCCGCGCGGTGTCATTACTCTGGCTAGGGAACACGTGGTCGGTAATGGATTCAAATTTACAAACTCCTCCCTAAATTCACGACTACGTGAGTCGTAGAACTTTAAAAAGAACTAGCACGCCACCTGCTGGGGTAAAGTGAAAACTGTACATAAACGGTTGAAAAGTTAGCACCAGTGCTCATTTGTTAGATATATTTGTAGAAATCATGAAACCATGTGGTGGCGGTGAAAATATTTCCTTCAACTACAGTTGTGTGACAAAATTGATAAATGGGAATTTGATGAATAGAGCCGTTTAACAAATACACACATCTGTGATTATTTACTGTAGACATGCATAATAATTCTTTATGCTACTATTAATGCGATTGGTGGCGAATGTCATAAAATTCCTACACCACCTTTTCAGCTTTCCAAGTCGTTAATTCTTTTGACACAGACCTATTTGGAGCGGATAGTATACAATGTAATTCTATCTTCACAAATATGGTCCTGAACTTCTCTAAAACTAATAGCGCATTTTGTTTCGATAAGCATGGTGACATCCAAGATGGACTATGTCTCATCTGTTTGGATGGCAGCCTCCGAAACATCGCTAGGCAGACTTGACGCCATCCAGAGACGAGCTATCAAAATTATAGCTATGCCAGAGGCTCCTCTGAGCAGGGATGCCATACCAACCACTAGCTTAAAGAAGACCAGTCGGTACACTCACCTTGGTCCACCGGATATACTATGGCGATGCACCAACGCAACTCAGTAGCATGTTGCCCCTCCTCCAGTGGTGCGAAGACCCACCCACACAGCTGCTTTGGCAATTCCACCCTTAAAACACTGCTGGCCACAACAGGACAGTCTTACCAACTGTCCCCCCCATCTCTGGAATAAACTCCCAGAGGAAATGGTTGCAATCAGGGAGTGAGACAAGTTCAAGATAGACGTCAACGGCTTCCTTGGTGCCTTGCGTCAGCGCCCGTTATTGTTGTTGTTGTTGTTATTAGTAGTAGTATTGTTGTTGTTGTTGTTGTAGGTTTATTGTGGCGTGATGCGCGCCTGGATGATGGAAGTAAAGGAAGCTACGACACAGTCATGGCTCAAACATCGCCTGTACGATTCCAGAGGTCAGGCCGTGAACTCTACAGCACAATCCATGAATTGCGTTGCTACTGAAGTTATAAGACCCCGTTTACTGTTTTCGATTATTTCGATGTACAGTTATGTTTGTGTAGAAAGATATTATATATTCACATAATTGAGAAAAGAATGAATGAATAATCGCGCGGTTCAGTAGTGTATACATAGCACCATCCGATTCAAGCAACAGGACACTGCTGGAATTAGCAGATTGGGCAAATATTCAATATTCGACATGAGTGGCAACATATCGAATGTCCTGGACAATAATGAACATGTTGTGTGTGTAGCAATAATCGACCCAAACCTGTACTCGGCGAAGTCGCACGGAAAAAACAAGCGAATAGCGATTGAAAGTCTTGAGTTTTCTAGCCAGTCCACTCTTGTGCCTTTGAAGTAGCGGTTTTATGACGTGTGTTGTGTGTGTGGCTTTGTCTTCTGTCAGGGTACTACCATCATCACCTTCTGGAGAAAGCGGAGTATTGGCTGGGAGCGACAGATCTCCAATGGGAAGCACATTGGAAGTGGGATCACTCCAGTAAGTACTGTATCAATACGACAGCACGAAACCTTGCATTCGTGCCATGTTCCAATTATTTAGCATTAGTTTTAATTTTTTTTTACAATATTCAACAAGATTTGACAAGATATAGAAAGATTGTCATCCAAGGCAAAACACCCATATGGCAAATGGACATGGAAGCCATTGGCTTATCGAGTCCAAATTTTTTTCAATTATGTGTACTTTCTTATATATAATCCACACTGTTCCTCCCCAACGTTACTTCGCGTCCTTTAGCGCTTCTATTTTTCTTATGCGACAAAAAAAGTTTTCTATCAATATTTTTATACCCAGTCAATATCTTAAAAACTTAAATTTGATCTCATCTTAACGTTCTTGTCTATGTGATTGTTAAACCACATCCTTTGTCTATATGTTTGTTAAACCACATTCTTCAAAACTAAATTAAGGTCTTCTGGTTATATTGATATGTGCAGAAGTATAATTAGTTCTTTTTCTTTAGTTGCATGCGAAAAGTCACAAGCGTTTAGAACAATATATTGCACGACAGTTGTTTGTTGCAATTAAGGTGTTTCTACTTTATACGTGTTATTCTTAATCCAATTGTTTTCAGACACGTACGCGTCGTACGTTAAATGGTTGCCAAGCGAACCGAACAACTACCTGGGCTACCAGAACTGTCTGGCCATCAGGCAGCGCTGTTCAGATGACGTAGATTGCGTCGACTACGGCTGGTTTGACGACGACTGTTACCAGAAGAAGTTCTACATCTGTGAGACGTCGGGGATCCTTCGCGGCGTGCCAACAACTAAACGGCCACCCGTTGACGAGACGAATGTGAACGTCAAACAAGCACGAAGACCGGCGTAATCAGTTACCGACGGCAACGGTGACATGCTACTGTTCCCGTCGTGTTTTTTTCTGAATAAAACTTCGACTGCAGAAAAATAACTTCGCTTGTTTCCTTTGTTAATGTGCGCAATACATTTGCAGATGTTGTTATAACACATAAAGCGGTCGTCGTGTACTCTCTCGGGACTGAACCATTCAGCTGCGTCGACTGTACAGGGTCGGAGATATGCGGGACGTTGTATTCCAAAGATAACCACCAGCAAGTACTCTATCGGGACCATACCTCCCAAACAATCGGCGTCGGTTCGTGTAAACCAAATTAGCAAGCAAAGCTACACAAACCTAGCTAGTGCCTTCGAGGAAGTTGGGATACGAGTTTCAGTGGGTGTAACTAGCCATGGTCCATGCTCACCAGTAGAAAAAATACGCCACTTACATAAGTTATTATCAGTAGATATTGGGTGCCCTACTTTTGTTGAAATGCCCTGCCGACATAGTCGCATGCGCTAAACCGGTCTGTAAGAAGTTGCGTAAATTAGTGAAACAACGGGTACTCATGAGATCACGAAAACAGGTACACCGTGCGACCACGACAATGGGTACACCGTGCGACCACGACATTTGCTGCACCATGAGACCACGACAGTGGGTACACGGTGAAATCACGACAGTGGGTACACGGTGAAATCACCACAGTGAGCACACTGTGATACCATGACAACAGGGACAACAGTGAGACCATGACAGCGGGTACACCGTGATACCATGACAGTGGGTACACGACGAGACAACGTCAGTGGGTACACTGTATTTAATCATGATTAATCAAGTCAGCGTTTCTGACTTAGCTCGTTGTTGGGTCATGGGTGGATCCAGACTGAAAAAGGAGGTTTCCCAGAAAATACACCAGCTGGCAGGACTCTTAGTTATTCTAATTTCTACAGGATACAGACATATGCACGTACGGACGTACGCACGTACGCACATACGCACGCACGCGCGCGCGAACCAACGAACGAACGCGCTAACGAGCGCACATAGTAGTCCCTCTATGTTATAAAACCACCCCTTTAAGTGTACAATTGCCTTATAAAACATCTTATCTTATAACCTTATTTAATTTACGGCAGGGCTGCCTCTGGGGAGGAGGGTGGCATCTTGTTATAGAGGCCTTACAAGAGGTGGACCAGAGGACACGATTAGTCTTCCCGGCCATATTTAAAGCACCCATCCTATGCTTCGTCGTGCCTCTTTCGGAAGTCCTAGCCTAGCTGCTCCACCTGTTCAGCTGTGCATGTAACTCCGGAATATCACTAAAGAAGCTTCAAGAATTCCTCACGGGTTTTCTGTTTTTCATCTTTTGGGACAAAGCTGATATGAATAAAACGACAACTCTTAAGACATGATCTTCTGTTTGGATCTGCTCGTCGATAATAACAATAATTTTGTTTGCATTATCTTCGAGTCCTACATGAAGTTATTTTTTTGTATCGTCAAATGTGCCTCCAGAACCATATCGCCATGATTCTCGTCACCATCAAAAGGGTGGCGTCATGGTGGTGGCTACTCTCTGGCGACGTTCTGCTTTTTACAGGGAATAACCGCCTTTACTATGGGCTGCAGCTTAAGGCGGTTGTCTCTCGCATTGGTTTGCATCCTTACAACAGCAGTTGTAATTCACTATAACACTCACTGCAGTGTGTGTTTAGTAATGGATACTACAAGAATAAGGCCTAATGCGGGAGTCAGGCAGAACGACTGGGAACAAATGGCAGTACTGGTGGCAATGCAATAGTTTGTATATTACAAATGACTTCACGTTGTCTTAACAACTAAATGTGACTTGGTGGACACCCCCTGGATCCGCCCATGTCGACAGTCTGTGTGAGGTCTCTGCCACTGTAGTCTATGAAGCAAGGACAGTGACTGTACCGAGTGGACAAAAGGAACAGTCAGGGGACGTCAGTCTTGAGAAGCCACGGGTTTCCGCTGTCGTCGATAGCAGGCGTTCCTCGAAGGCAGTGAAGCGTGGCGGAAGTTCAGATTCATCAACAATTTTGCCAGTCACACTGTAGTGAGTTATAGCTCAGATTACCACTGGTAAACGCAGTGTTGACGTCTAAGTAGTCTGTCCACTTCAATGAGTCCTGTCAAAATATGCCTCAGCGGGCGGGGATTTATGGCGTACCCTCGGCGCACCCGCCTGTGCTAGTGTAAGGGTAAGGTAGGTTACTCAAGAAACAAATTAAGATAATTTCGTTACGTTTCACACTTGACCAGTTCACTCCAACCCAAACTCAACCATGTTGCAATAAATGCGCGAAAGTAGTTTGCTCAAATAATTCCACCACCGTGGCGAGGTAGTCAGTTAACCTTAATCATGATCGCTCAAATTGGAGCATAGCGTAGATACAACGTTCTCCAACGCGCTCTGGTTGTGTCTGATCTCTTCATCTTTCCCCGAGGATTCCATCCCAGCTAGGGCCTGTCTGCTGACAGTGGTGGTTGTTGAAACAACAGCAGGGGGGTCAGACCCCAGGTCGTCTTCAGACCTGACAGAAGACTTTCATTATAACAACGGTTACGGTCGATCTCCCAAGGTACGATCTATAGGTTTTTCCCACGATAATTACTAGTGCATTGGAAAATACGTTTTACAAATTAAACACAAATAATCTTAAACATTAGAAAGATGGGCTTGCTATGGAATGACAGAAGCAACGCCCCAAGAAGCCACCGTGAATGGTCACGTGGCGTCTGAATAAAAGAATGCTAGTAACATCAACAAGCGACGATCAGCAAGTGACGAATTTGTGTTATGGGTAGGGCCTAATCGTTTCTGTCGGACAGCGTAAACACGATTAATGTCATTATTCACCATTTACAGTAATCTCAGTGTGTCCTTGGTTGAGCTTAGGAAGATAAAGAGAAACATCCGCATTCATAACGTCCACACATAGGTGTGAATAGTTGAAATGTCAGAGCGTAAAATGGAATTACGAGATGAGCCATGAGTAACTGGGGCAATCCAGGACATAACACCCTCCCCCTCTTTTATGCCAAATGCCCGGTTCTGTCCGCCTCAGAGACAATTTAGAAGTTTTGTCAATATTTATATTAAAGCTGAGGGTGTTTTGTCCGATATAGCACCGTGAAGACACCGGTGTCATAATCTAGCACTGTGAAGGCACCGATGTCATGATCTAGCACTGTGAAGACACCGATGTCATGATCTAGCACTGTGAAGACACCGATGTCACGATCTAGCACTGTGAAGGCACCGATGTCATGATCTAGCACTGTGAAGGCACCGATGTCATGATCTAGCACTGTGAAGGCACCTATGTCACGATCTAGCACTGTGAAGGCACCGATGTCACGATCTAGCACTGTGAAGGCACCGATGTCATGATCTAGCACTGTGAAGGCACCAATGTCATGATCTAGCACTTTGAAGACACCGGTGTCATGATCTAGCACTTTGAAGACACCGATGTCATGATCTAGCACTGTGAAGGCACCGATGTCATGATCTAGCACTGTGAAGACACCGATGTCATGATCTAGCACTGTGAAGGCACCGATGTCACGATCTAGCACTGTGAAGGCACCGATGTCATGATCTAGCACTGTGAAGGCACCGATGTCACGATCTAGCACTGTGAAGGCACCGATGTCATGATCTAGCACTGTGAAGGCACCGATGTCATGATCTAGCACTGTGAAGGCACCTATGTCACGATCTAGCACTGTGAAGGCACCGATGTCACGATCTAGCACTGTGAAGGCACCGATGTCATGATCTAGCACTGTGAAGGCACCAATGTCATGATCTAGCACTTTGAAGACACCGGTGTCATGATCTAGCACTGTGAAGACACCGATGTCATGATCTAGCACTGTGAAGGCACCGATGTCATGATCTAGCACTGTGAAGACACCGATGTCATGATCTAGCACTGTGAAGGCACCGATGTCACGATCTAGCACTGTGAAGGCACCGATGTCACGATCTAGCACTGTGAAGGCACCGATGTCATGATCTAGCACTGTGAAGGCACCAATGTCATGATCTAGCACTTTGAAGACACCGGTGTCATGATCTAGCACTGTGAAGACACCGATGTCATGATCTAGCACTGTGAAGACACCGATGTCATGATCTAGCACTGTGAAGACACCGGTGTCATGATCTAGCACTGTGAAGACACCGATGTCATGATCTAGCACTGTGAAGGCACCGATGTCACGATCTAGCACTGTGAAGGCACCGATGTCATGATCTAGCACTGTGAAGGCACCAATGTCATGATCTAGCACTTTGAAGACACCGGTGTCATGATCTAGCACTGTGAAGACACCGATGTCATGATCTAGCACTGTGAAGGCACCGAGGTCATGATCTAGCACTGTGAAGGCACCGATGTTATGATCTAGCATTGTGAAGGCACCGAGGTCATGATCTAGCACTGTGAAGGCACCGATGTTATGATCTAGCACCGTGAAGGCACCGATGTTATGATCTAGCACCGTGAATGCACCGATGTTATGATCTAGCACCGTGAAAGCACCGATGTTATGATCTAGCACTGTGAAGGCACCGATGTTATGATCTAGCACCGTGAAGACAACGATCGATGTCATGATCTGGCACAGCAATACGTAAAAGATGAGTACGATTTGTGGTTTTCTTTTAAATCGCTTAATCCTTCCATACCATACAGCTTATAGTTTAGTTAATTAATTTTGAATGTATGTTAATTTGATTACGTGGCACCTTAGGACGCATGTGGAAGAGCACGTAGATGCTTGCTGACGTGTGTTGATCGTCGTCACCGTATACAACCTCTCATCATTAAACCAATGTTTACCAACATATCTCACTTCGACATCCGATATTCGTGCTTGTTTACCACACACCTATTCATTGTACTATTAGCTTTGTTTATCTCCCACCTGTCCTACTTCCCCTGATTAGACGCGTCGAGGGAGTGTCACGTCGTGTCAGTCACCGTGTCACGTCACCACACTGTGGGACGGTGGCTAAAATAGTCCGTGGTCAACACGAATGACTTTAGAGGCGTGTTCGGTGGAGTGACGTCAAGTTGTTGCGATGCTAGGCATTCAGTGAAAGGTATATAATGCACGCCTTTACATCGTAGACGGCATATGTTCAACTGCTGTGTTTTTACGGTAAGTAGGTTTGCAGGATATCGTTAAAAAGGGGACATTTCTTATTTTATTAACGATTCTCTAGGGCACTGCAACTTTGTTGTAGAAAACGATATGTTTTATTGTCAGTTCTACCAGGGCAAATTTATGTAAATGATTACTTTACTTAGCTATGTTTATTTTCTTCCTTTAGGTATCAACATACGAAGACATCAATAAAATGGTCAACCGATCGCTGATTTTAAGAGGTATGTTTAGGATTACAGTATACTTTTCAATCTATGATAGCTCTTTTACAATTAACAGTATGGTAGTATGGTAGTATGGTAGTATGGTAGTATGGTAGTATGATAATATGGTAGTATGGTAGTATGTTATTATTATCGTTTTTCAGCTTCCCGCCACTAAATGCTAGTAATATGAATATGTTTAAAAACAAAACTGAAAAATATATCAGAAGGTTAGTGAATTACCGTTGCCTTCCTTCCTTCCAATTGCCATCTGGTTCGATTTCTTTGGATGGCAATCTTGTTGAATCTGGTTAAATCATTGAGACTGTTTTCAGCCGTGCTGCTGTGTGTCGCCACTGTCGTGTCCGCGGCAACTATCAAAGACGACCCTGCCATAGGGGTAAAACCTATACCTCGACCTCGACCTCTCTGCGGTAAGTGAGCTAATTTGTCTACGTTAAATGTAACTTAGGCTACAAAAGAATGTGTTAATTGTTCGCGAGTAATTGCACGTGTAATTTCAAGTGAGTGCCACAAACGTAAAGAAAAAGTGTAAAGCGGCGAACAAACGTGTCCGCACCCGTCATCCGTGTCGTCGTCGCACCGTCGTCCGCTTCCGCACAAATCGATCTGGGGGCGATTTGTGAGGAAACGGACGATGTTGCTGTTCGTCTGTGTTAAAACAACGTAAAACAATGGACGATGGATGACGGGTGCTTGCATGATGGGTGCGGATGACGGAAGCGGAAAGGTGTGTTCACTGCCGTGGTCTTGTCTTAGTCCATGTGAACGTTACAAAATTGCGTAGGTATTGGCTCAAGTGTAGGGCCTACATCTAATTGATAATGGAGTGTTTTGTTATATTTCTGTTTCCAGCCTGTCCCAAAGGCTACGAGGTTAGGTTCGAGGATACAACCAAATGGAGCTGCCAGTGCTACAAGTTCGTGCGAGATCTAGCCAGTTGGGCTGAAGCCAAGGTACTGACACGCACGCACGCACGCACGCACGCACGCACGCACGCACGCACGCACGCACGCACGCACGCACGCTCGCACGCACGCACGTATACACAGTCATGTTGTGCTGTTCGGTTCATGCAATCACGTAGCACGTTTAATCAACTGGTCATACGATTTATCCTCATCTTTTTTATATTAGGCAACTTGATACTATTGTTATTTTAATAAGTAGGCCTGTGGTGTCACGGTACCGACGACACGATATATATAATCAAAGCAAAGTTAGTTTAATAAACAGGGCAACAGCAAGAGGGGTGTCACTACGGGGGGGGCTATGTGCCTTGAACAGGGTCGATTCGAAGCAGTTGATATTTTGGAAGTGGATTATCTCGGTTGTATTAATGATTTCGTTATTACAACCAATGGAAAGATCCCAATTAACGCGCGTTAGTGTTGTCTGTCGTAGGTGTACTGCGGTGTACTGCGCGCCAGGATGGTGGAGGTGAAGGACTCGCCGACTCACTATTGGTTGCAAGGACAACTCTACCATCGGGAATGTGAGCTCGCCACTCGTACTTCAAGATTAGCTTACATAAAGTAGTTACAGACAGGGCTGGGTCCAATTACACAAAATTATATCAATTACAATTACAATTACATTAAAAAAAATTATTTCAATTACAATTATAGTCATAATTTTCCAAATCAATTACAATTACACTGTTTCAATTTCAATTACAATTACAATTACATTATGCGGAACCAAATATATTCAGCATTTGTTAATTATGTATTTTTGCGCGTTTTGCTGAATTTCAATATTTTGTACACAATTGATAAACAAATATAACGGTAATGTTTGTACATTTTGTTGAATTGTGACTTTGAGTTATACTAAATAAAAAGATAGCCGTTTAAAACATATTTTTATTATATAAAAATACAATGCAATATCCAGACATAATCCTACAGGACATATTCCAATGCACACATTTATCCGTGCGCATTTCTTAAAATTGTCTTTGGAAAATACTAATAATAGGGTTTGATGTGTTTACTTTGAGGTTGTAGCTCCGGCTCTAAGCTGACATTCTTAATTGGTCTGCCCTTTGCTTTGTGTGAGTTGGGAATGGGAAGAGAGGCCATATAAATGGTCCTTGCCACCTGACCTGTCTCCAACCCACCACAACACAAGGGGTGTAATTGGCTTGCTAACTCTGCAATGTTTCACTGAATGTCTGTGCATTGTTTATTGCTTCCTGGCTGTTACCAACTTACTGAAAAGGCTAATTGCTAAGGCTACCCACCACTAGCACCACTGACCAGTACCCACCAGACAGTGAATACTGAGACGTAAATATAAATATATAAGCAGGTGTTATTATTAGTCTTGATTTTCAACTCATGTGAGACTTAAATTATATTTTTATTGACAATTCGTTCAGGTAGTTTGTGATATGAAACGTTCTGTAATTGATTGTAATTGAAATAAAATTTCAAATATACAAAATATAACAATTACAATTACAGCAACATTTTGAAACCATAATCAATTACAATTACACAATTTTGCTGTAATCAATTACAATTACAATTACAATTACATAATTTGACCCAGCCCTGGAACTTACAGAACGCTGCACCGTAGTGGAAATAAATCAGATCAAATAGTCGTCTGTATCCTCCTACAACTGGCCTACATAACGGCTTGCAATGACACCCAAAATGGCAGAATTCGGAAATATAATATCGTTTGTATTATTTTGTGATTTTCAGTCTCATACAAGCACCATCTGCTGGAGAAGGCCGAGTACTGGCTGGGAGCCACAGACCTGGAAGTGGAGAAGGTTTGGAAGTGGGATCCTTCCAGTAAGTATGTCACACGTGTATTAATAGATTGGTCCTTTGAGTATCTTTATTTACGCGTCGTTTATCAGGTAACACAACCACAGGCAGTGGCGTATTTACGGGGGGCATTAGGCAATTTATTTATTAATGTTTTATTCGTATGTATCCTGTTGGCCCTTTGGCACCCCTATGGCACCCCTTTGGCACCCCCTTTGGCACCACTTTGGCACCCCCTTTGACACGTGTTTGTGAGATCCTAGAAACGCCAATGATTACATGATCACTTTTTTGTGAACAGTTTATGAATGTTATGATGACAATTACTCTGCCGTACATACGTTAAATACCGATTTCCAATTAAACGTACGATGTTTGTTTCCAGACACGTACGCGTCGTTCTTCCACTGGCTGCCAAACGAACCAAACAACTACCTGGGCTACCAGAACTGTCTGGCCATCAGGCGGCGCTGCTGGGACGCGAAATGCATCGACTACGGCTGGTTTGACGACGACTGCTACCAGAAGAAGTTCTACATCTGCGAGAAACGAGGCAAGCTTTTAGCCAAACCGCAGATTGATGTGGAAAAAAAAGAGAAGACCTAAAGAAGATTCCGTGCGGCCTTTTACAAGAACCGATTGACATTGACGCATAAGTTAAACAATATTTGATGTGTCTATGGAAGACAATACGCAACAGGACACATGTATATGTGTCCATAAATGTAACAATGCTATGCACTGATGCAGTTCGACTGTATCTTAAATAAAATGTAGACAACAATAAATGCATCTGGATATTCGTCTTGTCAATTATTAGTTTGTCTAAAAAGAATGTTTACGACTGCAAATACCTATGCATGTGTTCGTAGACATTACGAGTTCTTAGCAAAACTTCAAATAAATCGCGTCCATGTTGGGAATCAAAATGTTTAGTTAAAAGTGTGCAGTCTGTTTGGATCACGCTTGTTGTGTTCGGCACAACGATCACTCAGGATTGTAGACGATACGTTACACCAACAACACTTGTTGTGTTCGGCACAACGAACACTCAGGATTGTAGACGATACGTTACACCAACAACACTTGTTGTGTTCGGCACAACGAACACTCAGGATTGTAGACGATACGTTACACCAACAACACTTGTTGTGTTCGGCACAACGAACACTCAGGATTGTAGACGATACGTTACACCAACAACACTTGTTGTGTTCGGCACAACGAACACTCAGCATTGTAGACGATACGTTACACCAACAACACTTGTTGTGTTCGGCACAACGAACACTCAGGATTGTAGACGATACGTTACACCAACAACACTTGTTGTGTTCGGCACAACGAACACTCAGCATTGTAGACGATACGTTACACCAACAACACCTCCTTGGGAATAGTTCAGCTCTTTGCAAACTTTACTTTTAGAACAGGATCTACACAAGATCTCCACGTGGAGGGCGTGCGGCGATACTGAGAATGTTCTGTCCCCATATTTCCTCTTCGACAACTGGCAGAAAGATTCACTCTCGCAAAGTCTGTTATGTAGGCAGGTTGAACACATAACGTCAGGAGCAGTAGGCCTTATACATCTTGTATGCAATACGCCGCTTCGCCGGGAGGCAGCTTAGCACTCCCTGCAGTTTGCAGGCGAGAACGTCGAGAACGTCGAGAAGAGAGAATGACATTTCAGCCCCACTGTTTCTAGCACTGGGCTGGGAATGATGTCGCAGTCACCAAGTTTGACCACTGCTTGACCTCGGTCTCAGTTCGAGCGATGACCAGGCGGTTGTATGACCGTCGACTTGTGTCGGTTCACGAACGTTTTGGACAATGTTTGCGGAGTAGATTAAGTCCAGGAAACGTTTCAGAGACTTGTCCGACGGCTTATGCCAGTCAATGGCGTATCTAGGATCTTGCAAAGGTGAGGCCAAGGAGGGGGCAAGGAGGCAAGGGGGGCAAGGGGGCAAGGAGGCAAGGGGGCAAGGAGGCAAGGAGGGCAAGGGGGCAAGGAGGCAAGGGGGCAAGGAGGGCAAGGGGGCAAGGAGGGCAAGGAGGGCAAGGGGGCAAGGAGGGCAAGGAGGGCAAGGGGGGCAAAGGGGCAAGGAGGGCAAGGGATGCAAGGGAGCAAGGAGGCAAGGAGGGCAAGGGGGCAAGGAGGGCAAGGAGGGCAAGGGGGCAAGGGGGACAAGCTTACTCACCCATTATTTTACCATGTAGCGACGCAACAAAAAAAAACACGATAAAAATGTAAGCCAAAGGGGGCACGGTTCAATGCCCCCCCCCCAAATACGCCACTGGTGCCAGATAATGTTGAAGTCACCGATCACCGCGAAACGACTCGACATTAAAGCGAATGTTTGACGGAGACGGACGGTAAATAATAACGAGTTTGACATAATATTTTTATAGTTAGCAGGCAACACGAATTCGATTTCCAACATTTAAAAAAAATGCATCGCGGTTTTAGGATTCCTCAAACGACACCATGTCGTTGTGGCTGTCTCGTTCATTGGCTTTTAAAGCGTGCCCACTGACACTATAGGCCATTCCGATTAACCGATAATGGAAAACTGATCCTTGGAAAGGTCGTCATGCAGATGTTATCTCCGCAGTCAAATGCAACCATACTCATGACGAAGTATGTTAAGGTAATTGCAATGTTAAGCTAGCCGCACACCGCCCGATTGTCTACGCTGCAACGCATCTCGACCGTCGTGGCCCAATCGCGTATGATATTAAAGGGGGGGTGAAGCACTCGAACAACCATAGCCCAAACATAATAACATACCATTTACAGTATATATCACCCTTATATGATGGGCGCAACGCCACGGTAATTTTGTAATATCCTTTTTAACTTTGCCATTATCTTCGCTGGGCGCCGCCATATTGCTCTGCGGGGGGCTCAGCGGCAGAGTGGTTTGAGTACGAGCTCCTGGCACCGCGTTCACACAGTAAAAACCTCTCGGAAAAACGGCCGAAACGCATGGAAACTCGAATAAAAAGAAAACTGGGGTGTACTGGATGACTCCTGGATATATCAACTAGTACTACAAATGCAAGGAAAAAACTTTTGATCGACTTCCGAGGAAGAATTTGCAGCTGAAAAGGTGGTTGCAAATGCGGAAATTGCCGTGTCCGCCAGCCGCAGGCTCTGCGAGTGATCACTTTTCCGATGCAGATTACAAGACTAAAGACTATGTGATGAGCATGGACAGACGGTGAGCATCAATATGTCATTCTTGGTCAAAGACACCGTTCCATCTTAGATCTTTTTTTCCGCATATGACCATGCATCTACAGACTATTCTGCGACAAGGAAACGTCAGATATCAGAGGGCAGAGCGATGCGTAGGAAGCGAAGAGCCGAAACCAGGTTAGTAAATTGGATTACCGTTACCATTGTGACTTATCACTACGATTACAATATAGTTCCACCCCAATAAGCACAGCTGTGCTTCAACGTCAGCATATATATGACCCACAGTAAATCGAAATGTATGAATACAATGAAGTGCGAGTAAGTGTTAATAATTTGATATAATTACGAGTGTTTTCCAATCCGCCGATTTATTTTCGACGTGATCAGACGTACCATCAATACGTGGCCGTACTCAAAACAATAACAATAACTCAGTAAGTGCTACAGGATATATTGCAACCTTAAAACATGGACCATGGCGTATGTACTATGCAAAATTATTAAAGAAAATAATTTTATATTATTTATTGACAGTCATAATAAGTCTCATACTCCTGTGTTCTAAATGCCTAGAGAGCAAGCGGCAAGCGTAAGGCTAAGCCTCGGGTGGGGGGGGGTTAGATGCATGGGAGAAACACGACCAAAAGACAGTATAGACTATAGTGCAACAGAAACCTACTGTTGCTGTTTACATTTCAAATTCTTTATGGAAATATTTAAATATACAAATACTTTCATTGTGATTAAGTGCAAATGCAGTTACAAAAACTTTTTAAAAGTATTTAAATATTTAAGTAAAATGCATTTCACCCATGCAATGTCTAGCTGGAAAGGAAACTAACTAAGGCATCATCATCTACCCAGTTGAACACTGTCAGATTACATGTCTGCTTTCTATAATGACACTTTACAATTTCTGTCTGAATTCTTGTGACTTGACAATGAGGCAAAATTATATAAAATTAATTTGCTTTATTGATCAGATTAAACCCCACATGTAATAACCGGAAGTTCATAAAGAGATGTATTAATTACATTTTATTCTAAGTCGACTGATAACACTGTAATGAATATCGTGGGGGGAGGGGGCAACTGTCGGCAACCCACAATAGTATTAGTACAAGCTATACATATGAAGGAAGTATATCAGGCATGGGGTCAATTCTGTTTTGCCAAAAAATCAGTTCTAATTCTGCCTTGCATAAAATCAATTCCAACTGTTAAAATCCTAGGCTAAAGAAAAATTCAAATCCAATTCGTTTTAACAGTTTTATTTGTCACGTGTGCACAATCATATTTAATTAGATACACACACACACATCTATATATATATATATATATATATATATATATATATATATATATATATATATATATATATATATATATATATATATATATATATATCAGGTTTGCCATAAAAAACTTTAAAATGGCATCCAGCCATTTCATATGTACTTTCTGCTGTGACACCTCTCCTGGACTTTTGCTAACAAAATCAGACATTTTGGACAGCCCTGGACAGTTGGGTCATTAATCTGAGTTTTGAACAGTTTCCCGTTTATATCGGGTCCAGGTAATTTGTCCCCCTCCCGGACATTTGCCCCTTTGTCACTTGCCCCCCCCAGATATTAGCCCCTTGCCTTATTAAAAATCTGGACATTTGCTGCCTGTCCATAGCTTCTGGATTATTTGTAAGTTTTTTTTTAAGAAATGTTTTTTTAACTTATTTTTTTATTTCTGAACATGAATTCAAGATATATATTACCCTAATTGCAATTAATGTTCTTTGGGCCAGATCAGCCAAGTAAATTACTTTATGTAGTTGGAGATGATCCTGTAATCAAAGGATTATCTTTATTGCAATTGTGGAAGAAGCCAGTGACATTAGGACCTGGACAATTGAGGATATTTGAAAGAAGCCATCTCAACAAGGTTTCTTTTGAATTGCATTTACCATGGAGAGTTGGAGAGACTCCATTTTCCTGTAAAACTGGATGCACAAGCCAGAGTTGTCAGAATTCACTTATAACTTCACCATGGAAATTACTACTAGCATCTGAGGAGGTCAGAAGCTATGTTTTGAGTGTCATTCCTACACCAAGAAGGGGGACCAACAAGATTACTCTTCAATGGGAGTGAAGCCAGCGTCGATCCTGATCATGCAGGGGTGCTGTGGTCACTGATCTGATCTCCAGATCCAGAATGTGATCAACAAGACTGCCTGCAACCATGATGGTGACACGGCACAGATAGAAGCTGCCAAGGTCCGTGAGGACCTGAAAACTAAGGCAGCTAATACCAGGGGCACTCCAAACCAGCTGATCTCTGACTCGTTACTGTCCACCACTGTTTGTGGAAGCATCACCCCAAGAACCCATCTTCCACCACTGATCTGACTATCAATGATACCTGGAAGACAACTGGTAACAAGATCATCTCATACACACTCCAGGGGATAGGCCATTGCATTAGGCTAAAGTGACTTCAACTTGTCATTGAATGTTATGTTATTGTAGTAATAATGATAAAACTGCAAACTGATTTTCACTTGTCAACTATCATAGAAAAAAGGGGCAGATGTCCGAGGGGGGGAGCAAATATACTAATTTATACCGCTATCAGTTGTGGTATCATTGATATTTCATCAAATTTACTGGAAAGTTTGAGTCTTCAACATCCTAATCTCCAACATGTATTCTCCATGGGGACATTTTTAATTACTACAAAGGGCAAACCCTACAGCCACATGTAACAGCATTGTACAGGTGACCAGTGACATGTTTAGTATGGGAAACTTGTGGGCTGAACATTAGGCTTGGATAAACAAGGGGCTGCATTCAAGTGGGGCAGGCTTCCTCTCTCACACAAAGGGAATGAGCAGGCAGGTGCCCTTAATTGGCAATCTCTGTAAATAAACCTTGTACACTGAGAAAGAAAATGAGGCCTGAATGGTCTGATTTTGGTTTTACTGTCTGTTACAGTAACTTAGTATTTCTTTTTGATGCAAATGCGTGATTATATTGTTCTTGGTCACAATGTTTCAATACCAGAGTAGACAGTGTACCAGAGTAGACAGTGTCTATGCTGTAATGTTGACAACTTCCTGGCTGTTACCAGATTCAGGGTGACATGCTAATAGCAGACAAATATGATTTTAAAAGTAATATAAGTAAATATAAGGGTAAATATTAACAGTATCAAGTCAATAATTCCAACAAAATCAATTCCAATTCCCAAAAAATAAATTTTTGAAAAAGAAAATTTGAAGTCAATTCCAATTCCGGAACTGGAATTGAGGGTCAGTTCCAATTCTGGAATGGAATTGACCACATGCCTGAAGTATATTCATGACAATATCTTGTATCTGTGTACTACAGCAACAGTCATGAACAGTATAATTGAATTGAAACAAGCTTGTCTGTGGGGCTTTTGTTGGGAGGGGCTTTTGTCCATGCACCATACTATCTAGCAGATGCTTTCAGTATAATACCTAATAATTATATATATATATAAATTTACATATATACATATATATATATATATACGTGTGGGCAGGTATGTGTGTGTGCATGCAGCATTTATAAGGTAAAGACGTCACAAGCATAGATCTGCATTTGGTCCAATAACAATATTCATGCATTATGTTATCTAAATCGAGTGTCAGATATAAAATAAGGAACCCCATAGAAAGTGTACCTATGGGTCCATATTTTGTTATGGAATTTGGACCCCTTATAGCATTTTTACCTCCCTGGCCCATTGAAAACAGTGCAATGTTGATTAGATAATATAATGCACTTTGGAGCTAGGATGCTACAATTTTGGTTACATGCGTTTGGTTATGTTACCAGTGGCATTCGTCAAACTGACCAAACAGATTCATTAAAAACATTAAGAGATCAGTGAAAGACCCATTGGTTGAATTAACATGGCTCCATAGGGAAAATGCTTTTCCCAGTGGTTGATTACTTTATACATTCTATATGACACTGGCACTCTTATATTCTAAAAATAATATATACAAGAGAAAGTTTCTCACATTGTGATTCATTTTTATTACGCAAAAGATGAATTTTGTAACATTTTCAAGTCACTGTATGTGTAATCTTTTCAGATGAAGGATTCACCATTGGTTCGTACAAGTACAGGTACTAGTTTTGAAGCATCCAGCGCTATGGGTGATGCCATCAATCTTTACATTACGGATGTCACCTTTAGTGCCATCACTGCTACTACTGCTGTGGCACCACATACAACTGATGCTGAAATGCAAATCGATCGGGTAACGATATTTCAAGTGCGACACTTCGCGAATGCTGCTGTAGTCATGGATGACATTATTGCACCAATGAACGTTGATCATGACTACTCCTATGTGAAGCTTCCATCAGATTCAGTGAGAATAAAGACATTGGCGCAGATGATGCACACTATGTGATAACAGCAACATAACCGAGGGTGACTCAAGCAGCTCCGACACCTATGAGAAAGAGAAGAAGTTTGTCATTCGTGAGAAAAACTTGTCACTTTTCTGCACCTGCCACACACCAAACAGCCATAAACTGTGACACAGGTTGTACTCATGTCTGATCTATCAGCCAAGGTCTTTCGGATACTGGGGTGTCTGTCAGAGGAAAGTGTGCTGATTTCTACCCCTGGATGAGTGAAAGGTGAATTGAATATGTTAGGTGTACATGTACTATCAGTCAGAATAAGTAGTGTATTGGTGTATATTTAGTGCCAGTAGTGTATTGGAACAGATGGTTGGTATGCAAGTACTATCAGTCAGAACAAGTAGTGTATTGATACATATGATTGGTATACATTTACTGTCAGTACAAGTAGTGTATTTGGTAGAGAATGAGACGCTTGGTTTACATGTGCTGTCGGTAGGAACAAGTAGTAGATTCAGTCAGAACAAGTAGTATATTGGATACACATGATTGGTGTACATTTACTGTCAGAAGAAGTAGTGAAATGGTGCAGATTCCAGAATGAGATCATTGGTGTACATTTACTGTTGGTAGGAACAACTAGTGTATTGGTATGCATGAATGGTGTATGTTTACTGTCAGTCAGAACAAGTAATATTGTTACACATGATTGGTGTACATTTACTGTCCAATCAAAACAAGTAGTATATTGCCATTGGTACAGATGATGATGGTGAAAAAGTTAAAATGCCTTGGCTTTATAAAGATTAATTATTTCCTAAGCTAAACTACCAGTATATTTGATATGTTGTGGCATAATAATGATGTGTGTAACTGTGATATCCATGTTCCAAGTTGTATTTCCTGGTGGTAGAAGTCACTGTTTTTAGTCAATGTTTAGTAGGTTAATTAAAGACCATATGGTGGACTTCCTCGTTAAGCATAAATTATTAAATTCATCTCAACATGGATTCCTTAAAGCGAGGTCATGCTTAACAAATATGTTATGTTTTTTGGAAGAAATCACTAAGTGGATAGATGTGGGATCGCCAGTAGATATTATCTACTTAGATTTTCAGAAAGCTTTTGACAAAGTGCCACATCAAAGATTACTACTTAAATTAAAAGCCCATGGTATCGGGGATAGCATAACTGACTGGATAGAACAATGGCTGACTGACAGAAGACAACGAGTTGTAGTAGATGGAGAAGTTTCAAATTGGAAATCGGTTTTGAGTGGGGTACCTCAAGGATCAGTATTAGGACCTATATTATTCTTAATTTATATCAATGACTTGGACAACAGTATAACAAGTAATGTACTGAAATTTGCGGATGACACAAAACTGTTTAGAAAGGTTAATACTGATGGTGATAAACAACATTTACAAAACGATCTAGACAGATTAGTGAAATGGTCTGAGAAATGGCAGATGCTGTTCAATTTTGGGAAATGTAAATGCCTACATACAGGACATGGGAACTTGAATGTAAATTATAAAATGGGAGATACTGTTCTGGGTACTACTGTAAAAGAAAAGGACTTAGGAGTTACAATAAGCGCTGATATGAAAGTTTCAGAGCAGTGTGGTATTGCAGCTTCAAAGGGTAATCAAATTCTTGGATTGATTAGAAGAAACATAACATACAAGGGAAAAAAGTTAATTATACCTCTTTATAAAGCAATAGTTAGACCTCATTTAGAATACTGTATACAAGCATGGAGACCATATCGTAAGAAGGATATAGATACGCTTGAACGCATACAAAGGAGAGCAACTAAAATGATTCCAGAACTGAGAGACCTTAGTTATGAAGAACGCCTGAAAGAATGTGGTTTAACAACTCTAGAGACAAGGAGGTTAAGAGGAGATCAGATTGAAGTTTTTAAGATATTGAATGGGTATGAAAATATTGATAGAAATATGTTTTTCTCACTCAAGAAGGATAGCAGAACTAGAGGACATGAGGTAAAATTAGTAAAAGATCAATGTAGATTGGACATCAGGAAGCACTCGTTCTCACAGAGGACAATAAATGAATGGAACAAATTGTCTACAGATTGTGTAACTGCTAGCAGCGTGAATATGTTTAAAAACAAGGTTGACACATATCTCAGGAGGGCGGGCTATAAGTAGATGAAAATTGTTGGACTCTCGATAAGCCAATGGCTTCCTTGTCCACTTGCCATCTGGGCCTTTGGCTTGGATGGCAAATCTTGTTAAATCTTGTCTTGGTTTCAGTCGTTCTAGTTAGCCTTATTTCTTTGGTAATTGTTTTTCTACTTGAATAAACTGTTGATATATTTTATGTTGGTCTCAATATAAATGAAATTGTGTGTAGTGATGCTGCAGGTAACATTTTTGTTGACAGAAGTGGGATATGGATAAGAAGGCATTCACATCATTCAGTTATTAATATTTTAGTGGGAATTTTTGTAGTTTTCCAGGTTGTTTTTCGACCTGCTGCATACTGTGGGTGCCTCACAATTTGTCTATATCAGACTATCAGTACACTCACCTGTGTTAGGTCAATCTCCATAGCTAAACTTTCCATCAATTCAATTCGGTTCAGAATAGACATCACAGATCCTTCCCACATCGCAGGATGGGATTACTTGTCTTGCCTTTCCTGAGCCTGAAATATAATTTGTCAGGGTTAGTTGATAGCACTAATTCCATAATTACCATAATAGTTGCAAAACTGTGAACATTACATACTGTCAGTAGTTAATTATTGTTATTTAAATGATTACATTGCACCAAACAACAAGGTGTTGTGGTGTGCTACAGAGAGGGGTGATTACAAGTATGAATATTAATGTAATCATGATTATAGTAATTATTGCAATCACAATTACTAATGTAGTCATGATTACAATCATTATTACAATCACGATTACGGTAACATTTAAGAATATATATATATATTCACATAATGAATTAAATAAACCTTCATGTTATTATTGTCATCAATGTTATTCAACACAAAATCAAACACAATATTCAAATACAGTCACGGTACACTTCATTAGATTAGATACAAAATAAAAAGAAAAGCCTGCTTGCATAGCCATTGTAGTTCGGACCTCGCCCTCGAGCTAGGTAAAAGAAATATGCCAAAAAAATATGATTATTAAAATGGCAATGATTCGATAACAATTGAATTACTGACCTGCTAGCTATAGGGCGAATCAATGAGTCGGCACGCAAATCATGCAATGACAGCAGACCAACATCTAGCACCGCTCTGTTTGTGCATATCACTACAAAATCATCGTCTTCGCCTTCGTACGGTGATGCAAGCACCAACGCGGTCGGGCACACGGTGCTGCATAGCCATAGTCATAGCCTAGCCCTAGGCATGGTAGCTTCCTCGGCGCAGCATGATGACTCAACGTAAACGTGCGCAGACATCAGGACGCAATTTCCACAGGTTCACCACATCACACTACCTAGTCAGGAATCGTTGACAGTCAAAGCGCTGTTGTAATTTTTCCTGAATCCAACGTCAACAAAGTCAAAACTCACAAAAGCGAAGCCGACCTGGAGTCTGAAGCGTGACTCGCACACTCGGTGACACTTTACGACTGTCAACCGTTGTTTCCGTGTGGCCTGTCGAACTAGACTCTTCGTCTGTGGTTTCCATTTCTCCAAAGATAGACAACTATTACGGAAGTTCAGTAAACCACTAATCGCTAGTGGCAGATCTGGTAAACTGTCACAAGCGATGCTTCCATCTTGTCAACAAGTAAAAAATAGTTCCGGTATTCCGTTATCGCATATTCTCGTTGGTTAGCGTCTCGTGTGTTCGAGAAGTGCGGCGTTTTTCACGATTTTTTCCGTGTTTTGTTGTAATTTCTTTAACTTTTTTTATTTGGAACGAACAAAAACGCTATTTTGTTGATGTGTGTAAACACTTGTATATATAACAGAGACCCATATCTTTTTTTTCGCTCCAGAATGCCTATTTACGAAATAAATCGCAAAAAATCGAAAATTTACATTGATTAGATATACGCGACTCAAACCACTCGTTTCGACAACAAGATGGCGATACGCAGTGATGCATTTTGTCGATTTTTGTCTCGAACAAAATCAGTTTTTCAGTTTATCTCATAAATTAGCAGGTATCTGTCACCATTAATGCATAGTTAGATAATATATATTTAAATATACGGCATAACACAAAATTGCTTCAGTTCCCCTTTAAGCTTACGATCTGGCCTACGACTGACCGCCGCAGGCCAGTAGCGGGGGGGGGTTCACATGAACCCAGCTTTTCCAAAAATATGAACCCCCTCTTTTTATGTGAACCCCTTATCATGAACCCCTCCCTCTCAAAAGCGTGAACCTCCAATAATATAAAAATAATAATACTATTTTCATAATAATATGAAAATAATAATACTATTTTCATAATAATATGAAAATAATAATATGAAAATAATAATATTACGATGTTGGGAATCGGAGTCGTAAGCACACGCACACCGCCCGATTACGCCCGATCGTATACGCTACCACGGTCGAGATTCGTCAGATCGTAGACAATCGGGCGGTGTGCGGCAGGCTTAAGTCATGTTTAGTCATGTTTAGTCATGTTTAGTCATGTTTAGTGTGCAGTCGTATACTTGGGTAGTTGCTGTTTGTGTTAATAGTTTTACAATCGGTCAGGATTTCAAGGACTTGCTTGTTTTCTTCAGAAACCATTTAGAAGCGCTAGAATAGTTAGCTCGCATTAATTATTGCGAGTGTAACAATCTAGGTCTCAACAGGTTTTGATGACGCCGGCATGTGAATATTATTTCACAATCGTTTTGTTACGAAACTTATGAAGTAAGCAATATTTTGTATTATTTAGGTTTGTAACAGACAGTTTGATTTTGTCACAGAAATACTGCGGCAGTTGAGTAATGTATAATAATTACGAATGTAGGACAACCCCCCCCCCAACAGGACACAATCCCCCAGACAAAAGCACCCACCCACCCAGACATAATCCCTCACCTAAAGGCAACTTAGAAAACACCCCCCCATCCAAAACATTTCTTATCGTGTTTTCATAGCGCTATGTAGAACTAAACATGATTCCTTTTTATCATTCAATGTATTTCCTTATAATTCTTGATTTGACCACAATTAAGATTTGAAAACGAAAAGCCAGTAAACAATTCATGTACCAATATCAGTACAATTCACCACAACCACGTCACCCTCCTGGCTCCATACTGTCTGTCTACCTCTGAAGTCACGGCAGTACAGGCACGGCTATTGTTGTCTACCTCTGAAGTCACGGCAGTACAGGCACGGCTATTGTTGTCTACCTCTGAAGTCACGGCAGTACAGACACGGCTATTGTTGTCTACCTCTGAAGTCACGGCAGTACAGGCACGGCTATTGTTGTCTACCTCTGAAGTCACGGCAGTACAGGCACGGCTATTGTTGTCTACCTCTGAAGTCACGGCAGTACAGACACGGCTATTGTTGTCTACCTCTGAAGTCACGGCAGTACAGGCACGGCTATTGTTATCTACCTCTGAAGTCACGGCAAGGGAGGCACGGCTATTGTTGTCTACCTCTGAAGTCACGGCAAGGGAGGCACGGCTATTGTTGTCTACCTCTGAAGTCACGGCAGTACAGGCACGGCTATTGTTATGTACCTCTGAAGTCACGGCAAGGGAGGCACGGCTATTTTTGTCTACCTCTGAAGTCACGGCAGTACAGGCACGGCTATTGTTATGTACCTCTGAAGTCACGGCAGTACAGGCAAGGCTATTGTTGTCTACAGAGGGCTACAGATACAGCAACACAAATGTATACATCTTTCTGGCATCTATGAGTCGTCCACGTGGAGGTCATAAAGAGAAACAAAGGTGGAAACAAGTTATAATGCTGTAATGTGTACACTACACATGTACACATTAATAAATATATTGATAAGTGCAAATAAAGATTATTACTTATACTGCGTGTTTTATTGTTTAGCTATGTGAGGAGGGGGATTATATCCTAGTTTCCATTTAGGTGGGGGGATTATGTCCGGGGAGGCTTTTGCTTGGGAGGATTGTGTCCAGGGGAATTTGTCCGTACACCAATAATTACAGGTACCCCCGTTTGATACAATATCAGCTGCTGTTAATACTATTACTATTCTCAGAAACGTGTTACTTAGGCAAACGTTTCAATTATCTGATGTAGGCCCTACTAAAAGTTGGTGGGAGGTGTGAGATTGGTCCTAAAGGTTGGTGGGAGTTTGGTCCTAAAAGTTGGTGGGAGATTGGTTTTAAAAATAGGTGGGAGGTGGAATTGGCTTTTGGCATTCGCTGCATCTGCGGCACACTCTACGGTTGACTTTTCTGCACACTTTGATTTTCGGTAGGTCCACTTCTTAGTAAGTCCACAGAGCCACTAGTGCTTTATTTTGTTCAGGGGAGTATCACGAACTGGGCATTGGCTTGGCAATGTTGTGTTTGTCTTCGCACGAGTCGCCGTCTGTTGCACCGCTGGCTAGCTTATACTATTCTCGCATTTTTGTTTGGGTAGGAATTTTCCATTTCTGCTTATGCTACTGCATTTAAACAACAAAGAAATATGGCGTGAAACACTTTTGGTGTCTTTACATCCGAGCCGTTATATAACTATAAGTAATAGGTATTGACGTCAACTGACGTGTCTGTCATCGTCAACGAACGATGCCGTTGGTTTATCTTTTCCATTTACTTTATAAAAACTGCTGTTTTGTTAGTTTATTGGTTATCCTGATTCCGCGTAACCAATCATAGTCGTCACAATGAAAAGTACTGTTATAGACACCAGTGTGTGCAACAAACTGTGGCGCCACACCACGGAGCCTGGATAATCGAGACTTAGGCATGGTTTGATTGTTACCGTCAGACGGCACTACTGATCGAATTACATTAATTTCGGTGTTATAATTATGTAAAATAAAAATGTATAATAAAAATGTTATAGGTGTTTTGGATAACGAAATTAAGTTAGTAGCCAATGAAAATATCCAATCCTTAGGACAGCCCTGAGCTTTCCACTTCATCCTCTGTTCATTTCGACACCAACTTGCTTTCCATGGGAAGCACTCAGCCACACTGCAATTACTGCTCAAAACATTAATTCATATCAGTCCACCAAAATCAGATGTTGTTATACAACTGAGTAAACAATATCGAAATGGCAACAAGAAGATTTGAACCTGTCACTGTCTGTCAATACCCTTGTGTTATTACAGCAACATGCCCCGAACCATTGGTTAGGTGCAAGATCTGTCTGTCAATGTCCTTGTGTTATTACAGCAACATGCCCAGAACCATTGGTTAGGTGCAATATCTGTCTGTCAATGTCCTTGTGTTATTACAGCAACATGCCCAGAACCATTGGTTAAGTGCAAGATCTGTCTGTCGATGTCCTTGTGTTATTACAGCAACATGCCCAGAACCACTGGTTAGGTGCAAGATCTGTCTGTCAATGTCCTTGTGTTATTACAGCAACATGCCCAGAACCATTGGTTAGGTGCAATATCTGTCTGTCGATGTCCTTGTGTTATTACAGCAACATGCCCAGAACCACTGGTTAGGTGCAAGATCTGTCTGTCAATGTCCTTGTGTTATTACAGCAACATGCCCAGAACCACTGGTTAGGTGCAAGATCTGTCTGTCAATGTCTTTGTGTTATTACAGCAACATGCCCAGAACCACTGGTTAGGTGCAATATCTGCCTGTCAATTTCTTTGAGTTATTACAGCAACATGCCCAGAACCATTCGTTAGGTACCAGGGATGTGTGTCAATGTCATCTATGTTCATGACAGGTAGTTGGGCAAGGCTTATCTGTGGAAGTCATCAGTTCCCCATTAATTTATAATCAGTTTCTTATTATGAAGCTGTTATAAACCTCTCTTCTATTGGATTTTGTTTCTTCGTAAGACTGTTTGCTAGGTAAAATCACAGTGAATTAACAAAGCAAACTGCTTTTCCTTATACAAAATCTCCAGAATTACATAGATGTCAAACATAATATTACCTTACTGGAATTAATGACTTCTAGGTTACAATGGTACAGAATAAACAAAAGAAACTGATATAATATGGCATAACTTAGCCATGCAACCACATACATGGTGTATTTATTTAATACATCTTCTTAGGTACTGTATTTCATACAAGTCTGCACTGCACTTTCACATAAAGTAACCAGAGGCAACATCAGGTATTGTCTTTTAGCTCTGAGCATTCAGTTCCCATTGGGTCACTGTGGTGTAGGGTGACTAGGCAGGCAAGGCAACATTCCGCCCTAGGTGTACGTTGGTGGCAGTTTGGCCTCGTCCGGTGTGCCTGGCCCGTAGTAGCGGTGGAAGTGGTGGAACATGCCCTGTTCCTTGTGCTCCTCTATTGGGAAGATCTTCAAGCCACTGGCTTGCATGCTTTTGAAGAGACCGCCTCCAAGAGCCAGGATCATCCCAAGGCGGACTCCCATGCCTACACGACCAGCTGCAACATAACCAGGAGAACCCATAGAAAGGTTTGTCATGATGAGGTTTGCAGTCATTGCAGATAACTAAATGCAACATCATGAAATGAAACAATACAGTGTATATAACACAAAAATGTGATGTGCAATTTGTCAGGTCATGAACTTTCAATATAAACATAAATGAAGACAATATAAAGTAAGTAAAAGTAAAGGTACGTTCTTATATAGCGCGGTATCCGGTCCATAGGACTGCTCAAAGCGCTTTACACTTCACCCCCTGGCAGACCTGTTCATTCCAAGGCCATCTCAACTTCTTTTGGGAAGTATTCAGCCACGCTGCAATTGCTGCACGAAGGCTATTCATTCACATATCCACCACTGTCTGTATTGCCAGGTACTCATTTATACAGCTGAGTGAACTGTGGCAACGTGGGGTGATCAAACTTGCCAAAGGTTCGAAGCGAACGCAGTGGGATTTGAAACCGGGTTCTCTCGATTGAGAGTCCGGCCTTCTAACCGGTATGCTATCGCGCCCCACAATATAATCCATTATGTTAATATATCTGGTTGTATATGATGAATGGATGTACCAGAGGACATAGCATAGATCATAGTACTATATATATATATATATATATATATAAAAAAGCAATATTACGTTATTGTTGACTCTATTTCATAACACTTTATTTCAGTTACAAGTTCTATAAATAAGTCTCAGGTATTCTCTAACAGAGGTAAAATAACAGCTGTAACATTCAGTACGAAATGTTCAGCTGAATGAAGTACAACACTTACTGTAGGCAGCAATAGATGCTCCACTCAACAGGCCAGCCAAGACATGGTTCAACGGTCCATCCTTTCCACGAAGGTTGCCTATAATGCACCCTCCACTTGCAAACACTGTTGCTCCCACAGCTGTCAGAAGAAATCCTCATCTTACAAGGTTTTAAATTACTTCCATATAAAGTAAAACCAATCAGTAAGAAAATTCTACACAAAATCTAAATTTAGTATTAGAGAATAGTAGGTAGGAAGTGGGAGGTTAAGACCCCTATCACCCCCACCCCCCAACTAGAGCTACAGGTATACATAAAAAGACAGCAACATAAATTATGGCATGACTACATCCACGAATGGACAGGAATCTATAAAACAATGAAACATATTTTTAAATCAACACAATGTTTACTAAAAATAAATAAATAAATAAACTATTGTAATGCAGGTATTTCATTCACATTGCATGTGATCTCTCTTCAAACTTTATTAACATTAATAGCCAATTAAAATTTTTAAATGATGGTATTCTTCAATTCATTGATTTAACTTGTATCAAAATTCCAACGACTGGTTCTTAGTTGTTACCACGTCAGACTATGTTGGCTCAATGTCTAAAACTGTCACTACATCAAAGTGACAGTGAATGTCCATAAATGTATATGAACTATACTGTGCATAACAAACACTGTGGTCAGTTGACTCAAGTCCATCGCTGATACTCACCAATGGGTGCATTAATGTACACCACTCGAGATGCAGCACCAACCACTGTACTTGGACTAGAAATGCCAACCAAGTCGAAGGCTGAAGCCCACAAGCCTGCAACCATACACAATCAACTTAGCCTGAATCAAAAGTTTGCATTAAAACAACAGTACATTAAGAAAATATGTTTTATTTTTCAATTCACATTGGTCAAACTAAAAATTTTCAATTATATTCTACTTAACATTATTAAGTTTTAAAGCTGGAAAATGCAGCTATCTTGCAAAGTGATTGTTTTTAATAAAAATTGGCAATTACTCATTTTTGGTATTTTACATCAACTGTCAAAAATAGCGACAATTGCAACAAAATATTTGACAACTGTCACATGATGCAAATCTGTAAGGTCTCAAATTTACCTTAAAATCACAATATGCACTGTAGGTAAGGGCCAATGTTATATTTGCATACACACAATTCAAGTTCAGCTACTGCCTACTGACATGCAACGTCTCTGAAGCTGTTTCACTTACTGATTGGTCTGAAATATGACAGAACATTTCATAACAAGCCCATCATGTATGCCAAATATTATCAAACGGCCATATTGTCAAAATCGGAGGCGTCAACAATAATGTATGACTTCTCTAATGATTTAATATGGAATGATTCATAAAACGACCTTAACAATAAAATCAACAATCTCACAACACATAAACTGTATGTGGCACGACACAAGTAATGGGCACTTGCAATGCTAATGATTAGCCTTTTATAATTTGCCCATATCTTACACTAGTCTTTATCGATTCTATTTTTTTAAATGTTTGTTGAGCTTGCAGATATAATATTGTCGGGCAATGAATTCCAAACATCTACCACACTTTCACTGAAAAATCGCTGACTACATAGCTTCATACCTTGCTGTTTGTTAAATGTTCTACTGTGGCCTCTGAGGTTGTTTAGATTAATGCTAAAAAAACTCATCTGGTTTTACGTTCTCCTTCCCAGTTAACAACTTAAGTCTCAATTAAATCTCCGTTCTTCTAGTCTATGTAGTTTTAGTCTGGTTAATCTTTCCTCATATGAAAATTCCTGAAATCCTATAACCAGTTTAGTTGCTGCACTTCCTCTAATAGTATTACACCACTAGACAATGATTCTGTGAATATTAGAAACAATGGTTTAGCTAAAGTTTTACTACAATCCTTCAGTATATTTGGATGTACACCATCGGGTCCACAAGCACTGTTTCTTTTAACTTCTGTAACTTGATAAATACATCTAGCTTAGTAAATGTGATCTTGTTGAAAACCTTATTCTCTTGAACTCAGTTTTAAACTTCCCTAGAACATCAGCTATTTCCTGATCATGTGTTGTGATAACGATGTCCTCCGTACTTAAATGTATACGACTGATTTTACCTTTTGCTTACTTGATACATAACTATAGAAAAGTTTGGATTTGTCTATAAACCTCTTCAAAAGCTACTTTTTGTACTCTCTTTGTGCTTTTTTCCTGATACTATTGCTTTTATTTCTTTGTTTCTTATATTCTTATACTCTTTGTTCATACCAGTTCTTTCATACCTTTTCCAAAGTTAATCTGTTTCTTTTTCACCAAGTATTTCCACCTCTGGCTAACCCCTTTTTTCCATTTCTTCTTCCCACTTAACATTATGAAAGGCTGCATTCATTGGTACCATATTCACTTTCCAGTAATCATACCTTTTCCCACCATATACTCTTGTATATATAGCCGAATATGTAATGAATGTCCACACCAATCCAACATGATCACTTTTCCCCAGTGGGGCAATAGATTTTAAGTTCTCAATCATGTAGTCCTTGCTCGTGAAAATTAAATCTAACATTGATGGCTCATTTCCTTCCCTTAAACTAGTGTTAATATCAACATGTTGCTTCAGGAATAATAATGTGTTGGAAGTAAATCATCACTACCTTTCAACAAACAGTTCTTTCAGTCAATTTCAGTTCCCAAAAATCTATAAATGAGATATACACCTATACCATGTTTCTCGACTGCATTGTTCATTAGACTAGTAAGCAACTTAGTATTTTGTTCAGTTGAACTCGTACTCTTGTATATGCATTAGTGCCCTGCATGGGCCTATAATTTGAGCCCAAGCCCGGAATTAAAAGTTAGAATGCAGACCCGGCACAGACCCGCAAAAATTTGTCAGGCCCGACCCATACCCGCGGGCCAAAGATGGGTAACTCAGTGGCCTGCTAAATTTTTAAAAGATGAACCTATTATTTTATAATAAAAACGAAACACAAATAAATTGCAATACATACGTATTGTTTTATTAAATAACATAAAAAACCATTAATACCGATATTTCAATTCCATGTCACCCACTGGCATTGACACCCAGTGGCATTTCCAGCAGGTCTGCAGTCACTAGCCTGAGAGAGATCAGGTTCAGACATGTGTGAATTAGTACAAGTGTGAATGAATCAGTACTGGCGAAATTGTAGACACTAAACAGTTGACACTAGTTACCACAATTGGAAAATACCAACTACCAACTGGGGCGGGCACTGGGCAGGTCCTTCATGCAGGCAAGATTTGGAGGAAAAACCTAGACAATAAAATGTCCACTGGTAGGTTCAAAGGGTGATAAGTTGATGGTTAATCATGGCTGGATTGCCTCTGCAAATATGTCTAATGTAAACATTTGGGGCTGGCTCCTTCCAGGCAAGTGAACTTATGGGGCCATTAGATTTATGCAAAAGGCTGCATTCATGCCAAAAAGATGCATCTGTAACATCTGTATGTACTATGAAGTAGTAATATGCATGGGTTTTGTATTCATATTTTTATTAGATCCAGGCCCAGCCTAGGCCCGGCCTGCTCACACTAGGCCCAGGCCCGGCTCAAGCTCGATGTGTTTAATATTTTTCAGCCCAGGCCCGGCCCAGGACAGCAAAACAATTAAGCCCAGACCCGAGAAATTTAGTAGAGGCCCTGTCTGCAGGATGGGCTTGGGCCCAAAGCCCAGCCTGAGCAGGGCACAAATATGCATAATACTAATAGCTTGTCCCTCCTGGATGACTCAAAATATGTGGTGTCTAGTTCTGTACTATAGAGAATAACCCCTCTTCTGCGATCATCTTTGTATGGAGTTAAACCTTCCAGATTAATACCACCTTAACTTTTACTTTCGCTACAAGATTCCATAATACCAAATTACCAATAACTTTGGGTTTCAGTACTGTTACCACCTCTCTAAATTCATCCATTTTATTATTTAAACTATGTGCATTTGCATAATAACAATCAAATAAATAATCCTTTATGTCTAGAACTGAAATGCAATGTGCTTTGTTTGTGCTGTGGGTTTACTTTTTGTTTATTTTGCTGTGTGCTTACAGTCTCTCCCCGTTTGGGCATAACAGGCTAACAGCACAATGCCACTGTCTATTCATTGCCATTGGGACCACGGGCAACTGAATCAGCTTGAGCCCCTGTAACTGATATATATATATATAAGGGTATGCAACTAGGAATGACCCCACTCACCTTTCAACATCCGTATCTCGGCGTGGCGATGCGTAATCCGAATACTGTGACCTTACACAAACGTCCCAATGAATAAACTTTCACTATACCTACTTGTCATTAAAAACATATATGGATTTCTTATGAAAAGCGGTACGTTAACGACTGTACGCACAGAATGATTAACGATTCGCATACGTTAACGTTACCGGAAGTGAGGTGCAGGGTAGTGAGGTGTGCAAAATCCTTTGTTAGGCAAACGCCACGTGTTCGACCTTTGCAAGAGAATTGTCGACGCACACCTGTCAGCTGCTGTAGAATGTGTCAGACTGATAATTGGCTCCTTTTGTTGTGTAGATTATTTGCCTAACAAAGGATTTTGCACACCTCACTACCCTGCACCTCACTTCCGGTAACGTTAACGTATGCGAATCGTTAATCATTCTGTGCGTACAGTCGTTAACGTACCGCTTTTCATAAGAAATCCATATATGTTTTTAATGACAAGTAGGTATAGTGAAAGTTTATTCATTGGGACGTTTGTGTAAGGTCACAGTATTCGGATTACGCATCGCCACGCCGAGATACGGATGTTGAAAGGTGAGTGGGGTCATTCCTAGTTGCATACCCTTATATATATATATCAGTTACAGGGGCTCAAGCTGATTCAGTTGCCCGTGATTGGGACACTGACTGTGCCCGTCTGTGGACCAGACTAAAATGTAAAGTGTCAGACATGTGATTTTGTCATTTACATCATCACATTAACAGTAATAGTGTTCACTGGTCCTGGGGAACATTTTTGTTGCTGTAGTGCCTACAGGCTTCATGCATATCATATACAATAATAATAAACACTAATATAACAATACTCAATGTCATGACAGGTCTCGCCGAGAAATCGTGCACTTTATTGTCTTTCCCAGTCGATAGTTTTCAGTTATGCTAATATAACCACTGACAATTTAGTCCAGTATGTCCTGCATTTCTTCAAAATACTGAAATTATGGACGCTTGATGCCTGGAACTTGGAATGACAAATTTATGCTAAGCACAGAAGCATGGCGATAATACAAGAGTTTATGATATATAGCTAACGTTCTGCATCATACCCCAGAATCCCCATGCTTTCACGGTATGTAACGTCTTTTCTGCGCAGTTTTTGCCATCTGGATACCGGTAGATGTGAGTAGATATAAGCTCGCGAGGCATTATGACTGGCTTCAGGTGCCAAAAATTCGTTCCATGCAAGCCTATCACCTTGAGCTTACACAGACTTCCCGGCATGCACTATGTGCTGAGTCTCTTTAGCTGGTACCTCCTGCCGTCACTAGGGGATGTTTCGGTCAAATGTATGTCTTGCATTCGAAACGGGGTACGTTTACTTGTGCGTATTCACAACAGGCAGTCTTTTGTGTTCTTCTCATTCACTCTTTACATTTGCCATGATCTAACGTTGCTCGGTACACAATAAGACTAGATTGGCAGCAAGAAGTCTGCCGATGGTAATACCGGAAGTGACACTGCCCTGCACATTTGTTGTATGCTGCAATTACTGGATGTATTAATGTTTATTTACATCCTTGGTATAATGAGTCATTTTATAACGTATACGTGTCACTTATAATCGGTGATTCAAAAGTGGCATACCCAGACAAAAACATCACAATTACATTTTCTACTGACTGCAACAACAACTGTCTTGATCACATCAGAGACAATCTGAAATCAAACCAGATAGCTGACACTGCTTACAGTCAGATAGCTGACACTGCTTACAGTCAGTGCTGTTGACAATTTTATAATTATTACTGTTTGCTTGTATAGAAAGCTGCACAATATATGAAATGTGTAAGTATTAACTAACATCATTGTTTATTTAGTGCATTTTAACCAATTTTAATAGCGCTAATTTATATTTTGTGTTTTATTAATAATTGTCAATTGATGACACTATATTATAAACTAGTTGTTTATCTTGTCATTACTTCTTTATCAAAATAATATTTGTGGGTTCATATCTTTTGGGGTACATGGAGGTAAGCTACATTGGCGTTATTGATATGGAATAAATTATATACTGATTATGTAATATAATAGGAGTATCATGGTGAAGTTGCTTGTCAGACTTTCATTGTGACGGTTTTGTTTATTCTGTACACTGAGTGTGTAATTTTCAGGTACACATCTAACAAGTACAATGTTGTTGAGGACACACAGCCTGCCACAGCTGGTTGTTGTGTTGTCTTTGATGTTCATCTTGATCTCTAGTCCTGTCACAGGTGAGTGTCTTGACACAGTCTCGTTAATGACACCTGTGTGTAGTCTGGTATCAGTAGAAACTCTATCAGTTAAGTTTTTGAAACATCCATTCAGTGTCTGCCCCCAGTTAAAATAAACACCAGGGGTCGCAATCCACATTTTAACAACGTACGTTATGAAATATTATACAAAGATCCATTTGTTACCCGATAAAGTGGCCATTGAATAAGGTATTTGTAGGCTTCCTTTCTCCAAGACGCCTTCAGAAATATTTCCGTGACATGCTTTATCACATTACAATAGAAATTTAATTATTTTTAACATCATAAGTAATTTTCTATGACAGACTTGTACAGTTCTTTCGAATGCATAAAAAATGTAGTAATATTCTTGGTTATTGCTACATATGTTTGCACCCGGATTACCCACAAATACACTGAACAATTCCAGATAAAACTGGTCTAAGAGTAAGATTAAACACACATGTAACACCCAAGTGAAATACCTTAGCGATTACTGCCATAATGTTTAGACATGATTCTACAAATAATCAGCAAATGGAGAGTTTTAAGAAAGGATTCAAAAGCTTGTAGAGGGTTTGTGTTGTGCAAATGACATACTAATTATAAATGTCATGGAATGATGACTGTGGTGCATGGTGGGTTGTTCTTGTGTGAAAATGAGTATGTGGATGCACATTGCAGGTGCTTTGGGCTCTGGTGGAAATGATCGAGTGTTGCTGCAAGAAATCTCAGTGTTGACACTGTATCATGGCAGAACGACAACGTCAAGACGGACATCACCCATTCCACAGGTGAGATGCACTGTTACCCACGCATGATGATGTTAAGTACAGTACTTAAGGTAAAGGTGTGCCCTTTGAGATTACAACCAGCAAGGCTAAAATATTATGATAATGAAGAACAGCAGAAAAGTTCAGGAGTAATTAATTTTGTACAAGTCATCCATAATGTATAACAAATTTATGTGGTTGTCTGACAGTCCATAAGAAATACTGGTTAGATGAACCTAATGTATGCGTATGCTGTTTTATAGACATTGATGTGGTGAAGTTTTGATCTCTCAGAATCTTAATTACGCCTGTGATATATAAAAAACGTCTTATTTTTCAAATAGTATTTTAATGATATTTTAAAACTGTAATGTTTGCCATTTCATATATGTTGTACAGCCATTGCTCATCTTTGTTCAGTAAAACTGCTCCTGTCATTCTGACATCACAGAAATGTGCTTCTTCACTGATAGCTTCACACCACAGGTTGTCTAGTTTCTGCATTCTCTGGTTGTAGCTGAAGTATACTGCAGTTACAGCTGGTTGTAGTAGCTTCACACCACAGGTTGTCCAGTGTCTACATTCTTTGTTTGTAGATCAAGTGTATTGGAGGTTCAGCTGGCTGTAGTAGCTTCACACCACAGGTTGTCCAGTGTTACAACCGCGGATCTGATGGCTTTGATGTCCAGGTAAGTACTTGCTGTATTGTAGCATAATAGCTTAATAACGGAACAAATAGGTGCCCCGAGATAAGTACATTCAAACTTAATTGATCCCTCAATGAATGGTCTCAAAGTGATCTCTTAACAGAGGTGGTCTCTTAACAGAGGTGGTCTCTTAACACAGGTGGTCTCTTAATACAGGTGGTACTTTGGGAGGAATTGAGTGTGGTCGTTAATGACAAGTGGTCTCTTAATGTAGGTGGTCGCTTGAGCAGGTTTGACTGTATATTATTTCTGTGCCAATAGATCTTCATTCACAAGGTTTGGTCAAATGTATGCATAAAAGACTGCATCAGTAATTTTTATGTGTTTTCTGCAGATTAATCAACATTCCTTCCATTTTTTCATACATGTTTTTTTGGGATCAGTAAATAGAGTTGTACTGATGGAATGAAGTCTGTTTCAGTGGGAATGCAAGACGGACATGGACAATGCCTACAGGTTTGGCACAGTTGAGGTTTCTTGTGAGGGTCACGACTACCCTGAAGACCCATACATTTACCGGGGCTCATGTGGGGTATGTGTGTTTTTTATTGACATGTTTCTAATATGTATGATTTGTTTATAATAATTATAATATATTACACTTTACTATTAATATAAAATACAACAAATGTTAGAAATAGTTATATCACATTGTTTATAAATGCATGTGATATTGTTTACATTATGTGTGATTAAGACGCTCTCTCTGCTATCCTGCATGTGATATACCTGTATTATAAAGATGGCACTATGCTACTATAGTGAAACCTGTCCATAGCGGACACCACCGGGACTATGCATTACTTCCGTTATGGACAGGTGTCCGGTATGGACAGGTGTCCGGTATGGACAGGTGTCCGGTATGGAGAATTTGATTAAGTGGACACTCATTGTGTGACTCCACTATAATTTGTTACAGTCGATACTGTCGTGGTACTGTTGTTGTAGGTAGTAGGTACTGTCGTGAATGGTACAAAGCTATGGTTAATAAAACAGTACATGTACCTGTATAGTGTATACACAATATATGTGGGCCTTAAACTTAGTTGGTGAAAATGTCATTAATCACACAGCGTTACTGCATTCCACTGCATGGAAACCAGGTGGCGCATGAGGCTCATGATCAATTCCATGTAATCACCATTCCTTTGACCTACAAACAAAAGATTAATACGGATAGTAACATTGGCAAATTTCTCCTTGTTCATGCACTTTGATTGGAGCTTGTCTTCTGAGAGTTACACTTTGAGTCTGTCAAAACAAGACAGGGTTAGGGTTATGTAAAGGTGAGCTGAAACGGCTTTGATGTTAAAGAGAAGCCAAGGGGTGAAAGTTTACACAGCTGGCGGTGGCCTAGGCTAGGGCTTGGCAGGAGGCTCGCCTTATTTGGAGCACATTTCTTATACTTCATGATGACATTATGCAGATGGTATGACACAGAATACATACTTAGCGAAGTTAGTGAGTATCAGCGGTGGCTCAACTAAACTGACTCACGGAATTGTCAATGCACTTTGACCTGTCCACAAGCAGCAGGGTGACTATGAATGATTGGGTCCAAATTCCCTGTCCATTGTCCACATTGGCCATGTGGCCCCTATGGGACAGTGCAAATTAATAGCAAGTAACTTGGGACTTTCAAAAGTGTCTGTTATAGGTGTCCTTGATGGACATGTGTCTGCTAAGGCAGGTTTTACTGTACTTTGATTTAATTATTGTTAATGTTGTTATGCTGGATAGTTGGCTTTCAGTGGTTACGTGTTTCCACACATTTAATATTGTCAGGAGCATGTAACTTGGAGAGTTAACTGTAGATCTATAAGTGTTTCCAAAGAAGGTTTAAATTGCTGCCCCACCCCTCCCACCCCTCCCCCAAAAGTAGATAGTTCATCAATACTTGTTCTACATGATGGCTGTAAATGAAGTTGCTTTATGTTTCTCTTACAGTTGGAGTATACTCTTGACCTGACAAAGGAGGGTCATCAAAGCAAAGGAGGTCACCAACATGGTTACTATGGCAATGAAGGAAGGTAAAATTATGTGATAAATCTGACAGAAATGCTCTGGTTATATGTTTAAGCATCAGAACTGCATCAGTACTTACCATGAAAAGTGAAGAACTTCCGTTGTTCAGTTTTACATTTGAATATCTACCCAATTTAGCACTGTATATTTTATAAAATAATAATATAAATTTTATTCACGAATAAATCATGCCTCTATCAAGTAATAAATCCTTTCCATTTAGGAAAAGTCCTGGGTTTTTTTTGTAATCCACATGTGTCTGGTAATTTTAAAGTCATATCAGTCAGGTTTACATTGTTGTATTCTTCATTACTCTCTCCATGCAATAACTACCTTATATTTGTAAGAAATTGCATAATTTATTTTTAATATAGGTGTCTGTAATGAAAAAACATTGAATTTTTTCAACAATATTTTCACTTAAATAAAATCTATAATTTACTAATATTTCAAATGGTTATTGATGCACAATATCATGTAGTCTACATATGGTACTGAGATAATTATGGTCATATCTGTTATTGTAATGGCTGGGGACCATTTACAAAGTAGGCTATATTTTCCCATTATGACAGTCATATTGTTTGTTACCATGGCAATGGGAGTCTGTGAAAAAGTTCCCGTTAACCTACGCTTTCTTACTTGACAAGTAGTAGTAGTAATACACTGTAGTAGTAGGCATCCGTCCATCTCGGGAGATGATGGACTGCGCCTGGGTTGAGGGTTATCACTAGGTTGGACAGTGTCTGCTGTGGCTGGTGAGTCCAATGCAACAGTGACAGTCTCTTCCACAGCTCATGCAAACAAACGCTGACGGTCCACAGTCAGCAGATGCCCTCTCCTTTCGCCGTGTTCTCTGTCATTTCAGGTGTTCAGTTCTCTTCTCCCCGATTGTGATTGCGAGTGACATAATTATCGCACATTAGACATCATTTTAAAGCTCTACTGATAAACTAAAATATTGTCAGGTGCGATATATGTGGTTGATTAGGACGGCAGGAAACACATTTTATAGAAATAAAAATGCCTGCAGGGTTCATGCAATTTACTTCCATCGTTGAGATAATTGTATGGGTAAGAGTTGGTACTTTGTGGTTTTTGCAACTGTCAGTGTTGTTCTGTTTTAGTCATGGCCATTACAAGACACCGTCCGTGCAAGCCCCGTCAGCAGTCGGTGATCTCATCACTGTGGCCATAGTTGGACTCATCATCTATGCCTTCTACAAGACGTGTCTATCAGGAAGTTCACGGGACCCAGGGGATGATGATGATGACTCCCCCTACAGAGGGCAGAGAGGATATGGGGGAGGCTATGGTGGCCCTGGGGGAAACCCACCTCCCTATGGATTCAGGGATGACATGACAGGAGGTGGGTGTAGGAACTAGTTTGTCTAAAATCATACACACGGACTTGTTGTTCTTTGTGTGTGTAAAACAACAAAAAAGACAGTTTGAATATTGTTGTTTTGGTAGTAAGCGTTCTGTCAGTTTGTGATTGAACAGTATCTGTACATATACTCTGTTATTGAGAACTACATTAAACACTATAAAACACTATGCATCAGTCTCCAACTCTGACTCTGTATGGCACATGACATAGTTCAGTTACTATAAGTCTTCATTCTATTTATTAATGGCTTCATTACATGTTAGAGTGACATGTCATGTAACCCACAGCCTGAACATCAGTGGCAGTGCACACTGATTACATTTTACTGCACCTAAGGAAGTTGTATGATGTGAATCTTGCCACTTTCCTTTACAACTAGTCACCACACTGATTGGTGTACTTAGCTGTCACTGCCATTTCTGCCATCAAGCTAACATTTACCATTTTACTCAACAGGGAGCTGCTCTGGGAACCGTGGTTCAGCAGGAGCGGGAGCCAGGGGGAATAATGGGGGTGGGTTCTGGACTGGCGCAATGACAGGTGGCATTCTGGGATACCTCATGGGCAACAGAGGAGGCTACGGCACTGGTTATGGCAACCGCTGGGGTACTGGCCACGGCACAGGCTGGGGTTCAGGACTCGGAGGCAGTACTGGTGGTTGGGGGTCGTCAGGATGGGGCGGCTCATCAGGTTTTGGTGGTGGCAGCACTGGTACTCGCACAGCTTCTGGTGAGTAATGAAATGCTGAAACTTTTTTGCAAAATAGCACTGTATTCTTTAGAGCGTTAGTATGCTGTAATGGCTGAGTAAATTTTCCCAAAGTTGTGTTACGACTTATGTGATAAGTGAATTAAATAATTTTTTGTCTTTCTTCCAGTTTCCCTTTCAACTTCCTATTTATTACTTAAACTAAAGGTGACATTACTATTGTGATCTGTCTGTCTGTCCATTATGGCAGGTCCATTTGATAGTTGCTGTAATAAAATGTTTGGCACTTAAGTTTAATGATTGTGTCAATAGCTCAGACCAGTTTGATTTTTTAACTCGAAGGTCAGCAATAAGCTAAGATTAAGATTATTTGAATCAAACCATCAAATGTAGCACAAAGACTACCCAGATTAGTGGCGCCACACCTCTGTCTAATGCATTATTTAACAAGATTGCCATCCAAGGCAAAGGCCCAGATGGCACGTGGACAAGGAAGCCATTGGTTTATCGAGAGTCCAACATTTTTAATCTGTGTAATCCACCCGCCTGAGATATGTGTCAACCTTGTTTTTAAACATATTCACCCTGCTAGCATTTACCCAATCTGTAGATAATTTGTTCCTTTCATTGATTGTCGTCTGTGAGAACGAGTACTTCCTGATATCCAATCATGTTGGCATTTATGATATTCTTTTGGATTTTGGACTTTTTTACAGTAAGTATTCCACTTTAAGACAAAAATATTTATACTAACAAATATATTTTATACTAACAAGTATATTTTGTAACAAAAACAACAGGTGCCTTGCTAGTGAATGTTTGATGCTGAACTACTTGTTCGCTGTAGCACTGTGGGCAGGTAGCGTGCAGTTGTACATTATTGAACTAAACGTCGACACCACATAAAATTACCTGGCACTAACATCATATTTTGCCAATCCATCCTTTAAAAATGCAGTTCTTTTGGAAATCCCCTTGAGTGGAAAAGCGACAATGCTTTCATAGTGACGTCCGCATGCGCTATGATGTTCGAATCAGCTATATTCGTTCGCTGTGAAAGCAGAACACATCGTCTGGTTACTGTAATGCTAGTTACACATCAGTATTATATCTACCTAACTAAATCATGTACTTAAACCAGCAAATATCAGCGTTAACATAGTTTATCGTGCCCTTGACACTAACGGAAATGCCAATGCTTATATCACCTGGTTACCCCACGGGATAACGGGTCAATCAAAATGACCGTAAACATGCCCTGCCATGTGTTTGATAGATAGCTGGCATAACCTGATACCGTAGATGAAAACATGTTACAAGTACAGATCCAAGGGCTATTGTGGTGGCAAATTATGGGAATATGTCAATATTACAAATGGCCATTATGTATTGTCAACAATACATTAAATGCCAGTGAAAAAACATAAATTTCAACACAAAAACAAGCATTTGTTGAGATTGTGTTTTCATTAATAACCAGGAAATGATTTTTCAAATAATTTGTTAGAAAAAAACTACAACACTCACGACATTGCAATAAAGTGGCAGTGTATTTTTTACACAAACCCTTCACCAATCGTAATTTACTGCCATATTATGTTGCGTGTATGTAAGACGCGTTCATACGCATCTTACATACATGCAACATAATACGGCGGTAAATTACGATTGGTGAAGGGTTTGTGTAAAAAATACACTGCCACTTTATGCTGTCATTCAACTTTTGCTTAATTCATTCACGGTGGTGTAGCAGACATAATTGGTTTATGTTAACCAAAATCTGCCGTAAAGTTATCAGTTACACTGTCATACTTATATGTATGTCATTTATTTCTTTGGGGATTTTCTCAAAACGATTAAACTTCATTTTTAGTGGTTATTTTTTCACATTTACAAAAATGTTTTAAAAACTTTGTAACATTACCAAATAAATAAAAAACCAATTTAATTATAAACTAAATATATAAGGATGCATTTGAAATGTGTAAATCAAACTCTGCTTGAGAATTCTATGTGGCAGTGGCATTCTTAAAATATTTTTTCTTGTATCATTGTAGGGTTTGGTGGAACAAGACGTCGCTAACTCACAAAGGATACGAAGGAATGTCAGCTACAGAAGTGGGACTGCTCAGCCCAGTGGAATTCAGGTTCTCGAACGAAAGGACAGCTGAACTGTTTACAAATATCACAAGATCAGTGATCTGAAAAATGCTCCTCCCGATTCCATAATGTCCGTTTACTGGACAATTAACTATCCTGTAAATGTTTTAGAACATGAGTATGTGATACAAGATAATCACTGACCAATCTCTGAAGCTGTTTGATTGATCATGTTACTCTACAAGGGCACAAGTGTTCAGTCAGGTGTTGTGGTCCATGTGGATGCCTTCCCTTTTAAACCATTGTGATTTGAGAGGGAAAGCATCTGTTTTGCCCTCACACACTGACCCACCCTGACACCATTTTTTCTATTTTGTTTTTAAGCATAAAAGCAGTGTAAATGTGGTTACACATTTAGCAAGTTGTTTGTTCATGTAGGTAGATCTCTGTGGGTGGTTACTGGTTCACTGCAGTACTGGTCTTTCTCGTGCAAGTTCCTGCGGAATCTGCAGTGGAGTTTTTAATTTGTTGTTGGAAGGTAAGATGTATAACACTTGTGCTGAATGTTTTTTCTCTGTTGATTTGTTATGAACCAAGAAGCATAATGGTGATTGTGAACATTTGCTAATTTGGTTTTTGGTTGACAATATATTGGATATAATGGGCAATTTAAGCTGTACATTTCTCAGTTAGTCACCCAACCACCAGATGCTAGCATCAACATGGGGAATCACTGAAACCAGGCCTTGTTACATTACAATAATTTCACATTGACTGGTAGGCCCTAGACAGCTGTTTTATGTCAGCTGATGTGCTATTTATATATTTGGTCTTTGTGTTGACCATTGCTCCTTCTTATATAAATTAACAGACTTGATGGCAAATTACAAACTGGTAAGTCAAGTCTTGAGTCAATGGCCTCCAAATCAAGTCTTGAGTCATCTCTCTGAATGTCAAGTCACAAGTCATGTAAATGTGCAATTCAGGTCAAGAAGTCTGTAAATTAAAGCATACATTTGCCCTTCGTCATCCATTGTATATGTGATTGCAAACATTTGACATTTCAATAAACTAAATGTTTAGAAACTGCAGTCGGCAGTTGCATTTCACTGGTTTTACTGCATGTTGGTGGTGGCTGTGGCAACATTTCTATCATTACGAGTATGGGGTGAAGCCAACATCTGCCCATTGAGCTTACAAGGTGTACCATTATTCATCCATGCGTACATAATTTTTTTACAGTTCTGGCTCTCTGACTTTCCTTTCCAATTGGCCTGTTTGTCCACACAAGAACAAGAATGAAATGCAATTTTTATTAGAACTAGATTTATTAGTTTTTCTTGTGTGTCTAAACAGTTACACAACAGTGGTGGCACCAGTGGCTTTCACATGAATCAATAAATACCATTGTCTCATTAAGCAATATGAGTATGTTATCAAGCATATGTCACTGTTTGTTAGTTTCTCTTTAGTTTTGTTATCAAGCATACCTGTTTGAAAATAAAAGTTGTTTAAAAGCTGCTTCAAAATAAAAAAATCACAATGAAGCTGCCCTCTGGTTTCAAGGTCTTTAACTTGTTAAAAGATTGTGTACTTCCACAAAAATACATAACACGTTTGTATGACAATGCAAGACAGTTAGTAAAAAGCCATGTAACAAACTTATTATGAGGTTACTTCATAATGGATGAAAGAAATACAGACTGGTATAACTAATCTGTCTGAATACAACATTTTCCTAAAAGTCAACAACATCAAGTCAACAACATACTTGTTTAAAATAAAATCTTAACAAACATGAGGAAGTATATATGTATATGTACGTGGATGTGTACATGTATGTGTACAACACAACAAATAAGAGTGGATGTTGTCTATTATGTCTCGGCAGAAAGTATAGCGGATTCATAGGAAACTTTGTTTTGAAATGATTCTAAATATTGTCCTAATTTTAGGTCAGGAAGATGAAATTCTTCATATTTGTTTTCAATGAGAGTGTGTCTTGTTCCGTCTTCATCCGTGTAACCTGGAGACATAAATAACATCAGTGGAGCGCTTGGCATCTACAGAACAGTATTAACACCCCATGGAGGTGTGAAGCAAGGACATCGTTCATGACCCTCAAACCAAATATGGAGCTCAAATATATACAAGTTGAGAACTAGTGTTGTTCTGATTATAATCGAAAATCAATTGGTTGGGCTTTAGAGATGTGATGATCGATTATGAAATACATAATCGATTATCGGGGAAATGCAAAACAAATGCTTGAATAGGCGACTATTGTTCGACGGACGAAATGCGAGAAATACAAGACTACCCAGGAGGCAAAGCCCGGACTTGGGTGTGGAAATATTTTGGGTTTTACAAGCAGAAAGATGGCTCCTCGACCATGAAAAACTAGGACATGACAAAAGCGATTTGCAAACTATGCAAAAAGGAATATGCAAATAAAGGGTCGTAACCATGTGCGATCCCAACCATCACATGTTCCTGCCAAGAGGGTGGAATCCATTGACATGGATGACTGGCAGGAAGATGCTATGTGTATGGGAGAAACTAAGCAGCCCACGGATGATGTCGTTCTCCCAATCGGGGCAGGAACTGACAATTTTGCAGTGGTGGAAGAAGAATGCACAGTTCTATCCACACTGTGTTCAATAAGTGTAATAATAAAACAAAGTATGTTTAGAGTATACCCTTGCCTTAAGTGTTCTGGCCAAAATGTACTTAGCCTCATCAGTGCCTTCCGAAAGAGTATTTAGTTTGGCTGGACATGTGACCAACAAGAAGAAAGCGTGCATGAACCCGAAAAATATGGACATGTTGATATTCCTGTGCAAGAACATGGAACATTACTGGAAGAGAATACGCAATGGGAAAACCACAGGGATCTCTAATGAACCTTTGTTTGCGTATTCCTTTTTGTACAGTTTACAAATCACATTTGTCATATCCAAGTTCAAATGTTCTCTGTCGAATAAAGAAGTTCCAGTATATATATTATATATATATATATATATATAAAATATATACTTCATATAAATTGTAACGTTAATTGATATGTAGTCTTTAATAACTAGGCCCAACTGATTATATAATCGAAAGTTGATTGGTTGGTGCCATCCGATTATAACCGATGATCGATTATGAAATTCCAAACGATTCCTAACACTACTGAGAACTACCTAAACTTGAGGCTATACAATACACTAGTAAAGTTAGTGTTATTATACTCATGTGAGACATGGAAGATAAATTAAAGTGACAACCAGAAGCTGAACACATTTCTATTCAAGTGTTTAAGGTTAGATAGCCATACATGGTGTCAAATGAAGATATTCTAATTAAAATCAAATTAACAAAAATAAGCACAGAAGTCGGGATAACAAGATGGAACTGGATGGGGTACGTCCTGAGAATAGATGAAGACGGCCGCTGCCTGACGGCTCTAACACAGACCTCTTAAGGCCGATGGAAAGTGGGTCATTTAAATGACTACATGTTGAAAAAAGAAGAAAGAGTGCGGCTAGGTAAGGTCAGGACATGTACCCATATACGGTAGTGTTAATTATACTCAAGCAAGTATATTACCAAGAATATTCTTACTGCCATTGATGATACAAAATATTTTTCTGTTTTTAATTTGTTTCCCTTTTATCATTGATCATAACAAGATTTAACAAGATTTGCCATCCAAGCCAAAGGCCCAGATGGCAAGTGGACAAGGAAGCCATTGGCTTATCGAGAGTCCAACAATGTTCACCTACTTATAACCCGCCCTCCTGATATATGTGTCAACCTTGTTTTTAAACATATTCACGCTGCTAGCAGTTACACAATCTGTAGACAGTTTGTTCCATTCATTTATTGTCCTCTGTGAGAACGAGTGCTTCCTGATGTCCAATCTACATTGATCCTTTACTAATTTTACCTCATGTCCTCTAGTTCTGCTATCCTTCTTGAGTGAGAAAAACATATTTCTATCAATATTTTCATACCCATTCAATATCTTAAAAACTTCAATCTGATCTCCTCTTAACCTCCTTGTCTCTAGAGTTGTTAAACCACATTCTTTCAGGCGTTCTTCATAACTAAGGTCTCTAAGTTCTGGAATCATTTTAGTTGCTCTCCTTTGTATGCGTTCAAGCATATCTATATCCTTCTTACGATATGGTCTCCATGCTTGTATACAGTATTCTAAATGAGGTCTAACTATTGCTTTATAAAGAGGTATAATTAACTTTTTTCCCTTATATGTTATGTTTCTTCTAATCAATCCAAGAATTTGATTACCTTTTGAAGCTGCAATACCACACTGCTCTGAAACTTTCATATCAGCGCTTAGTGTAACTCCTAAGTCCTTTTCTTACAGTAGTACCAAGAACAGTAGCTCCCATTTTATAGTTTACATTCAAGTTCCCATGTCCTGTATGTAGGCATTTACATTTCCCAAAATTGAACAGCATCTGCCATTTCTCAGACCATTTCACTAATCTGTCTAGATCGTTTTGTAAATGTTGTTTATCACCATCAGTATTAACCTTTCTAAACAGTTTTGTGTCGTCCGCAAATTTCAGTACGTTACTTGTTATACTCTCGTCCAAGTCATTGATATAAATTAAGAATAATATAGGTCCTAATACTGATCCTTGAGGTACCCCACTCAAAACCGATTTCCAATTTGAAACTTCGCCATCTACTACAACTCGTTGTCTTCTGTCAGTCAGCCATTGTTCTATCCAGTCAGTTATGCTATCCCCGATACCATTGGCTTTTAATTTAAGTAGCAATCTTTGATGTGGCACTTTGTCAAAAGCTTTCTGAAAATCTAAGTAGATAATATCTACTGGCGATCCCATGTCTATCCACTTAGTGATTTCTTCCAAAAAACATAACATATTTGTTAAGCATGACCTCGCTTTAAGGAATCCATGTTGAGATGAATTTAATAATTTATGCTTAACGAGGAAGTCCACCATATGGTCTTTAATTAACCTTTCTAATAATTTACAAATCACTGACGTTAAACTCACTGGTCTGTAATTCTCTGACTTATTTCTCGAACCCTTTTTAAATAATGGTATGATGTTTGCTTCTTTCCATTCAAACGGAACAACTCCCTCTTTTAATGACAAGTTGAATACTCTTGCAAGTGGTATACTGATTTGATCTACTGTTTCCATTAGTAATTTTGGAGGAATCCCATCCACTCCCGGTGATTTGTTATCCTTCATTGCCTTTATTTTCCTAGCTACCAATTCTGGAGTTACAACTAACGGTCCTAAATAGTCAGATTTAGCCCCCTGAAATTTAGCATCAGCAACTGGTAATGAACTAATATCTTCTTTTGTAAACACTGAACTGAAGTAACCATTTAGGTCTTCCGCCATTAAAAACCCCTGTGATATTATATTTCCAGCACTGTCTTCTAGAGGTCCAACCTTGTCTTGTACGTTTTGTTTACTCCTGACATATGCATAAAAACTCTTGCTGTCAGTTTTTATGTTACATGCCAGTTTTTGCTCATAGCTTCTTTTAGATTGTCTGATTTCAGTTGTAGCTGCATTAAGTGCCTCTTTGTATTTTGCATAGTCTTCTTCCTTTCTGGTACGCCTATAAACCCTCCACATAGTTTGTTTTAGCATTATTTTTCTAATTGCCTCTTTTGACAAGTGTTTCTTTCTACACCGTTTTCCTTGTTTTCGGAAGGGAACAAATTTATCAATGATACTCTCAATTTCATATTTTAGAATATTCCAACATTCAATTGCAGTCTTATCCATCAGCATGTTATTCCAATCTAGCTGTGCTAAGTATTTTCTCATATCTTTGTAGTTACCTTTGTGGAAGTTTCTCTTGTACGTTTTCTTATTTTTACTTTCTGATTTTACATTGATGTCAAAATGTATTTGATTATGGTCACTATTACCCAATGGTTCAAATATTTTTACATTGTCCACTAATTCTTGTTGTGATGACAAAACTATATCTAATACATTTTCTCCCCTGGTTGGTTCTAGTACGTGCTGAGTAAGAAAGCTATCCTGGATTAAACATAGAAATTGTTGATCCTCAATCCCTGTGCTCTCTAGAGAATTCCATTGTATGTGTCCATGGTTAAAATCTCCCATTATGATACATTCCCCTTTACTAACTTCCTTTATAGCGTTTTTTATTTTTGTGTTGTCCTCTTCGTTTATGTTTGGACTTCGGTAAACTAATCCAATAGTTAATTTTGAATTTCCTGAAACAATTTTGCACCAAACAGCTTCATCGCAATCTGCTTCCCTTTCTAGTTTTATTTCATAAGCCTGAATAGATTCTTTAACATATAAAATAACTCCCCCGCCCCTTCTTCCTATTCGATCTTTCCTAAACATTACGTATCCTCTCAGTCCTAATTCAGCATCTGTTATATCTATGTTAGCCCATGATTCAGTTATACCAATTATGTGAGGGTCAATATCTTCTACCATAATGTTTAATTCGTTTTTCTTATTTACTATGCTCCTTGCATTTAAACATACGCATCTATAACCTTTTTCAGAGATGATTTTCGGATGATTTGATATTGGTTTATCTGTGCTAGTGGCCTCTTGTTCTGCTTGAGACACCTCTAGGTAACCCCCCTGCACTTCTAGTTTAAAGAATGTTTACTTCCAAAAATATTTGTCATTGTACCCAAGTCGCTATCTACTGCTGCTGAAAGTTTGTCCGCGAATACTGCCGCCCCCTTTCCACTTAAATGAAGCCCATCCTTCATGTACATATCAGCCCTCCCAACAAAACTTCCCCATAAATCCACAAATCCAACTTCCTCTTCTCTACACAGCCTCTGGACTAACATGTTAATTGCCATCCCCCGACAATTTCGATATTTATGACCCCTCCTGCCCATTACAGGTAAAATCCCTGACAGTATTACCTGCTCAACCCGCGTCTGTTTTAGTGTTCTGACCAACTGCCTATATTTCCTAACTATGGCAGTTGTACCCTCCCTCTCTACGTTATTTGTCCCTACATGTACTAAAACAGATCCACCCTTACCCGAGCCTACGATGTTTTTTACCCTCTCAGTTATCGCCTCTATTTTGGCTCCAGGCAAGCAGACCACCACATCATCTCCCTTGTTTAAGACTCTGTCGGTCTTCCTAACTATCGAATCCCCCACAAACACCCTCGCTCTCTTCCTCACCCCCTCTATCACTGCTGCAGAATAACTCTTCCTTTCGATCCCCTCCATCACATTCTGTCCTGACCCCTTCCCTTCCGTCTCCCCCACTCCCTTCTCCTTCCCTCCTGTCTCCCCTACTCCCCTCTCCTTCACTCCGGTTGTTTTCCCTCCCGTCTCCCCCACTCCCTTCTCCTTCCCTCCTGTCTCCGCTACTCCCCTCTCCTTCACTCCGGTTGTCTTCCCTCCCGTCTCCCCCACTCCCTTCTCCTTCCCTCCTGTCTCCGCTACTCCCCTCTCCTTCACCCCGGTTGTCTTCCCTCCCGTCTCCCCCACTCCCTTCTCCTTCCCTCCTGTCTCCGCTACTCCCCTCTCCTTCACTCCGGTTGTCTTCCCTCCCATCTCCCCCACTCCCTTCTCCTTCCCTCCTGTCTCCGCTACTCCCCTCTCCTTCACCCCGGTTGTCTTCCCTCCCGTCTCCCCCACTCCCTTCTCCTTCCCTCCTGTATCCCCTACTCCCCTCTCCTTCACCCCGGTTGTCTTCCCTCCCGTTCCTTTCCTTCCCGTCTCCTTACGTCCTGTCTCCCTATGACCTGTCACCTTCCCTCCTCTCAGCTTCCTCCCAGGCTGAGGTGAGCTCTCCCTAGCATCTCTTGTGTCTTTCCCCACTTTATCGTCTACTGTTCCCTCACCGGAACTACCGGCACAACTCCCCTGTTCCCTTCCCACCATTGCCACAACGAGCAGCCTCAGCTCTTCCAACTCCACCTCTAGTTCCTTCATCCTTGCGCATCCCCTACACTCAAAACTAAAACTATCTGCCTGGACCTCAGCCCAGGACTTCTCGCACCCAGACTTGACGAAATCTACCCAGTTACTACAACTGCCACAAATTAAGTGCCTTGTGGCCTTTAACTGCCGTTTGCACGGCGCCATCATACAATTTAGTTTTAATTAGTTTGCTACGTTAGCCTTGAATAAGGCTGTTTTTGTGATCAAAAGAACACTTTAGGCTAAAAATCCTGCCACCTAGCGAATACGGAGAACACTGTGTAACAAAACAACGAAGTCAGTGTGTACTAATTTACGCTAAAATCCTGCTGTTAATTCCTTTTTACCGAAAACGTTGACTACCACTATGTCAGATATTACCTTATGTATGTAATTTAAGTAAATAAATCACTTTATCTTATATATATATTAGCTAATGTAAACGAGAGCTCGATGCACGGGTTGAATGACCTGTAAACAAACTCCCTTTTATCACTCGTTGAGTTTGAATCCGGGAAAAAAAATACTACCTCTGTTAACAACAACGGTTTCTTAATATATGTCTACAAGAAGTTGGTGAACAATATATGTATAATACTAATACTTATTCTAACCAATATTCACTGTTACTGACTATTCACTATGTTATCTAAATTTTCGAATTGTAAACACCCCTATTAACGCTCGCTGAATTCCCTGACAGAATCCGAAACTAACTTACTCTAAAATACTCCCTCTGACTAATAATTAACAAAACCTGTTTCCTAATATATGTCTACAATACGTTTGTGTATAATATATATTCAATAGTAATACTTATTCTATTTGATATTCCACGTATTTCTGTAAATGATCTACACCAAATTCAAGTCGCTGCACCAAGTCCAAGTTGCCATCTTTAAAAGGTCTAATGTATGTGCTAGTTCTAAAATATGTTTCAGTTTTGAAGCCATGCTTCCCACAGGTGATCACTTTATTTATATATTACTACTACTACATAATATACTGCTTTGAGGTCACGTCAAGTGGTGTAATCTAGATGAAATAGTCCTCGATTTCTGCAATGAAGCACACATGAAGCATTTCAAGCCGGATCAATGGTCAATTCTTAACACAGTGCCCATACCAAAGACTGGGGACCTAAGCAATGCTGGACACTACAAAGGTATAAGTTTAAGTTCAATAGTCACCAAACTATATAACAAAATGATTCTCAATAGAATACACCCTGTAATTGACCCACATCTACGTGTCAACCAATATGGTTTCCGTCAGAATAAGATCACTGTTGCACAAGCTCTGAGTCTACGCAGAATCATCGAAGGGGCAAGGAAGAGAAATCTTCCAGCAGTGTTGACGTTTATCGACTTTAAGAAGGCATTCGAATCAATCCATCGAGGAAAGATGTTAAAAATTCTATCTGCATATGGCATTCCGGAACGGCTAGAACTGTTGATCAAACACATGTACCCCAACACGACGTCGGGAGTGCTTCTGGGAGATACTTTGGCTTCCTTTCTCTTTAATTTTGTACTCAATTAAGCGATGAAGCAGTCAATTGATTGGCAAGAGGAGGCTTTACTCTCAAAAACAGGAGGAGCAGAAGAGTTAAACCAGAGATGATAACAGACCTTGACTTTGAGGATGACATTGCCTTACTGTCTGACCAGATAAAGCAAGTTAAACCAGAGATGATAACAGACGTAGACTTTGAGGATGACATTGCCTTACTGTCTGACCAGATAAAGCAAGTTAAACCAGAGATGATAACAGACGTAGACTTTGAGGATGACATTGCCTTACTGTCTGACCAGATAAAGCAAGTTAAACCAGAGATGATAACAGACGTAGACTTTGAGGATGACATTGCCTTACTGTCTGACCAAATAAAGCAAGTTAAACCAGAGATGATAACAGACGTAGACTTTGAGGATGACATTGCCTTACTGTCTGACCAGATAAAGCAAGTTAAACCAGAGATGATAACAGACGTAGACTTTGAGGATGACATTGCCTTACTGTCTGACCAGATAAAGCAAGTTAAACCAGAGATGATAACAGACGTAGACTTTGAGGATGACATTGCCTTACTGTCTGACCAAATAAAGCAAGTTAAACCAGAGATGATAACAGATGTAGACTTTGAGGATGACATTGCCTTACTGTCTGACCAGATAAAGCAAGTTAAACCAGAGATGATAATAGACGTAGACTTTGAGGATGACATTGCCTTACTGTCTGACCAAATAAAGCAAGTTAAACCAGAGATGATAACAGATGTAGACTTTGAGGATGACATTACCTTACTGTCTGACCAGATAAAGCAAGTTAAACCAGAGATGATAACAGACGTAGACTTTGAGGATGACATTGCCTTACTGTCTGACCAAATAAAGCAAGTTAAACCAGAGATGATAACAGATGTAGACTTTGAGGATGACATTGCCTTACTGTCTGACCAAATAAAGCAAGTTAAACCAGAGATGATAACAGATGTAGACTTTGAGGATGACATTACCTTACTGTCTGACCAAATAAAGCAAGTTAAACCAGAGATGATAACAGACGTAGACTTTGAGGATGACATTGCCTTACTGTCTGACCAAATAAAGCAAGTTAAACCAGAGATGATAACAGACGTAGACTTTGAGGATGACATTGCCTTACTGTCTGACCAGATAAAGCAAGTTAAACCAGAGATGATAACAGACGTAGACTTTGAGGATGACATTGCCTTACTGTCTGACCAGATAAAGCAAGTTAAACCAGAGATGATAACAGACGTAGACTTTGAGGATGACATTGCCTTACTGTCTGACCAGATAAAGCAAGTTAAACCAGAGATGATAACAGACGTAGACTTTGAGGATGACATTGCCTTACTGTCTGACCAAATAAAGCAAGCACAGGAGTTACTGAACCGAATTGAAAAGGAATGTCAAAAAGTTGGCCTGGGCATTAATGCCAAGAAGACTAAGTTCATGGCATACAATATAGAAGAAGAGTAAGAGCTGGAACTTTTAAATGGCACAAAGTGGAAGGAGGTGAATGACTTCAAATATGTAGGTTCATGGGTAGATTCCACTGCAGGAGGAGGACATACGAATCAGAAAAGGCCTTGCGTGGGCTGCCGCAAACAAGATAAAGAAAATGTGGAAATCAAATATCTCAAGGAACCTCAAGAAATGTCTCTTCGTGGCAACTGTGGAATCAGTATTCCTGTTATTGTCCTGCTTGGATCGGAAGTCTGGACACTGACCAAATCTCTAGAAAAGCAGTTGAATGGCTGCTACACTAGACTACTGCGAATGGTGTTCAATGTTCACTGGAAAGAGCATGTGACAAATGAAGAGCTGTGTGGAACAATGGTGAGGGTAACCGACAAGATTCAGGAGCACAGGACGCAGTTTGCTGGGCAAGCATAAGGCAAGCGGGGACACTACTGTCAAAACTAATATTCTGGGAGCCGACACACGGACGCGCTTCAAGGGGACGGCCCGCTCTTAGCTATATTGAGGTCTTAAAATCAGATGCTGGTGTAACAGAAACAGAGGAGTTGACTGCATATATGAAGGAAAGAGCTGAATGGTGAGCCATCAAATCCCAAAGTCTTTCGACTAGATGACATCATGTCTGAGAAAACAACGATATTTTAGGTAAATGTTTTAATCAAAAAGCAGTGGAACATTACTTAACCACTGTACGATTGAAATAGTTATGCTGAAGTTCTTGACAGGTCCTATGTTTTATATCTGAACAGATTTGGATGATTGGAATATAAAACTATGTGACATTCAGCTAGGTGATTTACATTGATAAACATGGCACTATGTTAAATTTGAAGTTTGACAAATACATAATGATGGATTCCTTTTAGCAAAGAGTGTAAATGACTCACTGTGTGACAACAGGTCCATGTACTGACTAAGGGCATGGAGCAGAAGTCTCTCGAAACTGTTGGTTATTCTGCACACAAACACATCCTTGGCACATGACATGAAGAACGAAATCACTTCCTCTTCCAAATGTTCCAGCGTCCCCTTTGTAATGACAAACGTACAAGGTAAGCAAGCAATAGCACTCGTTTTCTTGTGATAATAGCATTAAATTAAATATAAATTACCACAAAAATAGTCTATCAGTATTGATAAATCAAACCAATATCTGAATAATTTATTTGCAATATCTCATACTGCAGTTGATAATTTCAACTACATGTTCAACAGCACAGGTGTACTTACCATGGGCAGGTGTTTCTTGCGCAGAAAGCCACGGATGTTGCGGTCAATCCGATCAAAGCATTCCTCCGCAAACACAGGGTGACCTGAATGAAGACACAGGCTTCTTTATCATACTTCATCTTCATTAAACATTCCAAACAACATAGACTACATTACAGCACCATTTCTGTAACAGAATTATCCACATGTAAATGATGTATGCATAATGCAACTATTACAGGAAGAGAGGTTGATTAGAAGAAACAACTAATTATACCTCTGTATAAAAGAATAGTTAGACCTCATTTAGAATAGTGTATACAAGCGTGGAGACAATATCGTAAGAAGGATATAGATACGCTTGAACGCATACAGAGGAGAGCAACTAAAATTATTCCAGAACTGAGACACCTTAGTTATGAAGAATGCCTGAAAGAAAATGGTTTAACAACTCAACAAGTTTCTAAGATATTGAATGGGTATGAAAATATTGATAGAAATATGTTTTTATGGACATGAGGTCAAACTAGTAAAGGATCAGTGTAGATTGGATATCTGGAAGTACTCGTTCTCACAGAGGACAGTAAATGAATGGAACAAATTGTCTACGGATTATGTAACTGCTAGCAGCGTGGATATGTTTAAAAACAAGGTTGACAAATATCTCAGTAGGGCGGGTTACACGTAGATGAACATTGTTGGATTCTCGATAAGCCAATGGCTTCCTTGTCCTTCATCTGGGCCTTTGGCTTGGATGACAAAAATCTTGTCTTGTTAAATCATCTGCCACATTATCGCCATCTAGTGACATATTGGAAAGCTCACCAAATACCTGCTGTATACATACTTGTGCTATGTAGGTCAAGCAGTTAACAATGACAAGAGTTTGTATAAACTGAATAATTATGTTTCAGTAGCCTGTGGCGTCATGGTTTTTACTTGTGTGAATGTTTTATTATTCACATCTTTAGTCATACTAAAAATAGTTAAGTGTCAACGCGCTCAACTGGTCCCAAAAGTTCTATTGTAACAGGCACTGCAACAGTGACATGACATGTGTTGTGGATTTGTGATAATACAAATGTGAGACATACCAACACGATCTTCAACAGGGAGCCTCGACCTGTTGTCTGGTTCATCAGCCCCAGTGGGAGCACACTCTCTCTTGGACACCTTCAGGAGGTACTCCCGCTGCTGCTCCTCCGACTGACTGATGAACTCATTCCAGATCTAACAACAACAATGGCTGATTAACTGATGAACTCACTCCACATCTAACAACAACAATGGCTGATTAACTGATGAACTCATTCTAGCAACAACACCAATGGCTGATTGATTCCGACTACACACATTGTACATGACTAGAGCATCAGTCTCAGCCTGCTACACATTGTACTTGACTAGAGCATCAGTCTCAGCCTGCTACACATTGTACTTGACTAGAGCATCAGTCTCAGCCTGCTTCACGTTGTACTTGACTAGATTTAACAAGATAACAAGATTTGCCATCCAAGCCAAAGGCCCAGGTGGCAAGTGGACAAGGAAGCCATTGGCTTATCGAGAGTCCAACAATGTTCATTTACTTATAACCCGCCCTCCTGAGATGTGTCAACCTTGTTTTTAAACATATTCACGCTGCTAGCAGTTACACAATCTGTAGACAATTTGTTCCATTCATCTCTGTGAGAACGAGTGCTTCCTGATGTCCAATCTACATTGATCCTTTACTATTTTTACCTCATGTCCTCTAGTTCTGCTATCCTTCTTGAGTGAGAAAAACATATTTCTATCAATATTTTCATACCCATTCAATATCTTAAAAACTTCAATCTGATCTCCTCTTAACCTCCTTGTCTCTAGAGTTGTTAAACCACATTCTTTCAGGCGTTCTTCATAACTAAGGTCTCTCAGTTCTGGAATAATTTTAGTTGCTCTCCTTTGTATGCGTTCAAGCGTATCTATATCCTTCTTACGATATGGTCTCCATGCTTGTATACAGTATTCTAAATGAGGTCTAACCATTGCTTTATAAAGAGGTATAATTAACTTTTTTCCCTTGTATGTTATGTTTCTTCTAATCAATCCAAGAATTTGATTACCCTTTGAAGCTGCAATACCACACTGCTCTGAAACTTTCATATCAGCGCTTATTGTAACTCCTAAGTCCTTTTCTTTTACAGTAGTACCCAGAACAGTATCTCCCATTTTATAGTTTACTTTCAAGTTCCCATGTCCTGTATGTAGGCATTTACATTTCCCCAAATTGAACAACATCTGCCATTTCTCAGACCATTTCACTAATCTGTCTAGATCGTTTTGTAAATGTTGTTTATCACCATCAGTATTAACCTTTCTAAACAGTTTTGTGTCATCTGCAAATTTCAGTACGTTACTTGTTATACTGTCGTCCAAGTCATTGATATATATTAAGAATAATATAGGTCCTAACACTAATCCTTGAGGTCCTCAAAACCGATTTCCAATTTGAAGCTTCTCCATCTACTACAACTCGTTGTCTTCTGTCAGTCAGCCATTGTTCTATCCAGTCAGTTATGCTATCCCCGATACCATGGGCTTTTAATTTAAGTAGTAATCTTTAATGTGGCACTTTGTCAAAAGCTTTCTGAAAATCTAAGTAGATAATATCTACTGGCGATCCCACGTCTATCCACTTAGTGATTTCTTCCAAAAAACATAACATATTTGTTAAGCATGACCTCGCTTTAAGGAATCCATGTTGAGATGAATTTAATAATTTATGCTTAACGAGGAAGTCCACCATATGGTCTTTAATTAACCTTTCTAATAATTTACAAATCACTGACGTTAAACTCACTGGTCTGTAATTCTCCGACTTATTTCTCGAACCCTTTTTAAATAATGGTATGATGTTTGCTTCTTTCCATTCAAACGGAACAACTCCCTCTTTTAATGACAAGTTGAATACTCTTGCAAGTGGTATACTGATTTGTTCTACTGTTTCCATTAGTAATTTTGGAGGAATCCCATCCACTCCCGGTGATTTGTTATCCTTCATTGCCTTTATTTTCTTAGCTACCAATTCTGGAGTTACAACTAACGGACCTAAATAGTCAGATTTAGCCTCCTGAAATTTAGCATCAGCAACTGGTAATGAACTAATATCTTCTTTGTTAAACACTGAACTGAAGTAACCATTTAGGTCTTCCGCCATTAAAAACCCCTGTGATATTATATTTCCAGCACTGTCTTCTAGAGGTCCAACCTTGTCTTGTACGTTTTGTTTACTCCTGACATATGCATAAAAACTCTTGCTGTCATTTTTTATGTTACATGCTAGTTTTTGCTCATAGCTTCTTTTAGATTGTTTGATTTCAGTTGTAGCTGCATTAAATGCCTCTTTGTAATTTGCATAGTCTTCTTCCTTTCTGGTACGCCTATAAACCCTCCACACAGTTTGTTTTAACACTATTTTTCTAATAGCCTCTTTTGACAAGTGTTTCTTTCTACACCGTTTTCCTTGTTTTTGGAAGGGAACAAATTTATCGATGATACTCTCAATTTCATATTTTAGAATATTCCAACATTCAATTGCAGTCTTATTCATCAGCATGTTATTCCAATCTAGCTTTGCTAAGTATTTTCTCATATCTTTGTAATTACCTTTGTGGAAGTTTCTCTTGTACGTTTTCTTATTTTTACTTTCTGATTTTACATTGATGTCAAAATGTATTTGATTATGTTCACTGTTACCCAATGGTTCAAATATTTTTACATTGTCCACTAATTCTTTTTGTGATGACAAAACTATATCTAATACATTTTCTCCCCTGGTTGGTTCTAGCACGTGCTGAGTAAGAAAGCTATCCTGGATTAAAAATAGAAATTGTTGGTCCTCAATCCCTGTACATTCCCCTTTACTAACTTCCTTTATAGCATTTTTATTTTTGTGTTGTCCTCTTCGTTTATGTTTGGACTTCAGTAAACTAATCCAATAGTTAATTTTTTATTTCCTGAAACAATTTTGCACCAAACAGCTTCATCGCAATCTGCTTCCCTTTCTAGTTTTATTTCATAAGCCTGAATAGATTCTTTAACATATAAAATAACTCCCCCGCCCCTTCTTCCTATTCCATCTCTCCTAAACATTACGCATCCTGTCAGTCCTAATTCAGCATCTGTCTCAGCCTGCTACACATTGTACTTGACTACTGCATCAGTCTCAGCCTGCTACACGTACGTTCATCTTGTCTTCCTCCAGTAACAGTTCAGCGAAGGCTGACAGTCCCGGCTCATAGAGTTCAGGGGTCAAGTCCTCGTCCTCCTCAACGAGGGTCAGCAGGTGATTTACTGCAGCCAAGCAACAATCATCATCTTTCAGGGCCAAATACAAGGCAATAAATATCGCGAGTTTTTATAATTTATACTTGTAAAAAATATTGACTTTTTATTTTAAATTAACGATGTATTTTTTAGATCATCCCATAATTCTTACATCTGATCTTTTGTCACAATGTGTCAGCACTGTCTGGTTGGTTAACTTTAATTGGCTACAAATAATTATTATAATTGGATTCTGTACCTGGTGTGCATTGTCACATCTTTCTATTTTGCACAATTTCTTCACCTCTATAATATGGAGGCCTTCAGACCAATTGTAACTGAGGGCAAGCGATGCTTACAGTTGTCTTGTCTCCTTGAACGCCTCACTCCAGGTTTCCTCCTACATGTCACACTGTCACCATACATCACTGAGTTCCTCTGTCTGCCTCGCTTCTGACCGCCTGTGACTTGTGGTGTAGGAGGTCGACTGTCTGGGGCATTCACATAATTCTCGATGAGTCTACAATATACAAATAACACACGCATTACTATAAAGTATAATCGGGACTGATATCATGCAGATTATAATTCATTCACTACAGGATTTCTTAACATATTTACCTCTTTCAGCCTGGTAACACAGATAGCCAAGACAAAGCTGCTGCACCCGTTGTAATGCAAATATTTTACTAGGCTGCAGTGTTCTCATGCTGGTACATGTACCCAGCTAGACATCATTTTGTCAGTTGTCCTTCTTGTATATATCTGTCTTTTATATACAGACTCACAGAAATGTAGCAGCACTTTAATAATGCCTATATATATATGTTTGCTCCTTCATTAATTTTTAATGAGGTTGACACATTGATGCAGGCCAACAGCCCTTTTTCAAACATTACTTTCTAAGTACTACAGAAAACAACAAAATTAATAATTACAAATAATAAATAATTCCTTAAATCAAGACTAGATAACATAATTGCAGCATATAAACAATGCAAAAATAACTACATGGGCCAATTGATAGCACACATTTTATACAGCCTCCAACTGTGCCATGGAGTTAATGGGTTTAAAGTGCTGCAATGGCTGTTTGCAGCAGTTTAATATTCCTAGTCCGGCCAAATGAGTGAAACTAATTGTGCCTTTCCTGGGTGGGTTGAATGTATGTATATATATATATATATATATATATATATATATATATATATATATATATATATATATATATAATATATATATATATATATATATATATATATATATATATATATATATATATATATATATATATACAGTATTCGTTTGTCTGCAAGATATATCCTAAAATGTGGTTCAAAAGAAATTAGTCTTTATCAACACAATTCAAATTTAAGGACACACACACGCATGCGCGTTACCTCATGACAATAATTAATAGGACAAGTCGAAGAGAAATAACACATCTACTCCACTAGTATTATCAACATGCACAATTGAGTGACAGCGCTGCACAATTAAAAGATCAGTAACATTCGACAAATGTCGAGTTGTTATTTAACCTTTATTTTATTTGTTGATAACAGAAATCGCAATGTACACACGCACGCACGAAGAGCAACAACAATAACTACAGCGCATGTAAAGTGGAAGCATGCACTATTATGTATCCTTATTAATTCTTCCCCGCATCGTCCACCTTGCCTGCCTTTTACTTGCCAGGCTCTTAGTGTGCCCCTGTCCTGGAGCCTGGGCATGGCTGCCACAATGTCAATGCAGATACTGAGTAACTCTATCAGAGTCTATGACTATGTCAATAATGGGGTTTTTCATTTGTTGTTTGACTTTGTGAAACAGACAAACATAATTAATTTCAAAACATCAGAGCACCACAGACACCGACTGTCAGCACTAGCCGAATTCTAACGTGGTGCAATACCTGCATCATTGCCGTCACTAATCTAGTGACAGAATCAGTGACAGTTGACCGCAATGTCAACAAGGCCAAGGAACTTTGTAATTACTGGCAGCTGCAGCACACTGTCACTTGCAAGGATAAATGTTAGTCAAAGACTTACTCGAGTTCATCTTCACTGTGTGTATTAAAAGAATTTCGCCTGCGACTAACGCCCATTTCGCAAGTTGTTTGATCTTGTTACAACTGCAACGGTAAAAGAAATCTGGTCCAAGTCACCAAAGTCCACCGTAAGACTACAAGGTGCGACGTCATCGAAAAGTGTGCACTTCTATATTTAACATCACCACTGACACCACAGCGTGTAAACAAATGACATTTGCTTAGAAAAGATATCACCCAGTCGCACTACGCAATGCAATGGTCTAGGAATAAGAACAACCTATGTGGGAGATGTGAATGCAATACACAACAATAGCTTATTTGTTACAAAATGAAAACAACAGCTAAAAAGTATTGTTTAGAAATCCTCTATCGCAACCCTGGGAACGCCCTCACTCGGTTATGCCCCATCATACATAGCGAAAGGGAATTCTACTATTCGGAAACGAGGCGGGCTTTTCGTTCCCGGTGAAACGGGAATCCCAAGTGAGTCAGGTAGATGTTGTATTTATCAATGCAAGCTTCTGTCATCTGGTACTATTTCCAAAAATACACGAATATTGGTGCACATATAGTAACACGTATACGTGAGCTGTTGTTTCCTGCGCATAGTTTTACAGATCATCGTGTCCAGCTGATAATATTTGTCAAAACTTTCATACGGACAAAACTGGCTTGAATGTTTACAAACAAGACGAACCGAAATCTAACCTAATCTGCTGTCATCTGTCATTGTTTTCGTGTCATAGATGGAGATTGGTATAGTTTCACATAACTTTGTTGGAATGTTTGATAATTATTTGATTAATTGTGACATTAAAGGGAAATTCTCGCTCATTCGTTGGAATCGGGTTCATGACCGAGTCAAGGGTTGGTTTGTGTCGGAGTAGTACTAGTCAGTGGCAGTGCGACGAGCCGATGACTTTGGTTATATTTATTTTTAATTCGCAGTTTTGTCTTTGAGGTGTCGTGAACATCAACAGTGGTTCATAATTGTTTCAATTCAGAACTAATACGCATTCTGAGTAGTATATTTGTTTACATTATGCTTATAACTTCCAATGCAATGGATGTTTGTAAAGGCAGTATTTATAGAAATCTACACAGCTTGCAGTCTGACACAAATGTGATCTAACATTCGTAATTTTTAATGTTGGATGGTATGGGGACAGTAACCTGGAATTTAACAAGGGGTGAGGCTGCTTTTTGTCTTCTAAATCACCATCAGTTTTATTACCAGCCAACACCTGTGATACTTAGTACACTGCATATACCTAGGTGTCATGAAATACTTCATTGGGTCTAGGTTTCAGTTGGTCTGTCAGCTCCAGTTATCACATGTGCTAAGGTTCCATTGTCACCAGTAGAATTCATGAAATGAAAACAGTCACATTTGATCTGATTAAAACCGACATGATTTAAAACATTTGATCCATAAGAAAACCATTCACACCTGTCTTGAATGCAGTCATGTTTGGAGAGTCAGGGAAAGCAGATGCTGGGAGGGAGTTCCACGGTCGACTCGTCTCATCTGAGTTGAGATGTAGCTCTGTTTTTGATCTACGTACACAATATGATCCCTGAAGATCTGGTAGCTCTCGTGCTAGGTGCCTCAGAGGGTAGTTTAATGGATGGCTGGAGGAAGAAGACGGTAGAAGACGCAAAGTGATGCAACGTTTCTCCTGTGACTCAGTGGAACTATGCCAAACTAGAGAGGATCATCGATCTTAAGCAGGCAAAGCACTTTCTTCTGCAGCTTATCTAGAAACTTCAAAGACATAGTTCCGGCTCCATTCCAGATTGGGGAAGCATATTCCATAAGAGGTCGGGTGTAAGACTTGTAGATGGTGATAGGAGCTTGGTGAGGAAGGAGGTTTCTAGAACAGCCCAGTATATAGAGACACTTTGCTGTCTTTTTGGCAATACATGTGGTGTGCTGTGATCAGGACAATGTTTTGGTGATGGTGACACCCAGAGGCCGGAAGAGTTATACTAGAATCATCAGCGAATACGTAGATGTCGTTCTCTTGGTGTGAAGCCAAGTCGCCGATAAACATCAGAAAAAGTACAGGACCAAGAATACTTCCCTGATGATGTAGAGCTGTCAAGTACAACAGACTGTTGTCTCTCTGACAGGAAAGATGCAATCCAACAATGCAAGTCTCCATGGAAGCCAAAAGATGAGAGTTTTTCCATGAGATCCTTATGCCACACACAGTTGAATGCCTTCTTGATGTCAAGGGCAATGACTCTAGTTTCTTGCTGGGTGTCCTGTGCATTATTCCACCATTGAGTGATGTAGGAAAGCATGTCAACTGATGACCTCTTCTCCCGAAACCCATATTGGGTGTCGCAAAGAAGGTGATACTTGCTAAGATGGTAGCAGCGATATTGGTCTGTAGTTTGATGGATCATGCTTACTCCCCTTCTTGGGTACAGCGATATTGGTGTGTAGTTTGATGGATCATGCTTACTCCCCTTCTTGGGTACAGCGATATTGGTCTGTAGTTTGATGGATCATGCTTACTCCCCTTCTTGGGTACAGCGATATTGGTCTGTAGTTTGATGGATCATGCTTACTCCCCTTCTTGGGTACAGCGATATTGGTCTGTAGTTTGATGAATCATGCTTACTCCCCTTCTTATTTACAGCTATGACATGAGTAGTTTTCCATTCAGATGGAACAGTCCTCGTGTCAAATGAAATCTGGAATAACTTAGCAAGGGCTGGAGCCAATTCAGATGTACATTTCTTCAGTATGTCATTCCACCAGGGCCATTGGCTTTGACTTATCAAGAGTTCAAAGTTTTTTTAGAACATCTTTCAGACGGAATTTGAGGGAGGAGAGAACTGCGTTGGTTTTTGTTTGCAGTTTTGGTGAAGTTTTCCCCCCATCATCTAGCTGGGAATTGGCAGCAAACATATTGTTGAGCAGCTGAGCCTTCTCACTAGCCTTGTTGTAGATATGACCATCATGTCTGAGAGGGGGAATAGCAGAGGTTTTATTACTGCCAGTCACTGTTTTCACAAGTTTCCACCAAAGTGTGTAATGTTATCTCTTGAGTTCTTGCTCAAGATGTGAAAACTAGATGCTGGCAATTGGATTTGGATTGCATGTACAAAGTCCATGAGTCCTTTGTACGTCGTCTGTACTTCGTGTCAGTTGTCTGTAATAATTCACACAGTGCACTGTTTGCATGTTAGTATTAGTGAAGTGCATGAGAGAAAAGTCATCTAGAAAGTCTAGCTTTGCAAGTGAATGATACAAAAGTTGCAAAATTAGCCATTTTTAAAGTTATTTTTGTATTGTTACTTAGTGATAATTTTTAGATACATGTGTGAAATAAATGACCCATGAGTAGTCTGTAACTTGAATCACCATCCATTCTGTTCAGTTGTTGTGAACTGCCACAGTTTCTTGTCATCAGTGCTGTTGTCTTGTCTCGCCTCTTCTTTATTTAAGTTCCCTGCTGCATTTTGTTTTAGAATTTTTTTTTCAATTAGAACAGCTGAGACTTGTACCTGTCTGTCACCACTTTTCCTGTCTGTATGTCCGTCTGTCCGTCCGCCGCCTGCCTGTGCAGTTCTGTTTCTCTGCCCTCATTCTGTGTTCATGTGTCACAAAGTGATTGTTTCTTTGCTTTGATTTCAGCTGATGGACAACACAGACAGTGACACAGACCGACATCAAAACATGTCAGCCATGCTCCTCAGCGGACCCTGTCTTGCTACTGCACTGCCAGTGCCTGCTGCTGGGTCATCCACAAAGATGTCCACTGTTCTACCAGTCAGTCCAAGTGACATTTGCTCATTGGACAGTAGCCTTTGTATGGACTCTGTGGACCAACCCATCAATACAATACATTCTGGTCATCTGGCATCACAGTCTGACCCACATTGTGGGATAGGGGCAAAGACAGACTTATCAGCAGAATCAGCACCCCCTTTAGAACTTGACCAGCAACCCACTGGTGATGTCACACCCAGTACAAACAGTGACATAACAAGTGATAGTGGAGAACATTTGGGAGGAAATGACTCTAGGACATCTGCTGTGACATATGATGACAGTTCAACTGACCGGTTGATGGACAGTGTCAGTGAAAACAGGACAGAAAGCTGTGATTCACCAACAGAAAATACAAGATCACTTCGCCGTAAGTATAGTCAGTTCTGTTGGGTACTATCACCTGGTAAGAATATTGCAGACTAAGCACATAAGTCTCATTAGAATCAGCCTCATGGTCAGTTATATTATATCAATTACAAATACCAATTACGCCTCAAGAATTTACCAATTCCAATTATAAAATACTAATTCCAATTATCAAATCCTTATAAAAATATGTGAACAGCTATCTTTCAGTGACACATTTATATGAAATGATTATATCATGATTTTTGCACATAGTGATGACCATCACTGAATCAGGCATTGATTTTTATGGGAAATTGGTAGAGGTCCATGAAACGTCCACTCTGTTCTGGAGTCCATACTTTTTCAACACTCAATTATGTGGTTCCCAAATCATGCCTAGAGCCATCACTATGCACAAGAACGACTATAACAGAGGTGGCACACTGGAATGTGCCAATCAGATGCGAGCACCTGCATTTGGCCCATAATGATGAATCTCGGATTACACTGAACCATGGATTAGTTTCTTAGTGTTTTAGTTAGTTAGCACTGAAAAACTATATTACTCGAAGAACGTTGGATCAGAGAGCAGTGCTGTTGGACCGTGCTCACAGGTATTTTCAAACATACAGAAGCACAGAGCTGATTCAAGATTACAGCGTACAGTTGTCACTTCGTACTGTTGTCATTCAAGGTGGCAGTGTACGCACATGTTGATTGACTGGCCAGTTTAACACAGGATTTATCATCTTCTGAAGCAGGAAATCACACAGACTCCTACTAAGGGCTGTATAAGGAGTCCAGAGGGCAAAAGTCTCAGACTCACAGACTCCCAGGATAACTGAAGTCTGGCAATGGTAAAATGATATCTACTACAAGCTAGGCAACTTTTTTGTTTATTAGTTTGTGCTGTTTAGTTAACTAGTATGTTTGTAGTATGCAAAGCATCAACAGATCTTAGTGGTTAGGACAAGACAGTGACGTTCTGATACTGATATATATCCTAGTTACTTGTAAATTTGGCTCCATTGAGTATATGGATTGTTTTGTATAGTTTTGCTAATGTAATGTCAACAAGAAAATAGTTATTGCAAACATGACCATAACAACTGGTGTGAATTGCCAGCATGCAAGCAAGCATCCTAAAAGTTCATGTCTGAACTATCATCTTTCTAAATCTTAGTCATGCAATGAGAACATAGCTTGATTCCACCACAACTCACCCTGCTATTGCTAAACCAATAAATCACTTGCCTAAATTGGTCAAACGTGTTTGTGCAATTTGGTATAGTATAATACACTAGATGGAAGCGCTAACAATGGATTCCTACTAGTTACTATTTGGTCGTTAGGTGGCAGCACTGTTTACAATTCCCATCTTCGTTTAGAACAGTTCAGTTTATAATCATTATGCCATGTTTCATATTATGCTTTGTGGGAGTCATATATAATGTTTTGTGCACAATGGAAGTATTACAATGCAATTTGGAATGTAGCATGGTGCAATTTTGGCCCCAATATCATTCCTTACAAGTCAGCGAGTGGTTTAAAATGTTTCCTGTGTTTCTGCATTTATGATGAAGACTAGATAATTTCACTTTACTGCGTATCAAGCAATTCTATCACAATTTTTTTTAAAGACAACTATGTCTGCCTCTCCAGATAGTTATTGCCGCTGGCCTTCATTAACTGCTGCACATTCCAAATGGTGATTTTAGAATCCTCAATTCCCCGTATTAATCACAGCTCTCTCAATCACAGCTGTACTCGCCAGACCCTAATGAATAGAACTGGTCCCTCGGACCCGTGATAGGCCTGGTAATGTATGCGTGGTCTGCCAGTGGTTGGGTTGGGACTTGTCTTTGCTTGCTCAGTTTATTCCACACACAATTTGTGAGATGCATTAAAGATTGGAAGTCGAATGGAGAACTGACTATTGCTGGGAGCCAGTGTCTTCACAGCTGGCTGAAACTGGGAACTTACTCCGGGGCCCATCTGACACATGGGAGAGGAAAGAACAGGGAACTTACTCCGGGGCCCATCTGACACATGGGAGAGGAAAGAACAGGGAACTTACTCCGGGGCCCATCTGACACATGGGAGAGGAAAGAACAGGGAAATTAACTTGGCGCTAGAGTAATAATATTAATTACACAAAGGATCTGTTTAGCAAAAAAATCTGTTTAGCATCTGGATAAATAGGCAGTGTTTTTATTGAACAGATGTTGTATCTGTTGTGTGCATGTATTTGTGTGTTCATATCATATAAATGATTGGTTAATATTTACATTACAGTCACATTTTGTAATAAGTCAGTCACAGTCAGAATATACAGTCAGAACTACATTATATATATATAGGCACTGTCCGCCACTGCATACTATGTCAATTATGCCCTTCCGATACACTTCTGTGTCAGAACTAAATCACTTAAGATTTAAAACTGACATGCACTAACCGTTTCACACAGTGTATTCCATGACACACCATCTGCACATTGGCATCTTGAAGTAGAAGAAGTATACTCCATATAATTGATTAGGTTCCCAGCGTCAGCTACTCATATTATTTGAGTTTTCCATGTATATAGTGAGTACATTCCTGCCTCATGCTTAGATTGTGCACATTTTCAGGGTTTTGATTTAACATATGTGCATATTTTCAGGGTTTTGATTTAACATATTATGTGCATATTTTCAGAGTTTTGATTTAGCATAATATGTGCACATTTTCAGGGTTTTGATTTAACATAATATGTGCACATTTTCAGGGTTTTGATTTAACATATTATGTGCATATTTTCAGAGTTTTGATTTAGCATAATATGTGCACATTTTCAGGGTTTTGATTTAACATAATATGTGCACATTTTCAATGTTTTGGTTTAATGTGATATAATGTTTGTAAAAAGTTATATGTTACATTACATTTTGAATCCCCAGTTTGCAGAAAAAACCTTCAGTACCATTTTTCTGGGGGGCTCTTGCACCCCCCCCCAGTCAACTAGCCAGGTTGTAATACAGTATGTCTAATGAAGAGGTAGTTGATGCTGACATAGTGACATTGACAGCATCTCCTACATTTGTCCAAGGTTGTTCATAATTATTCTCAATCACAAGTGACTGTGATTACTGTTTTCCCTGTTGCAGGCTGTCGCAAGCGGGCGCTACTAGATGGAGACAGTCACTGCTGCCCAGTATGTGGCACAAGTTTACGACAGGGCGAGCTCTCCACTCACCTCACTGCAGAGGTAGAAAAGCTCAATCGTCTGTCTAGGTAGGATCATACTGTCTTTTCATCAGGGATTTTAATGTGAATGTAACAATCTCAAATAAATTTGAATATGGTCACTAATATGTAATATATAATATATTTCGAAAGAATAAATAAATAAATGTAAATATATTGAGTTCTTGTCAACATTGCTCAGTATGTTGACAAAAAGGAGGCAACACTTCTTATATATTTATCAGATACTTTTCATTTCATTTGTTATCAGTCTGCTCTGAAGCTGTGTAAACTGATGCTATAACCCTTATTTGTCTTGTGTTGAAATATTATTTTATTTTCCAGGACTGCTGTGTCAACTATAAGTCAGTTATGAAATAAAATAGTGTGCCACCTTACTTGTTATCCTAGACAATATAGACATGCAACATCAATTATTATGATGAGTACAGTGTTACTGGGACTTGGTAAAGTTCCAGATTTGGTCGTCTGTGATCAGATGACAAACATTGAATCCGATGATCCGAAGCAGTGACATTTAGGATTTAGTTGAGTGGATTTGTGAGCTTTGATTGGATTGAGCAGTTTGACTAGACATCTTGGGCGTTTCATCGGTTCAGCCAAGCAACATCAACTGTGAGCCCCACAAAGAGATTGGGGATCTGTGAACAGGCCCACGGTGTTGGATATTCACGAACCTTATACATATTAGCTGATTATCACTGAACACAGTTGATTGCCTCGAGCAGTGGTAATGCAGACATATTGCTTCATAAGCCAGAGATCATGTAAGGCAGGCGATGTGCAATGGCAGACTAACCCACACAGCTGTATCATGTGTATCTGCCTGAGTGAGTGTCCATGGGTGTGTATCTGCCTGAGTGAGTGTGCATAGGTGTGTATCTGCCTGAGTGAGTGTGCATAGGTGTGTATCTGCCTGAGTGAGTGCACAATGTTGCACATGGGTGTGTACCTGCCTGAGTGAGTGCACGTGGGTGTGTATCTGCCTGAGTGAGTGCACGTGGGTGTGTATCTGCCTGAGTGAGTGCACGTGGGTGTGTATCTGCCTGAGTGAGTGCACAATGTTGCACATGGGTGTGTACCTGCCTGAGTGAGTGCACGTGGGTGTGTATCTGCCTGAGTGAGTGCACGTGGGTGTGCTATACTGTTCAGAACATGGACCCAATAAAACCTGTATTATTTACAGTATATATACATCACATTACAGTCACATTTTGTAATAAGGTAGTCACAGTCAGAATATATATATATATATATGTGTGTGTTGTTGACATAATTACATTTTTGAAGGACTAGTGTTGTTACATCAGTTGTGATAATAAAAATACACAAGCCTGACTGAGTGAGTGTGCATAGTGCGAACTAGTGGGGTGACATATATAGCAATCAGGACATATTTGTTGTATGTAAATAAACTTAATATTTAGTTGCCACACATAATAATTTCCAAAGTACAGCTTCCAGCCTCTTAAAAGATATACTGTGTGGTATAAAGACTTACTGAGGGGTTCAGATTTTTTTTGCTGACTGCAGCTAGAATAGCTTTGAAACTTGCTATGCGTACTGCTGTACATCCTTTGAAACTTGCTATGGGTACTGCTGTACATCCTTTGAAACTTGCTATGGGTACTGCTGTACATCCTTTGAAACTTGCTATGCGTACTGCTGTACATCCTTTGAAACTTGCTATGCGTACTGCTGTACATCCTTTGAAACTTGCTATGCGTACTGCTGTACATCCTTTGAAACTTGCTATGCGTACTGCTGTACATCCTTTGAAACTTGCTATGCGTACTGCTGTACATCCTTTGAAACTTGCTATGCGTACTGCTGTACATCCTTTGAAACTTGCTATGCGTACTGCTGTACATCCTTTGAAACTTGCTATGCGTACTGCTGTACATCCTTTGAAACTTGCTATGCGTACTGCTGTACATCCTTTGAAACTTGCTATGCGTACTGCTGTACATCCTTTGAAACTTGCTATGCGTACTGCTGTACATCCTTTGAAACTTGCTATGCGTACTGCTGTACATCCTTTGGCAACCAAAGACAATACTAGCAATATAATTTATTTTCATCGTACGGTGGAACCTCATTTACCCGCACATTTTGGTTCACAGGTTTCGGTTGGATTAAAAAACAAGCAGATTTGTGAATTGCGTAATAATGAAACAATTTACAGTGTGTCAAGATTTGTTCACCAAAAATGCAGATTATAGAATAAAATGGATTATTGAAGAACAGACTATAACAAGATTTCATTGTATAAATTATGTTTTACTGATTATATATGATTTGCAGTCAAACATTCGTTCTTAAAGTGTCGGGGTTAGTTACGTCTGTCACAACTGGTCGACAGTGAATGTCTCAACACTTTCATGGTGGTGCAGGTAGATCCAAAAGGGATGATAATAAAATATTATCAGCACTGATTCCCAGCATGCTGCATCCATAAAAAGTGCCGAGAGAGATAATGGGAGCTCACTGGTCCGTTGTGTTGACATGAAGAGCATCTGGAACCGTCCTGCGAGAGATTTAGGGACTTATGAGTGACAGATGAGTACATGTCCCCTCTGGCTACTTTGTCAAAGATGTCATATTTATCACTATATTTCTTCTCATTTGTTTCCTTGTATTCACATCGTCACAACAACTGAAGATCAATGGCATATTGACTGTTGTCACACTGGCTGATCCCCACGTAAGCAGCAGTTTGGACATAGGCTGCCAGGGGAGTGTTCTCTAATCTCTACTATCATCAATATGGAGACTGATCTGCTGCACAAACTGTGCATCATTACTGCTCTTGACATTTAAATCGGTTGCTGATTGAGTTGTTGGATGACTGTGTAAGACTCAGCTTACTAGACTTAGTGCTAGTTAACTGTGCCTCGGCCCTGTATATATATATATATATATATATATATATATATATATATATATACACAGTCTGGCAAAAACTTAAAAAGTAATTTGAGGTCAGTGTGAGAGGACCCATGGTTGGATACAGTTAATTCCTGTGGTAGACCATCTAGCTATAGTGTCGTTTTATCTATAGTCCAACTGTTGCCTGGCTTGGGCTGTGGATGAAAGCACCAAATTCCAAACCTTAATCCCACTCTTAGCCCTAATCCCAGCCATAACCATAGACATTATACCTAATTCCCATGTTGACCTCCTGTTATTCACAAAATGACTAGTAGACCGGTTCCAATTTAAAAAAAACTTAAACATTGTCCGCATTTTTTAGTAAAGCATGCCAACAAATGGTTTTAGGGTGATTTGGGTGTGTTCATTTGTCCTCAAAATAAACAAACACCCTTCTAATTAGCATAGTATTGATCTGTTAACAACGGTTTTAGGGTGATTTCAGTGTGCTGAATCCCAAAAGTGATGTTGGCAAACTGTGGGAGGGCCCTTGATCCCCTAGATAAATGACAAAAACAAAATGGCATCCAGTTAGCTGAGTGGAACTGTTTGCGGGGCGGCAGCACGGAGACAGAAAGAAATTCCCAAGTGCATGGAGGAAAGTGGAAGGGGTGATGGAAGATAGACATGTATCTTGGAAGCTAAAAGGAAAGGTGTTTAGCTCATGCATAACACCAGCCTACCTATACTGTCTAGAGACCGTAATGGTAATGGAAAAACAACAAGAGAGACTGCAAGTTTGCGAGAATAACTGGTTGAGAAGAATTGTGGGAGTGAAAAGAATCGACAAACGAAGAATGGAGGAGTTGGTGTGAAAGAGAGTTTCAAGAGGAAATTGTTGAAGTGGGCTGGACATGTGGTAAGAATGGAAGGAAAACGGTTGACAAAGAGAGCGGATGCACACAGTAGAAGGAGAAGAGGAAGACCGAGACTGAGATGGGAGGACAGCGTGAAGAGAGATTTGGCGGCAGTGGGAGGGGAGGGGAGAATGAGAGGGAGGGAAGGGGGGGTGGAGACGGGTGTTGGAGATGGCAGTGAAATGGGATCAGTGACAAAGAAGGTAAAAAAAATCAACTGGTATCGGTGCCAGCCTTACCCCAGACTTCAGGGATAAAGAGGTATCGGTGCCAGCCTCACCACAGACTTCAGGAATAAAAAAAGAGAAACAACAACATTTCCAAATTGATATCAAACTGAATTGTTATTGTGGCTACCTTCAGTGTGTGTGTTTCGCTTTTGGAATTAAGTAGCCATTGCCTTATGGCAAAAATATCTCAACAGGCAGAAGTCTTGACATTTACTTGCGTTTCTATATCATGAACATCTAAGTTCTAACCACTTTATTAATAGTCTAAGTATGGGTAAATTTAGTTATGAATACAGCTGAATGTGATCTTTCATATTTCCTGCAATGTTCATCTTCAATAGTGTCATGTTTTACATAGTGAAAGAAGTTATGTGAGTGCTGCCTCGCAGCTGCAGTGCAGGAGTTGAGGTTGTGTTGTGCACACTAATGGCAAACCCGATTCATCAGCTGGCGCCCAGTGTGCCCCCATTCCCTCGTTGACTCTCTACTGTGCATATACATAGCAATTAGCTTGGGAAGCTCGTAGGGATCAGCTGCTGGGCTGCACGAGTCCATCCAACTAGTATACTGGATCACACCGATTACTGGGGGGGATTAACCAGATGAGTCAGCTTTGGCTCGACATATCCACTCGGTTAAAGGACTAAGCTGTAGGAAGCCTGTTGGGGGGTCCACAGTCCAAATGTTCCAGTTTCGATTAGACACAACTAGTTTCCGCTACAGGCTCTTGTAGGGCACTAAGTGTGTACTGGCCTACAACAAATCAATGTTTTCAAAACCACATGTTGTATGTATGTATATAGAACTTAACTGCTAAATATGTATTGTCACTGTGTGGTGACGGATTGAGTATCATCGCCTTGCTAAAGTTTGCCATATGGAAATGTGGCTTGAAATAAGAATTGAAACCTCACCAACCATGATCATTGATATTATACAAAACAACACCTTCTCCCCTTCAGTTTCACACGTTAGTCTATTAAATATGAGATTTGGTTGGATATTTTCTGGATTGTTAAGGACAACATTTGCAGATGTATTTTTCAAACTTAACAACGGTTTAGGAGTCGTCAGTGTTTTTTGCTTTTTGTTAATATTTTGTTGATTGCCATAATATATTTTTAATCATTAAAATGTGTAGATTTTATATTAACATGCTATATCATGTAAGTTATTATGGTTCGATGTCGCACATAATTCCAGAATTAATTCATGCCACAAGTGCTAGTTTCCCTTTTTTTCATGATTCCTTTTTAGAAAAGTGTTGATTCTTTCTGCTGTAACCAATCAGATAATGTCAAAGGCATAAAGAGAAATATGCAGCATATTGTGGAATTACACATAATCACCACTTGTTAGTATTGAGATTCATTGCTGGGCTGTTCGACTGGACTAATTTGATTAATGTTCTCTTTAGCCTTCTGCGGGGACCGCACCATTAAACTCATGTCATCGAGTCAACACAGATGTATGAGCAAGCAGCGGAGTTAAAAACCCATTTGTTCCTGATTCAGTTTCATTGATGTGATCTCGGAATTATGTAAATGGGTATCGCTGTGAATTGAACGTGCGCACTTTGTTGCGAGTGTGCCAGCGAGTGTTAATTGACAAGTACGCATCTCAAGTTTGTATCAACGGCAGGGCTTTATAAACTGGCCTGTAGTGGAAATCCTTGGACAGATTAAAGATAGATTAAAGTGAATAGTAATTGCAATGCTCGTTTGGGATTCATGGATGATCGATTGCAGCAAAGCGTTGAATCGAGATTAGATCTACTGCAAGAAATGCAAAGGCCATTCTGATCCAGTGCCTTCTGCTCGTGATAATTACCAGGTTATTTGTCAAGCTCACACATCACAGGCTATCCGCTTATGGAGTATGATTTATTTCACATTTGAATGCACGGATAATGATGAATGCATCGTTTTTAACATGCAACACAATTTTCTTTTCAACACCTTTTTAAAGAATACATGCATTAATACTGGGATAATAGCATAACTCATAATATAACTGTCATTTATTTGTTTATTAAGAAAAATATCATTGTAGCTAAAATATGCTCAGACCTGTGCGTAAGTTCACTTCTAAGATTTTTTGTTTTTTTATTGTTTGATTTGGATTGTCAGATTAAGTATAACGTTAAGTTTGTGGTACTGGTAATTTTGTTAATTAGACTCGGTACTTAACATTCGATAAATGATCCATTTATCCATTGATGTTGCTTGTGTGGATACTCAGATTTGCATTAGGTACGTTTCATTTCAAATCATCCAATAGGCTTCAACATATCCAGGAGCCTGTTTTGTTTTAACTGCATAACATTATTATATACATAACTGCCAGCCATATTACATCTTTACATTTGCCTTTCACCCATAAATGGTATACCATTGTAATGGTGTGGTTAACTAATCTAAATAATTTCAAGCTTCTGTGAGTGGTGCTGTTACACAGTGGTTGAGTGTCGCTGTGAGTGGTGTTGTTACACAGTGGTTGAGTGTTACTGTGAGTGATGCTGTTACACAGTGGTTTAGTATCACTATGAGAGGTGTTGTTACACAGTGGTTGAGTGTTACTGTAAGTGGTGCTGTTACACAATGGTTGTGTATCACTGTGAGAGGTGCTGTTACACAGTGGTTGAGTGTTACTGTTAGTGGTGCTGTTACACAGTGGTTGAGTGTCACTGTGAGTGGTGCTGTTACACAGTGGTTGAGTGTCACTGTGAGTGGTGCTGTTACACAGTGGTTGAGTGTCACTGTGAGTGGTGGTGCTACACAGTGGTTGAGTGGTGCTGTTACACAGAGGTTGAGTATCACTGTAAGTGGTCCCAATGACTATTTGCTACTCTATAAGAGGACATACCTTTTTCTATTTATAAATCATAAAATGTGCAAAAAAATTAACAGACCTGTGTCATTTATTGGCAAAAACACACATGGGCAACTTTAATTAAAATGGCATTATTTCACAAACTACATTAACTGCACTAAGTGCACACTTAGCATTGTGTTGGTTTGTAATGTTGTCTATATTTCCACTCAGATTCAGATTTTTCAGATAATTATGTTGTAGATGTGGAAGAAAGGTTTCTCAGGATGGGTTGACTTCATCGCATGGCAAGAAGGTGTGTATTTATCAGCACTCCAGAATGTAAAAGTTGTTTGTTGAAATAGTGGTGACATTGTCAGCTTAATTGTCATTATGAATGTCATATTGTTTTCATTTGTCATTGAATCATTCCTAAATAATCTATTGCACCTGTTATCATATCATTGTTACTGCTTATATTAAGACAGCCTGTTTATCTCAGTGTTCCATCAGTGGCCATGTTTCCTTCTGTTACAGAGTCGTATCGTGACTGGTAAAAATGACTCGCTGTCAGCCGAGAATAGTTCCAAGTCGAGATATGAGGTATATTTCCTATTTGTGCAATTAATATTGTGTCACATATTTAGCTGGTTACTAAGTTCCCTGTACTTCTACTGTTGGTATGCCTGTTCAATTTATGAGTCTGTGATGTTTTCATTGCATTGTGAGAGCATTACTCAGTTAGTGTGGACCTGTGTCTTGGGTGACCAGGTTGAGCAGGAAGTATGCTTGTCTCTATGTGATTCACCTTCCACAGAAGTCACCCAAGCCAGTAAATGTTGTCTACAGTATTAAGGCCATGAATGCAATCAACTTGACGAAGTAACAAGGCCACCTGAATATCTTTAGTTGCTTCATTCATTCATCGCTGCATCTTGCTTAGACAGTGAATTGTTGAGTCCACACAATAACCCCTGAAGGTGGTGTCCTGTGTGTTTTCATGTGGTGGGATTAGAGCAAAGTTTGTGCACAGATTAGTGGTGCTGTGGTGCATTCTTCACTATGGCTACAGGTGCCACACTGGGAGATGTTAATACAAATCTTATTAGGTGGTTGTTGATTGGATTTTCCTCAAATTGGATTCTGTCAGTAGCTCAAAGTAATTATACATGAGATGAGAAATTCGGCTTCCTCTCAATGTTTGTCCGGCCCAGGAAGTCTTTAATGATTGAACCAGTTTGCAATTTGTGTTGTTCCTTTTCTATGTTGCACTGTTCAGTGCCGTTTGCAAAATTGTGTGGGTTTATTAGCCTACCTTTGAAATGCAGGTTGTTATTTGATAATAATAATATTATTCAGATACCACAGAAATAGTTTTGGGTTGGAGTATAGAAAGATTTGTTTATCTCTCACTATGACATACCCTTTTCCTGAAATAACAATATTTTGTAATAATTATTTAACTATAAATTTTTTCATGTTCTTATGTTTTTTGTTCGCAGAACATGAAATATGGTCTTTTTCGCATAGTTGGCAACCATTTGTAGCATACTTATGGTCGCTATCTTGGTTTTTTTTTACAGTTTTTATATCAATTATAGTGGAATCGAATTCCTCATGTCTGGAAACATATAAAATAACATTTCAATCACGTCTGTATCTTGTCTGGTTGCGAAGATATGATAAAAAGATTTTGGCAGCCATTTTGGATTTTATTTTAAATGCTCAAGGGTGAGAACTCCACACCCCCCTGAATGTCATTATATACATGCTAGAGATGAATAATCAACAAAGAAAAAAACTATAAGGGGTTATGTAAAAAAAATGCCCTTTGGCTGCCTTACTGCCTAAGTCAGGATGTTTTATACATGTATGGTTTTAATATGCAATATAGAAAAAAATAACAGTTAAGTCTTTCAAATTGTTTGTTTAATTAAGTCCTCATTGCCATTACAGTGCATAACATTTTTTAATCCGATCATCATGATTTTTACTAGTCTGGTTTTCATGAATATGTTGATAACAAATCCTGCCAAAAATGTTATGCCATCAGCAAATCTTTCACCCAGGCTCTGTTATGCACAATCCCCAAATTTCTTGTCAATTAAGTTGTCTTCTGTTCTTTATTGTAGATGTTCCAAAGAATTCAAAGTGAAAGACAGACAAGAATGGCAGGTAAGTTCTGAAATATATAAAACATTTTGTCCTAGAGAAAATAATTTACCCAGCAGTCTTAAGGCACAATTAATTTATGTCTGGTTGATTATTTGTTTTTTGCAATGTGGTCACCAAATGTCATTTGTTCTCCAATAGCCCGGCATAAGAAGGCATCAGAAACAAGATGTCCGGTGTGTAACAAATGCATTTTGGGAAGTCCGAGTGACCTGATTCTACATGTCGACCAATGTTTAATGAACGTAAGTCACATGTGGCTTTATTGTCTTCAAACTAGCTTCTAGTCTTTCCTTCGTTTTTTTTATTTTTATTTCTTGATTGATTGTGAAGTCATTTTCCAATATTAACTGCAGTGCTAGACATAGTTTTTGCAATGTCTATTTGAGACTGTCTGTAATAATGAACCATTTGAACAGCTATATAGCACATGTAGTTATATCTAAAAGTAGACTTTTACATTATCACGCAAGTATTTTAATTATGTCGTTACAGAAATACTTGTTTGTGACCTGTTCATACGATACACAAGAATTGCAACAGATCCATCCTTATCAAAATACAATTGCTACTGGTAATGGCAACTTTTGTGAAATTGCAAATCAATTGACTACACAAGACCTTCGATTGGAAGGTATCCAGTCCGTGACCAGAATCAGTCAGAAGCCATGGGTACATTTAAGGCAGCCAAAGAAAGCTGGTATGCACAGCCTTTTTGGAACATGTGTAATGTAACTGTTGTTGCTGCTGCTGTTGATGAAGTTTTGTTACGCAGAAAGGAGACGATGAAGAAGACTGTGTAGTGGACATTGATGGTGAGGATGAAGAGGATGCCAGCTATGAGGAGTACACGTGGGCTGGACAGACGAGGGTCAGAGTGACCACCATGCTGGAAGGAGGTCTCGCAGGTCAGCCTTGTGTCATAGTTGTCATTTGTCAGCATCAGTTTATGCTGCACTAAGACTTAGATATAGGATTTAGACCAACTACTTCTGACTGAATTAAGTAATGAAATATAAATTGTTGAGTCCACTTCGTCTTCTTGAGACACCCTGGGGATTAAGACAATTGTCCCAGGGGCACAGAACATACATCCCAGCCTGAGATTCCCCACGGCTACTAGCAGCAGCCAGAAGACGTTTTCTAGTCAGTTAGCCTGCACCAGTGAATGACCATTGCATTGCAAAAGGGAAACACTGTAGTAAAACAGGTGGACTGATTATCTACCTTTGTCAGAAATAGAAATATAAAATTAAGTCTCTATTTAACTACTCAACTATATGGAAAGGTCAGTTTATTGAAATAATTGGTAAATTTTTACCAACATATACTTGGAAACATTTACAGACCGCCCAGAGACAATTATAAAGTTTTTATTGATGAGCTAACTCCTTTATTAGATTCCTTAGAAAAATTTAAAAAGAAGTCATAATTGTTGGAGATTGCAGTATTAATTTACTAAGAGTTAACAAGACGAGTGTATTTGGGGACTTTCTCGATGCATTTATTACTCATAGTTTTTACGCCCAAATAACCTTACTGACAAGATTTTCTAATTGTAATGCAATATTAATAGATATTTTTTTCTGTAAACTATCCAAAGCCACAATAAATACTGCATCTGCTATTCTTATAAAAAAAGTGTTAGAAAACATTTCCCAAGTAATCATGTAAAATTCAGTAAACATAAACATAAAAAGTCTAAATTGATAACAACAGGCATTCTCTGATCTATGAAATATAGGGATAGTTTATATAATAAACTTCGGATGTTAAGACAAGAATATGTATTAATAAAAACCAAATTACACAAATACAGTATTGTATTAAAAAGAAGTATTAGTGGTGCAAAGAAAATGTATTATGAAAAGTGTTTTAATGAGTATAAAACAAACATGAAGAAGGCTTGGTTAACAATAAATTATATTTTAAATAAGAATAAAAACAAAGCGTCATTTCCTGACGTTTTTACTGTGAATGGAAAACAAGTCACAGATAAAGCAACTATTGCAAATCATTTTAATAACTTCTTTACAAACATTGGGCCTAGACTTGCTAACAAAATACACAGTCCAATTAATGTTTCTTTTTCAAAGTATTTAACTGCTAAGCACATTTCAGAATTTATCTTTGAAAAAGTCAACATAAATGACGTAGGTAATATTATTGATAACCTTTATCAAAGTTTATGCAAAACCCAGTTTTGGAATAGATGGTATGTGTACCAAATTATTTAAATTTATAAAGGAAGTTCTAACAGAGCCACTTACAATAATAAATCAAACTCTACAAACAAGAATATTTCCAGACAACCTAAAAATAGCAAAGGTAATCCCATTATTAAAAAAGAAAAAGACAGTATTCTCAAATTATCGACCCATGTCATTCCTACCTGTCATATCAAAGGTAATTGGAAAAAAAAATGTTATCAGCTATATACTTTCTTTCAAAATCTGTTTTACAACAGTCAATATGGATTCACAAAAGGTCATTCAACAGAACTAGCTGAAATAGAACTAATTGATAAAATCACTCGTGAAATGGACAAAGGTGAAATTCCCATGGCTATATTCTTAGATTGTTTAAAAGCCTTTGTTATACTAGACCATGAGATAATAAACCAACTATCATATTATGGAGTTAGAAGATTTGCCAGTGCTATTTAACCATCTGACACATCATTACAGGAGTGCCTCAGGGTTCTATAGTAGGTCTTTTTTATTTTTTATATACATAAATCATATTGTACATGCCACTAAACATTTCGAACTACTTCTATATGCTGACGATCCAACTTTATCAAGCTCACTGGGATTTTTCAATACACAATCCAACAATTTTAATGATATTAATGCTAAATTGGAAAAAATAAGTGTATGGTTAAAAGTAAACAAACTTTCACTAAATGTTAGTAAATCAAAATGCATGATGTTCTATCATCCACATAAAAAGAATTCCAAGATTGCAGTTAAAAATAGATGACACACCGCAAGAATGTTTAGATCATTTTAATTTTCTAGGATTAATGTTAGATAAACACCTAAACTGGATTGATAAAATATCTAATAAGCACTCGTGCTCCCTCATAAAATTACTGTTTACTTGGGGTGATCATCATACAACAAAAATTACAAAACTACAAAAACGAGCAGTTAAAGTAATAACAACCATTCACACACAGCACACACTGAACAGTTGTTGAAAAGTAATAGCAACCGTTCACACACAGCACACACTGAACAGTTGTTGAAAAGTAATAACAACCGTTCACACACAGCACACACTGAACAGTTGTTGAAAAGTAATAACAACCGTTCACACACAGCACACACTGAACCATTGTTGAAAAGTAATAACAACCGTTCACACACAGCACACACTGAACAGTTGTTGAAAAGTAATAACCGTTCACACACAGCACACACTGAACCATTGTTGAAAAGTAATAACAACCGTTCACACACAGCACACACTGAACCATTGTTGAAAAGCCTTAATCTATTAAAAGTTAAAGAGATATTCAAAATTCAACAACTACAGTTTGTTTATAAATATTATAATGGAAATCTTCCGACATATCTGCAGAACATACCAGTTATTTTAAATACAGATGTAAACAGTCACAACACCAGACATAGAACAGATGTTCACATTGAAAGAGTAAACACTGAAGTTGCTAAGAAAACCATAAGATATAACAAGATTGATCACAAAGTTTGCACTCATTCCCTCAATGGATTTTACTATGTATGCTAAAAAATTCATCTCATACTATGGCGCTAAATGTCATATCCCAAATTGTTATACATGCCAAAACACAACAAATTAAAAAAGGGTGAAAATCAAGTGAATGTTTAATATAATAATTATGTTCAACTTTTTACATGTATTTATTACATGTATTAATAGTGACATTTGTAATTTTTTGGAAAGACTTGCACACTTGGCATCCTGTGTAAACATTTAATTTAATTTTTATTATGCTGACAAAAGTATTCTTTATAATTTGAAACGAGTATTAATCACATTATGTGACGCTATGTTATTTTTAGCTTTATTGCAACATGGCGGCTCCCATGATAGCAACATTTGATGTCTTAATGGGAGTCGCCTTGACCTTTCTATTCATAATTTATGTTGTTGTCTGTGCTGAACTGGTCAACTAAGAGTTGTCTGGTGTGGCTGGTATTTCACCAGTTTTTGCTCTTTGCCAGGCTCTGGTTTCAAGTGTGCAACGAAGGATGAAGATGAAGACGAGGACCTGAATGTAGACGGAGATGAGTCTGAAATGTTTGGCCGACCTCAGTATCCTTTATGTTGATGGAAGTAACTGATGCAGCGGAATCCTTCATTAAAACCACCTATATGGGCAGTATGGCTACTGTGTTGGCCCTTACTACCATAGAATTTGGAGAGAAAAAATAGTGACAATACTTTATTTAGCAAACAATTATTATTAAAGTATACTATGTTTTAACATGTCACTTCTCGGGTGGTAACATTAAATGACCACAGTGTGACTGCCATTGATTGGAATGGTTCAATAACTGCATAAGATGCAGTCGTTCTGTGCCATATTGGAATTTTTCACTTTGTCTTGTTGACTGATTCATGATGACACACAGTGGGTGGCCTAGATTCTTCTGTGTCAAAATTTCATGTCACTTAATTAGGTATTCTAACCTTAACACACGCATGCGCACGCGCTCGCCCATACACACACACACACACACACACACACACACACACACACACACACACACTTCATTTGGGTAAAGTTAACATCTTTTGAATCTGAAATGTAATTGTAAAAATTTTTATTTTATTTGATCACGTGATTGTATCTATCAAATTTCATTAGAGGCAACTGTAGATGACAAATATGTTGTCATTCACTAGGGGTAAAATTCAAAATGACCTGACTATTGGGCACATTTTATGGGTGGTTATTGAAGAAGCGTCATTTATAAATTGTGTGTAGCAGGTAGTGCATCAGTGAAACAATGGTCGAGAATGAATGATGTTTGTTAATCAGGTTGTTCATCAGAGGTTTACTACACTGTGAAAAACACTGTCATTCTTCCTCACATTTGTACTACCTCAATCAGAACTTGTGCGTCATATGTCTTGTACTACCTCAATCAGAACTTATGCGTCATATGTCTTGTACTACCTCAATCAGAACTTGTGCGTCATATGTCTTGTATAACTGTTCTGCAGCTGTGTAAGACTAGCAGTGAGAATGTCTAGTCCTTGATGTGATGTGTAGATACAGTGAGGGAGACTTGATCCCCTGCTGCTCCGATGAACCGGCCGAGGAGAGAGCAAGGAAGGCCCTCAGGAAAGCTGTCCTCAGGTAGGGTCATGGCATGGTTACTCTTCAGTGATATTAATGATATTATGATATTTATTAATTAATTCATCTAAAAATCCTGTCACTGTAAATTCAACAAGAATTACCATAAGCAGAAAACTGCTGCAGAATCATGTTCCTTCATTGCCCTCTCAGCAGTGATATCTAGTGGGAGACATATCTAGTGGGAGACATGTAGTGGGAGACATATCTAGTGGGAGACATGTAGTGGGAGACATATCTAGTGGGAGACATATCTAGTGGGAGACACATTTCCTTTGATCTGATGACTAGACATCCAGAAATTTTCATAAGTATCAAACATAACTTCACAGTGACATCAATTATTGATAGGAAATTGACAAAACATCAGCCGAAACAATTGAGTAAATCCTGTTAACTGCCTATTTTATTAATATGTTCTTCTTACCTTAATTCTGTAATAAAGATGTGGTGTGTCACTGTGACTGTGCTCTACACCTGCCATGGTGCCATGTGCTCTACACCTGCCATGGTGCCATGTGCTCTACACCTGCCATGGTGCCATGTGCTCTACACCTGCCATGATGGTGCCATGTGCTCTACACCTGCCATGATGGTGCCATGTGCTCTACACCTGCCATGGTGCCATGTGCACTACACCTGCCATGGTGCCATGTGCTCTACACCTGCCATGGCCATTTATAGGTTGTCTCATTAACATTTCAGACAAGTACCTCATATTATTTAACAATGCATTCATTGCTTATTTATGTGGTGATTTCAGGAATGAGAATGGATCCACATCAACGCCTAGAGAGAATGGATCTCCCAGTGTCTCAGGTAATGACGATGTTCACAAACTGCCACCCATCTTAAAGTACTCATGAGATATGTGTAAACCTAAGTAATTAAGTAAGTCCATTATTTTACGATGCTTTCTGTAAACTGCATAAAGAAATATTATTTACTATACAAGTATTTCCATTAACTCATAGTTAGCTAAGCTGATGCTGTACTGTGTATAGTATGTGTGAGTTTTGTTTGTGATTTGCAGAAGTTCCACCGCAGAACGAATGTAACACCAGCAATCATCCAGACAATACCGTCTTAAACAAGTAGGTTGTTTTGTACATGTTTTGAATGATTTATATAAAATATACATATAATGTGTCACCAGCCATTGCATCTGGTATTTGTTTCCTGAGTTTATTTTTCATTAGTAGAACCTGTGTTGAGGAAGACGTTGTATTAGTGGCACTTTCATCTTGCAGTTGTCAGGTCGATACAACTGAAGTGATTGCATCACTGAAGGCAAGAATTCAACAGGATGTGGCTCAACTGATTAAATCCAGCGTGCCCAAGTGTCTCATCTGTATGGTAAGTCCCTTTTTACATGGTGGTTGTGAGACATTTACTTCCCAAAAACCGGTTCCTGTAAATAAGTGCAGTGCCTACTGATACAGCCGTGTCATCATTCAGTGTTGAGTTCTCATCAAGTGCTAGTGCTACTGTTTGACATGGACACCATGCTGTAAAGTATGTGTACATAAAGTAAAACGTAACTAAGACAACTTATCACCATTGTAGCAGTTAAATTATTCTATAATTGGACCTGCATCTGTTAAAAATGCCTCTTGCTTGTAAACCAGTTTGATTTAGTATAAACCTCCTACTTGAAATTGCAATGCTTTAGCCGTGATCTCCTACAGGAGTGCTGATACTACTCTTGTCATGATTACAGGAGATGTATGCAAAGCCACTGACGTCCATCCAGTGTTGGCATGTCCACTGTGAGGATTGCTGGCTCCGGACACTGGTCAGTTACTATTCTTTCTCACTTCTATGTAACTGCAGTTCATGTTTATTACCTAGTGTATAATCACCTGTTCTGGTTTTACTGCAAACTGTGTGGAATGTCATCTTTTTTCCTTCCAATTGCCTCATCTGTGTGTTTAATCTCTCTGTCATGGCTAATGTAACGTGGTGTTTAACTTGTCTTCAACAATATGTTTCATACTAGGAACGTTATACTGCCTCAGTCTGTAATACGTTTTATTAATTATTAATATGTGGAGCATTTTCATGAGAGAAACAGAAAGACGATACTCAAATGCAAATATAAATTAAAAGCTAATGGTTAAGTTAGAAAATTAGCTTGAACGTTTTAGTTTGCCTTGTATATTTCTATATAGAATTTCCTGTTGGTATTTACTGCTCGTCATTGATCTGATTCTTTTGCTGATCCTTCGTCTACTTGTGCCACCAGGGAGCGAAGAAGTTGTGTCCACAATGCAATATGATCACGTCACCGACAGACCTTCGACGCATCTACCTCTAACATCTGCTTATAGTGTGCTATCTAAGCCTGTGCGTGCGTGCGTGCGTGCGTGCGTGCGTGCGTGCGTGCGTGCGTGCGTGCGTGCGTGCGTGGGTGCGTGTGTGTGCATGCGTGAGTGCGTGTGACATTCCTAGCAAGGCGTTGTTATGTCACAAGTTCAGTGTATATTTGTTGGTGTTTAGAGACAGGCGGATGCATAATAACATTTGATACAACTCTGAACCTATAAAAAAATTTATTGTACCAGAATTGGTTGCACAGGCTGACTGTAAAGTGTGCTGAATTAAAAGCTAAGCAAGTTATCCAAAATCAGAATGTATGCACAAGTAATATGTAATGAACTATTGTCATGCCACATGTGAAGAATGTTTGAATGTTTTGATTACCGTGTTACTTTATTTACTGCTATGCATTTCTACATGTCTTTGTAATAAAATGTTAAATCAAACAGCTCAATGTCATTAATTTTTGCATGTTGAATTGTTGTCGACACTAACCAGTCTATATCGAGTCTTGTCTCACACTTAAGTCTACTTTTAACTTTGCTAATACATATGATAATACGTAGTCTCTGGGGATCTCTAGTAACGTTTTTTTAAACTTGCTGTTTACATCTTAATGGTCGCTCTCCAAATTGTCCTACACAGGCCATTTTATTATGTTCCGCAGTCTTAATTCTCATCAAATGCATAGTCTAAAGATTTTAATAAGAATTTTTGTAAAATACGAAAACACTAAGTGGCAACACATTGCAGGGAAGTGGCTCTCTACTGTCACTACCTAAATAAATAAAAATAAATGCTAGAGTTGAATTATAATACTTTTGTTCGACAGTTACTGTGTTTCTCATCACGTTTTATATATATATATCAGAAATATTGGGAGCGTCTCCTCGGATCGTGCATCGCCAGGATGTCCTGTCCATTGCGTCCACCACCGCCGTCCCCTGCTGCTTTCTCCATCCAGCGACGCCTTTTTCGTCGCCTCAGTCTCGTCTTTCGTAGTTAATCAGTTATGCATAACACATCTATTTCCTTTCCTATATCTTCATTGTCGGCATTCTCATCTCCATTCTCTCGAGTGTTCTTGCTTCATTCTTGCAGACGACCCATATCTCGGCACCATGCACAAAGACAGGTCTTACTGCAGTCTTGTCAATCTTTCTTTTCAATTTCACTGGCAATCTTTTGTCACACACAACTGCTGACACGTCACACCATTTCGCCCAAACTGGCTTAACTCTGACATCTCCGCAACGAGGTAACGAAAGCTTTCTACTTGGTTAAGATTTATCCATGAAACTTATGTAATGCTGATATCATATTTGTTATTACCTATAAAAAACATGTAACTGGATTAGAAAGCCCATTGCGAATCCGGTTCACTTATGTCCAGAAGTGTAGTGTGTGACTACTTTAAGTAATGTGTAGTGTGTGACTACTTTAAGTAATGTGTAGTGTGTGACTACTTTAAGTAATGTGTAGTGTGTGACTACTTTAAGTAATGTGTAGTGTGTGACTACTTTAAGTAAAGTGTAGTGTGTGACTACTTTAAGTAATGTGCGTAGTCTGTTTAATAAAAAATGCCTGTTTTTGTTCAAATCATCGAAAGAATTGACTTTAGTCGTTATATCTGGTGAGGATCAAAATAGTGGATTCCCAAAATGGTAAACACTGTGGGTCAACGCTGATCATGGCCGCGACGTCCATCTTCTCACCGATCACATGACAAAGTTACGAAATTTCACCAAGAAAAAAACTGCAGTGGATGCTACGCTGGGGCGGATCTAGGCTTGTTTGCAGGGGGGTCTCAGTCAGTCGTAGTCATATGTCATTCTACTTAAGAACCGGGGCCGTGGGGGGGGGTGATACACATGTGTCGTTTTACTTACGTAAGGGTTAATGTTAGCTGGCTGCTAATACCTCAGTCTTTACGTTTACGTTAGGATCAGTTTCGGCCTTATATTGAACGAAAATATCTTGTCCACAGTTGTGCTATCAAAACATGCCAAAACTGTTACAAGCCAATATCCAAATCTGACTCTTGGTGGACCTACCCAAGCATGGGCAGACTTGCCTCATGTCGGGGCAAGTCCGCCCAGGGGCCTGGGCAAGTTCGCCCCACACGTACTTTAACAGTTCAGCTTTGTTTTATTTTTATGTCAAAAACTTCATGTTTGTGACACACATTTGTTAGAAGCTTAAAATCCTCACAAATTATGTTGTATCTATGAAATAAATCAGGCAAACAAAAAACAACGTTTGGCACTGCATCGGCTAGAAAATGGTGAAATAAAATCTGGTTTCATCACATTTTACTAGAAAACAACACTAAACTGGACAGTTGGAAGTCTTTATTAGAGTGCAGGTTAGTGTGTTTATGTTCACAAGTGATCCTGGGCATCCTTGCTCCGTAGCACACAGGCGGACGTGCCCCAACGCAGAGACATATTTGGTGGGCGGCAACTAAATAGATAGAGCAACAACGCAAGATCCAATAAAACCCGGTTGGCGGACTTGCCCCGGGGGCAGACTAGTCCCGGTCTCCCCTTCGTGTTCTTTTACCGTAATATTTGCCACGGAGACAGGGGGGTCTAAGACTCCCCTTCATGGCCTGGGGGGTCTTGAGACCCCTAAGACCCCCCTGGATCCGCTGCTGCTACGTAGGCTTGGTTTTTCGCCAAATTTATTTGAAATGAGACTAGCAAAAAATCGTATTGATTAAGCAATTTTAAAGTAACTTTTTTCGAAAAGTATTGCAGATGCAGTATTTCTGTCACCGTATACATTAAATTCATTATTCGTGTTAATAAAACGTACCATACCATTGATATTCCGTATTGTAGTTAGGTAGATATGTGACGTTTCCCAGGCGCGATCGACTGTAACAATTTGTCCCGTAAGCGGGGCAAGTTGCTATAGCAAAGAACGCGTGGATCGCAAAGCAAGTGCCACTCGTACATGTTGCTGTTATTACATTAATTGGATTATACACATTTATACATCTTATACACAGTGTGCGTAAGAGTGTAGGTGTTCACAGCTTCATATATTAAGCTTTTCATTTTTAGTTACCAAAGGGCACTCATTCCCGGATTCTTACTTAATCAGTTGTGAATGGAGTATGAAATAGTGAATGGCAATATATATGTAATGCGACTTCTACTTGATTGAATGATATACACACGTACGCACTCACGCACACGCGCACGCGCACGCGCACGAACATCCACATTTCAATGTATCGTGCAGTATTTATTAATTGCTCAAATAGGACAGTTCTATAAAAATAACGAGATTGCCATCCAAGACACAACACCCAGATAACAAGTGGACAAGGAAACCATTGGCTTTTAGAGAGTCCAACACATTTCAATCTATGCCCGCCCTTCAGAGGTATCTGTCAGCTTTGTTTGACGCTGCAAGCATCTACAGTACTGGGTATAAACAAGTACGCTAGGCTTCACAAGTGAAATAAAGCGTTTACATGTCGTGGTTAAATAAATTGTGTTCTTTCAGTCGTTGTCAGCAGACAACTCGCTGGCTGAACCATCGGCGCGAGCCGCCCGAGCGTTGTTATAGTTGTAGAGCGTTGTTACAGTTGTAGAGCGTTGATATAGTTGTAACAACTCGCTGGCTGAAACATCGGCGCGAGCCGCCCGAGCGTTGTTATAGTTGTAGAGCGTTGTTACAGTAGTAGAGCGTTGATACAGTTGTAACAACTCGCTGGCTGAAACATCGGCGCGAGCCGCCCGAGCGTTGTTATAGTTGTAGAGCGTTGTTACAGTTGTAGAGCGTTGTTACAGTTGTAACAACTCGCTGGCTGAACCATCGGCGCGAGCCGCCCGAACGTTGTTATAGTTGTAGAGCGTTGTTACAGTTGTAGAGCGTTGTTACAGTTGTAACAACTCGCTGGCTGAACCATCGGCGCGAGCCGCCCGAACGTTGTTACAGTTGTAGAGCGTTGTTACAGTTGTAACAACTTTCACCAAACACATTTTATGCAGTTGAAAGCACGTGGACGATAACAAATCCTCAACCTCAGTTGAACTTCTACTTGGCATAACCTCTTATACTATATAGTAGAAATATATTGGTGTTGGTACCATGGCAACAACTCTTATATTGGTGTTGGTACCATGGCAACAACTCTTATATTGGTGTTGGTACCATGGCAACAACTCTTATATTGGTGTTGGTACCATGGCAACAACTCTTATATTGGTGTTGGTACCATGGCAACAACTCTTATAACAGAAAATATCACTTGTTTGGCGAGAGAGTCTTTCGCCATAATGTGCACATTCTTGATGTTTGCCACCTGGTAGTGTTGTCACACATTGGGCATTGGGCCCTTTGCATTGAGGATGTAATTCAAGGATACCAAGAAATAAGGAAATTATTTTCATCCTGAAAATTCCTCTTGTCGTGTACTTGAAGTGGACGCAATGTAACGGAGTTTTAGTTGAAATAGACGGACTGGATTTCCTCAACGATATCGTACTGAGTTTTGATGAGTTCATTGTGTCTGACAAATACGGAATATTCCTTAACAAACTACTTTTTTATACCTGAGCTGGTACACACTGCGTCACTATGGGATATTTTTGTAGCCATAATCCAAGCCAACAGCTCGACTGGAATAGCTTGAAATGAAATGAAACCTGCGACTACGATGAGATCCAGATCCAGTTTTTGGAGACGCGATTTTTATTGATGATCCAACTAAACTCTGACTCTAACATCTTGACGGAATCTTTTATTTTCTGCTGGATCTGTGCCAAAGTTGAATATTATAATGTAACATTTATTTAATGTTTCAATGCCAATAATAATTTTAAAAACCTCAATTATCTTTCGAGAGGACTTTCCATGATAAATTCGAAGGAAGTCCGCTGAGGCAGTTTTCGGTGACAGTGAAAAAACAAGGAAGACGAAAAGAAAAATGTCCTCTAAAACAAAACTTGTACAAACCTAACAAGGTGAAATAATCCGATGCGTCGACGATAGTTCGGATTGCCGCCGTCCGTCTAACTGCAGTCAAACAGGCTGTGGAACGCGACGGGAACCCGTAGGCGGAGACCGTAAACCAAGACACGGTCTGGAATGGAGTAAATACGTGTCGCAGTGATAGTCTGCTTTACGGAAACACTCAAGCATATGACAGGTGTTTTGTACAGATGACATGTGTTGCCGTCTGTGCCCTGTTGCTCGGCGATGCGGCCCTGCCGGTGGCGTAGGCGCTGCGAGTTTCGACGAAAACACGTAAAGTAAGATGTTTATGGCAACGTGGAACTCTGCTGGTGCTTGTCGAAGTCATAACATGAACACTGTTGTCTGTAGACGTGTACGTCAACATCTCGACTGCAGGACTCAGTAGCTTTATCAATATAAATTACAATACAATAACAAAACACTTCCTTTGCGTTAAGATCCTCGGGAAACCCAACTACTTGTGGCTATCTAAGTGGTTATCGCAAGATGACCGGGATATTAACACATGAGTTGGAATTACATGATGACATCTGGAGAAGGTTAAGCGGTCATGAATCGACCACCTGTTTGAATCGACCACCTACTGTGACGCGCATGCGTGCAAGTCGGCATTGTTTCCGTGACGCTTTCTCTTATGTACATAGTCGAGAGATCTGACTTTCGTAGCCGACTTTAATTAGGAAAATAACACCTGCGGCGGCGGCCTTTCATGTTGTCTCGGTGAAGCACATGGCTACGTAACCAAACAATGCCTTCCAAGTAGGCAGACGTGTGAATGCGCGAGTGCTTCAATGACTTAGTATCATCAAAGTAGTAGTCACGTACGCGTCCTCAGATGTCTTCAGACTAGTTACAGACGGTCTTCACCTACATCACTATGCTATAGTTGTTAATTGTGTTTGCAGATTACTCGGGGTGCGTCTGGGGGTTGGGGGGGGGGGGGGTTGGGGGGCAACCAGCCACGTTTTGTCAAGAGTCGAAAATGTTGTACTTGTGAAGACTGTTTCTAATCAGGCGACGTTGTTTTTTTGCACGAAATTGCCTTAAGTTTAGGTATACGACGCGTTGACTTCTTGTCAGTGCACATGCAGATTAAAGCTACTAAAATATAAACAGTAAAATGCATGTGTAAAATAAATGTTTCCGACAAATTTACAAACAAATATTGTTGATCAGAAACTAATGAGACTAATGAGATGTTTGAAGAACTTGCAGATACTACATTCAGATTGGCATTACCGAGACTGTTTAACGCACGTATACATCCCCAGAAATGTCTCGACAGATCCTCCGGGGATGAATCATTACTTTATATGATGCCATGAAACGACGAAGAGATCCGTTTTTTCCTTAGAGAACGAACGATTTGTTATTGCTCGGTTATTTCACCGTGCGAGGCGTTGATATTATGTTTTATTAGAAAAGCTAAACACCATTGCAACATCCATAGTGAATAAACATGTACACCGTACAGTCATGTACACCGTACTGTCATGTACACCGTACTGTCATGTACACCGTACTGTCATGTACACCGTACTGTCATGTACACCGTACTGTCATGCTTTGCTTCATTCGGGTGGTACGAATCAATTACTCACTAGAGGAGTCCCATTTTTGTGGAATTTATTTTTATTATGAACTGAAAAAAACATTAGAGTTTCCGCGCCGTTTGCCTGCGTCCCACTAGTTCCGCCGACGACTCAAGTTGCTCGCCTCGATGTCGTCTCATCTACGCGCCAAGACTAAGTTATTACCGCAACGCAGCCACAATCATAATCGAGACTCGTTTCGTTTTAAACGGCAAATGAATAATTCAATTTGTGCGATAACCTCGCGAGACGGGGTGTGTTTGGCGCGGCCGTCCAATCAGCCGGTAACGATGTCGGACACGATTGCAGTCGACTCGCCGATACTGCGAGTGCTAATTTACGCGCGCCGAGAACTTTAATCAGGTTAGCGAGACATGTCCGTTTGGCGGGATGCATCAACGGGCGTGTTCCATTCTTAATTATTAGCCAATCTGACTGCGATCGAACGAGCGATGACAGTGTCGCGCATTCACTACGTCGCTAGCATCGACTGGGGATTAGACGGCTAGTTGCAGCTACGCCTCCAGCGCGCCGCCTTTAATCGAGATCGCCTCCTAATAACGTTTTAATAAGTTTACCGCCAGATGACGACACGTGTCATTCGTGTAGTCGCTCCCACGGGAAGTCTTCAAAGGACCGGGGTCTTTCTTCACTCAACTGCTTGATGGCGTTGTTCGTTATCGGTCGATGTAGAGCGATATACGCGCCCACCTAGTTGTTATACCTAATCGTGTCCACAATACCGAGTTATAGGACTAACGCTTACGAATCCAGGACATAACCTCCTCCGGATAAAACCCCATCGGACATAAATCCTCTCCGGACATAAACCCCTCTGGACAAAACCATCTCCGAACATAACCCCCTCCTTTTAACATAAGTACGGATACAATCTCCTCAATTTATGGTGAAATGAAAATGGATGACCCGTTATGTCAATCATTCTTTTTTAACTGGTTCCATTGTAATATATCGTCTAATTGAACTGTTATTTTGTTGAGAGACCAGTTTAACATTTAGCTCATTTATGAATGTATGTCCAGACACTGTCCAGACAGAGGACTTGGCCAGTGGATTCCTGACAGTCTGCATTTAACAAGGCATGATATAGGCATGTTCGTCCCAAAGACACTTTAGGAGTTGTTTTTTCATATTTATATTAAAAGTGAGGGAATTTTGCCCGGATGGGTTTGTCCATATTGTTATTAAAATGAGGGGTTATGTCCAGACGGGTTATGTCCGGAAGGGGTTTGTGTGAAGGGGGTTTTGTCCAGCGGGGGTTATGTCCAGAGGGATTTTTGTCCGATGGTGGTATGTCAGAGGGGGTTACGTCCGGAGGAGGTTATGTCCGGAGGAGGTTATGTCCAGAGGAGGTTATGTCCGGAGGAGGTTATGTCCGGAGGAGGTTATGTCTCTTACAGAGATTGTACAACGATTTTCATTGGTTCACTTATATGGAGCTAAGTTGGGGGTTTCATATAATGAAAATGCCCAATTCTCGCTATGTTTCGATCTCAAAGTTCATCTAAATTTCTAATGTTATACTTCGTGTTTTAATGTCTATTGCTGTAGTATGTTTATCATTAACAGTGTTATACTTTGTGTTAAAATGTTTATTGTTGTAGTATGTTTACCGTTAACAGTGTTATACTTTGTGTTTTAATGTTTATTGTTGTACTATGTTTACCGTTAACAGTGTTATACTTTGTGTTTTAATGTTTATTGCTGTAGTATGTTTACCGTTAACACTGTTATACTTTGTGTTTTAATGTTTATTGTTGTAGTATGTTTACCGTTAACAGTGTTATACTTTGTGTTTTAATGTTTATTGTTGTACTATGTTTACCGTTAACAGTGTTATACTTTGTGTTTTAATGTTTATAGTTGTAGTATGTTTACCGTTAACAGTGTTATACTTTGTGTTTTAATGTTTATTGCTGTAGTATGTTTACCGTTAACAGAGTTATACTTTGTGTTTTAATGTTTATTGCTGTAGTATGTTTACCGTTAACACTGTTATACTTTGTGTTTTAATGTTTATTGTTGTAGTATGTTTACCGTTAACAGTGTTATACTTTGTGTTTTAATGTTTATTGTTGTACTATGTTTACCGTTAACAGTGTTATACTTTGTGTTTTAATGTTTATAGTTGTAATATGTTTACCGTTAACAGTGTTATACTTTGTGTTTTAATGTTTATTGTTGTAGTATGTTTACCGTTAACAGTGTTTTAATGTTTATTGTTGTAGTATGTTTACCGTTAACAGTGTTATATTTTGTGTTTTAATGTTTATTGTTGTACTATGTTTACCGTTAACAGTGTTATACTTTGTGTTTTAATGTTTATAGTTGTAGTATGTTTACCGTTAACAGTGTTATACTTCGTGTTTTAATGTTTGTTGCTGTAGTATGTTTACCGTTATTTATTGCTGTAGTATGTTTATTGCTGTAGTATGTTTACCGTTAACAGTGTTATACTTTGTGTTTTAATGTTTATTGTTGTACTATGTTTACCGTTAACAGTGTTATACTTTGTGTTTTAATGTTTATAGTTGTAGTATGTTTACCGTTAACAGTGTTATACTTCGTGTTTTAATGTTTGTTGCTGTAGTATGTTTACCGTTATTTATTGCTGTAGTATGTTTATTGTTGTACTATGTTTACCATTAACAGTGTTATACTTTGTGTTTTAATGTTTATTGTTGTACTATGTTTACCGTTAACAGTGTTATACTTTGTGTTTTAATGTTTATAGTTGTAGTATGTTTACCGTTAACAGTGTTATACTTTGTGTTTTAATGTTTATTGCTGTAGTTTGTTTACCGTTAACACTGTTATACTTTGTGTTTTAATGTTTACAGTTGTACTATGTTTACCGTTAACACTGTTATACTTTGTGTTTTAATGTTTATTGTTGTACTATGTTTACCGTTAACAGTGTTATACTTTGTGCTTTAATGTTTATTGTTGTAGTATGTTTACCGTTAACAGTGTTATACTTTGTGTTTTAATGTTTATTGCCGTAGTATGTTTATCGTTAACAGTGTTATACTTCGTGTTTTAATGTTTGTTGCTGTAGTATGTTTACCGTTATTTATTGCTGTAGTATGTTTATTGCTGTAGTATGTTTACCGTCAGAAGTTGTATAAAACGGGTATTTGACAGACCAAGAAATCGTCCTATGAAAAAGTTATGTTTCACTTTCAATTTCAAAGTTGAAGATTTATTGGTTTATGTTTTTTGCCGTAAAGCGGTCTCTACGTATGTCGTAAAACTGGCATATTTTATTTCGTCGCCAAATCGTTTATTTTCAAAAATGTTAAGAAATTAAAAGCTCACGATAAAATTAAAGGCTCACGATAAAATTAAAAGCTCACGATAGTAACACGTATATATTTTATTTAGAAACAACTGAGATGTTGTAAATACTAAGTGCGCAATGTCCGTAAATCAGTCGTTCAGTCGTTCAGTCGTACATTCCCTTTGAACACAATCGACTGTTTCATGTATAAAACGCCGCATACTGCTATTGTACTTTATATAAACCTCATATGATATTTATATGTGTTTGTTTACAACAAAAAACTGTTTTCAAATTTGCGGTAGTGGAGCCCGATGTTCTGTTGTGTTGCGTTGCATTTATATTCAGTTCGAAAAATTCTGTACTAAAAATATATACCAATTAAATGTAGGCCCCTACAGCTGAATCGTTGTCCAGTTTACATTACAGCAACCGCGAACATTGCCAAAATCAAGGTATCCGTTTTACGATTAGACTACTTATTATCAAAGGTTCAGAAAAGAATCGCTTATTTTTGTCGTCTTCATAATTCTAACACGAACAACGATGTTTTAGAGATCTGACAACTAAGAGCTACAATAAAAGACTAAAATTAGACTAAGTAGAAATCACGGAACACTGCAATCGCCAATGACGTAATCGCCGTTTCCTGTGTGCCACAGAATATATAATGACGTCATTGTATTCGCGTAGCCCCGGTGGATTGGACATTTATATTATTTGCTTGGAAGTTAGACTGTCTAAATTGCAGATTACTCTCGCAATGGATATTGTAGCCACCGACAAGTGACGCAACAATCACGGTTACTCAAGACACAACCATTATCTAGGGTTGGTAGATAATATGCTATAACACTGCGTCAGCTGAATTTCAATGGCCGTATTTGTCTGCAATATTGAGCTCTCGAGTTTATTGATATAACACGTGACGTCATATTAAGTTAAAAGTTTCGATGTGTTTTATTTCACAACATTTTATTGTGAAATATTGTCCTTTTTTGTGTCTTATTTGCTGAAAGTGAATATAATGTTTTGCGGTTTATGTAATTCCTAACAAAGTTGTCCGGCGTTGCACGGCAGAAAAGGCAGCCACTGCAAGAGGTTATGACTCCTTGCACTGCCCAGTCACTCCTTGCACTACCCAGTCACTCCTTGCACTGCCCAGTCACTCCTTGCACTGCCCAGTCACTCCTTGCACTACCAAGTCACTCCTTGCACTGCCCAGTCACTTCTTGCACTACCCAGTCACTCCTAGCACTACCCAGTCACTCCTTGCACTGCCCAGTCACTCCTTGCACTACCCAGTAACTCCTTGCACTGCTCAGTCACTCCTTGCACTACCCAGTCACTCCTTGCACTACCCAGTCACCCCTTGCACTACCCAGTCACTCCTTGCACTGCCCAGTCACTCCTTGCACTACCCAGTCACTCTTTGCAGTGCCCAGTCGAGTTTTTATAGAGCAGTGCCTGTGGCAATGACAACTTCTTGCCCAACTGTCGGTTTCACGAAGCGTTCGTACCGTACGTACGTTCGTACCGTACGTACGTTCGTACCATACGAAGGAACTGATGTGGACGTTTGACGTGGATCACATAACTCGGGATAGGTTCCTTCGTAATATCCGTGGGCCCCCGGGCACGCGTAAAAATGTCAGCCCCATATACACGCGAAACTGACGGAGATGTGAGGGAACAGACACACAGACAGACACAAGCTACTTTATAGTATAGATGACGTCGTGAAAAATTATGTAACATACAGTAACTCCACAATTAAATATATTTCAGTGTATCGAGTGACGAACCTAAATGCCATTAGGGCTGTAGGCCCTATAAATACTTAGTATACTATGACATAAGGCTATTCAAACCTTCACAAGATTTAACGATGAAAGTCGATTATTTCGATGATTTTTTTAACAAAGGCACGTAATATTTTATTAATCTGACTGGGCATATCTTACTTAAACTATTATTACTTAAACTATTATCTTACTTAAACTATTTACTCATTAGATATTTGAACATCAACGAACCTGATTCGCGATGGGCTAAATTGACTGACGACGGAGCTGAGCGACGTTGGGCCGGGAGTGGTTGTTGCGACGTTGGGCCGGGAGTGGTTGTTGCGACGTTGGGCCGGGAGTGGTTGTTGCGACGTTGGGCCGGGAGTGGTTGTTGCGACGTTGGGCCGGGAGTGGTTGTTGCGACGTTGGGCCGGGGGTGGTTGTTGCGACGTTGGGCCGGGAGTGGTTGTTGCGACGTTGGGCCGGGAGTGGTTGTTGCGACGTTGGGCCGGGAGTGGTTGTTGCGACGTTGGGCCGGGAGTGGTTGTTGCGACGTTGGGCCGGGAGTGGTTGTTGCGACGTTGGGCCGGGAGTGGTTGTTGCGACGTTGGGCCGGGAGTGGTTGTTGCGACGTTGGGCCGGGAGTGGTTGTTGCAACGGCTGCGGAACTAAGTGCACTTGATGAAACAAACCACGTCTTGATGAAACAAACCACGTCTTGCACCGCCAGAGTAAACGACATAAGGCGCGGGTAAATTGCATTTCACCCATTGACTCGTAAATCTGACAAGATTAGGACGTATTGAGTCCCAGCTGAGGCGACTCCGCTGCCGTTTACACGACGTTAACTGGCTTAGAACGAGGAGCAACATAGCATTTCTATTTGCGACTGAGTGCAATTTCAACGTGGTTACTTGGATGTGTTGATGCGCCGACGTGAAATGGCCGATAATGTTCCTAAAGCTTCAGATGTCGTGACGGCGTCTAATGCGAGCACACGGTATTACACAGATGGCTGTGTGTGATTTCCAGGCGGTAGTATATTATCTCTCTCGATCACCGTGGGTTTGCATGTAGAAAACACAAATAGGCATGTAGCCTAGATCAGTAGAAGGTTACATGGAAGTAAATGGCAGTGAATTGTGTCGCAGCAGAAATCAAATAAAACTAGCACGACTGAGAGGTAATCGCAATGATTGGTTTTGTAGAAATAATACAAAGCAATAACAATATTTCCTTCATTGGCATGAGATGTAGTAGTTTGCATGTCTGTTTGAGAAAACCAGTTTCGAATGCAAAATCAGAAAACCGGAAAGTCATTTTCGAACAGTATTTATGAACTAGGGCGAGATATAACGTACTTATGAACTAGGGCGAGATATAACGTACTTATGAACTAGGGCGAGATATAACGTACTTATGAACTAGGGCGAGATATAACGTACTTATGAACTAGGGCGAGATATAACGTACTTATGAACTAGGGCGAGATATAACGTACTTATGAACTAGGGCGAGATATAACGTACTTATGAACTAGGGCGAGATATAACGTACTTATGAACTAGGGCGAGATATAACGTACTTATGCACTAGGGGGAAATATAACATGCTTTAGTTTGTTAACAGCTACTTTAGATTAAACGTTTTCTGTGGTTATTGAATGGCTGGACTTTTTCATGTTGTCTCGTGTCCTCTCCGAACAAACAGGGAATTATTTTGTACCAGGGTCGGGCAGAGAACATCTCACGCTTTCACTGTGCGCTGGTTGCAACATCAACGCACAGAACCAGTGGGGGTTGGATATTCGTGAAACTCGTGTCTATGGTCAACCACACTTTAGAGGTCTACGTTTAATATATGGATCCACCAGGAATAATAACAACATCACCATGGGTGGTTCCACCAGGAATAATAACAACATCACCATGGGTGGATCCACCAGTGATGATAACAATGACACCATTGGTGAATCCATCAGGGATGATAACAATGACACTATGGGTGGATTCATCAGGGATGATAACAATGACACTATGGGTGGATCCATCAGGGATGATAACAATGACACTATGGGTGGATTATTCAGGGATGATGACACTCCTGGTTCACGGGAAAGCACTGGGCGTATGGGTCTCTTATTGGCACAATCAGACTATGTTTGCTATACATGTCTTTATTATTTACTCTTTTTACAATTGCTAGTACATCAATGTGGCAACTATTTGCAGTGGGATAAATATTTGATATTCTATACATTTAAACTTGTCGCTTTTAAATTGTCAAGTATATTATTAATTTGCGTTTTCGACAAATGCTGCTCTCTAAAGAGCCCACCTTCTTCACTATACACGCGCAATGCTGGCGTGCGTTATATTTGGCTTGAAAAATTAGCGTATGTTAAACAGTAGCTTACTAATAATATACAACCCACATATATAATAAAATAAAATAAATATTAAAATTGTTAATCAAATTGTTAAACAACTATCGTCGTCTTAACTATAAATAATAATATTTTGGTATATTTCAGTGAATAAAACAGCATACTGCGGTCGATTCAAGACGTGCAAAACTGTACAAAGCGACAATGAGTTCTGTCACTGCTCCGGGATGTGCTGCCTCTGGTGGCCACGCCCGTCGTTATCGGGGAGTACGTTAAAGTTTGTATTGTTCCTGAAAATTACGCAACGCATTTTTGGATAATTCGTTAAATTAAGTTACCTATCAATGTCTTAGCGGAAACTATTCGCATAGGCTTCACATTTTTTCAAAAAGCAACCTTCATTTGGTGCTAAACAGCTAACAGAAACACAAGACTATAAGCAGTCTATATATATATATATATATATATATATATATATATATATATATATATATATATATATATATATATATATATATATATATATATATATATATATATATATAT